>JAODKF010000040.1:16581480-16591696 GCA_026779585.1 Mormyrus proboscirostris
GGCAGTAACCGTGGCGCTTCAGACCAGCTGAGCGCCAGGCGGAAGAGACCCCGCTCTCCCGCACGCCTCTCCGCCCAACCCTCACACCAGCATGTGGCGGCGGCGGTGCAGCGCCAGGTGGTCTGAGCGGGAAAAGCTGCGCTCGCAGTCCATGCATTTGAACGGCTTGACGCCCGTGTGCTTGCGGTAGTGCCGCGTCAGCTCGTCGGAGCGAGCGAACTTCCATGTGCAGCCGTCCCACGTGCACTTGTACGGCTTCTCACCTGAAGGTGCGGGAACATGAAGGAAACGGCATGAAATGCAGATACGACAGCCAGCTGCGGAATCACCTTAGCATGTGAAATATGTTCATGAAGCTGGACGGCTTGATCAAAAACTTGTTTGGAGGTTATAATATCTGTAACAGTGAAGACCTTGCGTTATCCGATGGCTAATATGTGCTTTTAACATCAAAGTGCAACCTAGTCATTAAGGGTTAGTCAGTTTTAAGTCAGTTTGAAGTTTTTTGTTTGTCATGAAGAGTTCCCACCAAGAGAAAATGGAAGAGAAATGTCTTTCATTTCAATGTAGTTTCAGTTTCAGGAATGATGCACACGGTTTGCAGTACCAGTCAAAGCCATATGGCGGCCTCGGTGAAAACTACAAGCGAAACCCCCTCGGAGTACGGCACCTGCCTATGTCACCTGATGGGCTGGACCAACACTGACCACTAGTACCTGCAGGGCTCAGAAAATTCATTGTCCAAGAAAGAACACAGCTGCTGATCTGGGGCCAGTGAACTCACCCGTGTGTGTCCTCCGGTGTGCTTTCAGATGGGAGCTCTTTGTGTACACCTTATTACAGCCGTCAAAGTCACACCTGTGGATGCGTCTCTTTTTGGGATCGGGAGACTCGGACCTCCGTGGGCGCGACATGCTCTCAATGCTGAATGGAGACATGGAACTGGGACACAAAATGCAACCGGAACAGATCATTAGCGACACTTGGCTCCAACATAAAGTGAAGAGAAATACATTTCTATTTTCAAAGCACACCGACGGCTAGTAAAGCAGAATCCAGAATATAAGCCTGCAGTGACAGACATAAATACAGCAATAAAATGCATTAATACAGCGGCTGTTAGAAATTTAGCTCTGCAACTGATTGCGTATTATTCTGAAGAGCCAAAGCACTTCATCTAATCTGCATCCAGCTGTGTGTACAGTATCAAATTAAACATGTAGGAGGGTTTTCTTCTGTTTTATTTAAGCTCTTTCCTACTGTACATTGCAGTTTTGTACACAGATACATAGATGGAATAGTTGTTTGGAAAATGAGTTCTGTTACTTTACTTTCACAGGGTAAACTGCATAGACTATGGTAAGCTTGAAAGAAAAGAAGGCCACCGTTTCTGCGGTTCGTCCGCCCATGAATTACAAACCCGCGTGACAAATTTCTGATGACACCTTCATTTGATGACCCAATCAAAGGAAGTAAAGCAAATGAGTTTCATTTGCACCATGTTTACAAGAGAGTAACAAGAATGAAAATGACAGATGAGTGACATCAATGAATCTTAATACATCATTTAATCTGTTTTTCCTGGAATTAATAGTTTACCTAGTTGATTTTGCTACCCTTTACTTTCCTTCCCTTCCTTGATAGAAAATTAATAGCTTCTTGGGTAGCAAAAATGACAGCCCACTGTTCTCCTCTGCCTTTTCCAGAACTGACATTATGAAGTTCAAGTGTACAATGGAATGAAGGGGGCAGGATTTTTAGATAGTACTGTTATCTATTGGCATTGTGATCAGTGGTTTATCGTTATTTATGTGAACTGACACTGTGAATTACACACTAAAAAAAAAAGCAATGGTTAATGCTCTGCTCAGTAATGACCTTTAGGGGGCGCTGTGGTCATACTACTAGCAGCACCAGTATGGAAAAGGCCGACTACTTGTGGTGGAGGAGACGGAGAATAGGTCCCTTTAACAAAAGGAGCAGCACAACTAGGGTGAAGTACCTGCATAGGAATTTGCATGTAATAATGTCTATGAAAAATGCCTTGTAGTGGATTGTGGTTGTAGGGGGTAAACTGCCTTGCTGATTAGGTTGGACATAAATTAATACATAGAATTAATTTTTATTAGTAATATCAATAATAATAAAATAATAAAAGCAGGAGTAATTTAAACATGTATCCCTGAAATATTCTTTTACACCGTTTCCGTCTGCCTGCAGTATTACCGGCAAACTTTTAGATTGCAATAACGTCCTGTGCATGATATACTGCATCTTTGACTCAACTCTGAAAATGAACATCGGCAATGAGCAAGATGCAAGACATTCGAAATAATCTGGATGTAACGACGGTGGTCATTCCGATTTCGCGGCATTCGAGAGCAAGAGAACGTTCACCTTGTTTCTGTAAATCCTGTCCTATATATGAACTTTAATGCTAGCCACACATCTCTAACAGAAAATATTTTGACTAAGTTTTGTGTCAGAAATAACTGCAAGTTTATTTCTCCCGTTTCACATGCATTGGTCCTAAAATAACCTTACGACACATAACATTTTGTATTTTTAGAGGAGCAGATGTTAACGGGACCGTAGACAAGAAAGATATGACCGTTCATCTACTGTTTTTGACGCCGGTCTATTCACACATAGACCGACACAGAATATACCCAGGCAGAATCATGGGCCAGTTCAGTGGACCAGTAGATACTGGTTTTAAATAAATGGATGAGTTTGCCCAGGGAGGCCATTAGCAGGAGTATTAACTTTCACACCTGGGGCATTCTAGCGGGAGCAGACCGTCTGAACACTCATCAGCTGCCTCCACACCAGAGTGACCCGAGGCTCCCAGTGAACACTTAAAGCTGACATGTCCTTTCAGATAGACAACCAAGCAGCCAGCAGTACTCAGACGCTCATTAATATGGAAAAGCCATGACTCTAGTGGGGTTGGAGCTACACTCTTCACACTGATAAAGTAACGTGATGTTTGAATACGTCCACCTCGCAGACGGTTCTTCCCTCCCCCCCAATCAAAGACATGTCAAATCTAGTATCTTTCCAGGCCCGGCCACACCACTACTTTCTCACAAGTGTTCAGATAACAACAGTCATCTCCCCAGCCCCCCCTAAATGCGTAGGCTACTTGGGTCTGAAATAAATACAAGTGGGCTAAAGTTTTTGCGCACGGGGGAACTGGCGGAACATGGAATTAAACACGTTTTTGAGTGTAGGGACTCTTATCGGATTGCAAGCAACTGGAAGAAGACGGACAAAAAGAAAAAAAGACTCATCGAGTGAAATGTGTAAAACAAGCGTGTCTATTGCTTTACTTGAGTAGCCAATTTTAACGAGACGGTTGTTGTTTAGAGGGGTTTTCACTTAAGGCGCAGGAAATTTGTGACGTGAGCTGGCTAACATTAGAAGGACCGTAGAATATAAACGATGTAGCAATGTAGCAATAGTGCATGAAGTAAAAAATACTGAATAAAGAGATAAGAGTTAATTGGTCTGTTAAAGGTCAGAGGCAAACGCATTGGATAATAAGTTCATGTACACCAGAATAAAAAGTAGAAAAATTTTGCAGAGGATATTCATTGGTTTTCAAAATGGTTTTTGCCCGATATCAGAGAATACTGTGCAATGTCCCAGAAATCTGTCATCTTGCAGACAAACATACCAACAAGCGAGCAATCAGGCACACGCTGAAATCTGTGTGCAGGCCTAGTTAATGCATGGCTCATTTTACGGCGATCAAACTTAAGAGTGGGAAGTGGGGAAAAATGTAAGATAGATAACATGTTGATGGATTAACGGGGTTTGTAAAAAGAAGAAAAAAATATGAAGTGAGCTTCCCAAGAAGTCAACACTTTATATGTTCACAAGTAATAAATATACCTCCGAAATAAGAAAAATGCGGCTTTTTTTAACTGGTAGGCATCTTATAAAATGTGATGGACAGAATGAGGAGAAAGCTTGAGAAGAGGCTGAGTTGTGAACGTCACTCACTCCTGCACAGCCCTGGCTATGGACAGCGCGGTGGATCCCGTCTCGTTCACGCTGTCCAGCGTCACGTTTGGCAGGTCGTCATCGTCGCTGTCGTTTTTGATTTCCCTCAACAAGCCATTAGGATTAGACAGTGCTGCATTAAAAAAAGAGAGAGAGAGAGAATCCTTTTTTTAGGCACGCAATGGTCCATCGACATATTCAAGTGTGGGAATGATTTTCTTACTGTGGAAATGTCACCATCATAAATAACATCAGAAACTTACTGTGGTTGGTATTGTTTTTCAAGATGTTATCACTTTTTCATTCATTAATTTCAACATAGCTGGTTATTTTCCTGTAGAAATTCACGTCAAGTCCTTTACCCAAAGTGTCAACAGCAGGCCGTTCGCAGAGCCGCTGCCCCCTGGGTATCTGGTCCATATCCTGAGCCTCTGCCTGCTGCCCCATTATCTACTCTCTAGGCTCAGGAGATTCAAATACATTTGTAGGGCTGCAAACTTTGGTCAGCTGGCTGGAGTGAGATTTTCAATTTAAGGCAAGTCTGCAGACACAGGACCACTCTCCTTCGTTTCCTGAATCTTTCACAGTTTTCATGATTCTGGTCACAATTCTATCATCAATATCTATAAAGTACTCATGCAGATGTGTTACACTCTTCTGTTTAAATTTCTATTCACATCTTTTGACATCAACTAAGACATAAATGAACATTAACAGATGATGTTATTCTGTCAGGGACAATTAGGATATTTTAAGGTGGGGGCAGGCATTACAGGGGACATAATTCATATATTAGCCAATAATTTGTTTCAAATGAGTGAGTGACAGGGGAAGGGGCATGCCACAGCCAATCAGCTTTCAGCGGGGGACCAGTGCCCCATTAAGTTGCTGATCATATCTGTAAATGTTTCTGCAGTTTCTGTAGTATTGGAGTAATGGGATAATGTTACCACTCCAGCTGGTGAGGGCTGAGAATATAATTGCTTTTTTGATTTATTTACTTAAATAATAATTCATCACAGCTGGTGTTTCAGTAAGCTGGGACATAACATTTCAGAGCAATATGTGTTGATCGTAATTTTGGTTACTTTTAGACTATTACCGGAACTGACATATTGCCCAAGTAATAAAAAAATCGGCTTATTGTTAAATGGCCAGTAAAACACTACAACTACACAGTTTTTAAAAGCTTTGACAAAAACCTTTTAGGGATAGATCTGGGAGGAAAAAACAGCCTTAACCAACTGAGAGACATAACAGTACATAATAACATGACCCTCACTGACCGACACATTTCAACAAACACATTCAGAAGGTGGCAAATCTTTGGTTCTGATTGTTTTGAAGGTTTGTCTTGTTTACATTTACATGGTAATGTAACAGAAGGCTGAGCTGGAGGGGTACCTGTCATGTGGAGTATTTTGGTAAATTTTATGTAATGTTGCATTAGGGATGACAGCCTGGTTGCAAAAATGGTGAATGAGCAGGACTATTTGTAATGAGCATTACACAGTTGAAAAGAATGGATGTTATGTGCAATTAAACTTAGATACACAAAAAAAGTTGTGCAAATTAATAGCAATACATCTTCTGTGTCAAAATATTGAAAGTTAGCATAATAAAAATAAGAGTAAATATCTTGACGACTGCGGTAGACAAGCAGGATTGTTACAACTGCTAGCATTTTGGCTTGTGTGGCAATTGGATGCAAAAATCACCCATGAACCACTTTGGTTACACTGGTCACACAAGTGGAATTTCTGAGATGCCGCCAAGTGAGTCGGCACCTGTTGCCATGGTTTCCTTAAAGGAGAGAATTCTTTCACCAGTTTCTTGGGTACCACAGGTTCAGTTTGTTGCTCTGTCTGCATTACTTTAAGAACAGCCATTATCACAGTTGTACAACTCCCAAAAGAGGGTCCGTTTTTATGTATTCCTGTCTTCCAGGCAGACTAAAGGTGGTGCTTATAGAGGCACTTACAATAAAATATTCATTTATTTATTTGTTTTCTGGGCAAGTGAGTAGCTAACAAAACTGGACTGGCTCAAGTTATTCGCAAGAGATTTAAAATGCGCAGCTGCCCCTGCTGTGACTTGAGCAACATTAGATAGTAGGACTGTAAAGGTTTACAGAATCAGCAGTACAAACTTCTGGGAATTTGTTTCAAAACCTAAAGATCGTGGGACCAGCTACTGAAAACTGACCTGAGAGCAAGGGTGGTAGAGAACGTGTGGTTTTGATTAAAGTGGAGGTCTTACCTAGAACACTGTACTACCTGAGCTTAATTAAATAATGCATTTCATAAGTTATTTCAATGCTGATGAAGAAGCATCTAAGTTTAGAGATTCACTTACAACCATTTCATGTCATCAATTAAAGTAGAGCAGAATGAAAACAAGGCGGCAACCCTGAAGAACTAACAGTACAAGCGGAGACGGGCGTCTCCTCACCTTTGCCCTGAGGCCTTCGCTTCTCCAGCAGAGGCAGCATCATTGTGGAGTTGCGGCTCCGGGGCGATTGCATGTCCGCGTACATCATGGGCGTGGCCCGCACCACCACGGGAATGCGATGTGCGCAGCTGGGGAGCTTGCTGCTTTGGAGAGTCATGGGGCTGGGAGGAGACACGGGATGGATGATGTGCAAAAACGACTGGCCCCTGATGCCAGGGGAGGGTGGCAGCAGAGCACCCGGCGTCAACACGGTGGAGATTCCTGAGGGCGGTGCTGACGAGACAGAAGTGATGATCGTGGGGGGGCAGGATGAAGCGGGGGAGGGCGAGAAGGCAGACATCCCGGCGAGGTGAGGGGAGAGTCGGCCTTTGTTGATTGACAAGTCAACGGGCTCAGTCTGCGTGTGAAACTGGTCAGGGAGCTGGCGCCGTGGAAACTCAGGTCTCCCTTTTCTTAAGAGGAGCGGAATATCCATGTTTGAGTAGTCATGGACTTTTGGGGGCTGTAAGGGAAAGAGAAATGCAGTTAGTCGCTTTAAAATTCAGTCCAAAAATGTATTTACGATTCTCTGTTTGTGCCGTTTCCCTCAGTCAAAGGATAAACACCAATTTGGTATGCATTATGGCATGGCATTGCAGCAAAGCTGTAAATATTAATTCTGGGACAATTTGCTCATTACTCACTGAACAGAGGTGTTACAATAAGGACAGTGTTAAAGTTAACCATTGTTCAGCAAAAATGCACATATCAAAGTATGTTATGATGAAGTGTACTTACTGCGGTTTCAAACACTTGTTTGCATTCCCCCTGCTTACTTGAACTTTAAAGTTACTCCATGGAGAAAAGTACAGTGTTTACTTTAGAACGTCTCTGAGAGGGAGGACTTCACCACAGACACCAGCTGTCTCACCCTCCTGGTTCCCATCACCCTCACAAGAACACAGCTCTTTAGTTCTGCTAATGTCTTCAGCCAGTTTTATTTAATGCTAAAAAAAAAATCAGGCAAGCTGTGTCCTGTCTGGTGTGCTGTTTAACACTCGCACTTGTCATTTCTCTTTTTAATGGTTTTTGATGAGGTATTTTTGACCATTCAGGGGTCTTGTTTAGTAATTCAAATTATACCAGTCAAATCATGCATTTACTTTTCAGGCAGTGCAAGTTTCAAGACCCACATTTCCCGTTCAGTTTATTGGGAAAAAAAAGGCCGCGACCATAATGAAAAGTATTTAACCAGTTTAACGGCGCTTTTGGTTCTAAACAAACCTTATTAAACCTTATTATTACTCTTTTAAAGTAGAATGAAATGAATAAATGCCAGAAATATTTGAATCAGAGTACAGATTTATATTATTTTACAGGTTATTAGATTTAAAAAAAAACCATTAAGACAGAAAACTATGGGCATGAATGAAATGATCACTGAACTGTTAAACTAGCACAAAACTATACCTGTATTGTAACATCACATGTGAAAATATATTAGCGTATTTTGCTAAAAGACCAGCATTTCTCCCTGTGTGTGTAATGCTAGCTTTAGTGACTATATTTTCTATGTGCTATTTTAATCCTGGACTGTAATACCTTTGAACAGGAAGTAACGCTGTTACACTCAGCAAATACGATCTTATGGCATATAACAGCACGACTGTAGCTTGGTATTGATTTACCATTGAGGAAACAGAAAGTTTCAAGCAATGAACTGAATTGTAGCAACAGAAACAAAATAAGAAGTGACATTCAGATATTAAACAATATACAATAACCGCGTGTGTAAACTATTAAAAGTATGGAATTATAGAAATTCTTTATTTTTTAGCATCCAAAATTTAACTCTGCAGGGTAGCATTTGTTGCTAGATAAAAACATGGTTAGAAATATGCCACCACACCCATGTAGCAGCTTCTTACAGCTTATGACAACTGTTGAAACATGACATCTGTGTGGTTATTTTGTATGTGGAGATTTTGGCATTTTTGTGAGCATGATGAACTTCTGTGTGGACTTTGTACAATGAAGTGAAGCATAATGAAGCCTGATGACACAACATGGGCCCGGCGGAGAAAGAGAGAAGAAATGAAGGCAGTACCAGGTATATGAAATTACCTGTTTGTGTCAGCTTCTATGTTTTTTAATGGATAGTTTATTTCTGGCTGTTAATTTGTTGTACAACTTGATTGCCAACCCAAGAAATAACATTAATGAATAAACATACAGTATACAACTTGATCTTGGAATTTCAGAAAAACTAGTAACACTTTACTTAAAGTAGTCATGCATAATGTATTACAGATACCTTCATAATGCCTTATACTCTAGTTATAAAGTATTATAAACAGCTATAACTATTTGTAAAAAGGCATCTTACATTATAGCCATGTTTGTTATGCATTATGAATGCTCTATAAAGCTCTCATCTATAATGCACTATAAATATCTTAATAATGCAGTACAAGGGATCCTTAATTCTTATACCGACCATTATAATGCATTAGGAAGGCATCTATATTGCATTATAGATGAGAGCTTCATAGAGCATTCATAATGCATAGTTAGATAATACTTTATGAATGCATTATAATGTATTATGAAGGTATCTATTATGCATTATGATCACTGCTACAAGTAAAGTGTTACCAAAAAACTTAAATGTAAAAACCAATGATATACAATGAAAACATTAAATCACTTTTCTAGATATCTTCAGACTCTAGTGTACAGTCTCCTAGGGGAGATTACTGGCCCCAGTATGGACTACATACTCCTCTGAAAATCTTAAGGATCACTAGATGGTTTCTGTTAGATTTCACTATATTCCACTATCTGGAGGCGTCATAGCAAAGGCAGAACCTTGTCAACGAGGAGCTTCCCCTGGGTTTGTATGGCTGCTCTGGGCTGGATCTAAAGGATGGGCGTGGTGTTACTCAGCCTGGCGTGATAGCTAACTCCCTAAAATGAGTTTATTTTATTTTTACTCTTTATATGTATATCCTATTGTACGGTTTCTTCAGCTTTTATAGTAGCAGTTTATATCTAAAATGAGTCAAAGGTTTACAGAACTGGCTTTTATTACAGTGTTAAGCTCATTTGCACAGAATGAGAGTCTGGATCAACATTCGGCTGGAGTTACTGCACTCCACCACTCCACCAACACTTTTCTAATTAAGTGACAAAACAACAAAGAAATGCAGGGAAATTCCGGACAGATGCTGCATGTTGTATTTTGGAAGTATAGTTTACATTTTTTCAGTAGTCATCTTTCACCAATAGTTTAATTTCATGTTTTAAAAGTAAATCGGTCCGTCCGTTCAGGTGTCGCCCGTCCTCCTCAGGACTCCAATGGCCACATAAAAGTCATCCAGTGCTTAAAATCTGATTAACCGATTCACGCCTGCATCCCTCCTTAGAGTAATCCCTGCCATTAAGGCATGACTGGGTTATGAAAGTGCATAGGTAGTTAGGTAAGCACAGTATGGTCCCTGGGGGAAATGATTTAATACTGATGATATGTTTGGTTAAGCTTGTCGGTGAGCTCCCCTCTAGCTACAGTACAAGTTTGAATAAACGATGGTTGTTCATCCAAGGGCCCGGCTGTTTTTTCCCAGAGTGCTGACTGTCCTCCAGTACTTTTGTCCATGGTAATGAATGTCCTGAGACTCAGGCTTTCAAAACTCAGAACACCAGTCATTCCAGCTGGGGGGGGGGGGGGGGGGGGGGGGGGGGGGGGGGGGGGGGGGGGGGGGGGGGGGGGGGGGGGGGG
>JAODKF010000040.1:16591796-16605020 GCA_026779585.1 Mormyrus proboscirostris
CCCCCTTCCCACACCCTCTGCTTCAGGCTGGGTGACATTCTCTTATTTAGGGCAAGCACTTAGAACAGCTAATTTTCCGGTAACAAGTCAAAGACTCAGAGGGGTTGACTGTTTCCAGAAAGACCTTGGCTGCAAGCCATGCAAATGAGGACCATGCGTCTGTAGTCTGTGCTGAACGTGATCGTAAAAGTTGCCAGATTAGCATGATACGCTTCGAAGCAGATCCGCACGAACACCGCTGCTGAGTGACATCACCACATGAGAAGAAGCCATTTTCAGAACCACGGGCTAAGGCACTATGGATAAGTAGCGTAGTTCTGTAACACGAACAGCCATTTTTATCTATCCGTCCGTTTTCTATACCAGCTTTTCCTAATCAGGGTGTTGGGGGTCCGGAGTCTATCCTGGAAGCTATAGGCGCAAAGCAGGGAATAACCCAGGGCGGGGTGCCAACCCATCGTAGCAGCTGTTTTTAATGTGTCACAAACCATTAATATACTAATGTATTTCCTGGAATATGACATATTTTTCCCAAGAATGATGAATTTATATTCTAACAAAGAACATTTTATATTTATATTCTTTTATTATGCCGAGTATATCAATGCCAGATGCTGCCCTTTAAAAAACAAAGACACAGATAAACAATTGAAATAGGACTACAAAAAAAGCAGCTCAAAAATACAACTGTGGTTTACGTTGTGTACTGTTATGTCTGTAGAAGCTGTGACAACATGAGCCAAGACTCATCGCACATTCTGGCTGGATCGTGGGAAAACATTTTGCTCATTTATACGTGAAGCAGGTATACCAGCGAACTGGTCCATAAGCATAAAAGACAAAGACAAAAAAGACAGAGTAAATCAGGGCTCATAATTCCTAAATGCAGTGACATCCTCTACAAGTGATTACTTGAATCGCACTATTATAAGCTGTGGTTTGGTCAATGAATTGCATCGCATTTTCCCAGGAAATTCAAAATATTACGACTAAAATTGGCTAAAATATTATGTAACAGTGTTCTTATTTTAGTGTTCGTCTTAAGCTTAAGCAATTCTGTATAAAACTGTTCCTCCTAATTCAAAGGTGAGTTAGAGTGTGGGAAGAAAGTTTGAGGACGGCTCTGGTCTATTACATGCGCAGTAATGAGGGATTGTTCATTACAGGTACAACTAAGAGGGTTAGTTCATCAGAAGTATGGCTTCCATGGCGGATCGGTTACAGGCGTGGCTGGGAGGGCTGTTTCATTACAAGTATGCCTAAGAAGGGTGGATCATTACAGGCGTGACTGTGCCATTACGACATCAACTCAGGCTTGGTCCACTGCAGTCATCACCACAAGAGCCAGTCCATTGCAGGCATAGCTAAGAGGTAAAGATGTCCGGGTATTACAGGTGTAATGGAGAAGCGTCTGCTGACTCACCCTTTGCTGAGACTCCAGCGGTTCTGTTTTGACTGCAGGCATACCGTCCAGCATTAGCATCCTGCTGCTAATGGCGTCTGCGAGAAGGAAAATGGAAAGAGGAGCAAATGAATTCCAGCACCTGTAGCACCATGACGTTTTATTGAGGTATATTACAAATAAGCAGTGACATTTTACACATGCTGACATCCAGTAGCATGTGAATTCGAATAAAGAGAGACACGGTCCTTTGCTCATAAAGTATATAATGACTGAAAGCGATGGCAGCTGTTTAGGTGGCTCACACCAGGGATCATGTCATCCATCCGTTTTCCAACCGCTTATCCTGTAGGGGTTCACTCTGATTCTGGACCCTATCACAAGAAGCACATGGCAACCAAAGCTCTGTTGTGTTATTCGGTTACCCATGAATACCCCCTTTTAGTGGGCGCTTCAGGAGAGCTTCCCATAACTTATTATGTAGTACATACACTGCATTAAAGACTGGATCCACGTAGCAAAAAAAACAAATACAGGAAAGACGGTCCTCCCATTGCAGGTGCCTTGTGCTACCTGGGTCAAGGCTTGCAGCAGTCCTGTCCTAGACTTGTACTGGATGGATGGATGGATGGATGGATGGATATTGGCATATTGTTTAAAAACACCCAATGCCCAGTTTATCAGAAAAGTACCACATGGGTAACTTTTTACCTCCCAAAATAAATACATTTCTCTCTGGACAATCCATTTTTAATGATTTCCCATATGTTTATATCTTTTCTTCACCAAGAATACAATGATCATTAACAATAAATATTATTCACAAAGTCACATAACTGTGATTAAAGTTTATTTCTTCTCAGAATGTCACACAAAGCTGGTATTAGACTTCACGTCAGTGTCATGAATAGTGTGGCAATTCCGTTGCTGCAGCAGGCAATTTATTGTCTTGTAAGTAACTGGGATCTATTTTCATTTCTAGGCAGAAAAATAGCGGGCCTTGATCTTATAATTCCCAAGCAACAAAGCCGACTCTGAATGGCAGGTATTCATTAAGATTTTCCGTGACACACACTTGATGAATAAGGAGGGTCTGATAGAACAAGTGTTAAGCCTGAGCTACAGTATGACATCTTCCACATATCTCACTTCTGTCCATTTAGCTCTACCTGTTCTTGCATATGGATGGTTATGGGACTGATCTGTAAATTACATGTTTGACATCATGGGTCTTATGAATGTGCAATGAATGCCTTGAGTTTGATTTCAAATGAAATTGTTATCCCGATACTTGTTATTCCAGTACTTGTTATCCCAATACTTGTTATTCCTGTACTTGTTATCCCAATACTTATCCCCATACTTGTTATCCTAATACTTGTTATTCCCATCCTTGTTATCCCATACTTGTTATCCCAATACTTGTTATTCCTGTACTTGTTATCCCAATACTTATCCCCATACTTGTTATCCTAATACTTGTTATTCCCATGTTGTTTTCCCCATATTCACAGGCACATTTTTATCTCTGAAATATTATGCAATCCATTTTTCCCATAAAAAAGAAAAAAATGTAAGTAAAAGTAGGTTCTACTTGGGGTCTTCAGCTTCAAGGAAAAATACATGCATCTTTGATAAAGTACCAAATGCAACAAAACAAGTATCCCTTGCTGGTGTCCTGGTATGACCCAATCTTCTGTTGTTTTAGCAGTAGAACAGGAATGACTGCAAGCAGGGTAAGTATGTTCTGAACATCTCCGTTCCACTTCAGACTTGGCAAAAAATGTAGGAATTGTGTCTCTCATTTCCATTCAGCATTGGATCCCCTTCTGCTAAACGTAAGGGTGTCACATCTACAGAGACTCCAAAGAAAAATCCAGAATCCAAATAAGGAAGCCAAACATCAAAGCTAGAGCTTCACATAATGGAACACTTAAGTAGTAGCATACAAAGCAACTGCCAGGGCAAGAATATACTTTGGTATTTGGATATTTTTTTTACATATAAATGAAAGAAATTGTAACAACACACTGTATTATAATAAAAGGAACTATGATAAAATATTTTTATATTATACTTTTTCAATTCTGCACTTTTTCCAAAAATGCTTAAAACACAGCAATAAGAAAAACACATTTAAAATCCGTTGGCTGTCTCAACCAAATCATCTATTGTTACTCCACAGAGATACAAAGCAGGCGTATATCTAAAAGCATCTTTTAATATTCCCAACTTCATACACTGTGGACTGCTGCATACTATGTATTCTACTTATAGAGTTCTTTCGTGACCGTGATCTATACCACTAATTAATGCCTAAGGTGCGTACAACTCTTTGCAATAGTCTTGTAATTTGAGTGTGATTGACATGTCCTTTGGCTCCAAGACTTATGGCGTAACTATGGCAACAGAATATTGAGCTTTCGGCGCTTTAGGCGGTCCAGAAAGATCCCCTGACACAAGGCTGCAGCCACGCTGACAAAGAATGGCCAGGGCTGTTACCTGAACGCCCATTTCATCACGCCCTACCGTGATTAAGGGATTACCATGGATAATGCTTATGGACCAGCAAAACATAAAAGAAGAAGGTAGAATAGTGAAAATAATAAAGTAAACCAAAGTCTTTCAATTGTTTGCTTGCATGCCTGCTTATTTTGATTGACACCAACAGCTACTGTACTGACTGGAGACCTTCTCATCAGCATGTGAACACAATCCTCCGTGTCCTTTGTTCTTACTTGTTTCACCCTTGGAGATCAGCTGGTCCACAAGATAGTTCCAAGCAGAAAATCAATACCCTGAGCATGTCACAGAGTTGTTGAGTATTGACCACGAGGGAAGAAAACACATTGTTCTTTGCAAGTAATGACTGTAAAATAACAAAAACGGCAGTTTTATTATTTGATCTGCTTTTCCTCTGCTACATTTTATGCTCTGCTAATACAGAATATTTACAAGCTGAGTTTGTGGTTCAGAACATGTTTAGTATAATTAATTTGTATGCAACTACAAAATAAGGTTATGCACTTTGTATGAAGGATACCCAAAACATGGAAGTTCAAAAACAAAAGCAAGATTTAGTACTCATTAGTTTTATGCTCACAAACTACGTTTTATCAACAACAGTTGTAAACCTTGAGAAAGTGTGAGACACTGATGAAGCGAAGGTCCAGAGGAAGGACCACAAATGGATCAGGGGACATGTCAGTCTTCATGTATTGCCCCAAAATCTCTGCTGCACAGTAACAGCTGCCATCTGCTGTAGCCTGACTGAATAGAGAGAGACAGGAGAAAATCCACCTCAGTCATGGGGTCTACTGAAGAATTTGATCTTCAGTCTCATTTTGAAATCTGCCATTCACACTCCCAGAAACCACAGTTAGTCACGGCGCTAACTAGTGATGTCCGCAGTTTCACAGGACCCCTTCTCGGTAAACTGGGGGATCAATTAAAAGTAAAAAGAATTTTACATGAAAGCAGTGTAGGTTGGGTGGCATTGAAGGCAGGGGTCTTGGTGGACTGATCATTGGCGACCAAATCAGGCTATAGGTACATGGACCGTGACCTCCCTGGGGGGAAGGGAGCCTGAGCTGGTGAAGGAGGCGGAGAGATACCGATCGGATTCAGGGCTCGGACTCTGCAACCAAACTCCTGGAAAGGAGCTGGACTCCATTCAACTCTGGAGTCGCCCATGGTGAGAGGAGCCAAACAGGTGTGGGTCTACTTTTAGCCCCAATGGTTCGGCTAGTAGACTGAAGTTTACCCATCTGGCCTTCTTGGAGACCTTGAATGGGGTGCTTGATGGTGCCCCCTATGGGGACTCCATAGTACTGCTGGGGTACTCTAACACTCATGTGGGTAGTGACAGTCCTATCTGAAAGTGTGTGATTGGGAAAAACAGCCTGTCCGATCTGAACCCGAGGATGGATGGATGGTTGGATGGGTGGATGGATGGATGGATGGGTGGGTGGTATTAGCAATATGAAGGTAGAAGTAACCGTAACTTCTTTTGAAAACTTTACAAAGAAGTGTGGGAAATTACAAATTATACAACCATCATCCATCTTCCAACTCCTTATCCCGCACAGTGTTGCAAAGGATCCTGGAGCTTTTCCCAGGCAGCACAGGACACCAGGATGCCAGTCCCTCACAGGGCATGCACACAATATGCACGATTTACAGGCACCAGTTTTTGGACTTATCAGAGGAGACCAGATTACCCCGAGGAAATCCATGCAGTGAGGGCAACATGCAGACTACACAGATGTATAGAGGGGGGGCGGAACCCAAACCCCCAATCGCCTGGGGGAGAGACAAGAGTGTGTGCAACTCTGTCAGTGTGAAATACAACATGGTAAATGAAAAGGCAAAGGATGTTTACGAAAAAAAGAAAAACTAAATTTCAAGTAATATTCTCACAAGAAAGAAGATTAGATAGATAGATAGATAGATAGATAGATAGATAGACTGACTGATTTTATTTATTGTGATTAACATTAACATGACAAACTGTGAAAACTTCTGAGACTGCAGGATTATAATCAGACTTAAACTGACCTCTATCCCCTTTCTTGTGTGCCAATGCACTTTCATTTCCTGTGTGCTAAAAACACATATCGGCAGAAGAGAAAGCCCAGCATCAACAATTCATTTCAGCGTGTTCAGTGTCTGCAGCAGGGCTCAATGCACACATTACTGCGTGACACATTACTGCGTGACACATTACTTCCACGACCATCACCAAAATTATCTGCCATTTGTGCCACATTAGCTGTACTGTTGGTTTGTACCACACGGAATAGCCTCGAATCACATCCCTCCTCTATAAGTCTTGGCCACCTAACATCCTGTAGGCAGATCCCTCCTCCGACCCTCTTAGCAGGTATTCACCATGACAGACTGTGAACATACCGTAAGCCCTGCCATTTCCGAGATGCTCTGACCCAGGCGTCCTTTCCAAAGTCATTCATATCTTAGGCCCAACTTATTGCTTCTGCATTCAACATGTCAAGTATGAGTACTGAATATTAGCTTACCATGTAATATATCTCAGACCTTGACAGGTTCCATTTTTACGAGATAGTCACCATTATTCACTTCACAATGGAGGTGGTCATAATGTTTTGGCTCATCTGTGCATTTTTAACGTTGTATTTCCATCTAGCACAGTACAAACATAGCATGCGTTTTCTTTATGTCACAAAGGAAGAACATACTGAATTTCATAGGATTTCAGGGGAAAAAATAATATTAGCAGAAATTTTGAGGTCAAAGAGTCTGTGTCCCTGGAGAATTTAGGCTAGAAGATCTTGCTCGAGGGTCCAGCAGTGATATGTTTACCTTTCAGTTATGAGATTTGAACCCACAACCTTCCAGACACACATTTATAACCAGATCTATCCACCAACTATTACACACAATTTTGACCTAATTTCACGTTTCACATCTTGGTGTAGGATCGGTGACTATCTTAAAGACCTGCTGCTTTTGTAACTCTGCTGTGCTTTCCAGTTGTCCATTTTCACCTGTGCATGACCAACCATGCGGCAAACAAAAGCCTTGCGGCTTTCCCTTCCATGCATTTCATTCCTTTCTGCTGGCCTCTTTGGAAATGCTTTGCAGCTTCCTGCAAACCTCTGCTCATAAAAGCCAGACCACAGCCACCATATTGCCGCTGGTCATTCATATCCCCACTCAGGCCCAGTCTAATGGCACAGAGACGAGTGCTCTTTCAACTGTAAAAGTACTTTGGATGCAGCTTTGGCTTAATCTTTTTGGCACGCCATAAATGACTTCAGACTTTCCATTTTATAAGGCTAATTTTCCTTGGCAGGCGAATTGGCCGAAACAACTTTGGATGCATTTTTGAATTAGGCCCTGGAGAGGTGAACTGTTTCAGTATTGGTATTAACTTCAGGCTGTCACTAACTCGTGAAATTGGCCTGTGTGCTCGTGCGTATCGGGATCATTTACTATTCATAAGGTTAGATATGGACATATTCTCCTTGTCCATTGAATTGCTATGATTGTTTTCAAACGGTTAATTTATTTTGTGATTTCGTGTCCAAGGCAGATAGTACTGCTCATGACTGGGCACAGTTTGATTGCTGAAATGAAGATCTCACAAGCAGGTATTTTTATGGACTGTTAAAACACAACTATGCACTGTCAGCTATGAAAAAGAAAACATCTGATGTTAGACGAAACATGTAAAGGAAACATCGATAAATAAAAGCTAGAAACATAAGCAGCTGTATATTTATGCAATATACACTCAATCTAAAGAACATCCAGTTTCTCCGTGCTGCTTAAAAATTCTTCCTGGCACTGACCAAGCTGTGGCAGTGGGTATAGTCACTGAAAGGAACATGACTGTGAACAGGTTAAATACTCCAGCTTTGCTTTTAAAATGGAGCACGTATGACTGCCTCATTTCCCTTGGCTTGCTTCAAAACCTGGTTGAGTAATTTGGCCCATTTATAGAGCCGTGACACCCATGTAAACATCAGGTTGGCCCCAGACGCAAGCTGGTGAACGGAAGTTCACTTATTGAGATGGAATGCCCTTGGGCTCCTGCTATTTCTGCCGCAGGAGATACTGTGTCGCTAATCCTGCCGAGCGGAAGTTTCCGGATACAGCTCGGGTCCAGGCCGTGTTCACACACTTACAGCGGGCCTCTGAAAGAAGGCTCTGGGTCACCCCGAGGTTTTTAAGTTTCCATTCTAATTCGAGTGCTGGAACCAGCTCAGTTAAAGGCACAGCGCAGTTTGTGAAAAACTACTTCAGCATGTCGAAAGCATCATTATTTTAAGATATGGTAAAAATCCCAACTTTATTTATTTATCATGACTTTCCTTCTATCTCAAATATGCCAGATATTTATCATTAACATTGCATCTCTATTGGAAGCACAGCAGTGTCACTGTATCAGCTCCCCATTGTCCCTGACACAGCTGCTCTCAATCAGAAATGTGTTTTTTTGTGCAGAGGGAAAAATGAAGGCACACTCTATCATTCATGTATTTCATGATTCAGATAATGTGAATTAACGTTAAAGCAGATATGGTGACTGTGATTTGTACTTTTTGGTGGTACGATATATTGCATTAAACATCATAGGGAGACGTGGGGGAGAACATGATCCTGTTTGTTTAACGCTACAAAACATTACATTTGCATCAGTATACACTTCCGTTTCCAAATCCACTATCAAAATAGATACGTAAAATATTTTATTACTTTTTCACTGCAATCCACAACAGCTTACAATTTCTCCCATTTATTCAACCTGTCTGTTCAAATTCGGGTACTGATACCAACAGTAGTGTCCTGTCTGGAGAGCAGCCCAGCCCCCCTCAGATCTGCGCCCCAAAACACCCTGCAGACCTTACATCGTTCAAAACCTACAACATTTTGCAGCCACACACATGCGTGAAGGAAGGTTCAGCTGTATGATGCTCTAAAGCACTTTGTCAGTCTCTCACAACACTTGGGATTTTCCTTTTACAATGACAGGTTCCAGCGTGTTTCCTATCTGAAACTCCCTGGTGCCCCCCCCCTCTGCTAACTGGTCCTCTAATGACCTGGCACTCCCCAGGCCCTTGATTTACCTGCCATCATTACCACCATCATCTTTTATGCTGGACATTCCAGTTATGTATAGAATCATCATCATTATTGGCTCATTAATTAGTATTACTGGCAGCAGGGTAGTACGACTGAGCGCAACCCACATTGCATAACATTGGAATGTGCTATTCATTATAAAAATCACATTTGAATTTATAGAGAAGCTACTGCTCGACACAGGCAGACGTCAGGTCACACTGCTGCTCCAGAAATTTGATTCCATTTCCTTTGGTTTTTCAACAATTAATGGTTATTCTTGCTCCTTTACTTCATAATACACATGGTGATTATGTGTATGCATGCATGTACTGTATGTGTGTGTGTGTGTGTGTACTGTGTGTGTGTGTGTGTGTGTGTGTGTGTGTGTGCAGGATAGCTGTAAACGGGGGGAAAGTTAGGACGATTCCAAGGGCCCCAGACTGACAGTGGACCTAAACATACAGCTACTGTACTTAAAATTTGGAAAATAACTGGATTGGTGATGATTGGGGGACCCACTGTGGTATATCTGCATGGGGCCCGAAATGTTTAGCAGTGCCCCTGTCTCTCTCTCTCTCTCTCTCTCTATCTATATATATATATATATATAATGCAAATAGTGCAAAAACGTTACCATGTGATTTCCTTGCAAAATAAGGAGATCACACTACATAGAGAAATAATAGATTCCAGTTTTGGCACTGCTTCAAACAGATGATTCACATGTAATGAAAATGGCCCAGGCTGGGTTTTATTTACCCGGGTTTTTCTTCAGAATCATTTCTCGTAAATCTTAGCAATAGCATATTTATTTTATCACAGATTATTCTGTGAATGGGAAAACATGCATGCACAGTAACATAGTGACATGGCCCATGGGAGTTTTACCAATCAAATTGCAGAGGAAGTAGGTCGAAGCAATTAGAGTAAGCAGGACCAACCAATGAGATGTCTTGACCCCGCCTCCTCTAGTTGCCTGGACCCACCTCCACTACAATCTGATTGGTTATCTCTGTGACCAAATCATTTTTCCTTCCGCCCTGAGAACATTTTTTCTGTAAGTAAAACTTGGCGCACAGTGATATAACGACATGGAGGCAGGGGATACGGTGAGGCAGCGCACAGGAGACATTCGTACACAGCAGCGAAATTATATGGAGAGTGGTTTTCTGGTGATGCAGAGTACAGCAGACATTTATATACAGTAATGTAGTGATATGCCGGTGAGCAATTCACTGACGCACAGTACAGCAGACATTTATATATAGTATTGTTATAACATGGAGGCAGGTGATACGGTGAGGTAGAATACAGCAATGTTTCGTGCAGCATGGCTTAAAAACATGCCCTGAGGTCCTCACCAAGAATAGTTTAGGCAGTGATAAGTGAAGTTATTCACTAGACGCTCACACAGCAGTCCTGTCGAAAATAATGCGCTACATCGCCAGCCCAGGACTGACTCCGCATGTTGTTTTGCATCATTCTCTAGAACGTTAACCTGCAACTGCAGGCAAAGTTCATAATTAAAGGAACAAGGTGAGCCACTGGAGATGCGCCTATATGCCGGCCTGCAGGGGCAGGGGAGCCCGAGCTGAAATAACCTGCTGCCGTTCAGGCCGATTCTTCAAGGAAACATCCAGGCTTCCGCTCACTCGGCACTGAAGTGGCCACGTTTTGTTGAACCAATGCCAGAAGGGAAAACTCTACTGGATTTTTACATTTATTTAAAAATAGAATATTTAAATCTGTCATTTTTGAAAAAAAAGTTCCTGTTGCGATTTGAACTTATGTGAGATTTTAAAAAAGGTTCCTGACTGTGATAAAAAAAAAAAATAATAATGGTGCTCTACCATGAAGAATTACCGGCCTGTCAATGGTTTACAGCTCTGTCCTTTCCTTGTCTTGCCTGCATCAGTTTGCACAGCTTGTCAATGCGCAGTGTGTGCTGAAGACGGCTATAGTAAACAAAATTGTGTGGGAGTTGGAGATCAGGGGTTGAGTACACCAAAACATTAGTAATGGGGCAATTCATTAACTTAACCGTTCAAAAGGAAGACAGCCAAAATAGTTCAGAATCGTTCATCGGACAGCTGAACTCTCCTAAACTTCAATTTTACAAGAAAAACACTTTGTTTTTATAGCTGAATGTTTCCTGTGAATGTAAAACATGTCAACTATATGTGTACAATTACTACATGCCTTCATACTCAAGTACTCTATTTTCTGTTTTCAGCTGATGGAATTCCAAGTTCAGTGGGGGCTCAGGGGGAGGGACTGTTGCCTCAGACTACCATGGTCTGGGGATCAAATTCTGCCTCTTCTGTGTGTGTGTGGAGCTGGGCTGTTCTCCCTTATGTCATGAATTTCCACCTACAAACTAAAGACATAGAGTTAGGCTAGCTGGCATCTCAAGCTTTCCTGTGGTATATGAAGGTAAATGTGTCCTGTGATGGACTGCCATTCTCTCCATGGTGTTCCCCAGCCCTGAGTGGCCAGGAATACGCCCCCTGGCAACCATGACAAGGACATGTGTTTGCAAGAAGGATGGAACTCCAAGATTTACTTATAACCTGAGACAGACTAAGTATTGCAAAGATTCAACAACTATGATCAAGAGAAAGGATGATTATACATGGTCTTTGACACATGAAAAAACAGAGGAACTGCCAGATTTTGCAGGATGCGACCAAAACCCTACAATGACCCTGACATGCTGCGAGTGTCTGCTGCGTTTGCACTCAGCCCTTGTTTGCTGTCTGTCGTGTTTGCTCTGGCATTGATTGTGTTGGGTGTCTCTTGCAACTTGACTTGTCTGTGAAGATAGACCACCCTTTTTCCGTATCCAGGGAGCATACACAGAGCACATGGGTGCAGACCAGATATATTCCACAATGCCTTGCTGCTCCCCCCCCCACACACACAATCCCCCAATCCCCTCCATTTAAAACCAGATACTCCCACGCACACACATAGGTGACACGCATACAGGGACGGAGCGTTGAACAGATACAGAATACATACAATCTCATTTCTGATATACACAGTCAACTGTTTGTAATCCCGCTGATAAAGTATTAAATTATCATTTGATATGGAATCTGGCAACATGAATACATTTCATATGTATTTTTGTTATATTTGCTGCCTGTACATTAGCGATAAATGCATTCTGTTCTATTCCACTATAGGCACAGCAAAAATAATAATATTCAATAATAATATACAATATGAAATTGGTGTCTTTTGATAATTCCAATAATATTTCAGTGTCTGTTTTATTACAGCAAGAATAGATAAATTAAAGTGCTGGTACTGATTGAAACCTGGCACCGCTGTTAACACCAGTAGACATCTTCAGTGCCTGACAGTTCACACAAAATGTGCAGTTTATGTTTTCTAAAACATACAGAACTACTGCACTTCTGAGTTCCTTTAGCTTGCTTGTGTAGCATACATGATCCCCCTGAAATCTCACACGGGTTTCCTATCACAGCCCAAAGATGTGCTGGCCGGCTACACTTCCCATACCGCCTGCTTGCATGCTGCTAAAAGCTTGGCATCCCATCCAGGGAGAACCCCAGCATTATACCCTGTACCGCCTGTGATATGCACTGGACGAGTGGTGGAAAGATGGACAGATATTTTTCACAACATTTCTAAAATAAATGTAACATTTGTAGAGAGCATGCAAGAGTTAAGACTATTCCTCTATGTGTTCTTGCAGATTTGATGTGTTTGTTACCAAACGTCCGTGAAAAATCCATCAAATCTATGAATACAGGCCTGACTCAGAAGCGGAGGGTAAAAGGTCTTTTTCTTACACAGAGTGTAAAGTCAGGAAGCCTAACTCTGGGACTTAAGTTTTGCTCTGTTCCAAACTGCCACCCCCCACAAATCTCCACCACTTGCCCCCACCTCGGCCCCCACCCCGCTTGCAGCATATAAACATCTTTGCTGTCAGCTCTGCCCAGGTTTACTTTAATTGACAATAACAGTGCTGGAACTTTCCCCAGCAGAGGGTTGGCCTTCTTCCTGTGTGAGTAACGCCGGCTCACCAGTGCCGTAGTGTTCTGCACTGGATGGCATCTGAGACTCGTGTAATGCTGCCATTTCCGCACCTGCCACACCTCCTGTCCCAACCTTCATATTCTTCCACCGCCTCCCAGGGCTTGAGATATTTAACCCATTACACTCCATGTAGTCCCTCCGCCCCC
>JAODKF010000040.1:16619616-16640564 GCA_026779585.1 Mormyrus proboscirostris
TATATATATACACACACACACATATGTAATGCATTGCTTTACCTACATCTACTGTATGGCCTGTGTTATATGACAAGTCCCATTACTGCAGAAGGCCTTAAAGATGCTGAAGAGCAGGTCCACCCTTTGGTCATTCCTCCTGTCCATGGCTAGTGTGTGTCAGTGTCATTGCTCCCTGTAAACAAGGCCCATTTAATTCTGTCACCCTGTGTTACCGCATATGATTCTCATTCTTTTCTTTTTAGCCTCGAGCCAAATGTATAATTATTTCTTCGGGTGGCCGTCTCAGGCATGGAGGGTTTACTCTTTCAGCTAGCATTGTCTTCGTTGCTCTCTCTCTCTCTGGTTAATAATGTAGTGGATTTGGTTGTCATGCACCAAGGCAGCCCTTCTCCGCTCTCACAGCCTTGTCTGTATTGCCCGAGGACTTGCCTGCCTTAGCTGTGGGCTGGAGCACATGAGCTCAACGTGAGTCAATACATTTACTACAAATGCATTTACTGCGGTTCACATTCGCTTCCGAAACGGTCACTGAATTTTCACAAGTCATACTATCACGAAATTACTTGCTTGCAGGAGGTGTGCAGCTTCGGCCGGCTCAGTAGAGTCAGATTAGTAAACAGCTTATTAGAAATGCTTGTCTTTTGACAGAGCTATAGACTTCCTGCGAAATGATTGCTTAGACGGATCTAAGTTTATAGTTCATCTGAGTGGATCACACATTTATACACAGGAAATGTGACTCTCGCAAGCACATAGCAGCAATATGTTAGATTTACAAACTATAAACAGTATTTAATGCCTGGATTTTGAAATACTACTCTAATACTGAATGTGATGCAGTAGATAGCTTTGACAGATTTTATTTCACAGAAAAAAAAATACTTTGCGATCTGTTGATAGGTGACATGTCCAGATTTATTGTCCACGTCATTACTGATTAAAAAACAAATGAAAGAATGTTTCTGGATGAAGCTACTCATCCTAGTGTCTGATTTAGTGTGATATTCAGAGGAAATGACCAGCTACAGCGAGACTGTTGACTCAAAAAGTTAAATATGTGAGGCTGACATGATTAGTTTGACTGCAGTATATATTGCGAAAGTTAGACAGGAATAGCTGAAATACAAACACTTGAGAGTGACCTTTTAGAATCCTACATTTATCACACGGCGGGGAAACTTAATGGTTTTAGAGAGGTTTTTATTTCTCTCAGCACTCACAAGAGACAAAATGAAGAATGGCTAGATGTTGAAAGCAAAAACATAACATGGTGAGTTTCTTTGTGGACTAGACCTTTAGATAACTGAGAATACCGCTGCATTCCTGCTCACGAAGGCTGCTTTCTGCTGTAACACATTCCACAGTTAATGGCCAAAGTTCCATCATCTTTCTGCCAAAACCATCCTATAAACATTCCAGATGTGAAGCTGAGACTTTGCAGGGGGTACGCTGCGAGGGTCAGTTTTCTCTGGCTTTTTCCACGGGACAATTCGCATCATACTCCACAAGCAGCAGAAACTAGCATTTTTGGTTTGTCGGTGACATGACCGGGCATGTCTGGGGTAGGAGACTGTAGGGACTCTGGGTTCTCATGCACCATATTAAATGCCAAACAATGTCCTGTCAGAGGGAAAAATACTTTCTCTAGACCACTGAGTGCAGCAAAGAAAAACAGTCTGATGTCAATTCGCCTTCATTTAACTGTGCAGAACCCCTTCATATTCAGTCTTTTTAAAACAGGAATTTTGGGTCTAAGCATGGTTCAATTTCTTTTAACATTCAGTACACACGCCACAATCCAGTGTCGACTGCATATGTAATTTACTCACATGATTTATGTGTGACTGGCTGCGTGTGTGTTCCTCTACCCCCCTCACAGAAATAATGATGTTCTAACAGCAGACCTCATTTTAGGTTTCAGTGTGATACACAGAGGCAGTATGAAGTTCATCAGAATATTGACTCAAAGAACTGCACACTTAGGCTTACATTATATATCTGAAAAGAACACAAAGACATGAAATATCCATCTATTTTCCATAACCACTTGTCGAATTTGAAGGGGCGTTGATACTTAACAATTCCATACATTAGGTATTCTGTTACAGGTGATAGTCCAAAAAATCAATCAATCAATCAATCAATCAATCAATCAATCACTCACTCACTCACTCACTCACTCACTCACTCACTCACTCAATCCATCCATCCATCCATCCATCCATCCATCCATCTCCCCAGGGACCTGTATCACAAAGCGACATGTCTATCTGAGCTGGATAGCTTGTCGGATTTAAGGTAATCTATAAGCAAAATGTCCATTTAAACCTGGGTACCTTAAATCTGACAACATACCCCGCTAAGCAACAAATCTCGCTTCGTGATGCCGGCCACTGGTCATGCACACACACAAAATGCAGTGCAATGGTCCCCACAACATCAAAATTACAGGTTATTACATTGCGGGGGACATCAACACACACACAAACACACACACAAACACACACACACACACACCATAGGTAATTTAATGACTCCCAGAAAATCCTACAAATATATCCATCGAAAAACTGCTCATAGCAGCATTTCTATGCATGTTTTTGGCAGGGGGATGATGTATTTTTCACATCAGTTCAATTATTAATCATCACATTTTGCTCTAAAGGATTGCCACAAATTTCATGCACTGGGAGTGACCATGAAGAAAGAGCCTGCAGAGATCTCGTTTCTAGATATGCCCAAGCCTTCCCCCTGGCCCAGCTCTGAATAAGAAACTGAGAGATAGATGGATGGATGGATGGTCAGAACCGGTCGTGAGGTTTCCGTTATTTTCCCACATACACCCATGAATCTAAGTTGAAGTAGTAAATTTCACTTTCGTGATGTACTGATCTTATCATGGTGTAAAATGATTCGGAAGGATTGTGGTGCTTAGAGATACTAGAGAGCAAATCTGTAGATGTAGGATAGGAGGAAAGTCAGTACTAAATTAAGGGGCATTTCACTAAAGTGCAGGTCAGAAACACAAGCCTGCCTTACACTTGAACTAAGGCTACTTGACTCGCTGTACCTAAAGATAAGTGTTTCTTTTGGAATTTATCTACCTGTTGCCTATAGTTAAAAATAGAAAATCAACAAAAGAATATGTCCTTCGTCTAATTCATAAGAAATTCATGCAACGTCAAGATTATCATAATACAATGCAGTTTATATTTTACTTTTATTATATTTTATACAGACTTACACTCAAAGCTTTGTCTTAGATTGCAAACATAATTTGGATGGATGGATGGATGGATGGACGGATGGATGGATGGACGGTAAAT
Source organism: Mormyrus proboscirostris (assembly GCA_026779585.1). Lineage (NCBI taxonomy): Eukaryota > Metazoa > Chordata > Actinopteri > Osteoglossiformes > Mormyridae > Mormyrus > Mormyrus proboscirostris. The sequence continues at coordinate 16,622,946 of JAODKF010000040.1, forward strand.
TCAGTTGCATAGAGCAGCAAAGGATTATAAAGTACACTGATACAAATGCAACAGTGAAAAACAATACACAGTGCAAACAAAGTTGTGCGAAAATGAATAGATAGGAAATGAATCAGCAAAGCTTACACACGAATGCACATTACCATTCATAGTTATATAGGGCGTCATGACCCATTTTTAAATGTTGTCCTGACATGCTGTATGGCTGGAGCAAAGGGCAGGTATGTCAGGGGGAGGCATTGTAGCGCTTAATGCTGGCAAGCACAACCAATCCCCAGTCCTGCTTCTTAACTCACAATGGTGCAAAAAAGAGCACGTTTAAAAGGTGCTCCAAGAGGGCACCCCGTGGAAGGCATGGGCAGAACTACAGTATTTGTGAAATTCTCCAGTTTCGCCTCCAGAGGGTCTAGGGTCAGTTCTGTGATGAAGCTGAATTTCCCAATGAATTTTTCCTGAACTTATTTTGCTTCACCTGAAAAACAAATGTAGAGAAGTTCACTAGTCACTATGGACTCTGCTAGAACATCCAAACTTCAAAAGACCTGAGCCCTACTCAAAAATCAGAGCGGGCTCCGGCCTTTCTTGTCCAGTGCCGTCAAGTTGCTGATCCCGTCCAGTCTGCTGGTCAGGTGGACCCTCCCAGGCCCTTACAGCCCTGCACCACCTCCACTTCCTCCCCCTGGGTGGTGACTGATCCCAAGGGCCCCTTGGCACCCCTGAAATCCACCCCCGCCTCCTTTGTCGTGCTGGTGCCGAGCTGCAGTTGGTTCTCCTAGCACCATATGGCAAAGTGCCCTCCTAGACTCCTATACCCTGCTCCCGTATCCAGGCGGCCTTCTTCTGTAGGTGGCATGAGCTGGTGTTGTACTGGGAACCTGTTGTGTAAATGGGTGAAGAGGACACTCCCCAGGTGTCTCAGCGTCCGGGGATTGGCAGGGCATGAACACCCTGGCAGATTCAGAGGGCCCAGAACTTAGCAGGAGTCCTTGAACATACAAAAATATATATAAAACTTCTCAGGGGGTCCAAAATTTCTAGTGACACCCCTGCTCCGTGTCACCTAACAAACTTTCGTCTGTTGGTCAGATGATCTATGATCCAGGCGACTGAGAGGACCAGGCTGGTATAACAATAGTATGGGCTACACGACAGTTACATATTATTTACAAATTAACAATTTCAATTTTGGCCATTGAGAATGGGCTGCACTGTGACATGTTTTTTTCAAATTTTTGCTGGACATTGGTTATGCAACAATGGGCAGGGCTCTTCGGCAAAACCTGGTTTGCTCAAGGAGATGCTCATCCACACTGCAAAGCAGATGTTTGCTTAGACCCACTGCTTATGGGTTATTAATTTGCCGGAAACTTTGAAACTGGAATGATCTCACATACTTGCAGATGCAAAAGCCACAAGAGCAGCTCTTTCGGTCTCTCAATCTCGCTGTTATTGGGATCAGAGACACTACTTGCTGTGAAGTGATTTATATGTGGCTCATTTAAAAAGCTCATGGTGGTCATTGGTGGTCACTAAGTTTGCTGGCCTGCAAACGTTCACTTCAGCATTTCCATGAAAAGCAACAAGAGCCTAGTACTCGACGAGCATATCGTCTTTAGGTATAAATGGCGTCTACATCCATAAGATGACGGCCACGTTGCAGTGGTCAAGTCACTGCAAGCTACACTCGGACAAACACAGCCGCGACTCAGTATTGGTGTAAAATGAAAGCCAAGAAATGGGCATCAGTAGCAGGAGTATCAAAACTGAAACAGGCAACGATGCATGGAAAATCCCTCCCCCCAAAAATGGCACTTAACATTAATGTACAACAACATGTATGGAAAGGTGCGGACAGGACTTTGTAAAGGGTATATAGGGATTAGACTCTGCAATGACTCCACTGTCCTTAAGGCAGCCTGGTGTTTCGAGAGACTCGCAAACTGCTGGACTACAGTCCTTCACACGTGCGATGTCAACCTGCTGCAAAGTGAGCGTACTGGGAAGCCCGTGTTACTGCACTCGTAGGTGACCCTGAAAATGTCTTCTGTAATGCATTGCGAAATTCAGAAATATACATAGCAGAATGTACTAAACTGTCCAGAAAGTTGCGGAAAATGAATTCCTCCTAGGATTCTCCAACTCAAGCTCCAAGAATGACATCAAGCTCTGTACCACAAAAGTTAAACATCTGTGTTGCTTTGACAAAGCCAGTTCTGCCCATCTAAAGTTATTAGCTATTTTTCCATTCATTCGCATATTATTTAAATAGCTTAAGGTTTTATACTTTATATACTGTATTAATGCAAAGTCCCTCCTGGAAACCATAATCTCTCCATCTGATATCCAGGGCATCAACTACCGACTACTCGTCTCTCCCCATCACAAACGATAATCTGTATATTTTAAACTTGTAGATTCTGCAAACACATTAGAATGTTACCAAATTCCCCCCGAAACCTCTACCAATGCTTATTTCAACACTGCAGCTGTAGAGGGTTAGAAGATTTCTAAATTCTTAGTAACAGACATATTGCAGACATTATACAAGGCAGCTGATCACCGGCCGCTCGGCTGGGCTTTCAAACATGCCATTATTTCCTGCATCCTGATCACTGACGGAATTAACAAGAAACTCTAGCTTTCTGAGCGCCGTTCAGAAGGAAATCTTGCAGTCCTATGAAGAATATGCTGGAATTCAGCATATATAGGCTTAGCTGTTTACAAACAATTACAGAAAAATTTACCGTGGGAAAATTGAAAGGCCATGACAGATCATAATTATATCTACTATAGAAAGGACTGAAAGACAGAGAACACCAGTTAAAGAAGCAATCTGCCCATTAACTTCTCACTGTGAGTATGAATGATGAACTCAGAAACACAGGGCCCAGAAGAATCGGTACCGTAAACGGCATGGTTTCAATAAACGGCGTATTTCTATAAATTGCCCTAATATTCATATCTTAAATTGTTGTACAGATGAAAAAAATGGTCCACAGGAAGGCAAATGTTTCCAAAGGTACTACAGGAGACATAAGCAAAGGTGAGGTTGGGCTGTCGGGAAATGTATTCTAAATTCACCCAATTATATGCGTGTAGTAAAGGCTCTTACTAGCAATGTGGTCACTGTTGGTGGTAAGATTACCAAACGGTTGGTAAAGTATAATCCAATTACCACAATTCTCTTGTGCCAAACCACCAGATCATATTAGCAGCTGCTGGCAGACAGAAAATAAAGGGCTAGGGAAGGGAATGTGGCCAGGCGACGTGTGTGACCTCCGGTGTCCCAGAACTCAGCCACCCCACACCCAGCGCTCTTCATATTCCGCCCCAGACGGAACAGGTTGCCAGAGCTACACAACTCCCACCCATTAGCTGCAGGAATCCGGGATAACCATGGCAACCGGTCTCTCACCCCCAGGGAGACGAGCAGCAGAACTGAAAGGCTCCATTCAGCTTCCACAGCCCACTGAGCTGTTAGGCTAACAGTCTCTGTGGTTCCAGTGAGCTGGAAGATGTGCTCATTAAAAGGGCCACCGTGCAGATCTCACATACGTGATCTCAATCGCTCTTCCACTCGCTATGACACGTGCAAAACCCATATCGCCTCTTACATATTCACATGTAACATATTTCTTCAAAAGTTTTGCTTTTTGCCGTTTCTGTCCTGTGGTTTTGCCGACTAACGTAATACATCAGCATGTGTAAATAGCCTTTTACGGTTACTGGAGTCTGTTTTCTTCTGACCATTTAGATGAAAAGTGGGCAATTTAACCCCTGACACTCAATGACCAATGATCTCAAACACTGGACCCTTTCTGCACTCAAATCAGTCAGCACTGCAACCACTGGCATCTAGTTAAGATGTGTGTTTTTTTCTGTAATTCCTTTAGCCACACCAGCAAACACCACAACATTATTATATTACATATACTTCATACTAGAGATGGTCATGATTTCAACAGCGCAAAGATGCTCAACTAAGAAATACAACACAATGTACATGTCAGCAGCAAAACACCAGGAGGGGCAGTAGTGGCCAGAGAGAAAGCCAGGCTAATGTGTAAGCAGCCAGTCTCCCTGAGAGCATCAGCTGTGCAGCTGCTAGAGCTGTAAGCTCACTGGGGACCAATCACTGGACTTCCTCAGACTGCAAACACTGCATATCGCAAACTGCGAGCAGCTGAAAGGAATTACTTCCACAGCAGAGAGCTTGAAACATGACTGATGCAAACAACTACCTTGTTCTCCATCACCTCCTTGTCTTAACAAGCAGAACTTGTACAAGTCCTAGAAAACATTCTGCTTCTACGGTACAGATATTTTCCCTTAAAATAAGAACACAACCTCCCGGGAGCTTCCACATCACTGCACTTTAGATCTTTAGATCTTCCATTCTGTTCACTCGCCAAAGACCGAGCAACATCTTATTGCTATCTGGAAAGCCCCCATGTTCAGGGTGAGACTCTAATGTCCTCTGCAGGTTCTTCCAGCCAATGAGGGCTTAAGCACTGACCTCGATTTGCAGTCTGATTTCACACAGTGCTTCCGCTGATGTTTTTCTAAGAGATCATCAGGCTGGATTTTTGGGTTTGCAAGACAACTTGTTGGATTTAAGACATATAGTCTGGGATAATAAGAGCTATACAAACGAGAGGAGGCCATTCGGCCCGTCAAGCTCGCTTGGGGAGAACTTAACTAATAGCTCAGGGTTGTTAAAATCTTACCTAGCTCTGATTTAAAGGAACCCAAGGATTCAGCCTGCACTACGTTACCAGGAAGACTATTCCATACTCCGACTACACGCTGCGTAAAGAAGTGCTTCCTTAAATCCAGTTTGAAATGTTCTCCCGCTAATTTTAAGGGAATGAATATATAGTACATTTGAACTGGAGGACCTGAAACCCAACAAGTCATTTAGTTAAGTAACGAATCTCATTTCGTGATCCAGGCCCCAGACTACGCTGCGTAAATATTTCCACATTTGATGAGCTCTATAAGTATAACTGTAACCTCAGCAGAAAAACCAAAAGCATCAGCAAGTTTCCTATAAAAGGAATAAATTTCTGTCGATAAATCACAAAAAATTGAGGTAAACAAACGAGCTAAAGGCGGTTGAAAGGAACTGGTCAAAATGGCAGGATTTTCCGTTTAAGTGACAGTGGACAGTGGAGAGTTGCCGGAACAAACGCAGCAACACGGAGGATTATAACTAAAAGCCAGAAGAGCTGCGGCTCACGGTCCCCAGCCCCGAGCACCCTCACCTCATTCGGGTTAACCGTTACTCTGCCAGTCCCTAAACGAGGGTAAGAAGGTCAGTCCCACACCTAGAAGCTGGCCGCATCTTATTACTCTGGACTACAAGATTATTCTTAAGAGTAATTAAAAGTAATTTTTACAGCGAAGGTGGTAAGACAGCTGACTAACTGCAACACTGCATGGGCGCATCACAAACAATAATAATGCATAATGAAGCAGCTGCTTCATAGATTCTAAACTGCTCAAACATTCTTCTAGTTTGAGAAAAGCTGCGATGCACTCTGCCATTACTTATTCCTGCAAACAGCCATTTGCGTGGTTTCTCATCGATGTCTTGTTTGCAAGTGCAGATCACAGTTCTGTCCACACATATAAACTGCAGTTTTCTGAATTAAAAAAAAATTAAAGTTAAAAAACACTTCCACCTTACGACACCTTTCAGTCAGAGTCCGCTATTACTCTTGCTCACAGTTGACACTTACAGCTGCCTCATTGCCTGCCTTCGTTCATTAGGAAATTAAAAGGAACCAGCACTTGTTTCAAAGCAGAAGATCAGTCATTTTTCTCACCAATGCTGTTACACATGGAGCTGGAACCTATATTCAGAGCTTTGTGGAATAAGACATCTGCTGCTGTAGTTAAAAGCTTGAGAATGAAAACAATAAACGTAAGCAACAGCATATATTAAATCTTTTTTTGTCAACAGATGAGCTGTTTATATAACAGGTGTACAGATTAAGAACCAACTGAGTGACTAAACTAAGGACTGTACAATTTTTTTAAAAAAAAAAAATTAAAAACATATGGTTTGCAGTTCACAAAACAAACAAAACTTTAAGGATGCTGTGGACTTATCTAAAGTAGATTTCTTGACAAATCATATGATCTGCATAGTCTGCCAGTAATAGGATCAGAGTTGGTTATGAAAGCCAAGAAAAAAATCATTCTGAAAATCCAAAAAAAAAAATAAAAATTACACATACTTCGAAGAATGCTATTAAGTTTTGCTTTTAAGCGTAGTAAGTTAGAGTCATTATGATAAATGCTTCCTTTGTGTGTATAAGCAGCTTCTGCAAATGCATTTGATTTACTGGTTCGCGGTTTTACCATTTTCTAGAGATGACCCGTCTGTTTCACGTGAAAGACGATATGAAAAAAAGCCACACCACACTAAGATCTATCTACTATCTTCTCTGACATGACATGAAACTCCACTCACAGCAAAGATCATTCACCTTAGTATCACATTGTCAAATATGACCGGCACAGACAGGCAACCCCCACACAGATACTGTGGCTGTTTACTCACACATGTGTGCCTATGATGTGTGCATACATCAAAATTCTAGGTTCACGTGCATAAACAGATTTAACTCAAAGCGACTGGGGGGGAAATTAAAAATCATACAAGTGCTACAGACTCCTTACTACTGTAAATGTGTACAATGTATAGAATTCAGACTATGCTGTGCTAACGTGGGACCACCTCCCAGCCCAAAGTTAATGCAAAGTGTTTAGCAGACTTCACACCTTATGGGCACCGTGGTTTTTCACACAGGAAACCATCCAGTAAACCGTCTAGACAGACTTTAGGCAAACAGCTGTACTATTTCAGTCAAATGGGATGCAAAATTTGGTTGAAAGTTCAACAGCTAGGATTAATAAGTTTTATCATTCTTAAAAATGATTTGTCCTGTCATATAATGCACTTTCCTTTGGACAGCAAATACAATCATCTAGTTTTCAAGTATTTTCGATGAAGGTGCAGGCTGACCACGCATGAACAGGCAGAAGTCTGCGAGAGTTACCCCGAGCACAGACTCAAAATCGGCGCCGGGACAACAAGCTGCGACTGAGAAGAGCCAGTTATGGTGGAACATTTCCACAGTGAAGAACCTACTTCCTGCCATGTCACTGGGAGTGCAGCCAAAGATCCGGTACTGAAGCTCCACAGCACTGGGGTCATGCTTAACTTCACCTGGTCCATACCACTTTGCTCTATATTTATAATACAAGATGTCACAGGCCCAAATTAGATTATCCTACCAAAATTGCAGGGATATCCATCAAGAAAAATAGGTGTGACGACAGAATATGCAAATATTTTGGCTTGTAGCAAATAACATAAGCCAGCAGGGGGCCCTGACAGGAACACGAACGAAAGAGGAGAATAAGACCTGACAGGGGAAGAGAGCAGAACATGGCACCAGCTACAAATGATAAGAACGTCTCCCAAGACACATGGGAGCAGCTGGCCAAAATGTTAATCATCTGGACTTATAACTACTCTTGTCCTGGAACGTGCACATGCTCTAAATTAACGCCCGTTTTGTTACGAGAGCTGCTCCTCTGAGTAACCGTCATTTTTGTCTTGCTTTGAGTTGCCCATTCGAGCCGGATGACATGGCAATAAGCTCCACATCAAGCACCATCCCTGGTGCCAGCCGGCTTCGGAGACGCTCCACGCTCCTCTGGTAAAAGGCCTTCTCCTGTTCCAGACTGCGGACTATCTGCTGCATCTTGGACTCCTGCGCCGCAAACTTCTCCACGTTAGCCTCCAAAGTCTGGGCCTTGACATGGGCAGTCTGTAAGGAAACCCAGCAAACTCTTCATCACCACCTACCAGCTCGGCCATCTTGCCTCATTACCAAGGAAATGGAATAGACAGAATTGTGTTTTATTTGGTAGCCCTCATCTTCATCATGTGGCAAAGAAAGGATCTAATCTAGAACCAACAAACAGTCATCAACAGATGTTCTCATCATACTCGAAACACAAGTCCAATTTGATTACATCTCATCTTGATTACATTCTCACACCCCTTCTTACAGCATTAGATTCACCCATAAAACATTTTCCATGCTTTTCTCAACTTAGAAAAACTATTTCCGGTTTTGTGTCTACCCTCAGAGAGCTCTGGCACCACCTGCTGGCAGTCAAAAGCACCCAGGAAAAATAAATCAAACATGAACGAACAAGAACATAAATATAACTCACAACCATTCGAAAAATGCAAACCACTGGCACATTTACATAGATCCAGTACTACAGAGACTCACGCATGCACATGCCAGACCACCTACCTGAAGCTTCACCATCAGGTCCAAATTCTGCTTCTTTAGGTGAATGTTGGTTCTCTCCAGCTTCTCAAGGCGGTCAAAGTCTTCAGGTAGGGGCAAAGTCTCTGATATTTCCAGGAACACTTGGTACTCAACTTCATATGTATGAAGCTGTTTGGAAATGTCCATTTCCATGACCTATTAGGATAAACAGAAACCACTAACCAAGCATCCTTCTTATTATCTGACACATACTGAAAACAATGTAACGCAGCAGGACTGTGGAGTATCAGTAACTGTTCCTACCTGAGAGATAATTTGCTCCATCTGCGCCATGCTAAGGTTAGGCATGGTGGTTTTAAGGTAATCCACAACAGCCTCAAAGCTGTCACACTCAATTATGTCACGTTCATGCTTCTGCAGGAGACACAAGGCTACCTTGAAGATAACTTCAGGGCCTTGGGCAAACAGGACATCTGCAATAAACCACAAACAAATCACCCAATAGGAACTATTTCAGTTTCACTTTTTCCCCCGTAAAATTTGAAAAGGCCTTCAAAATCACACTAGAGAAAAAGCTATCCCCTTAAATTTGAATGACACTGAAACACAGACAGGCCCCGGGTTAAGAACGTTCAAGTTACGGACAACTCGTCCTTACGAATGGACTGCCATGAAGTCTTATTATATTATATTACTTTGTGATGTTCTGCACAGCTTCAGCAATTTGTCAGCTTGATGTACAGTGCAGCACTGTATGTAGTTACTTTTATTATGTCCTGTATTATTAATTTTCCAACATACCTCCGAATTCAACTTAAAGACCAACTTAGGGAACAGATCTCATTAACCTGGGGACTGCCTGTACCTTATTACTACACAGAAATACTGATAAAGAACCTACACATCAGTTCTAATGTCCTGGGCCAAACGTGATGGGCTGTGTGTCACGCACAATGATCCGAAAACGTACCGAAGATGCGAGCCACGAAGCCCAGGGGAAACTGAGAGGCGAAGATTGTGAGAAACCAGGGAGCGGCATATAGGCAGGGGTTAACTTTGTGACACTCCAGGTGATTGAAGACGTCTCGCAGGTAGTCGTGCAACAAACGGGAGATCTGATACATCTGCATCTGAGACACAAAGGAGGAGGCGGAGACTTAGCTGCTGTAACATGACATCATGAAGAGTGCATTATTTTGTGAAGTGTAATGGAGTGAAACTGGCCGGGACACAGTGCATGTGCCTGTCAAGGTGGACTGGCACTGCTCAGTATCCCAACACCTGCTCCCGAATTCATGGGGAATGACACAGTGAAGACTATTGAAGCCAGAGTAAAAGAGGTCAACACACAGAGTCTGATTCAGCTACCGATAAGATGGCAGACAGGAATGTCTGGTGACCAGGAGTTTGTTAATGAATAGTTAAAGTCCATGACTAGCATGTGGTCTGATGGAATAACAGCTAGGAAGTACAGATGAGCTAGGATTTCCTCTGAAGCCTTTCGGACCTGCGGCTGGTAAGCTCACCTGCAGAAACACCATGTCAGGCCGGTACTGCCTACGGAAGCCCAGGCTGTACATGAGGAAGCGCAGCATGTCGAAGGCCTGCTCTTCGCTCATGTGCAGCAGCAGCAGGCCGGCCACAAAGCTGAGGCCCTGGCAGTAACCCACCTCCGTGTCCAGCAGGGAGTAGGCCTTCAGCAGGTTGTAGAGGGACAGCTGCCCCGCCCCCAGCTGGGCGGAGAAATATGGGTGGGCGGGGAAGGTCCGCCCTGTGGTCGTATACACACACACACACACACACACACACACACACACACACAGCATTGCCATCAGCACAGTCAAAACCTAAGAGGTACAGTGGATGCAGAGATTTGTGCTGCTATAACAGGCTGCATGTTCAGCATTTACCTGAGTATATAAATGAACCAAGCGGTCTTGTCCCCATAACTAATGGTAATAACATAAATTAATGTTAACAATATTAAAAAGTACTTCCCAAATAAATATTCTTTGTTCTGACTGCTTAAAAACAAAGAAATTAGAATAACTCAGCCTTAGCATGAGGTTCGGTTACGTTATTGTGTGACGTTTGTCCACTAACATCATCTAAAGAAGTCCAGATGTTTCCTGAGTGCGAATCCTGGATAGAGGAAACTACCCAACCATTACACCCACGCCATTTTCACACATGAACTCCAGACATCGTCCAGAAAATCAGGTCCAGACAGTTCAGTCATTTTGACAAATGTGACACACAACCAGAGAAGCTCTGTAATCTTGTCATCGCTACATTAACCAGGTCTTTGTGCGAATGATCCCTCAGATGTTTGTTTTTTTCCATTGTCTCGCCAATTGCATGATAGAAAAATCATCAACACACCCCCTAACTCCCGGTGATTATTCCAGAATTCTCCCTGCTCCATTCATGCATGGGGATGAATCAGAAATGACCCGGACTTTGCACTAGGGAGCTTGCATGGTAAGATCTGTTTAATGTCTGATATTCGCATTCAGACACGCGGCGGGGGGGGGGGGGGGCCCCCCCCCCCCCCCCGATACAGTCTAGAAAAGGTCAGGGTAGCAGTGCACGTATAAGGGGAGCTCAAGTCATCAGAATCCCCCACGGTCTTCAGGAAACACCTGAGGAGCCATCCGCTCCAGGAAGACTGCAGCTTACCCAGGTCTACCAGTATGGCGTGCTGCTGGACAGTCAGCTGCTTCAGCAGGTCCTGGTACGAGGTTCCTGGGGGCTGCTGCTGGCAGGGGAGCCAGTGCGCCAGTCGGTGCTGCTGGGACAGAAGCAACCACACCTCCCCCCGTCGGCTTTTAGGGACACCTAGCAGTCAGCAGGGAGACAGTGATCAGGAAGCAGACCGTGCAGATGCATGCGACCTCCAACTGAGGCTGAGGAGGGAGTCCCTGAGGCACAGCGGCGAGATATGCAGCCGCACTGGAGGTGCGGAGTCACAGCGGCGAGATATGCAGTGCGGAGTCACAGCGGCGAGATATGCAGCCGCACTGGAGGTGCGGAGTCACAGCGGCAAGATATGCAGTGCGGAGTCACAGCGGCGAGATATGCAGCCACACTGGAGGTGCGGAGTCACAGCGGCGAGATATGCAGTGCGGAGTCACAGCGGCGAGATATGCAGTGCGGAGTCACAGCGGCGAGATATGCAGCCGCACTGGAGGTGCGGAGTCTCAGCTCACACGCTGCTCCCACTCACCATGGCCGACCGTACTTCGGATTTCCTCCCTGCTCCACCGGACCTTGGCTAAACAGGGAGCAGCTAGTTTCGTTTCCCACAGGGTCAGTAGGTCCTCGGGGCACCGGCCAACTTCCTCATAGCTGAGCTTCATATTCTGAACCGGCAGCTCGTCTCTGCTGGCTACCAAACAGAGGGACACTGTATTGCATGACTGGATGTGACGATGCAGTACAGCCAGTTATACTAAACTCATCCATCCATTTACTCAAATGTTGGACTTACCCTAATTAATACCTTCAATTTAAATACACACTTTTTATGGCACACCACAGTGGAAAAGCAAAAGAGAGAGAGAACAGACCAAATTGGTCACTGGACAATATTTACTTTACATGAATTAAAATAAGTGGTGAAATACAATATCTAGATTTGCCATTTAAACAGATATGACATCCATAACAGTATTTAATCCAGTGACGAACTGAAACTCAAACGTTTAACATCAAAATCTGACTGAGACGCTTTCATCTTTACAGACAGTTAGAAGGAAACATGTCTGTGATTGTTAGAATGAATGTCACAGGAGGGGTGAGCTGACCTTCCAGATGCTCGTCCTCCTTCTCCATGCGGAGCAGCAGGACCTGCTGACGGATGGCCCACCTCCACAGGAGCCGATTCTTGGATGCGGAGTGCTGCACTCCTCCCACAGAGGGCCTAAGGTCGAAGGGCGGCTGGCGGCCATAGGAGTCGTGGTCCTGAGGTGCGGCATGTGGAGAGAGAGGCAGAAGCTCCCCGTCAGCCAGGCCGTCTGCACCTGACCCACCCCCCCGGGAGAGAGATTAAATCAGTCCTGGGTGCCGGAGAAGGTTCCACGTGTACTGTCGGGTTCATCAATCATGCGATGGGAGGCGCAGACCTATTGAAGGCTTGTTCATTGGTGAGGCCACCTGAAGGAAGATCTTCTGGCGCCAGGAGATCTTCCGCAGGGTTACCGGGGCAACTTCAGCATTGAAGGAGTCACTGCTGCAGCCCACAGATGTCTTCCTCTGTCCCTCGGTGTTACTGCACCGCATCCAGAGAGAGAGGCAGCCAAACAGTCGGCAAAGCTTGCAAACCCCAAATGCCGCAGGAACTACCTGACCGTGCTCTCAAGATATCTACATCAGCTTCAAATAAAAGCATCCGTTAAATAAATGTAATATAAACGTATATTACTGATACACATACGGGGATGACAAGGTGGCACACTGTTTAGCGATGCCGCCTCATTCCTCCTCATGACACCAAGGTTCGAGTTAGTTCCATGGTTTTGTATGCGAGGATTTTCTCCCGTTGTGGTATCCCGTAGGTTCGAGTTACGGTCTCAAACACCTTGTTAGTGTAGTGGTTAGTATCCCTACCTGTCATTTGTGAGACTGGTGTTTGATTGGCCCAGAGGGGAGGAAAAAATGTATGTGAATTAATGTTGCTTAAGTACTGGCATAGACAGACGCCCCCTGCTGGACCCAAGTTGCAATTACATACAATATCCGGGATCAATCACTCACCCTGTATAACAAAATTCTCCAAATCTGGACCTCGATTCCAAATCCAGGCCTTGTTTTCAGTTCTCCCAGGTAGTTAGTTTAATATTTACTGATTCTGATTGGTCAGAGGCTTCACACCTGACTGACAGGTAAAGGAAGGCTGGAAAACCAGCAGTGCTCAGACCGAGGGCCATAATTTGAACAACCCCTGTTATATAACCTCATTTTAGTGACACAGACAGGCCTTGCAGAAGCATGTCACTTAAGTATAAAAAGCTGGACTATGACTGGGTGATGCGATTTACACACCAGTCCGTAAAGAACAGAACCCTACAGTGAAGAAAGCTGTCTGCAGGCTTATATGACTGAAACTGAAAAAAATAGACCCGCCCGCGTCCCGTCCCAGGTGCCGGCCATTGCACACCAGGCTCATCACTCCTCCCCTTCATTACCCCCAAGTGACCCAGGCCCAGAGACGGAGGTACATCAGCTAAGAGATTCCCCCCATCTGTTCTGCTGCTGGTACCATCCACTGTGTGGCCTAAGACCGAAAGCCCCAGGGTCTGTGTGCCATTAACATCCAGAACTCCTGGCTGAGACGCAAACTGATACAGGCTTTATGCACATCTGCTAGGCACCAGTTAGATAAACTAGGAATTAGCAGTAATAGAAAATATTAAGAAGAAAATGTTTCATATCCAGGATCTATTTTACACATGTACTAATCAAGCTTCCTATTGAAACCAAGCAATAATCTGGGGCCGTCAGCGTTTCTTGTTTATCAAATAGCACCAAGCAACAAAATGCAACAGCCAGAGGAAGCTACTGCCTGGTGCGGTTCGAGTGTGGAGAAAGGTACGTTCAGGAGGAAGAGAGAGAGAGAGAGAACAGGAAGACGGTCTACAGAGCTTAGTAACATCAAAGAGCGAAACACACCCCACTTATGACGCCAGCGGAGTGTTTTTCTGACTGGGTGTCAGCCCCATATCACGTCCCACACGTCCTGATGTTACCCAGGAGGCACCGCAGCGCCCAGTCAAAGAACTCTGGTATAAGATAGGGTAGGTAGTTCAGGTCCAGAGAGTATAAGTCCAGACCAATATTTTGTTTCAACCAACCAGCTGAATACTCCACGATTGTAATTCTTTATATTCAGCTGAATGAAACAAAATGTTGGTCTGGACTTTTACTCCCTGGACCTGAATTACCCAGCTCTGATAAGCTGTTCAGAAAATTAGGCTCTGACCATGAATGGGAGAGACTGAGAGACAGGTCACAGTCTGACCAAAGACAGGACGATTTAGAAGACCTATAAAAAATTTAATAAATACCTATATTAACTATCATGTTCATACTGATTTCACAATCATTTTGTTTTGAAAAGTGTGTGTAGTGCGGTTTATTTTCATATAATTTCACTCACTCATATAATTTCACAATCACTTGGATATTTGCAAATAGTATATATCATAAAATAATCTAATAATCTAATCTAATAGCAATAGTCATCTAAATGTAATTAATGTAATACCATTACAAAATGACTGAACCATAATTATAAAACACTCAGATATGCAATGCTTTGCATGCACCAATCATAATCTGGCATTGAGGTGACCCACACCTTGTACAGTACTTGTTGGAATGCGGGTACAAAATGTCCGTGATCTTCAATTATTAGAATTTAACGAAATCTGGTAAATTCTGGTTTGCAGCAGGCAGTACAGATTCTTCCCTAAGCCGCTTAGAACGTTTGGATCGAAACAGAGTATATAATTTGGCCAAAGCTCCTCGCAGCAGAAGTTTACCAAGGCAGACTTCTCTGAACAGTCAGGTCACATGGGAAATTACCAGGACATCGATGGCAGCAGGTGGACAGGAGATAACGGGAAGTGCATGTCAGGTAAGAGGAAGTGCATGTCAGGACTGGCAAGATCATCTGTGTTGGCAAGTTATGCTACTGACCTGCTCCGGAGAAGCTCAGGGGCCACAGAATGCTGCCTGCGGAGCGGTGCCTTGATGTGAGGCTGGCCCTCGCTGAAGGAAATCCTTTTTTTGCCATGCAGGTGCCCGAGAGTCTGGGAACGCTGTCGGAACCGTGGGTCATCTGGGTCTTCCTCAAAATTAGATGGAGAGGTCGGGCAGGGCGTTCCAGGAGGGGAATTGCCTGAGATATCATCCTGAGAGGAAGCAAATACACCCTCGGTATACAGACTACTGTCACCTCAAATCCGCTACAGAATGGCGCGCACAAGCAAAACACACAATACATAAGTAACCCCACAAACAAAGTAATATACCATAAGGTACACATACTGATTACATCAATATAAATATGGGTCCACCCAGTCACGCAAACTACGACTAAGAGAAGCTAATTTCTCCTCACTGTTGACCCATCATAGGTGTGATGACAGTTAAGATTCTTTGACTTGATTTTACATGGGCGTTAGATATATTTTAAGAATTAAGAGCTTGGCTTTTTTTTCCAGTCTCAGTTCTCAGTACAATGAGCCTTGAAGTATTTTCTAAAACTGATCAATCAGAATCTTTGTGTCCAATACTGGAAGTGGGTGGCTTGCTGTTTTTCCTGCTTTTTTTCAGAGCACATTGTCAATTCAAGGTTTTCCTGAAACTTCGCTTGGGTTTCGGGGAAAAGAAAGAAAAAAAATCAGTATAAGCCAAAATAATTTAACAATGATAGTAATTCTCCCTGGACTCAGCGTTTGAACAGATCCTATTATGGCTCAGTGCAAAACAAAAGCTGGGTGTAGAACATAAACAGAACTCAGACTCTAATCATAAAGCCACCTTTTCCTAGATGTATATGCTGTTAAACTTCTGTGCATCCAAACGCTGAAGACTGAGTGTTACACTCAACTGAATCCACCCAACCATGAATGAGCCACACATTAACTCTGCCTAAAGTTTCCATCTAGCTATCCAAACAAAAAAAAAAAAAAAACACAGTGACATGCCACACCACAGGCGGGCTGCAGGTACGTGCCGTACAGCCCATGTCCAGTGGGACTCAAGCCTGTTTACGGAATTGTGGAAAGGAAAGGTCTGCTTTCAGAGAGCCAAGAGCTCAGCTTCCTGTCTACCTAAACAGGCTGCTTCCTGCTGTAGTCAGAACAGCATGTTTACTAGTTACAAAATGGAGGACACGAAAAACATGCATTTTTATAGACTGCATATACTGTGTGTGTGTGTGTGTGCGTGTGTGTGTGGTTACACACTTAATACACCCCCTTTCATAAAAAGCTAGGATGCTGTGTAAAAAAAAAAAAAACAGAATGCAATGACTTCCTAATCATATAAAGCCACATTTAGCTACAATTACAACAAAGACAACATATCAAATGTTGAAATTGAGAGATTTTATAGTTTTATGACAAATATATGCTCTTATATGCTCAATTTATATTTGATGCCTGCAACTCGATTAAAAAAAAAAATTGGGACAAGGGCACATTGTGACACAGCTTCTTTCACTCTGCAAACATTTGGGGACTGAGGAGACCAGCTTGCGGAGTGCTGGAAGTGAAAGGTTGTCCTATTCTCATTTGATACCGTCGTCATTGTTCCATTTTCAATAAAATATGGGTCTATACGATTTGTAAATCACTGCATTCTGTTTTATTTACATTTTACACAGCATCCCAACTTTTTCGGAAACGGGGTTGTGCGTAAAGGCAGCCGCATACAACATCGATAACGTTTGAAGTATGAGTGATGATCTCTCTCACTTTGGACAGCTGGCTGACAATGTGACGCCACGCGGTGGATTACGAGCTGACGTGCTCTGTACTGCGCCATGTTAATCTTTAAACGGTGTAAACGTGTGTATTCCTGTATTTACGTCAATTGTAAATGCAGTTACTGTGTATTGCTTGCTGTGGGATGCGTGAATGAACACCGGAGACGGCCTGTTCTCCCACCTCGCACCCACGACATGTTCCGTACACTGATAAAGGTGACCAGCACTGCAGAGTCTCTGCACATAACAGAGCTGCATTCATACCGGACTGACAGGCTTGGTGGGAACAGTCTCCACAGCCTTCAAGCCACAACACTATATGCAAGAAGATCTCAGACAACAGTACTCAGCCAGATTCATCTCAGCAACCAGAGGAAGACCAGGATCAGCTCACCCACAGGTAGAGAAGGGTTACCAGTTTACAATAAGGCTCCCGTCTGTCACTTGTAAATGGTAGTAACTCATTAATAAAAACACCGTTATTAATAGACGATTTTAAACAAGTTATAATTTACAAAGTGCTATATCCTAATTAATAAGCAGATTATAGACCATTCATAAACTCTTTATATGGGTAGCCTTATTGTAAAGTGGCACCGGGAAGGGGTACAGGCGTATGTTTGGAATCTCGAACTGAGGAGCAAAGCTGACAGTGGGAGGGATGCTCACGTGGTCGAAGCTGCCGATGTTTCCCAAGCTTCCCAAACGTCCTCGCACCCGACTTGCTCCCTGAGGAGAACACAAAGCCAAATAAGTGCCCTGAGGAGAACACAATGCCAAATAAGTGCCCTGAGGAGAACACAA
>JAODKF010000040.1:16640664-16658278 GCA_026779585.1 Mormyrus proboscirostris
GCCAAATAAGTGCCCTGAGGAGAACACAATGCCAAATAAGTGTCTAAGCATTAAATCAATGCCAGTTGACCTTACATGTACAATCAAAAACAACATCACTAAAACACATTCAAGTATGGTTCTACACTGATTTCAACTTACGCTTACAAACCAATGGGACAACAGTACAAGAAACATATCGGCTTAAGGGTGTAGATTAAATAAATATGTCGTTATTATAAAGGCAATATTTAGACACTATCAGTGTTAGCCATGGGAACATGGGAAGGAGAAAGACAAATGACAGAAACTGTGGGATTTTCAAAACACTGCAGAATAACAGAAAGTAACATTTATCTGCCAAAATGGCAGAAGTGACATACCCTTGAGAGGATGTTCTCCAGGGAGCTAGACAGGGAGCTGCGGGCCTTGGACCTCAGTACGTCCAGTGTGAAGCGAGCAGCAGACACAGCGTTGTCTGACACGCTGCTGTTCGGGGCATCCTGTTACAGGGCAACACAAACCAGATCTATTGCTTTAGACCAGTGGACCAACAGTTGAACAGGCCATGTTTTTGCTCCCACCGAGCTCCCTATCAGACAGACCACATTTTTACTTCCTCCCGCCTGTCTGCGGGCCCCTGAGGACCGCATTGGGATACACTGCTTTAAACAAAACGTTTACACGTATACCGAACAACATAGATAAAAGCATTAATAGAGTGGCATGTTTTGAGGAACACTTTAGCCCTTCAGCTGCCAGTCACTCGTTTTGACTTTAGCAGCTTTTTAGATTTGTAAGCGAACCACCCATGACGTTCTCATGCCGGAGGTAAATGTGCTATTGGGTCATTGAGCACAGCCTTGTTTTGAATGCTCTGATATCACCCTGAGACATCAAACATCAGTTAGGACACATGTGATGCCCCAAGGGAAGATCATTACCTGGGGAGCCTCTCCAATATGCAAGTGAACCTTCTGTTTAGCTTCACACAGCTGCCTCAGGTGGATAATCAACAGCTCATTCTCTTCTTGATCAGTGGCAGGCTTCATCTTCTGCAAGGACAAATATGGAAGAAAACATGCAGAAATATTATTTTATACCCATGGCTCTTAAAACAGCTATTAAAATTTACATCCTAGTAATGCCCTGTCCAACGGCATAGGAGAGAGTTTGATACTGGGTGAGGCGACACAACTTAAATTTATATACAAAGATCTGTTTATGTTTATGGGAGTTTCACCTACACAAAAATGTTCTGAGGGAAGAATGAAAAATGATATCTTTCAGAACCCATAGGATTGTAGAGGAGGTGGGTCTAAGCAACCAGGAGGTGGGACTAAGACATCAGATTGGTCCCACCTTTGCTGGGACCCACCTCCTCTACAATCTGATTGGTTCTCTCCATATCATTCATTTTTTTTTGTTTCGCCCCCAGAACATTTTTGTGTAAGCAAAATCCCCACGAGCTCTGTTTATTGTTAGAATGGATGAATACTAATAAAATATTGGGGGGAACATGACTTCCCCATTCCTCCAGTCCCTGTGCCCCAGGTCAAAATCCTCCGTTTTAGTGAACCACTACCACAGCCACCAAGTCAGCGTGAATGACATTACCTGAACACTTTCGAAGATATCAGCTTGTTCCTTATCAGTCAGCTGAGAGAGGTGTCTCTGAATGGCCAGTTTGGCCCTGGGGGGGTAAAGACCTGAGCAGACACAGAAAGGCCAGTGAGGAGGGTGCCTCCCTGTGACTCACCACCAGCCAAGGTGCTACTGAGGGGTGCCCCGCACCTTCGATTCTCTCGCAGAGCTTGTGCAGACTGTGCATAGGGCAGGCTTCACACAGTTTCACCGGCGTCTTGGTGCTTCGTAGAGCTGCAGCCATGCAAAAGGCCTGCTTCAGAGTCAGCATCACTTCGCTCACCTGTGGACAAACGCTCATGTAAACCACAGCCATGGCGACATGTGACATTCCTCCAGGTTGATAAAATTCAACAAGCATATATTCATGTCAAAACTGAAATCTCTGGGAGGTTATCCTAGTCTCGTAATCCCTTTGTATTTACGATGATATTTTGAGTCATCTATGGTAACAAAAGTCCAAGTATTAGAAGAACGTTTTCTAATCCGGTCCTTGGGGACCCACAGACCCCAAGGCATGTCTTTGCTTATCAGGAGCTGAGAAGGAGCAAAAAGGTGGACTGTCTGGCAGGGAAGTCAGAGGGAGCGGAAATGCAAACTGGCTGTGGGTCACGGAGGACCAGATTGGGCAACAGAGCAATAGTGAAGGATCCACTCACCAGAGATTCACTGGCACACTGGAACACATAGCACACGTACAGACTGGGACCAGGCTCCTCAGGGTCACGGCAGACAAACCCAAAGTGATCCGTTTGTTTAATTCCCTATCCATCCAAACAAAATAAATAAAAGTTAAAAACAAATCAGGACAAAAAAGGCAGATGTAAAATCACACCATCATAATTACTTTAAATGCAAGATATTTGCATGTTAAGGGTTTTTTTTTTTGAGAAGATAATCAAGAACAGTGAACCATGTTTTCTGTAGCACTGACAGCTCCTTAAAATAACGTCAATTTTCCAAGAGGGTTTCCAAGAGCAGTCAGACACGTCAGCGTTTTATTTTTTTTATTTTTTTTTTTACACAAACCTGTGAACAGCAAGAAATTTCTTTGAAATTCCTTTCAAGCACCACAGTCTTGCTGTCAGGACTAATGAGATTCACTTCAAAGCGTCCAACCTATGAGGGGAAGGTGGAGGAAACAGTGATCAGTTAGAACAGAGAACAAGACAAGACATCCCATAATAATCGTGTGAGTCAGAGCCTCCTTCAGCCCAAATGTACACATACTGTAATCAAGGTCAAGACTGATGGGTAGGGAAAAGAGAAATGGGAACTGGGCTTCTAAAGTACATAAAAGACAGGAAATGCTGCCAATCCAAACATTTCCTTACTGAGCAACGCTCACATTGCACTGAGCTCCAAAGCACATCGGCCGTAGCAGCTTCCTTTAAGAAAATGTCACATTTACAAATAAGGAAAACATTTGGCCAAAGCTCTCCAGCTACCATCTCCACATTTGCTTGCACAGATAACAGTCCCTTCGTGCTGATGAAATGCCCGTCAAGCTGCAGGACAAATTTACGCGAACGCTGCTTCAAAAGTGTGTGTCAGTGACAAACATGCTGTGGGAATAACAAAGTCTGGCTTGTGTAACAGAACAAAATTGGATTCCTGGGTCGGATACAGGTAGAACATCTATTGGGCAGCTTAACACATTTGCACGTCTACCTTAAGGAAATTGTTTCCAGTACGATTACCTATAAATGACTGTTAGAAAAGCAAGCAGCCTTAGCAACAGGGATCTGTATACTTTGACTGTACACAGTGATAGATGATGGCTGATGAATGCAGCAGTACCTGGAAGAGCATGGTGCAATTCTTCTCTGCATCAGAGGGCTGCACCTGACTGGGCGCGCTACCGTGCCTCCTGCGTATAGGAGACTCTGACCCCCCCTCCTTGGGCTTCAGACTGTTACATCTAACACGGAACTCTCTCTGTGCACCTGGCCCCGGGTCTTCCAGAACGCACTGCTGGAAGGCTTCCTGAAGACCACCCAGGTTAGGGCCTCCATAAAGGTCCTGCTCGCCCGCCATGCCCTCCTCAGCCGGCCTGTCGTCCTCCTCCCCGCTACCAACACCGTCATTTCCCACAACGAACTGGACGCCGGAATCCGCAGATTCACACTGGCTCTTCGTCAGTGAGACATCCTTTTGGTCCACCTTGTGCTGCAACTTATGGATGCAGTCGTCGATTAGGGTGGAGGGCACCTTCTTGTGGGGCACTGTCACCTTGCCGCGATACAGCACTTCGAACTTCTGAGAGTTGTAGAAGGCTTCCTCGCCATTCCACTTGGCCTTGGCGTCCTCCTTAAGGGCAGCCTTGGACACCTGCCTGATACTGCTGATGACCTCTGGAACCTGGTAGAAACAGTAACAGTAACAGGAACACGACTGAAAGCCCCATACATTAGCAAACACTAGCCTATCTCGTGATCCATGGCCTTGTGAAAGGTGTGGTGCAGAGTGCCCCTAATATGGCTGTTGTGTATTCAGTGAGAATCCAATACAGGGAACATTTTCACACCAGAAGAATAAACACCTAAATCCATGTCAAGAAGGACACTTTAAACTACTTCAGGTTTTACAATCTACTTTAAAACTGAAAGGCTCCTGTGATTGGCTAAACAGTTCAGTTATTCTGGTGCTTTTATTGGTTTAATTCCTTGATTGAAAGTCTCATCCAGCTGTTTCACATTAACATTAGTGACACATGCATGATTATAGGAGATTGACCAACCAAAACACAGCAAGAGCTCAGTGCTTAAGCAAAATCCAGGTCATTTTGATAGAAACGGTAGTTTATAAATCCTGTTCAAGGTCAAAGTGTCCTCCCTGACATGGATAAGGTGGTAATCCTACATTAAAATGCAACATGACATTATTAGGAAGCCAACAACACACAAGGGGATTGGTCTACTTTCACTCTGTGTGCTCTGAAACGCAGAAGACTTGAGTTGTGCAGATCTGTACAATCAGAGGTTGTTCTGCAGTATAAGTGCGGGGAATCGGAAAAGACTGACACCTCATCACTTTTCTCTCACAACAAACAGAAGTGTTTGCCTTGCAGTAACTGAAACCATCACCTGCACTGGCATGTTCCCACTGCACTATCCCCAATCCTGAGTTATAACTCTTAGGTGAGACCGCCGTACATCACAAGAACTGAGAAGCAACAGAGTCAATCACACGTGCCACCGTCAGACACTTCAATCAGACGCGAATGGCGAATGAGACACACAGACTATTCGCGAATCTTCCAGATAACTCCATTTACAGTTACAGATCACATCAGTTCTTGCACCTGGAATTCATTCACTTGAGACGTGTAGGTGTGCTGATGTAAACTCAAGGGGATTTCAACCCCAACTTCTCAAATGACCTGAGAGCAGTTTAACATCAATATCAGGACACCTGACACAGCTCACTGTAATTTTCTAATTTCTTAACAACGTATGACACCATTAACGTCAGTATTATCAGGGTTCCGAATATCCATTTTCATGCGCTTGATCTGTAAAGTACATGGAGTAACTGGAAAACCATTGAAAGACTGTTAATCTCTGTTTCAACTTCGAAATCTACTTTAGTGCACACATCAGAAAATGAATTTTGGAAGAATCCATTTTAAATTTACATTAGCATTACGGATAATCATCATGTATAGAAAATCTTCCATACAAGATTTTCTGCAGGAAAAAAAACACGCATGCCCAATACTGAAAGAAAAATATGAGTCAATACATACATCCACAGTAGACTTTGGTTACCAAAGTCAACATATACAACATGAGTAAGAGAGCTTAATAATGGAAAATCACATCACCCGGCCAACTGCTCCAGTATTTACAGTGTAGGAATACAACTACTGATTTTCCTCTACTCAGGGTGTTTTTACAAACGGCCTTTTCATAGCATTATATTGAACCCAGAGGTTCTGTAAGATAATTAAAAAACACCTCGCGTTTCAACATATGACCCTGCACACAAAGCAACTCAAAAATTTTCCGCCTGCCTGAAGACAAACGATAATGATTAACCAAGTGGACGAAGCCAGGTTACACCTGGAAGGATCCAGAGGCCTTACGAGCCAACACGCTGCGACGTTAGAGAGCTTATCAAGATCTTGTGGTGAGCTCGGCCGTGATGGGACACTGCAACGGCTGACTAGTGCAGACCTGCAGCTCACAACCATCAATCATGCATTTCCCTTATGCTCATTCCAACAATTCCAGTTAAACAACTTAGCAGAACATCAGCATCCCACTATAACACCATTCATCTTCGGCAGAGGAAATCACTCAATCATTCATCGCCATCTCCTAAACCCTTATATTTGTTCCTGCATAGTTTAATTGGTTAAGAAAAGGATGTCAAAGCCGAAATATATTATACAGCCACCATGTACAACACTATAGACTGCAAATTACAGACCTCTACAGAGACCATCAGGGCAAAGAAATCTGGTTGGTACATTTGAAAACAAACATGTTTATATAACTTGAGCTATCACATAAATATAACAAATGCTGTCAATTAAGTAAGTGAACGATATATTCTTGAATATTGTTGTCTGCCGTCTAAAGGTATAACTGTACATTAACTACAGAGCTACGTGGCATATGGTATAACTGCTTTATAATAAATGCGTGCTTTCAGAACATCATAAGTACTGTATGTGCTGTGCAAGTCACTAAGTAAAGACCGCTGTCAATGGTGTGTGTTACCACAATGGGACCTGTGCTCAACTGTCCATGACCCTCCTCATTTCTGCCCCAAGCACCCCAGAGCTAAGTAACAGATGCTGTAAATTTCTGTCTGACAACAGGAACAGCTATAACGAACAATGGCGAAAAGGCTCGTTCAGAGAAAGTGAAAGGAAATACAGTAAACAGGCTAAAAAAAAGCATTATCAAACTTTAAGGGCCTGATCTAGGCAGCGATATAAAAGTAAAAGTGAATTTAATTCCTATGCCTGACTTTTGTGGTATCTTTTCAAAAGCAGGGGAAATTTGCATATCCGGTTTCCAGCTTCTAAATACACAAGAGCCATTCTTTCACTATCAGATTACATTAGATGCAATGTGCTGTGATTGGTTATTCTATACATTTAATAATGGCAATATCCATTCATTGTATTAAACGGATGGAAAAGATTAAGCTTGTGGGGTGTGCAGTTTAGGTCAGTGCCAGTGATCAGGTCTCGGGTCTGAATCCCATCTTCAGCAAAAAGAGTTAGACCCTGACCCCTAACCTCCCTCCAGGGGTTCAGGGTAAAAGCAGACCCCACACCCCATGCTTCACCAGGGATTCAAGTTTTTATTTGTCACATGCAAGGTATACAGTCCAACTATAACCTGCAATGAAATGCAAGGTGGACGGCCAAAGCAAGAATTAGTGGGAAGCGATAAGAAATAAGTATAACAAATATGTAATTAATAAGGAACCGTAAAACTAGACTGTGAATGAAGAGGAGAAAAACAGATATATCAGGAGTAAGGAGCAAATGTTTAATTGTAACTGTAAATTAAATGTTAAGTCACACTTGTTTGTACTTATCTGAAAGAACAGCAAGATGGGAACTCAGTCCTAAACCAACCGTTCCAGAAATGTTGCATAAAGGTGTTTTATGCAGGAAGTACAAACAAAACCGGTAGGGTATGTGTGCTATGAACAGACTGCCTTGTCTTTGGGTGGCGTTTTGGGTTATCACCTAAGCACAGTATTCTCCTGTGATTCAACCTTGGTTAAAATCAACAAAGACAGGCATTCAAGAACTGGACAGATAAGGTTATATACACTGTTGGTAAGAGACTGCCAAAACATTAAACAATGTAATTACATATTAATGAAATACTTTACAAAGGGAACTACAGTTCTAAATTTAATCATACAGATTTGTATGTCAAGACACAAAAAAGTTAATCACTATACTATTGACAAAAAACTTGATTGTCAACAGTGTAGTGATATATATATATATATATATATATATATATATATGTGTGTGTGTGTGTGTGTGTGTGTGTGTGTGTGTGCGTGCACGCAGTAGGGGATGTTGGAACAGTATATATGCAGCATAACTATATATATTAATACAGCCAGTTCAGACAGAAATTCCCAAATGAGTCTAAAACATCTGGACAGATGCCCATCAGATGCTACTGCAAATCTTTCACTTTCTCAGTTTCCCTTCCAGCCAGGACTACAGGTATCATTTTGTGATTTTGTGAAGCAGACAAAACCCCTCACAATCTCTCTAGTGAAATCCATCAGATCTTTTGTGATTTCAGACTATCTACAAATTATCGATTATAGTTCGTGGTGCAGGAATGTTTTGCGACATCTTTCATTGTGTTATGAACGTACAAGTTTACAGTAAAAGGTCATACTGAACTCCTAAAATCACACGGGACTCCTAAGGCGTGTTCTTCCAGGTTACAGGTATCTTATTTAAACATTAAGGATGCGGTTTAACTACTTATCGGGAACGCTGTACCTTATAAAGTTTATGTATACAACTATTGGTATATATCTATTAGTACTTGCCTGGCTGGGATGGCACGCCTTAAAAACATGGCATGCCATCTCGGACTCGGGGTCGTCGGGCTGGCTCCGAATAAGGTAGGCGAAGTACGTGTGGTCTTGGCTGTTGTGAATGAACCTTGATATAAACTGCGCTTTATGCTCGAAGATAAACACGGAAACGTTGCTGGATCTGGCCGGGACGCATCGTATGAAAGGCGGCGCGACGGTCAGCTCCACTTCCCTGGGCTGAGCCGGACCCACGGCGCTCCTCTCGCCTCTCCTCCGGATCTCCGCAACGAGCCATGGAAGCATAGGCAACGTAGTCCGTTTGTCCATAGGAGACCATCCCATGTACCAAAGCATGAACCTCCTGTCTGTCTTCAGGGGATTATCCCCTTTGACCTCCTGGTTCTTTGCAGGCTCCATCTCTTCGGTCGGTTTCAGCACATATACTCGTATTAAGGCATTTGTCTGTTGGCTTTGCAGCAAGTGCAAACAGCTAGTTAACTACAAAACCCCGTCTGAATTTTCCAAAACGAAATGACTGTGAAATAAGCAAACAAAAAATTCCCTTAGCTAGAAAACAGCTAAAACAACTTCGGAAGATAAAATATGCCCGTTATTTTCTAATAAAGTCGTTTGCCTGCATTTGCTGAAAACGTATGGAAAACCAAAGCTGTCCAATAGATGGGCTATTTATTTCCGTCCCATGAAAATATCCCTGGAATACATAACGTGCGCCGTTTGCATCCTAAAGCCATCTGTCCTAATAAATATTTGGGCTACTTGGACTGTTATATTTAGGTTTGCAAGAGCGTTTATTTTAGTGAATCCATCTGAATTTACGTCTTTTGCGGTCTGGACTCGTTCGCACTCCGAGCTCCGCTTTGTTATAAAACGCTAATAGGAGCAGTGCCCGGCTCGGGCTCCGGACTCCCGGGGAGGCGTGGCCGTACGTGACAGGAGGCTGCCCACCGTATGGGCGAGGACTGGGCCAGGCGCGCACGAGCGGTGGGAGGAGCCTCCGTGCCCCAGAGAGGCGTGGCCATAAGTGACAGGAGGCTGCCCACCCTATGGGCGAGGACAGGGCCAGGCGTGCACTATTGGTGGGCGGGGCCTCCGTGCCACGGAGAGGCGTTGCTTTACGTGACAGGAGGCTGCCCACGGTATAGGCGAGGACCGGGCCAGGCGCGCACTAGAGGTGGGAGGAGCCTCCGCTTGGTTGTAGGATGCTGGAGAGCCGTGCCTGTCTGCGGCTCCAGGGAGGTGTGGCCATACGGTACTGGAGGCTGGCCGCCCTGGCTTGCGTTCGTGGGAGGAAGAGACTCCGCACAAGGTTAATATATATATATATACTTATGTTTTTTCTCAGTACTCCTTCATCCTTCGTGGGTTTAATATATGGATAATAACAACACATCTTTAAATAAATTTATCAAAGGGATTGAAAAGCCAAGACATCGTGCAATATTTCAGATATTTCCTTGGGTGGTGAGTGTTCTAAAGTAACGATACTGCTTACACAAATGTGATGTGTTTCCAGTCTCATTATCTTTCATTCTCCTTTGGAAATAGTATGTTTTTATCTTATTTTAAAAATCTAAAGCTTGTGTTGATTGAGGACTGTCCTTGGTAGCTTATTTCTGCCAACACCGTGGAGATTAAAAGACAAAACATACTTTATTGATCCCAGGGGGAAATTCTTTGCATATAGAAAAATGCACAGACGCAAACATATAGTGCAAATAAAATTACGAAATGCACAGCGCAATAAATAAATAGTAATAAAGTGAGAAGTAACAAAATTATGATTAAGACCTATCAAAATATAAATCAGAAGTAAATCTGAAGAATTTAAAGCAGAGGTATGGCATTACTATCAGTTTGGAAAAAGTACTAAAAACTATTAGTGAAATGCCTTGTAAAAAATGTTTGCACCTCTATACTACACCCCCCTCCCCCCCCCAAACAACTACAATGCATTTGTGGTGCTTATCCAAATGCGGTTGCTGGTATAACGCAAGACTGAACAATACTTGGTAAAAAAAAAAAAAACAACAACAACAAAAAACATCTGTTACAGAAAGATGACATTCAGTGCAGTTCATCAATATACAGCTATTCACTAAGTAGCAATGATTGCAGTGTCTTCAGAAACTCACTGTCAGAGTATGGTTTCGATTATGCAAATTCCCCTTGTATATTATTAACGTGCAGCAGCGCGATATAATCGACTGACGTTTCAATCGCGCCACCTAGCGCTTCTTTTGCTAATGACGGATATGCTGATTCACTCCGGCAGCGGGGACGCTCATCCGCTCCCTCTGACACGGCATAGTCCATTTGATAGGGGCGAAAAGTGTTTTAAATTCTAGAAATACACGGTGCTGTTTTTACTGTGCATTTGCACAACATAGAATATTATACTGTTTGGGTTATTTCGACATTTTTTTTGTCATCTGTGCTTATTTGCTTTGTGTTAATTATAATATATTGTTTTACTAAAGTACATGACCCCTCTATAAGTATTTCAACTTCGAGCTCAATGTGCAGAGGCGGAAGCGTGAGAGATCTGTCAAGTGGCAGCCTGACTAAAGTGAACCCTTAATAAGATATATTAACTAGCTAGCTTAAATCATACCAGTTATAACTAGGGCTAAATGGAGGGACAACGCTGGTTACCGCTGGAAGCAAATCCCGATGTATGTTTTAAAACATGTTGCTTTATTTAAATTTTTTTGGTAAAGGTAGCTCGCTAGCTATCAAAATCTGGGTCTATGGGGAACAATGGCTAATGGTGTTTTTTTTTTTCCTTTTTCAGGTTATGAACCAAGTGAGTAAATCTGAAACTCAGCCCGCACTTCGGCTCGTATGATGAATTTGCTGCAGACATTAAGGAGCGTTTTTACGTTGCGATATGGCGAGGGGAATGTGCCCTGGGGGGCGCCGTTTGTGGGGAGCGCTGGGCGCAGCTGCTCGCTAACTGGCCGCCGTCCTGAGAAATATGTACGTCTCTGCTCAGATGCGAGGTATAGAGACGGCAGCCTTGTGTCACATTTCGCTATTTTAATGGAGACCATTTATGTGGTAATAGTCACCTTCAGGAAGATTGCCGTAGTGTGCTCATGCTTTCATGCCGGATTAAAGTTACAAGCATGCAGTTACGTTTTATTTCCAGATCTCTGATGGTAAGTGTGTTTTTGTGTAGTTCCTACGTAATGAATGTGGTGATGTTTAAGTTAAGAAGGCAACGAAAACAGTAATAAAAGAAAAATCAAGGCAATAATTCAGACCGATATTTGTAATTAAAATATCGATGCAGATAACAATAGTAGTAATGTTACTTTTTCTGTTGGTAGATTTTAATTAAGATCTTTGCACGATTCCGGGGGGTACCTATTGGTCATATGTCTGTTAGTTGACTTGCTCATTGTTATAGATATTTTAGGTTAACAAAATTTAAATTGTATGTAAGGATTGCTAATATATGGCCGTGTGCTCTGTCTCAAGTTTCTGCGGCAGCTGGGTTTGCAGCCCTCTTGGCAGTTCGGAGATGTGTATGGCCTCGAACCCGAGCTGCTCAGCATGGTACCGAGGCCCGTGTGTGCGGTCCTGCTTCTCTTCCCTGTCACAGAGAAGGTACAGTCGCCTATATGTGCCTGGGCCAAATTATTTACTTGGAGAGAAGAAAAGCTTCATCTTGGAAGGAATTTCTCTTACTCATCTCCTTGACGTCTCTCTGGGATTATGCAGCAGACCTGTTTCTAACTGACCTGTTATTCTAGTAAAGTGAAGCACCGAATTCGGATGCCATCTCTAAAAGATCTAATTTTTTGATCTAATCCCTCTTTTCTGCCCAGTATGAATCCTTCAGACTGGAGGAGGAGGCCAAAATTAAGCTGCAGGGGCAAGAAGTCAGTCCCGAGGTTTATTTCATGAAGCAAACGATAGGCAATGCCTGTGGAACAATAGGCCTGATTCACGCAGTGGCAAATAACCAAGGCGTCCTGGAATTTGGTAAGTGCCAGTGTTTGTGGGACACTATCATAGTGTGTTGAATTTAAACACTGAAGGTATTATTCGTGGTTCAGCCTACAAGTGCCTGAACAATGTAGCCGTCTGTGCCGTTTTAAGAATCTCTGCTTATTTTCGTCAGTTTTCACGTGCTACATGCTTCTTCTGCAGAACCCAACTCCGCCTTGAAAAAGTTTCTTGACCAATCCAGCTCCATGAGTCCAGAACAGAAGGCTGTGTTCCTTGAGAGAGATGAGGTAAGTCCTGTTTATGGGCCACGTTGCTGCGAGTTTGCCGCGACGTAGACCTGCTTCTTTTGCTGCTGCTTGGGGGCTGCTGTCTAAAGTTCTGCTGCAGGTGTCCTGCTTGTCGTATATCCGCTCTGACACTTTGTGGTCACACATTGACGGCATGTTGGATTGTTTTAGAGTATCCGAGTAACGCATGAGTCCAGTGCACAGGAAGGACAGACAGAGGTGAGTGCTACAGATTCACATGTCTATGTTGCCATGGAAATTTATCCAATAGTCGAATCTTGAGAAAAATAATGAGAAAGATCTGTGATTAACTGATTGACTATTAATGATATTGTAAATATTAAGTAATTGTTGAGTCATACTGGACTTCCCATTCTAGAAATGTTTGTCATTTTTCATTTATTTATAAACTTGGGTACCTAATTGTTTTAAATGTATAGCTGGTGTGCATACATGTAAGGGGACATTGTATATATTTCTTTCTCTGTTATAATTTCTTAGGCCCCAAGCTTAGATGAAAAAGTGGATTTGCATTTCATTGCTTTTGTGAATGTTGGAGGACACCTTTATGAACTGGGTAAGATCAGCTTTTTTTTTTTTTTTCGTATGCAGCTCTGTAGGAACTTGATACATTGTCTCCGTAACAAAACGCAACATTCAGAAAAAGCAGTTTTTTAATGCGTTTAGAACTTTGGGGCCAGAAACAGAGGAGCATTATGCACTTCAGCCTGATTGTGGGATTTTGTTTATCTGCTGCGCGTTTCATTCATTTGTTGATGCCGCCAAGCATGATCATATTAAGCTGATTCCACCAGCACATCAAAAAGTGCTTGATAGCCTAACTAAGGTCAAACGATTTACTTTTGCGCCCATTCATAGTTCATATGTTTTACTTTGATAGACCACAGGTCCCATGAAGGTCTCTATCGCTATGTAGAGCATTGTGGTCAGAATAACGAATCGACTGTACCAGTGTAAACCGTCTTTTGGCGTTAACACAGTACTGCTGGGATTTACTAAACACGCACAGTGAAAAGTTAGCGGTGGAGAGGCCCCTATGAGTTTATTTTGCCACCAACCATATTGCTTTTGCATTTCTAGTGGTTTACTTTCATAGTGCAAACTTTGGGGGTGGGGTGTATTTTGATGAATCACACAATGTGAGTTACTAAGGTATGTGATAGACAATCTATTGCAGATTGTGAGATTGTGTCATTATTTAACTCTGGGGGGGGGGCAGCACATCTTATTTTGCGCTGCCATTGGGTCGGTGCCCTTGGTACATTGGGTCGGTTGTTGTTTAACTGACTACATCTTTGTTTATAAATTTAGTTCATTTTCAGTAGATGACCCACAGAACTGGCCGCTCCCATTGGTGCTTAGTTCATTGATTTATGTACTTGATTGATTACGCTCTCACACTCATTTGCTCTGCTTAGTAAATCTGGCCTTCAATCAGTTCTAACCTTTATAAAAGATATGCTTAGTTGTTCTTCACAGTAAACAAACGATGATAAACGTAGGGGCCTAAGCCAGTGTGTACTGTCCCACATACTGTTTTGATTGTTACTGTCATTCTTCTTCTAATACTGCAACTTTTCTCCATGTTATTTCTCCTAGATGGCCGTAAGCCTTTTCCTGTTGTGCATGGGAAAACCACAGAGGACAACTTCCTAGAGGTAAAACTGCATTCATCTCACGCTCCATCCTTCCTATCACAGATATTTATTCTTTGAAGTTAATTATACAATTTTCCTATTCAGTCCACATTTCCCATACTCACTATGACAACAGCAGAACAAGTTCATGCGTTTTGCTGATTGATGTAACAGCTTTCTACCCTAAAACGCCAGTCGATATTCTTTTAATATTTCATAAGAAACAAACCTCACGCCTTTTGTTTACCCTCGCACAGTGACCTGCCAGTAGCGCAGTGATTTAATCATCTTTTCCTTTTCAGGATGCCACTGTGG
This sequence comes from Mormyrus proboscirostris, assembly GCA_026779585.1. Taxonomy (NCBI): domain Eukaryota; kingdom Metazoa; phylum Chordata; class Actinopteri; order Osteoglossiformes; family Mormyridae; genus Mormyrus; species Mormyrus proboscirostris. The sequence goes on from JAODKF010000040.1 coordinate 16,655,060, forward strand.
TCTGTAAGAAATTCATGTCTCGGGACCCGGAGGAGCTCCGCTTCACTGTCGTGGCCCTCTCTAAAGCGTGAGGCTTCTGGCTGTGCTTACCTGAGCTGAAGGAGTATTACTGCCGACCATTCTCAAGTGCTGAACACTTAAGGAATTGATTTTTTTTTTTTTAATATAAATTGGATTGCAATGGTGATACAAATAACCGAAGATTACAAAAGAAACTCAAGTTCTGTTAAATTCAAATTAAAGAACAGAATAGAATATGAAGTGCACGATACAGTTTTTGAAATGTTTTTGGAAAAAGGCTATTCCTCTGAAGATGTGTGTAATCTAGTTGCATCTCTTTGGTAAATTTTGGAGTGGTACAGTGTCACTTTACCTGTATGCCTCAGGTGAGAAGTTTTTGAGTACCTAAAACATTCAGAATCCACGCTTACAAATATTCTCGTGTATTTGTGTATTCTATAATTTATATCACTAACTTAATTGAGTGCCATTGTGTTCTGCTTCTCCCACCAAAAAAACAATAAAGCTAATCTTGGTTATATTTTTATTCTTGATTTGTGTTAGTGCAGGTATGTAGGAACTGTTTGGTATCTGTGTGTCCCAAGCCGCTTAACTGGGAGATGCTAGGTCTTGCTGAACTTCCCAGCAGTGATATGATTGTTCTTCTGGCCATGGGATTTGAACAGACAACCGTCTAGACCAGGGCCATTCAACTCACGGTCCTCAGGGGCCGAGTCCTGCTGACTTTCCAGCCTTCCTTTACCTGTGAGCCAGGTGTGAAGCCTCTGGCCAATCAGAATCAGTAATTATTAACCTAACTGTCTGGGAGAACTGAAAACAAGGCCTGGATTTGGAATCGAGTGCCAGAGTTAAAGAGCCCTGGACTAGACACTGGCATGCAGTACTAACCTGCAGTGATGCAAACACTCCCCTCCCCCCCCATAAAAGAGTGGGATACTTTGAATTCCCTAACCATGACTCCAATTTGGGCTGCGGCGGTGAGAGTGCCAGATTCTGCCCACTAAATCTCTGGAATGAGTACCAATAGATGCTCATTTCAGCAGAAATGTAGAGAGCTAGGCAAGTATGCCGCTTGATAAGATGCCAGTCCATCGAAAGCTGCACACGCGAACGGACACCGAACCACGTTTTCATTTATTGCCAAATACTGCTTTCTGTATTTTGAATCTTGTTCTATGCAACTTTCAGAAATATAGGGCATGGTTATCAATGTAAGTAGTCGCTACGACTCCTTTCTGTGTGATTTCTGTGCTGCGCCACATACCCCTGGCTTATTGGAACATTTGCCATATGTGCTTCCTAAAGTCATTTAACTTTATGCCTAAAGTTGTGACATTTTTTAATGTGACTATTTCTCTTTGTGTACAAAACTTGCGCACAGCAGCACAAATTAATCTCCGATTTCTTCCCGGCAGACTCGGTATCTGAATTATAGATTTAAAAAAAATGTATTTATAAATTGCCTTTTACAACAGCAGAAGGCTGGTATAGCAGCCAAAAGGGTATTTGTAAACATACTGGCTGGTACAGCAGCCATACTCTGTCAGCAAATCCACTCGTAGCAAACTTTCCGAAGAATGTCTTGGTCATGATGCTGCATTATAAAGCTACAAACAAACAAATAAAAACATCTTTGCCATCATCAGAATCCCTCGGTCTCCAGAATCGCCTTGTGCAACAAAATGAAGTTCTGTTGTATAATATGTGCTTATTTGAACTGAATGTAATTTTATTTGTGGGTCTTATTCCACCAAGTGTTAGAGGAACAAGTAACGGTTCAATATATTATATGTATGTAATGTATATATTTTAGCTATCGACTTTTATGACACTTCTTTATTTTGGCCTTCAAGTTGTAGATATGTAGTACTGTGGCACTGGGGGCGCCATCTTTAAGCGGCGCTGTAAAAGTATTATAAATTAGGTGTAAAAAAAGTGAAAAGGGTGACTATAGACTGTAATTGTGATTATTAAGAAAACAGTCAGTCCTGTTTTGAGTTATGCTTGTGGCTGGTCTTATGTGATTATTTCCTTATAAAATGGGCTTCTTTTATGGTATGATGGCATAAGCACAGGTTAGAAATGTATAGCTGGAAAAGAACAGCAGGGGTCAGTATTTTACAAATTAATGCCTCTGCTCACTTTGTGCGTCAGTGTAGCTCTCTGCTCTCCAGTAAAAAAAAAACATATATTATTTCTTCGTCTATTTATTATCTGTAAATGTATATCCGATCTAAAATAATATTTGTATTATTTGAACAGTATTTACCCACATCATTGCCTATGGTAAGAAGACGGATGGAAGATTTATATACATTTTATATGTTTACATTTTAAGATATCAGAATGTTAAAGTAGATTAGATTAAAACGGGATCATATTAGCTTCATTTCAGTTCACTGATATATGTCATTTTGAATTGACGATTAATTTAGTCATGAACAATTGGTGCTTGTTTGAATTAAAGTCTGCACATTTGCATGTGTGTATCATAATTGCATTCAGAATTCCCCTGTATAATTGGTATTATGTGTACACATTTTGTCTGAGAGGTGTGATGAGAAAGTAATAGGGTGTGTATTTAACGCCTCAGCGATGTTTCCAGAAGTCCTGTATGTGCTGATTTGTTCATATGAAGGGAGTGGAAGGAACCCGGGTACGAGCCCAGACTGATCATCCTGTAGTTGCTGTCTGGTTACTGTTCAGCCCGCTCAACTTGTTTTATGCTGTGAAACATCTTCACATCCATCCCCTTCGGAACATATACGCATTTAATAGCTGCTCATAAATCAACTTTTGTGCCTGCTAGCTGATTGCGATCTATTCAGACTGTATAGAAATTCACAGCATGTTTCGAGGGTAATTCAGATGTGTCCTTTATGCCAGGTTACTTTATTAAATGTGTGCAGTGTGTTTTGTGTGTATGAATGTGTGTGCAGTGTGTTTTGTGTGCATGAATGTGTGTGCATGAATGTGTGTGCAGTGTGTTTTGTGTGTATGAATGTGTGTGCAGTGTGTTTTTGCTTAGAGTACAGGTCCAGATCAAAACACAGAACTGTTTATCTGTTTTGTAATATATGGTAATCAGTGATGACATGGGTATGTTTAAGGCTATAGACTGTAGACACAAACTGTACAACTTGTTGACTGCAGGAAGGCTGTAATAATGTAGTGAGGTCATTAAAAGGCAGAATATAT
>JAODKF010000040.1:16658617-16681462 GCA_026779585.1 Mormyrus proboscirostris
ATTAAAAGGAAGAATATATATATATATATATATATATATATATAATCAGTTTATTCTATTCGAAAAGCTAGTTAAAATCAAAGCACCTTGAGAACTTTGTTCATATTAGATAAGTGTATGTGATAGCATAACACAGGAACAGCAAGCTGAGAGCAGAGGAGGTGCAGTTAGTTGAGGTATTTTCAAAAAAGACAGAGAGATTTCTTGATGGTCTTTAGGGTCCGTTTGACCAGTTAAGCCGCTGTGGATGGGTCACCATCAAGGAACCACAAAAACGTCTGACTTGCTTTCATGTGGTGAAGGGATCTTCAGCCGGCATTGCTGACCACAGACGGAGGCCCGGGTGAGTAACACTGTGTGTGTGTGTGGCATCCTGGTAGTAGTGCTGAAAGTCAGCACCAAGTACTTTAACTTGCAAGTGCCTTTAGGGATCCAGTGAAGAGAGAAAAGGAGATGTAACTCGAGAGTGTTTTGGCTCCGATTGAATACCAGGTGTGTTTTGAGCACAGTGATTCACAGTGGTTTCACAGCACGTGCTAGAGCCCTGTCAGTAAAAAGTTGCACTAATCTAGTCATGAAATGACAAATGCCTGAAGAAGGAGGTGTGCTTTATATTCTGACGGATTTGAGCTGACTGAATACCATGCGTGTTGCTGAATTTTGACTAACCTACAGTGGTTTTGCAGTACATGCTGGCAGCCCTGTCAGTAAAAAGTTACAGTAGTCATGAAATGACAAGTGCCTGGAGAAGGAGTTGAGCTGCATATTCTGACAGATAACATCTGATCTTCCTGACCTTATATGAAATAAATCTACAAGATTGGGAGATAGTTGTAATAGTTGTAAAAGGTCAGCAAAGGATAGCTGGTTATCTACATTTACTCACAGTTTCCTTGTAGCCTACAATGGAGACAGCTTTTATTATCCAAGTCGTACAGTGATGCCGTGCTGGTAGAGTTGGTTGACTAGAGATGAAGTAGGTTCAGCTGCAGGTGGTGAACCCTCATCAAGTCAGTGAGGTACAGAAATTCAAGCCAAGACTGGTGTCCTCTTCATTGAAGGTGAGGTAGATGCCATCTTCATAGCAGTGGTATAGGTTAAGCCATGCGGCTGAATGTTCATCCCTAGAGAGGTGGTGTACAAGGAGAACAGGAGAAGGCCAAGGACTGAACCTTGGGGCATACCAGTTGTTACCCGATGCCACTTAGATATACCTGCTCCCCACGATTCTTGGAAGGATCTACCAGATAGGTAAGACTCACAACATCGTACAGCAGTCCATAATATGCTAAGCTGAAACACATAGTACAGACACTGTAGTGGAAAGAAGAATCTGGTGGTTCACTGTGTTGATGCCTGAAGATAGGTCCAAGAGGATGAGAACAGACGGCAAAGATCACAGGACGTCTACGACGGTCAGAAGGGTGGTCTGACGAGGATCCGGAAGGCTGTTCTAAGTGCGAAAGTCTTCAGACTAATTATCGGAACAAACACATCCGAGTGAATTTACAGAAATGGTGTTCATGGTGACAAAGTGAAACAGTTTAATATACGGAAAGACAGCTGTACCTAGAACCTGACTGCCAGAGTCTGTGTTTGGAGGAGCTGGGCTGAGAATAAGGGCAGTTCAGGTGCTGATACCAAACGTCTGTGACTAGTCAGTAGTTTGTGGCTAACGGCCCCGTTCATTAGACCACAGCCAGAGTCTGTTTCTACTGTGTGGGCGTTTTTGGATCAACACATTGGTGCTGTAGTGTGACTCAGGATTGGACGACATTCCAGTGCAGAATCTCACTGGCCCCCTCGGGGAGCGAAAAGCATGACATCCACAAAAGCCGCCATCCCGCTTAAGCTCTCCTTCTTGCTGGAACTCGCCATTCAGTTACAGGCTAATATTTATTTGCTATGCTTATGTTCCGTTTAATAATACGAGCCGTACGCACGACAAATTTATCCTGCAGCTTTCCAAGGAGACTTTTGGGTGTAATACTTCCAAATTCATGACAATATGTTTATAAGTATGTGAATTAATGTGATTAAGATGCAGCATAATCTGCTTTGTTCGCTTGTCTGGATGAGTTCCTGTGTTGTTTTTTTCACAAGTAAATTTAATTAAGTTCACGGTATTCTCAACTGATGGATGTTAAATATATTTCGATCGTACTTTTTGTCATTTTATTCCAACAACTTTTATTGCAGCTTAGATTGTTGTACTTTATGAGTTGGTTGTAATAAAAATTTTTAAGAAACTGCTTCCGCATGTCTTGGTGATGACTGTTCGATAAACTCTTTGGAAGATCACAGTGTAAATGTGTACAGCACCTTTCCCACTGACTTTATGATATGGCTTATTTGATAATGCGGATGGCAAAGGTCAGTGTCGTGTGTTGCAGGCATGCAGGAGTTCAGTAATGGAGGGTAGGCATTATATTAGCAAAGAAACAATTATTGTTGTCCGTGAAAGATAAACTGCTATGTTTTTATTTACCCCTTCTGAGCTACAAAATCACACCTGGGTTTGATAAAAGTCAGAATATTCATGGCTATACTGCTGCTGACTTCATGAACATTCCTTCACTTGTAAATATTTGCCTCCGTTATAAAGGTTAAACAATAAGAAAAATAAATTCCACTGGACAGTTTAAAAATAGATTTTATATATGCATTAAATGAAATATAAGGAACACTTTCTGTTTTCAACTGCAAAATGCTTGATGAATGTTAGTCTCTTGTCGATGTTCTATTTCCTGTTTTAAATACGTTCAAGGACCTTCCCACTGCTGTAACAGCAAATGAATTTGTCTTTCCAGTGTGTTATTTTTAAATGAGCGTGGTGTCAGATCATTATAGGATACATTTTTAACTTCCCGCAAACCATTGTAATTGTACAATAGTATAGAAAATAGTTTCAATTCAGGACAGTTTTATAGTTTTTATAATTTTCTCTCTCATGTTCGTCATATCAGTGTATAATAGTATCATAGTATTGTTTTGTAAATGTAAATGAGAGTATCTGAGCATCGGACCCTTTGACTTGCTGAGAGTCCCCTTTTCAATCACTGCCGATTATGCTAAATTTGCATAGGACCCTCCTCCCATCAAAAAGGCTTATCCTGCGCCCCTTGGGAGAGATGCCTGTACTTCGTTATAAATTAAATACTGGGGGAAGGGGGGCCCTGGTTCCTACCCTCTGTTAACAAGTAGTGGGAATTAAATCGCAAAATCCAAAGCTAACCTAAAAAACATGCCCATAAATGCTCGCATTTCTGCTTATTTTAGTATATTAAGCAGAGAGGACGCACTCAGGTCCGATCATTCAGCGCTGCATTGCGATGTGGGAAAACGCGCGTATTTGTGTGGGTAGATCAGGCGGGGAAACGTGCTGCTGAGCTAAACCCCGATAAAAATGTAGTTGAGTCTGTGCTGTGATTTTTGTCACCAAGTGAATTGTTATGGGACTGACCCACGCTATGATTTCTGGCTCCGTTGTTGGAATTAAAGGACTGAAATCAGCTTCAAGGTGAGCCAAAAGTAGGTATACAGTTTTTATTTTACAAAGTAAAGCTTTTATTTTTGGCCTTCAAAGTTGTTTTTAAAAGTAGCTGCACAGTTTTTGCAGTACGTCAGTGTCAGGGACGGGCTGCAGGAATATCAACATTTCAAACACCTAGGAGACATGACCCAGTCAGTAGTACAAAATAAAAACTGTATATACCTACTTTTGGCCCATCATTTGTTATTAGAGATCAGATGCATTTCTGGAATGTGGTGAATGATAACGCTGGTGTAGTTGTGTAATCATTTCTGGGTTAAAATGTTTCAGTCTAATTCAAAGAAAGTTTAGTGTGTGAGTATCCTGTCCTTGTGTCAATGGCATGGAGAACAGCTATATTCGGTGCAGGAAACACGTAATGCAATATGGCGTGACGGAGCTGTACTATTGCTGCAGGTAGCGCAAAATTATGGCTCATTCGCAATAAATCTGGTAATAAAGGTGTGACCTGTGACCAGTGTTTCAACCTTCACTTGAGTGAGAAGAGATGTTGCAATGCACACGTTTTAGGTGTGGGAGCTGAGGTCAGAAGCATAGAAACACAATCTGGAAAGAATGCAATATTACAGGTAGGTATCACTGAAGCTATGTCATGACACTGAATTGTGTGTATGTGTGTGTTGTTGCTATAGAGAGAGTATGACAAATAGAGTTGTAATGTGCTGTTATTTTTAAATGGATACCTCGGAGTCTGGTAAATCACACACCTTGCATAGTAAGGCAGTGACACTGCCTGAATAGAACTGGGTGTGTCTGAAATAGGTGGAGAAACCAATATGGTTTTTTTTCTTTTCTGCATGTACAGATGACAGCTTTTTGTCGCTGGAATGGTGTTTTACCACCTGCAGCTGCCTTTAATGACAATGGCAGGGGCCGAACTGGCAACACTTATTGTTTGAACTTAAGGTGTTTCTTCCCCGTCACATTCTGTCAGCCTCATTTCTGTTCCAAGAAAAATGTTATTGCAATACACCATTGAAATCCTATTTGAGACGAAACTTATTCCTTACGATTTTAAAATAATCTATATATTTTGAATTTTGAATGCTAAATGACTCATATTCTATAAATAACCTCCAGCATGATAGCAAGCTACTTCAATTTCCAAATAGTTAACTTCAAATATTTCTCCACTCACTTTCCTTTCATGGTAACTTTTGATGACTGTATGGTATACATATTTTGAATTGCAAATTTGCAGAATAATTTAATGTCTGTTCTTTAGATTTGGGTATAGCCCCTATGAATAGCCTTTGGATGTTAAAGTTTCTGGGTGTGAAATGCCAGGGGCTATATGTGTGTGTGTGTGTATGTGTGTATGTGTGTGTCTCTGTGTGTGCGTATCTTTGTGAGTGTGTTTTTTGTTTGTGTGTGTGTGTGTGTGTGTGCGTGTGTATGTACGTGTGTGTATATATGTATTTGTGTGTGTGTATGTGTGTGTCTCTGTGTGTGCGTATCTTTGTGTGTTTTGTGTGTGTGTGTGTGTGTGTGTGTGTGTGTGTGTGTGTGTGTCCTGTGCGTGTCTCTCTGTGCTGCTTTGCATAGCTCTAGGCGGGGGCTCCCTATCTATCATCGCTACTCCCCAGGCCTTCACTCTCAATCTTGTCCTCAGTTTTGTTTTTAGCGTCCGTTTGTTTTTTTTTTTCCGAAGCCCCTCCCCTCTGGCTCTGACCCACCTCCAGCTCCGATCATCTTTACTTTATGCACAAAGAAGCCAATCCCGTATTTGCCAGCCAGTTACTGGGTGAGCACTTCCCCTTTCTGAGGCTTGCGGAGAGCTGGGATTGACAGGATCCAGCGCGGTTTATGTCCTGCGTCTGATCTGCATGGTATTGGCACTGAAGTCGCTGTAAGGTAAGTTTCCTGAATTATGGCAGAGCAAGCAAATTTCAAAACCTTCCTTCACCTCAGTGTTTTCTAGTTAGAATAACTTACGTCTGTCACCATCAGAATTTGTCTGTTCCTCTTGAACAATGAAATCTGTCTTCTTATTAACATATAAGGCTAGATAGATCATTATATCTTGGGGATGTAGTCTTTTATAATAACAAAAGATAATTTCCTGAGGTGATTTTCAACAGCATATCCCATGTGGCAGGCCTACACACAGAAGGTTATTTGCGGATAATATTCACAATACCGATTTTATCTCCAGGTACAGCTTTAATTCATTTTAGTGCCTGGTTCTTACACTGCACAAAATGAGTTCCCATGAAACAACATGGTATGTTGATCAACCTGTCCAGCTCTCTCACAGGTGTGTCTTTAAGTGAGATTAGAGGAACAGAGGCCCTCAGGTCTGGTCGAGGTTGGTTTGACTTTAGGAGCATTGTTATCTTACAGTTACAATGCATTTTACTGAGGACACAAAGGGATGAATTGTATGCATGTGAGACTTTACTTCATCATTGACCAGATTGCTGTTATTGTGACATGGTGAATTACAGCAGTGTTCCTGTTTTGTGCTCGAACTATTAATTCGTCTGGCCAGTGAAACCAGATCAGTCAGGCGGTAAAGTCTTTGCTGCTCTGTCACAAACACTGTGCTACACCCTCCCATTTTTAAGTAACACAGAGGAATATACAGGTACATAGAATTCAAATTCTAAGAACCAGAGTGAACGAATATGTCAAACATTTTAAAGTAACTTCTCAATTTATGTCATGGGATTCCAGACTTGTTGTCATATACATTACAGTAAAATGAATCATTTTAATGTAAGCTTCTGTACTGGTACTGTTAATATTTTGTGTAGTTTGCCAGATGAATCTGATCATACTAGCAAGTCCTTCACAGAGGTGCAGGCTGCTTCACGGGCAGAGAAAGTAAAGATGTTTCACTTATCTCCTTAGTCTATACGTATTTGCATGTGAATATTTGTGTAAATTTCAGTGTGACTGACAGATATGTCAAGAAACCCCATACAGTTCAACAGCGTTGTCTATTTTAGTAATTTCAGTTTTTATGTATTTTGTAAGAAGACATTTTATAGTCCCTATCGAAAAAGCTAGAGAATTTCTAACTGGGTGTTTTATTTGATTTTGAAAGAGTTTTATGGGATTATATTAGCATTAGATATGTAGGTGCCTTTGCAATGTGTTATATATTTGATATTGGATATTTAATTCAGTTCCAGCAATCAGATTTTTAAGTTTGCCTTGGTATAATGCTGACCCCCCACCCTTCGCATTTGTCTTCATATCGTCTTAAGGTTGGAAATCAAACGTCACAGAACGAGTACAAATACTTTCTCTGAGTGACACCCTGCAAACCATCGGCGGCACTTGGGGAAAATATGAAGTTAAAATATGTGCTTGAAAATTAAGGAACACATCTACATAGAAATTAAGAAATATATACCCATATATATTAAACCTACTGTGAAGTCACATTGAAGATTCTTGACCTTGCTTTGTAATTGTTTTTTTTTCCCCGTTAATGAGCTAATGAAAGGCATATATGAGGAAACGGCTACATTCTTGTGAAACACAGCCGTACGATACGCTACGCCGTCTGTCTCTCTCTGCGCTGTACGTTCCTGTTGTGCTTTTCTCGAAAGAAAACATCTATTTGCATTTTTGGTGTGACACCCAATGGCTGCCTAGGAATCCATGATAAATTTTTCTTTTTTGACTCCTACTGTCAGCATTGCCATTAGATGGCAGGTTAGCGTGTGAAACACGTGATAATTTCTGCCCCGAGTACAAACGTTTGACCATAAAAGGCAGCTTTGCCAGTGCCCCATGACCGCCTGGGCTGGTAATGACAGGCCTCTCCCTGATCATCTATGAATAGCTGCCGTCCTTGCTGATAAGGAGGAGCTAGGATCTTGGAAATAGGTGGGTGTAACTGGAATGTCTTCAGTTTGTTTTGTGGCTAGTGACAAGGCATGTTTTTATAGACGAGCAAGCCCTTTCAATAATAATAGTAATAATAATAATCGTCTTCCTTTTAATAAATCATTTCGACAAGTAGGATTGTATGTTGAGTTTCTTGTAGGATCTGACAGATAAGAATCTCGCTGATGATCTTCGGTTCTCGGTGTAGGTTCCTTAACTGTTCTGCGAGAAGCATCTCAAAGCCTGTCAGTGGTCATAGTCGGCACTTCTAGACTGTCTGGGGATCTTGTGCTACCATGGAACTTGAAGTGTGATTATAAGGCAGGTGTACAATGGATGGAGCATATGAATTAAATCAATCAATGGTGAAATTGATGCTGGGGATATTTGCTAATTTATAGTGTTACTGTGCTTGTTGAGAACTGTCTTATAATACATGCGCACTCATCTTTCACAGTAAAGTAAAACAAGCAATTTGTTTTAATTTGAACTGGTATGTAATTTCTTCTAGTTGTATTATTTTGATGGGTGGATCAAAGTTATTCGCCCTGGCTTGATACTGAGAAGGTGCCAGACATTGTTCTTTCGGATCTGACAAGTAAAACGTTCCTTTGCGGCCTGCAGCTTTGTGGTTTCCCTTCCATTCAGAGAGGAGACGGGTTATGTCGACAGGGCCGGTCACAAAGGGCACAACTGAAATGTACCCCGCGTTCAGTAAAGACTGTGGTCGCAGGTAGATTCTGACCTCCTCCCATTTTGTCTTCATGTATCACTTTGACAACTATCATGTCACAGGGAATGATTCTACATTACAATCATCACATGACTCCCGTGTCAACAACTTTGGCCAATTGGCTGCCGTGAAATTTTCAATGAAAGACACGTCTGCTTGCACATTTATTTGTATGTAAGTTTCATTAACTTGTAAATGTGCCGTAAGATTTCTTGCTTGGGCGTGAGAGCCAGATGCGTGAGAGCTGGCAACTCTGCTACTCGAGTAAACAGCTGATTATTGCCGACCCCACAATATCATGGGGTGGCAAGACGTTCATTCAGCGGTGAGCGATGTTGCTTTCTACCTGCAGAGTTGATTGTTTGAATCTCGCCTCTGCTTGTTGAGTTTGCTTGATCTCCTTGTGTTGTGCAGGTTTACTCTGCGTACTTTATTTTCTTCTCACGGTCCAATGATGCACACATTAGTTCATTTTCATCTCACGGATCGCTCTGAGCACTGGGGGGGCCGGAACACATGCCCCTTTTACCCAAACAATAGAAAGTGCCACATTTTCAAGGTTCTGAATTCTCCTTATTGGTGTGTGTACATGTGTGCATGCCTTGAAATGCGCCAGTGTACCCTCCAGAATGTACCCCGGCCTTGCGTCATATATTTCCTGAAGTATCCAGTTTTATTATCTGTGACGTTCAAAACGCAACCTGGTACTGTAAACCTTAATTTCCCCAAGCTGTTGTTTCGGAGGTAATTGGTTATGAACTATTTAGAAATAATTAATTAACTGCAGTGAAAGGTTAGATTCCTAACATATCTTTTGCTGTGATGTGTATATGACACCATGAAAGGAAAATAAGCTTTAATAGTGGTTAATGTTTAATATCACTACATCAGACTGCTTTTTATAAAATATGATGGACAGACTTTATAATAATTATTTAGTTGCTATCAGTCCATGAATAATAAAGTATAACAGGCGTTAAGTGCTGAATTCAGCTATTATGTGTCTATCATAGTTGTCAATAAAGATTACAATCTGATCATTCTTGGCAGTTGTTCTCTGAGAGTTGGGGGCAACAGGGAAGCTTTTACCCTCCTGAATTCCAGAAGGTGACGAGCACTGTGATAGGTTGAGAAAATGATGTGACTTGATAATACACATATAATTTTTGCAAATTCACTATCTAAAGCGCTCCTCAGCCCGGTGGATTACTGGCCACGGATCGACTGGGGGTTGAGAACTCCTGCTGTATGTTACTAAATGAATAATGCCCTCTAGTGGAGAGTTGCTGTAAATGTTACCTCAGTGGCGGGAGCTAGAGGTGATCAGCAGTGTTAATACTATAAGTTACAACGTACGGTATATAGTTCCATACATACCAGAAACAATCTACTGCATCTGTACCCTCAGTTAAAGTCTGTTGTTAACATGTTTGCTAATATATCTGTTCTCAGTAGTCAAACATTAATATTAATTTAGAATTCTCCTTTTGCCTTTTCCTCTAAAACACTTCTTATGTAGATTTATCTCCCGAAAAAGAGTCAGTTCTGCAGAATTCATGACTCTTGCCCTCATGTGTGGGGTGCCGCTGGTGAATCATACTGGCTTCTGTGTGTTTACTTGGCTCACGCCACATTCATACAGTACTCTACATTCCACACTGCCCCGTAAATGAACATGACAGCTATTTCTCATGGTCTGTCCATGAGGTCTGCAGGGTCACGCGGGCGTCTGAGGGCCCCAGATCAGTGCCGCGGTCGCTCCTGTCGCTTGCCCGGCAAGGCGTGCCAGTGACTGTGTTTACAGTTCTTGCTGAGTTTCGTGTGTACTCCTCGCCCCTAGGCTGTGAGGCGGAGCTGGGATCCAAGATGGCGGAAAACAAGAACACGCTCCAGTACCGACGCTCGCTGACGGTCGAGCCCAAGTCCAGCACCCAGTTCAACCAGTTCCTCCCCAACAAGGACAAGTCAACGGGCTACGTTCCACCTCCACTGAGAAAGAAACGCATGGAGCAGAATGAAGAGAACCGGAGGAGTTGGGGCAATGCTTTGGATTCTGAAGAGGAGAAGCCGTTCTCCAGGTGACCCCCATCTGCCTGATTAATTTAGACGCTAAAAATCATCTTATTGTTTCACCTCAATGTACAAGTAACACACACACAACTCGGTACAAACAGCGAATGCGATTCCGCATTTTGTCTGCTGCATTTGCCATGGGATCCTATTCCTGCTCCACGTTTGCTTATTTGCATTGTATTATGTAACACCTGTCTGTCTGAAACCCAAGGTTCAGTGATGCAATAATTACTGCAGAACATTTTACTGTCCTCTTCACTAAGGTTTATTCGGCTCTATTTTATGAAATACTAAAGCGAACTTCATTGTGTCTTTTTCGTATGAAATTTACTCTGCCTTGCAGCATAGTGACAGAATAGCTCTACCAGAGATCCTTGTACTCCTGTGCTTTCGTGTCTTCAGTTCATTGGGAGAAAAGAATAGCTTTCCCTAGCAAGTGGGATCTGTCCCTTGGACAGTTGTGCCTTTTCCTCAGCGTCTACCTAGCGCAGTGATTCCCAACCCGGTCCTTGGGGATCCCCAGGCGGTCCACGCAGCTCCCTGCCAGACAATCCACACTTTTGCAAAAACGTGGACTGTTTTTGGCCCCTCCGAGGACCAGATTGGGAACCGCTGGCCTCACAGGGCAGAGCTGGATAATGTGTCATTTCCAGGAAATGTGTCTCTCAGACATCAATATGAGGACTAACAGAAAGTCTCCCAGTCCTTTTTGGAAGGGAGAAAGAGACCTACACTATACAGGCAGACACATTTTACACACAGTCATATGTTTGTGTTTATATCTCTGTGGGGACCCTCCTTTCATTTCTCTGAGAAAATCCCTATTCCCAACAATGACGACCTTAACGTCCCATCAGCAGATCTCGCCTATGGTTTTGACACCTGATACAGGCAAATCTAAATGCTTGAATACCAGCATCAGCTGTTGTAGAAGAGTCTGCAGGATTTCCGGTTTGTCTGAAATAGCATGAGAGTGTCACCATTCACACTTTAACAGTCCCAGATGCGACAGTTTGCTCAGAAAATGGGCCCCCACCACCTTTCTGAGATTAGTGTTTTTGCAAGTGCTGAGGCGTGAGGTTCAGCTGTCTCCTATTCCAATATATTTCACCATTTACATCATCCAGCTACATTAAAAAGTTTTTATTCCATCAAAATGGGAATAGTGCATTTTTATGTTGCTATGGCAATGTTTTTTATTTTTAGGAGCAGGTTTGCTCTGTTTTCTTTGGTGGATTCCACGTGGTCCCTGATACGTCTCCAAGGGTCTAGCACTGTTTTTCCTGCTGGCTATCAAAAGTTGGTTAACTGATTTTTTTTAAAGAGATATTTTGCTTCTTTTTGGACCCGAGGTCTGATTCTTCAAGGCTTTTGGAGAAACACCTGCCAAATTTACACCTGCGGCAACATGGACTTTATATTTGTTTCCCTAAACTTCTTTAACCCAATAAATAATAATAAAACAACAATAAATGCAGTGGTTATGCAGGGAAGCTTCCGAGGGACTTAATACCAATTCAGTTCAATTCAGGTTTATTTATATAGCGCTTTTAACAACAGTCATTGTCACAAAGCACTTTACATTCAACCGGCCATGTATATAATGGCCCAAGGTGACGTTCTGTCTGGGGGGGCAGAATTTCAAACTATACCCCTGCTGTCATATCAGTAAACACTGTTATGTAAAGTAAAGTGCTCTTGATTTCAAGAAATTCATTGAAAAATGTTATTCATCCATCTGATTAAAAACCATTTTGAGGTATTGTGGGAGTATTTTGTAATAGGACAGTGAAGCCAAACCACATGACCCTGGGTCTGAGCAGACAATGACAAGTTTGTCTTCAGGATGGACACTATGAGCTGAGAAAGGGTTTGTAAACTGTCATTTCAATTAAGAGGACCTGGATTTCATTTCAGCACTGAGTTCATGCTGTGTGCTGATTGGTCAGTCTCCTATAATCATGCATGTGTCACTGATGTTAACGTGAAACAGCTGGATGAGTCTTTGAACCAAGGAAACAAATCAGTCAAAGCACAAGAAGAACTGAACTATTTAGCCAATAACAGGAGCCTTTCGGTTTTAAGGTAGTTTGTAAAACCTGAAGTAGCTCAAAGTGTCCCTCCTGGGTTAGGTGCCCCCCCTCCTTGAAAGGATTAATATAATGCCAAGAAGCACAAGAATTAAAAATTAAGAACGTTTAATAATTAATTGAGAAGAAGAAGAGTTGGGAATGTGAAGCTGGCTTGCAGGGGGATTGATAACATCAGGTGAAATTCACTGTCAGCCCATGTGGCGAATGGTGCCCCCCACAAACATGCTGTCTGCTGAATAATTATGTTTCTGAGTGATGCTTTTGCCTCACTTCTTATAAATAATTTAGCACATGCTGTGTATGTGATATGAAGCTGATGAATATTATAGTTACAGTGAAGTGTAAGTTGTGTGAATGTGCTCATATTTTGGTTACAATGACTCAGATCCTTGCTGGCCTAGAGCTGAGGGTGTATTATGTTGGAAGAAGGTGTGGAATAACTGGAATCAATCATGAGCATGGCTTGCTGGTATCATGAAAGACATAGAAATCATCTATCCATCTCAAAGACGACTTATTCTGGACCGGTTATTGGAGATATAGAGCCTACCGTAGACACCATGCAAGTTCGGGGTACTTTCTGAACAGGATGCCGGTACATCACACAAGTACAGATAGTTTAGAGATGACAGTTGTCTCATTGCACGTATTGGATGGGAGAAAGAGACCTACACTATACAGGCAGACAAATTTTGCACACAGACATAATATGTTTGTGTTCATATCTCTATGGGGACCAGACTTTCATTTCTCTGAGAAAAAAACCCCTAATCACAACAATGACCCCTACCCAGCCCTCACCTTAACCATAAGGAATGGTTTTATTTTTATAAAACTGAGTTTTTGTGGGACCAAAAAATGGTCCCCATGACGTCAAAGCAATCACATTGTGGGGGATAAATCTCTTCATACTGTGATAAAATCCTGTTATTTCGATGCTGTGGGGACCATTTCTGTTTATACGGTAAATGCAATATAGACATAACCAGACACACACACACACATGCAAACAGGGAATAAGAAATTGTGAATTATGAAAGTGGAATGCCGAGTGGTCACCAAAGTGTTTTCATCACATAAGTATGACTGGGGATGACACATGTAGTGATGATCACTCATTTCATAACCCATAATATGTCATCTGCTTCTTTCTCAGACGTGGAAATTTCAGGTCCATAAAGTAAGCATCCAGACCAGGATTTTGTTTCAACCAACCAATTGAGTATGAAGAGTCACTGTCACAGAGTACTCAGCTGGTTAGTTGAAACAAAATTATGGTCTGGATTTATACTTTCTGGACGTGAAATTCCCACCGCTGTATTTTCTGGGTTGGCATATCTATATCTGTTAACACGTAATAAAATAAATTGCACTTCAAGTCATCTGCTAACCAATCCTTAATGGATTGGTAATGTGAAAGTATTTGCATATTATTTTATTACTATTGCTAAGGTTTTCATAGGCTTAATGGTTAAATGCATTGTCCGTAATTGATATTAAAAAAAAATCAGAGCACCATGTTCTGCATGTGCTGCTATTTCTGTAGTGCTAGGGGGAAGCGTGCCTTGCTGTAGAGCAGTATTTCCCAACCTGGTCCTCGGGGCCCACAGACAGGACCCCAGGCGCTAGGAGGGACTGTCCCGAGGTCCCCAAGGATCGGGCTGGGAAGACACTGCTATGGAGTCCGTGACTGATGAGGTTTTGCAGAGTTATGAAGATGCACAGTTATGACGGTTTGCTGTTCTTGACGTCTTAACATCCTGCCAACGGACGGTGTCATTTGACATCATCTTGTTTCGTGGATCCAACAGGAGCAAGTCCTTGAGTGACATTATTGAGGACCCCATCATTTTGCGGCAGGTCAGCTTTGAAGCGCTGCAGGAGATGCGCGAGAAGATCAAGGAGAACGAGGACAAATGGCAAGATGTGAGCTTCTCCTCTGCGAAATGCTATGTAACATATACAGTGCTGTGCAAAAGTCTGAGGAAGTCAAAGAAATGATGTTTAAATGATCTTCATGTTAGTGTAGAACTATGACATTTTATCTCTCAAAGTGTGGCAGCTTAGCCATTTCAGAACCTCTGCTAAAGTCACCCCAGTAGTTGCAGCACCCATCCAATACGTCCATGTATTTGTTGACTTGACCGCTACCCCACCTTGTTTGGTTACTCGATACCTTATTGAGTTCTTGGATTAATTAAGTCGATTCGTGTCTTGCTTTCTTAGGATCTGACTAAATGGAAGAACCGGCGCAGAAGTGTCAATTCTGACATCGTAAAGAAGAAGGAAGAACGTGAGCAGATTGAGCAACTCACCAGTGGGCAGAGCAGCAGAACCTACAAGACCTTCAGTGAGATGCAGGAGGACAGGTACAGTCACACTGAGTGTTTATGGTTTGCTGTATTTTTGTAGCGCGAGTTTGAATTGCACGGTTGCGCCAGTGTGCATTCTTTGTTCGTGTTGAATTTGAAGCTTCGGCCCGTTTTTTGACCGTCTTGTACCTTTAGCACATTAGAACATTTTAATCAAATGGTCATATGTGATTTGTGCATGAGATGGTACAGGAAAAAAAGAAATTATCATGAAGATCAAAGAAAAACATAATTTTATTTAAATATTCTCAGATATGTGTATGTGGAAGAGATACAGGAAAAGTAGTTAATGTCTGGATAACTAGTGTCTTTCCTCTTATCGTGGATAAACCCATTTCTTTCTTTCTTTTTCATCACAAAGAGAGAGCAGAAGAGTGGGTGACGATAGCAGTGCCCAGTTTCCTAAACTCAGAAATCCTCTGGCCCGCAGTTATACTGTGGACTCCTCTGCAAACATTTTTGCACCCCAGTCTGTGCCTGATGTACAGAAATGGGCCACCCACGCTTCAGGAAGGTCCAGGGCCCTCTTGGAGAGTTCCGATGCCCCGTTTGGGCAGGAGGAAAGCAGACGTGCTCCAGCAAAATCCTTGGACCCTCCAAAGATATCTGCTCCTGCGCATTTGTCTTCAGCCCAGGAAGAGAAACTCACTGGAGGGATACCTAAAAGAGCTAATCCCACTAACTTATCGCCTTCCCCGTTTTCCGCCTGGGCCGACTCCAGCCCCGTCAAGAATACCAACCCTGACCATTCCGGCTGGACCAACAGCTCATTTGAAGAGAAGAGCAATGAGAGCAGGTCTGATTCACGCACTGACAAGCCGACAGAAGTACGGAACAGTTACTACAAAGACAGTTCGACAGAGAGAAAAGCAGGAGTGTCTCAGGTCACTGGCTCCCTCCCCAGAAGCTACCAGCGGTCCGACAGCCTGAGGATCACGTCTGTAGTTGCACCCAGGCCTTTTGGGAGCCCATCCAGCAAAGTTTCCTCCATGCCAAGATCCTACACTGTAAGTGTTTATTCAGTCATATTCAATCATATTGAATCTGAACCTTTCAAACAGGACTTTTTGTTCCATCTTCCATGAAACATTGTGTCTCCTTGCTTGATCATTATGACTATTTCATAGTTTTCTATTGTTATTATTACTTATGGCTAAACCATGGCCTGTGCCTTTTTACTGTTAAAATTAAATACTACATATTAATAATTCTTTGTGACAAAAGACTAATCACATGATCTATGAAACATTTAGAATGATTGAAAGAAGAAAAGGATCAAGCAAGATGGAATGCATTAGTAACAAAATAACCAGGACCCTTTTAGCAAGTTACCAATGGCCTTTCTCAGACTTTAACATCCTAGGTAAAGCTCCGTGGTAGTCTCAGGAAATTGGATAGTTATTATTTGCCATTTTCAGATGGACAATTCATACAGATTCCCTAATGGGGAGAGAGTCCAGAAATCATCCAGACCCAACCAGCACAGTCCAGTGATGGTACCTGAAGACGTGACTCACTCAGAGTCCAGTGATAACGAAGAAGCTGAGAATGACGAGGAAGAGGAGGAAGAGGACGATGTTGACAGTGTCCACCAGACTGCCAGCGATTTTAACCGGGCTAAAGTGGTGACACAACCCAAGAATATCTCAGAGAGCAGGTCTTCACAGGTGAATAGTTAAAGTTCTTCTGCATCAAGCTTTCGGAGCCTGTATTTCGACAGTACCTGTTCTTAGTTTTAGTCCGATAACTAATGACAGGGGACGGTATTTGACTCAGCTGATAGGACCCTGTGTCTGTGATCGCAAGCTTGCAGACTCAGATATCTTGGTTGGCAGACTGATGTCACCATTGGGCCCCTGAGCGAGGCCCCTAACCCCCAGTTACTCCTGCGACTGGCTGACCCTGATTTCTCAACTATGCATGTTAACTATGCAGAAGGACAATAGCTAGAGTGGTAGGGAGCCACAGCTGTTACTCTACTATCTGACCTGCTGGATCTCGGCACACTGGCCACCTTCAGAGCAGATCTTGAGTTAAAATCGTTGAGCACCTCCTAATTTCACTCTCCCTGGCCACGTTTTTTTTTAACATGTGTAATGTAACATATGACATGTGACTCATTGGCAACCTTGATGTCATGCTGAAGAATCTGTTTTATGCAGAACGGGGATGGCACTCAATCTTTTTTTTTTGTGGCACAGGAGCAATACAGCGAGATGAGAATCAGCCTGAACCAGAGACCAAACAGCAGCCGTGACTTTGGCTTCCAGACTGACTGGGATTCCACGGGGGTGAATGTGAAAAGCATTCAGCCTGGTAAACTTTATTTTACAACCCCGTTACCTGCAAGTGGCTGACGACTACGATGTCGAGCCAACGAAAGAACTGTGTCTTCGGGATTTTTTTGTGGAAAAATTTTTCGCATGCCTTCTATAAAACATAAAAATACAAGTCTTATACAAGACCCAACAAGTCTTGTGCTTAGAATTTTCTTTACACATAATTCAGAATATTATCTTGAATGATGTTGTTTTGGCCACTTTATGCCAGGATTCATTATGATTATGTTGTGTCATTATCTTTTTCTCTTCCACGTAAGTTTATGGAGAATTGTCCAGCAGCACGGAGAGAAATAAGCTGTGATTTGCAGTTTTGCTTTATATCTACAATCTTCACGTTTTTTTTTTATTAAACAAACACATTATATATGAATATGTAAGTGCACATCAGAATGAACATATCTGTTTATCATAACTGATGAACTAGCCGTACATTGTCAATGACTATGAGTGATTATAGCTAAATACAAAGGCCGTATCACCATCCTCGCAGTGCCGGGAGCATCACTGTTAAACTGTTAAACACTCCCTGTTGAAGTGGCCAGTGGTGGCGATCTGATCAGTGATGTGCCCCTACAGGCAGTCCAGCAGAAATGTGCCACCTGCAGGCGGGTGATGAGATTCTGACTGTGAACGGGCAGCCAGTGTCCGACATGAGCTACTTGCAGTGGAAGAACGGCATGGAGAAAGCCCTACAACAGGGGAGTCTGGTCATCGACATCCGGCGTCATGGCAACAATAGTAAGTCGGCTAACACTGCAGGCCAGTTACACAGATGATGCCGTAACTCAGTGTTTCCCAGCCCGGTCCTCGGGGATCTGCAGGGAGCTGGAGGGAGCAAAAATGTGGACCGTCTGGGGATCCCCAGGGACCGGGTTGGAAAACACTTCCGTAACTGAGTGCT
The DNA here is from genome assembly GCA_026779585.1 of Mormyrus proboscirostris. NCBI lineage: Eukaryota > Metazoa > Chordata > Actinopteri > Osteoglossiformes > Mormyridae > Mormyrus > Mormyrus proboscirostris. The sequence continues at coordinate 16,676,525 of JAODKF010000040.1, forward strand.
TTTTACCTGCTTTATCCTAAAGGTCTAAGTCCACTGGGGCTTGGTATACTTGATATTCAGAGCGAGCTCCTCTGCCCTCATAAAACACAGGCATCCTGAACTGCCCATATAATAGCTAATAGCTGTTAACTTTAACTTGTTCTGGTCATCCTTATGGTCTGTGTCTATTATGGTCTGTGTCTATTATGGTCTGTATGTCATTAACAGTCTTTGGGTTACAGCTCTTAGTCACGTAGTTCACTAATACTGCTACATAAATTGACACAGCTTATTGCCCTAAATTTGTTTCATCCACTAAATTACTGCAGATTACAGCACACTTTTTGTTGTACTTAATGATGTGTGTGATTTAATGTCAAAGTTACAGCGTTATGAAGCTGAATTTGGGTCAAAATAATGTTTCTGGCCTTGCAGTATTGGTAATCCTGGCTGAAAAAGAGCATTTTTCAATATAGGCAACATGACCAGGAAGACGGTCTGTAACTTGTTCCCATTGTCCTCTGATAACAATCAGATCGCTGCTGCCTTTCTGTCCTGCACTGATTTTTTATTATTTTTGTGGTAGTCTATACCAAGCTTAATTGTATGATTTTGAACATCTTTTTAATTCAGACTGGGACAGAGACCTGCCTTCTCTGCCATTTAAAAGCCATAAAACCATCAATCTGACCAGTATGGATGCAGCACTTATTGATCCTTCAGAAACTTCCATCAAAACTGCAGATGTTAGCAGTAAACCTATAAATGTAAGTGCAGATTGTATGAAGCAAACGGACGTGTTCAAATGTGTTTTTAAAAGATGCTATTTCTCTGTTTAAATTACTGCAAAACCTTTTTGGAAATATTCTCTGAAAGCGATTTAAATTACACTGAAATGTATTATGAATTATTTTGCAATCCTCTCTGCAGGACATAGCGTCTAAGGGATTGAATGGTGGTTTCCGAGATGAGTCACTGACTAAGATAAGCAAAGGTAATGTGCAGAAGTCAGGAGACTGATCCTTCAGAAATGGCCAGGATGATAAATTAGAATAGGTTTATATCTAGTTTATATATTTAGTGATATTTAGTTTAAATTCATATTTTATTTTTTCTTCAGTTTAATTTTTTACGTTTTAATGTCTTTTTTAATTTAACAAAAACGTTTTAGAAGTATGTAAAAAAGATAACCCAAAAAAAACGTTTCTGTAAAATGTCTGGCTGCAGCCAGTTTGCAGCGTTTCATTTCTGCATTTCCTTCTGTTGTGCAGAATTCGATCCCATTTCTGTGAAAAACTCAAAAAGGAGGTCGGAGTTTTTTGAGAATCAAGGTAAAATTATGGGCACAGTGAGTCGTCTCTTCCCTTTTACTCTGCGTCTTCATTTTGGACTTTGCATTCTAGGCTTAATACTCCACTTGAACTTTTTATCTCCTTTTGTCCATTCTAACGATTCTATTCTAACGATTCTGTCCTCAGGTTCATGGGCCTACCTTTGCGGTAAAGGTGCTTCTGTTGCACTTTGTGTCCTGAAGTGTTGACACTGTAATCCCTTTCGCTGTTAAACACGCAGCCTTGTTATTTACCTGGTGAAGACAGGGCTGCCTCATGCTGGTTCTTGAGTGACGCAGGTGGTGTTTAGTTCATTTCTTAATATCCACGTTGACGTAATAGTTCCAGTAGCAGGATACCTTGCTTACTCGTCAGGAGATGATTAAAACAAACCTGCAGATCTGCTGACAAGCATGACGCCCCTGACCAAAAGTGACTGTGCAGTGTGATTCAGACATTGCTGATGTAATGCACAAGAGTAAAAAACTGTTTCACCATGTAAAAAAGGTCACTAATCATAATTCTTATAATAGCTTTTTAATATTCACCACTTTCTGACTTTCACTGTCGCGGCATGTTATGATTGTTTCTCTCTAATTGAAGATCATATCCATGTGTATTTGTAGGTATACAATATTGTGCAAAAGTCTTCAGCAGTCTTTATTGACTAGCTAAGCATTGTATACTAGGGGCTGAGTCAACAAATAATATAGTTATATTGGATATTTACTGCAAATACTCGGTGACTTTAGGAGAGGTTTTGAAATGGCTAAACCCAGAACAGTTTGACAGATATAATATCAACATGAAGATCATTTGAGCTGAAGGTTTTTGACTGCCTAAGACTTTTGCCCAAGACTGTATATTCATCCATCACCCACGATGGGGGTGGGGGGGTGGTTAGAGGAAACATAGAGCACAAGGCAGGAACAACCCAGGCAAACAAGAAAAGAGTTTTATTCAGTACTGATATAAATATTTTGGGGGGTTGTCTGGTAAGTGAGTGAAAAGGTACAGTCCTGTAGGATTATTAGATATGTGGACTATATTTGTGGTTGGTCTTTATCTGTATGATTCATTTTTGTTAACTGGGAGGTCCTGGAAGGTTATATTAAGGATGTCGTAATACAGGCATAGTGTTTTATGCATTCATTCATCACTTTATAATAGTTATAGGCATTATTCATTGCCTACACCAGGGCTATTCAGTTCACGGTCCTCGGGGGCTGAGCACTGCTGTTTTTCCAGCTTTCCTTTACCTGAGAGCCAGTTGTGAAGCCTCTGGCCAATTGGAGCCAGAAATTATTACGCTAACTACCTGGGAGACTTGAAAACAAGGCCTGGATTTGGAATCGAGGGCCAGATTTGAATATGGGGGACATACATAATTGGTGAATGACAACTCAACCTTTTCAGGCAGGATGGCTTCTGTGTCATGTGCCTGGTCAGTTGTATAGCAATGTGGAAGTGCTTGAATGCTATTGGTTGGTTTTAGTTTTATAGATTGTATATTTGGGAGGTCTAGGAAAGCTTAGTCAGGGTTGTGTCTCATGTGAGGCTGCTAGCTTGTGTATTTTAGAACCTTTTTTCAATAAAGACAACTAAAATCCAGTTGTTCGGCTAATCTATGGCAGCTATGCTACCCGGAGTCAGCCCTAGAAAACACAGAGTCATGGATGAATGGATGGTTTTAATTATAAAATTAGATGTGAATTATTTTGAGCTATTGTGCATTTACAGCTTCAGAAATTTAAGAGCTGGATTAGACCTGGATTTGAACTATATTCAGTCTAGACTAATGAGTGCTTTCTTTGCAGGTGGTGCAGAATCTGCAGTATCAGATGTAAGTATTCACTTATCTTGCTGTGCCATTGACCTCAATACAGCCCCCTGCTTGGTTTGCATTTGTATACTGGGAGAAGAGAGATCTCATCTTCACTTAAGTGTATAATTGTCATGTTCTGATTTTGTATAATAATAATAAGACACTATTTTCATTGAATTGGTGAGACTCTGCCCGCTCTGTTTTGAGGGTATATATTGTAAGCTAGTGATCAATTTTATCGTCTTGGATACAAAAACTTGGGTAGATTGGGTAGACTCGGCTAGATTACCCACCAAAGGTCATTAAAGTGCAGTATTCTATTCTATTCAGTTTTGAAAATAAACCAGATATGGTTCACCCTCAGGTTTAGTGGTTAGAAGATCACCATTGTGACATCATTGCATACTTGGGTAATGTTCAAGAATAGGGAGGTAGGATGCCTGAGCTGCAGCTGGCATAACCTTGGGCAGTAACTGTCCTGACCAACCTGCTGCGTTAAACCAAAGTGTGACTCCTTGTCTCTTTGATCTCATTAGCTGCCGGTTCCCCCTCTTCGGACCTCCTCCAACCGCTGGACCTGGAACCTCGAGGAGGAACAGCAGAGGCAGGAAAAGTGGCAGAGAGAGCAGGAGCGCCAGCTGCAGGTCAGATGGGTGCCAGTGCCAGTGCCAGTGCCAGCGCTTCAAACCTGTCCTGCAGATATTCCCTGTTCTGCACATTTCATTAAGACCCATTTCTAATCAGTGCTTCATTGACAATTTCATAGATGAATATTAATCTATAAAATTGTCCTGTTTATCTCAGTAACTATTTGGACACTCGTTGAAAAAGATGAAAAAGCTTTGAATTGACCAAATGATTAATAAAGTTTAACAAGTGATGACTTCTTCTGCCTTCATTGTACATCATAAAGATGGAAGTGGTAACTGGACGATGAATAACGTCATAATTCATTAATCGTGCAGCTGGTCCTCATCTGGATTCCCTATGTCTCCCCCCCCCCACCCCCCCCCGTCTCTGTGTAGGAAAAATATAACCAAGACAAGAAGAAGCTTCAGGAAGAGTGGCAGCGTGCCCAGCTGGAAGCAGTGAAAACAGACTTTCCGTATTACTCAGAGGTGAGGCTGCCGCACTGTAATTACTGCAGATCTGCTGCATCCAGCCTCTCTATAGCTGTTCATCCCTGTTAGGGTTGAGGGCACTGCAGACCATCCTGTGTAGCATATGGCACAAGGCCGGGGAACACATGCTGTACACACTCACGCATGCGGTCACACGTTATGGCCATTTCAGAGACTGCGATTGGCGGCGTATTTTTGGAAAGCTGCATGACGCGGGTAGAACATGCAAACTGCACACGCGTAGAATTCAAACCCCACCCCCCAAAAAAAAGGTGCTGTATGCTAAAAAATTATAAAAATACACTACTCTCATTTTAGTTTTTACATTCTTTACAGTAAATGCTTTTTCTTGTTCATGCAAAAACGAAAATTCTATAGCACAGGAGAATCCAATATGTAAATAAATGAATTGTAGTGTAAATGATTGCAACGTGGGTATTGGCGTACTCTGTTTATGAAACAAGGGATTGGTTGGGAAGAGCTGATATGAGGAGTTTCACGGTACAATCTCCCTTCACTCCATCATTAACAGGAGAAGGAGAACCGTCAGTCAGAGGAGGAAGTGCAGAAGGCTGAGAGGCTGAAGAGACAGCAGGAGGCAGAACGAAAAAGGAGGGAAGAGGAGGCTCTAAGAAGGCAGAGGCAGCAGGAGGAAGAACAGAGGCAGGAGGTCGAACGAAAA
>JAODKF010000040.1:16681562-16711460 GCA_026779585.1 Mormyrus proboscirostris
AGGAGGGAAGAGGAACTTCTAAGGAGGCAGAGGCAGCAGGAGGAGGAACAGAGGCAGGAAGCCGAACGAAAAAGGAGGGAAGAGGAACTTCTAAGGAGGCAGAGGCAGCAGGAGGAGGAACAGAGGCAGGAGGTCGAACGAAAAAGGAGGGAAGAGGAACTTCTAAGGAGGCAGAGGCAGCAGGAGGAGGAACAGAGGCAGGAAGCCGAACGAAAAAGGAGACAAGAGGAACTTCTAAGGAGGCAGAGGCAACGGGAGGAGGAGGAACAGCAGAGGCTCCAGGAACAAAACCAGTAAGGAGAAGCCAGTCATTTCCACTGGCCTCATCCATGAAATCAAAGCCATCCAGCTGTAGTGCTAAAATGGGCCAGCCGCTCCACCTCTTGAAGGGACGCGCCCCAATTCCATACTGTTTAACTGTCATTACACATTATTTAAACTACTGCTTAAACTATTAATTTGACATTTTCCATGTCCACAGTGAAAAGCTGTACCCATCAAAGATGTGATATTTGTCTAACTTGTCAAAACTTAAAAAAATATATATGGTTTTAATTGCCCTTGTCTTGCACTCTTCGATGCAGGTACAGTGAGCTTTCCAGCAGGTATCCTCAGGCCTCTTACCCACTCAGGTGACTATGATACCGAGGTCCGCTTTTTCTCATTTTTGAGTATCACAGTTTCTCCATTCAAACAATCCAGTTATACCTAACACAGAAAGAAAGTGATTCCTCTTCTGGCCATCTAAAATGGGATTGTGAATCCCTTCTTTTTAAGACTAGAATCTTAACGCTGTTGCACTTTATTTACTTGCTAATTAGCACGATACGTTATTTTTTTCTTTTGCAGGGAAAAGTCAAAATCTACTCCAGAGCTTGATGAAATAGACAAGCCAGGTCAGCTGACTTTTTAAAATTCTCCTTAAGGTCCTATTTTCCTGTGTCATGTATTAAAATATGATAATATGATATATCTGGGACAGGCAGATCCAGTTAAGGAACTTCAGCTAAATGAAATTTTAACCTTCTCATTCCCTTCAGCTAGATGCATTTTCAGGCAAAGGTTTTACTGTGCCGTTATTTGTGTACCAAATACCAGTCGAGCGTGTCAGAGAGTCTTTGCACCGTGACTCCCAGGGTTTTACACCAGGGACAATATGATGAGAAAATTTGGCAGCAGACCAGAGTTCCTGTCCTCAGCGTCCGAACTGGAGACCAAGAGACGAATTACTCTCAGTGCATTGAGATACAGGGACCAAGCAGGAGGTGGGCATGGGTTGCCCCAGTCAGTTAAGAGAATGTCGTACCTGATCAGTCAAACAAATCAAAATTGATTATAATCAATTCAGTATGCTCAATATCCATTCAAAATCATCGATTGGGAACAGTGGTCTGATCAGAAATACCAATGAAAGCAATATATTCTATTCCAAAAAGAATTGAATTAACTTGAAATAAGCACCAATAAGTTACATAAAATGAAAGAGTACCAAAATAGAATCTTATATTTTGATTTCATGATTGTTTTCCCTCTTGCCAGAAAAGTCAATTGTTTGCCCACTTGTCAGTGTGCTTCGGCCATGAGCGATCACCCTTGTCAGGGTTACTGCCTTTTCGCTGAAAGGCCGCGTCTCTGCTTCTCCCTGACAGTCAGCGGCACCCCGAGCGAGGCCATGTGGAGCAGGAGCTCTCAGAAGAGCAAGGATTCTCTGTCTAAAGGTGACCTCGAGCGCCAGCAGATCCTGCAGCAGATGAGGAAGACGACCCAACTCAACACAGACAACAGCTGGATCCGTCAGGGCAGCACCTCTGTGCAGAGGGAGCCGGTTATCCTGGCGGATTCCGTCAGGAGGTCGGTGCAGTATACAGTACAGCAACCCTATAATCACCCTGGTAGCTGAATGGGGGATCATAACGTTTGTGTCTAACTTAGTCATCAGTGCTATGGGGGAGATTATTAACCTAAGAATAGGCATCAATAATGCTAGACTTTTAAAAGGTAGATATTTGTAAATTTTGACCAAACTGTGCCACTGCACATCTCCAAGCATGTAGAGGTGAATCTTTGGATAGCTTTGATGTCCCCTTATCATGGAAACAGTCATTGAGATCACCTGTATCCACTCCCGTATGCAGCAACCTACAATCTACGCCCTTACAACGAGGCTACACGCTCCCCGCTTACTCCTCCGGCACTCTCCCGCCACCTGCTGGCCGTACCGATGATCCGACCCCTGAACCTCGCACCCCCCTGCAGCCGCTAAGCAGGTACCGCCCGGTCTTTATCTGTCTCACATTCTTCAGATGCATACATGATCAGTTGTGTTCATTATCTTATACAATGTGAGCTGCATCGTCGCATTTCAGCGTAGTTCGCATGCATTTTGTAATCTAGGTCAGTCAGCGGGAGGAAAACCTGCACGTTTTGTGAAAACCCGCTGGGCAGAGGAGCAGCCATGATCATCGAGTCCCTGGGGCTCTGTTACCATTTGAGTTGTTTTAAGGTAAGAGACAAAACGCCATAATGGGACCACGCCTTGCCACTGGGCAGAATTCGTACAAGAATAACGAGAAAAGAGCATCTGAGGTCAGGCCTGATCGTGTCAACGCTGCCAAAAGAAACATTATCGTCTTAATCAGAAAACTACAGCTTTCTGTCTTAAAAAGGTTTGCGGGCGCTTTGTTGAAAGGGAAACAATGACTTTACATTAAGAAAGAACGTCACTTCACTTAATTAACACTGTGTAAATATTAATTTTATTGGATACTGACATGATAGATAAAAAATACAGCCAGTCCCCGGGTTAAGATCGTCTTACAGATTTACAGACAACTCATACTTACAAACAGACTGCCATGAAGTCTATTATATTCAAATTTTCACTTAAACCGAGTTCCGTAATAATGAACGTACACACTTCTTTGTGACGCTCATGAATACATTACACGGCTTCAACAGTTTGTGAGCTCGAGGTACAGTATAATACCGTATGTAGTTACTATTATTACTGTATTATTATTAGCAGTAGTATTATTAATAGTAATAATAATAATTTGTATTGTGTTTTGCCAACATACCTACAAATTTAACGACTAAAAGACCGACCTAGTGAACCAATGTCAGTCATAACCTGGGGACCGTTTGTACCGTTTCCATATGGGAAACGGCATCAGAGTCATTATCCTTCCCATCCAGTAGACCAGCGGTGGGCAGTCTTACCCTCAAAGGGCCGGTGTGTGTGCAGGTTTTTGGGGTAACCTGTAGGTTAGCTGTTCAAACCCAGGTATGAGGACTCTTCAGCCAATCAGTTCTCTAATTAGTAATCTAATTAGGGAGTTGCAGCGAAAACCCGCATACACACCGGCCCTTTCTGAATAAGATTGGCCACCTTTGTGCATAAAACATCAAGACCAAGCTTCCTTCCGGTCTGCAATGTGATGTAGCTCTTGATGTGACTGTTTTCCAAGCTCTGACAGTATTTTTGTTCCTCACGGCTGATACGGTAGCTTGGCTCTCACAGTGTTATAAGATCCACGTGTATGAGAGCGCACTGCCCGCCCACTTGGTATCTCCTTCCTTCCTCTTGCAGTGCATTCAATGCAGAACTGACCTCGGTGGATCGGAGATCGGAACTGAAGTCAGAATAAGAAGCAAACTTCTCTATTGTAATTCCTGCTATAATCAAATAAAGAACGAGAACTAGCCTTCCTAACGCACACACACGCACACACACACACACGTACACACTGACACATACATCCATCGAGTGGAAAGGGTGCCATGGGCGATTCTGTGCACAACACAATCACCCATTTGCTACATTATATCATTATTTCAACTCATTTATATTGTCAATGTACTGTACACATACCCAGCAGATAGGTGCGAGGCTTTAACTGAATACTCTAATCCAACAGAATTCTGAAATGCGTCTTCTGTGAGAATTTTGGTGTTTTGGGGATCAGACCTGTAGAATTACACTGCAGATATAACCAACTCCAGTTTATTATTGATAGCAAGTAATTTATTTAAACCTCAGATCACTGCATACAAGATAAGGTGGTGTGACTATAAATAATTATATTCCGACTGGTAGCTTGTGTTAGATTTAAGAGCAGTGAAACTTCAAGTGGGAGGTCTGTGTCTTTTTCAGTCCTACCTTTGAATAAATCTGTCTTCATATATTCTATCTGGACTACATGCATAATATGACTTTAATCATTTTTATAGACATAAAATAAAAATCACCAGCATCAAACAAAAGCTGTATTGTTCTGCAACACTGTATTTTCTTTCTTTTACTTAGACAGAAGCTACAGAAAGACATTTATATGACTATAAGCACAGGTGTAGTGAACATTAAGTAAATTAATATATCGTTTATCATTCTTCAAGCTATGATGCTTACATGATTTCTGAAAGTTACAGTGCTTCTTTTACTTTGGATTAAAAGGGTGATGTCTTTATATCAAAGGATGATACACTTATGGTCTGAGGCATACCGGGTTTCTAGATTTTCTCTGAAACAATGTATGAATAATAAGTTATGTGAAAGCAGTCAGAACGCCATATTGCCGAGTAGCAATGCTGGTTATTGAGGTGTTAAAACATGTAGTTTTATATTTTTATCTGCCCAGGGTGTCTTATTTTTGTTATCTATTTTTGCTATATAAATAAAAATAAAAGGTCCCTTCTTCTTCGGGTTGGTGAAAGAAAACAATAAATAAAATGGTGCGTTTAATACTGGCATTCATGTTAGTTACTTTCTGAATGTTTTTTTTTTTCTCTCTGTGTTATTGAGTAATGTAATTATAATATAATTAAACATGAACTAAACATTTGTAAATAAAATTGCCATTTCTGAATGTGCATTCTTCCTTCGTGTCCAAGATCCAAACCTGGTATGTGGCCTGCAGTTACCAGAATGTATCAATTCGACGACGTTTACTAACTCCTGTGTGAAACACAACCGCCCAAGTAAGACAGCTGAGGGTCACTTGGCTTTTGAAACACGTTTTGGCAGCCATATTTCTGATTAGCTTATGCAACATCTGATGATGACCGCTGCATAACTATGGACAAAGTATAACAAATGAAAAAATGTTTAGGCAGCAGTTATGGACCAGTTTATCAGTAGTCTTTACACAGGATAAGTGCACAACCAATGTGCATATGGAAATGCTCAAATTGATAGTTACACTGTACACAGACATAAAAATTTAGCTCAGTGCTGTCAGTTCATGGCCCACAAAACAAACATAACATTCTTAAACAAACGCATTACACCTGGTGCCTTCTGGAACCTTGTGGCCAAAATGCTTAGGCCAAGACTGAAAATATCTGTGCAATATCTGCTATGTAATGTTTTGAAGTGGTATTTATAAGAATTTTACGGTCTGTGTAAGAGAAAATAACTGGACACATGACATTTTCTTAGTTTTACTCCTGAGAGATGTGTAATTTCACAGATGTACCATAATATATAAACATTGTCATGGAGTCAAATTTGTGTTCCATGGTACACAAACGGTAGCAGTTGCTCAACGCGTGGCTGTAGGTACGTAACTGCACAGCAGGGGGCAGGATAGCCCATAACAATATACTATAACGACAGCTTTGAAATTACCCAAAATATGGGAAAACTCTGCACAATTCTCAATATAAAGTAATATGATTGTAGTTCACTTTTATTTACTTTACTAAGTAAATTGTGCAGCACACTGGGGCTTAAAGAACACATCTGCCCTTCCAAAAACATTTTATAAAATATGTAACGATGTAGAACTACTACCCCTACACACAAAAATTTTCCTTAACAGGAATGTTCTGTGGTTCAGCTATATTTTATGAGCAAGACAGTGCTCCTGATTTGAATTTTTAAATCCATTGTTTAGAAGCTACATTTGGATTGTTGTTTCAAGGTAAAACCAGACTGCAGCGGTTGCCAAATATTTCTCAGGTTTAAGGAGGACGCAGCATGCAGGACTTGACATTTTTAGGGATATGAGTTTGTGCTCCATCTTAATCTGATTTTTGTGTTTCAGCAAACAAGTCGCTTTAAACTGCATGTTTTGCAACGTTCAAATAAAACCAGCTATTCTCAATCTACACATTCATTTAATTAAAATCAAGTATGAAATCTCTTGCATAAATAGATTTACAAATACTAGTGCTTGTCAGTGACAAAGAAAATATACATCAAAACATGCTAATGATACTATTAAAAAAACAAGTGTTATCCTTTTCAGAAATAAATCCACACTAAGGGTGAGAATTAATTGACTTCCACAAACGAAGGGAGTAGCGCAGAATGTCTCACGTTACTAAACAGAGTGTCTGCAATGCGCTCTACCAACAAATGACGTTCTCCGCTGCTGATTGGTTCACATTTGGGTCTGTGCTATCTCGTGTATCATGAAAACACGATAAAATAACACCATCCTGTGTTCCCTCTCCCTTAGAAGATTCAGTCATTATTTAATATACGCCCATTCTGATGCACCTCTTACACTAAGCAATACACTCGCTAAGGTCCCAATTCTTCCGCTTTCAGGTTTACAGAGACCCTATATCTGTATAGCTACCATTGTTACATTTTTGTTACTCTCAGAAGCCTTGTAGACACTTTTAAGCTGAAGGACCCAAGAGACCCTATAAATAAATCAAATATAAAATGGGTCTCAATCTGTCAATCCTGAAACAAGACTTGCAATATTGTGTCAAAATCCTCACTTAAAAAAAAAACACAATATAGTTATGTTGTGCAGAAAACCTAAAAAAAAAACAGTCAGGTAACAAACCTGTGGCTAAAGCAAACCTCGAAGACAGTACGCCTCAGAATCTCAACATCTCCCAAATCCACCCAGATATTAATCTTAATCTTTAACAGCAAATCCCGCCTCCATGTATCTGCATACTTATAGTCAGTGACCACAGTAAGACAGGAGATACCTGAAACCCAACCTCAAATGATTTCTCTTCTGATACGTGGGTATTCTCTCTTCTGTCCTGTAGCCACTGATTTCATTTCCTGTTACATCGCACTGCCATTATTGTGAGTGAATAAGCAGCTTTTCCCCCCCTAATTTTAATAACAGGGGTGAATTAATGAATGGTATAGCCTAGGTTACAGCCTAAGGCAAATTTTATGACATTGTTATTAATTCTGTCTCCCTTCTCTTTCGGCTCCAATAAAGTCAGTCGCCCCAGAGTCCCCACGTAAATTAATCTGCCTTTGTCTAGCAGTAAGAGAATGTTTACAGCGAATGATTCTATGTAGTAAAACATCCAGGTTCAGTCAGAAGCAACTGCCAAAGTGACATTACTGTATAAATAATCATTACATGTTAGTGTTTAGTGCCTAATCTTTTTATAGGAGCTATGAATTTTCTTACTCCGCTGCTAAATGTTTCAGCACTTATTCAAGTTGCTAAATTCTTGTTTCACTGGAGGACAAGTAGCATTAAAGAAGAGTGGCCCCCTTTTTGAAATTCATGGCAGCCCCTCTATGGGTTTTAGTTACATGGTGTTGCATTTAAAAGGGGGACTCAGCAGGTCCCATCATTGCTTTCTGCCTCAAAGGTTGACAGTGTAAAACGTGCCAGTTTTTGTGTGTGTGTGTGTGTGTGAAGAATCTGCAGAAGCTGCCAATTTTGCACAGTGCAATAAATGAAATGAAGAAAATTATTTATTGCTTTATTTTGAATTAAATAAATGAACTTAGGTTCACTGCATGCCCGCCTTGTGTCGTATGCTGCATGGAATAGGCCCAAGTCACTCGACTAGGCTAACAGATGATTATTTCGACATGATTTTTATGTTCTGTCTATATATGTCTATGTTATGCTTTTCCTTTGGTTTCTCGCCAGCTGAAACAGCTTCTATTTTTGTGTTTCATTTTTGCGTGCCTGTACTGGTCTGATCATAAGCATCGCTTTCCTGTGTTACTTTTATATATGTTTATTTTCTTGTCCCTTATGTACGTTTATTTCCACCCTCTTCGAAAATATAATTCCCTTCTGTGAGCTTTCGGTCTTGTCCCTAAGCAGCAGCCTCTAGCCAATGAAAGGGCCCTAAGCAGCAGCCTCTAGCCAATGAAAGGGCCCTAAGCAGCAGCCTCTAGCCAATGAAAGGGCCCCGTTCCCCAAAGTACCGTGTCACCTGGTTCTATTGACCTTTTCAGCCAGAGACAGTTTCACATCCGGAGTGAAAGACCCACTTTGAACATCTCCGTGTCTGTTTCTACCTTGTGCTTTAGGTTGTGCTTGGCTGCATTTTGTCAGTTGACAACATTTTGTCTTTTCACCCATCAGGGGGATCAATTGCTACTATGATAATTAGCAAAATATCAAAATAAAATAAATACCCGGCGCATTGAACAAATAACAGAAGAGTATACAAATGAATTTATTGCCACGCAAGCAAAACATTTTATTTACTATTTCAAGGGACACTAGCAAAGGGAATAAGACAACAGGATATAAATAATAATAGATTGAAATGTGCAAAACTGTCAAACATTGAATGTAGAATAAGTTATATCACATACATTTATTTTAACACTCTTATACAAAGAGACACACAACTGAGAAAGCAACAGCATTCCACCCCTAGCACAATTAGGGACCTTAAGTTTTTATTTAATTAAGTTTATGCATTTTGTGGAGTGCAACAACACAATTAATGTCACCGGCTTCTACCTTGTTTGGCTGATCATCCAACACTGAACAGAAACAACAGTTACCCCCAGCTATCTAAAATCAGTGACATGGTGGCAAAGAATGTTTATGATAACATCACACATGCCTGGGTTTTGTTTCTGACGTGGCATATTCTAGGGCTGTGTTATAGCTATGTCATGCTTTTGTATCTTTTGTCCTTCTGCAGTAACACATACAGTTATGAATGATTACGGAATGATTACAGATTTTGTTAAGGGGTCATTTCTGTTGTTTGTCTAGCAGCAAATGGAAAATGTTACAATATGAATATAGTACTTTCATTTCCTTTGCCTTTGATGTACCGATAGCACAGTGAAGAGGGATACGGAGCCCCAGCAGGTGGTTTCCAGAGCAACTGTGCAGCCGATGGACTTGTTTATGGGGCAAATTAGGACAACCTAAAATGCAAATGTATTATGCACTGAAAAACAGAAAACCATCTCATTGACTTGTGTATAATAGTGCCTTGAATGAAAGCTGGAGGAGGGTCAGGTTTTGTGGAATCAGTATGTTTACCCAATTGAACATGGTGAAAAAATGGCGTATCACCTCTGGAGAGCGGAAATATTCGAAGATGCAGCAGTCGATTGAAACACAGAGATAACGTGACAAAGATTCTACATATGCAGCATAGAGAGTCTGGCTGAACTGACAATAGAATATTCAACACTACACATTATTTTAAGAATTTCATAATCAGTGCCCATTGTTGACACACCACAACAAATTGTTTCCTTTGCATTTAACCCATATGTGACATAGCAGGGGGCACCATCTTGCTCAGGGGACCTCAGTGGTGCCTTGCTGGTAGGGGATTTGAACCAGTGATCTTTCAATTACAAGGGCATTTCCATAACCATTAAGCCACCACCACCCATGGTGTAACATTGGTGTAAAGTAACTTGCATGAAGAGCAAGACAGGGTAGGTGAAGAAGCTGCAATATACCAGCACTTGGGCAAATGGCAAATAAAGGATCATTTCATCAAATGCATGGGATCCCCGATTCCACAGCAAAGACACAGAATAAAAATATAGCAAGTATCTGAACCAAAAAGCAACATGCACTTTAGGAATCTGCCTCTCTCACACTGCAGATTCAAAATGATAATTCATTGCATAGTTTTTTTTTTCATTGCATAGTTAAGTCATTCATGTGATACAATTTAGACCATTGTCTCCCAATCTGGTATTCAGGGACCCACATCCGGTCCCTGTTTTTGTTCCCACCATGCTCTCCGCCAGTCAGTCCACGTTTTTGCTCCCGACCTGGAAGGAAAAACGTGGACTGTCTGTGGATCCCCAAGGACCGGATTGGGAAACACTGGTTTAGATATACACTGGGTATAAAAAGGCAACATATAATATGATCAATCCAGCACATAGGGGCATCCTTAGTAGTTATTGCCTGATAGTTTTAAACCATATTAAAATGCATTTGTTTTACCTTCTAATCTATAGTAGCTTGAGCAAGTACTCGCAACTAAGCAAGTACCAATGTCTGTTTTTTTTTTTTTGCTTTAAATTTTGCAGATTTGTAGCTGAATCACACTCATTTTTTTCAGTGGTTTTGTACATGAATCCTAAAACTTCAAGTCTAGGTCAAACATAAATCATATACAACTGCCTTAGACTAAATTACTAGTTTTATTTCAAAATGCCTAAAACTATGAGTTTTCCAGTCAGGATTTCTGCTACTATCAACAAAGCCCCATGCATAATGAATAGTCTGCAAACTCACTGAAATACAGTTATCTTTACAGCGTGGTCACTCAGTGAGTACTGCTGCAGCTAAATAACTCCATGACTAATGAAGAAAATCTGCTTTTTTGTGTTTCCTGAAACAGTGACGACCGTTATGTTGCTTAAACATACTGCATGACAAGACAAGAGTTTACCAATAACTTAAGCCCTGCTGCTGATGATAGGGTTGCTGCTCTTGTGGCTAAAAATATAAAAGAACAAAAACCCAGAGCTCAGAATAACAATAATTTATTTTAGATTTTCATTGAAATACAGAGGCTGTTTCCTTGGCAGTATAGCTAGTTAATGATCTATTATCAAAACAAAAATGTTCAAGAAAAATTGTCATATTAAAATATTTGATTCCAATAAAATTAAATTTGAATTTCACTACGCTAATCTAAATCACTAATAAGAAGCTTTTCTCTCTGAGCAATGAAATAATCACAGTGCCCTTATAGCACAGTGACTTATTCAAAGGAAAACGAATGGCTCATCAAGAAAAAATATTCTTAACAAAAACACATGTGCCTCAATTATTGGCACACCTGCATTCAATACTTTGTACAACCGTCCTTTGCCGCTATAACAGCACAGAGTCTTCTCTTGTAACTTTTTATAAGGTTGGAGGATCCAGAGCAGGGCATCTGAGACCATTGCTCTTACAGAATCTCTCCAGATCACCCAGGGTCCTCAGCCCTCTACTATATACTCTCTTTTTCAGCTCAGTCCACAGGTTTTCAGTGGGATCTATGTCGGGAGACAGAGATGGCCATGGCAGAAGCTTAATTCTGTGGTCAGTTCACCATTGTATCATGACTGTTATTAAAGAGATTACACAGTCTCAGATTCAGAACTCATAAGGTGTGTAATTCCGTGCTTTACACAGACATCTATAATTAAATGCTTGTTTCATATTTGTTCGTATAGTGTAAGATTTCCTATGCTTGCTTACCCTTACTGTCATACTTCCACAAAGCGCAATGGAAGTTATTGGTGTGGCTCTACCCTCTTCACCACGCTATATTCCGGTCCACCTTTCAATACGCCCACATGCCTTTCGACACGCCCACTAACCTTTCGACACGCCCGCTAACCTTTTGACACACCCACTAACCATTCAACACACTCGCTAACCTTTTGACACGCCCACTAACCATTTAACACACTCGCTAACCTTTTGACACGCCCACTAACCGTTCAACACACCGAGTAATCATTTGACACGCCCACTAACCTTTCGATACTCCCACTACTCCAGCCTGCGGAGAGCTATACTTTCTTCTAGGTAGGATTGTCCAGCCCCTTCAGAGCAGTTATCCTGTAGTATGTACCTGCACCAAGCACACACTTCACCAGCTAGCTTGCCCTTCACCTTCTCCATTCTTCAGCCCTGCAAAGGTAAACTGTCACACCCCTCCAGCCACGTCCCACTGGTACCACTTGAGGCAGAAACTGAGGAAACCAAGGTTACCGCCAGCCTGTGTGGAGCTCATCCCCCCCTTGTGGTGCACAGCAGATTTCCGACAGGCCATTGCACACTCTGTAAGTGTGAAATACATTAATCGCATTATAGATATAATGAAATGCCTGAAAGAGATATGACTGAAAGAACATTACAAAACACAAAACTTGTTTACCTTTATATTTGGGACAGTAACACATGTTCTGTCTTTTGTATTCCCAGGAAGAAATCATACGCAGAACTTAAATTGTTTTTCTATAACTGAAAAAGAGTAAGACAGTTTATTCACACTGGTGCCTTTGACAGCAAAGTACTTATCAGGCTGAGAGACCTATTCTCATGTACTGCGAACACTACTGGAAAACCAACAGCAATTTTTTATAAAAATAATAATCGATACATTACTGATTCCCGTGGGGAAATTCTAATACACCTCCCATAAACGGCAGATACCTATCGCGGCACTCAAGGAGCTGGGCGTTAAGGGTCTTGCTCAAGGACCCGTAGACGTGGCCGGGTTCGAACCGTGAACAGGCACACAGGGTTAGCCCACTGAGCCACACGCTGCTGCAGGCCCTATAAAATACTATATAATCAGTGAGCATAAGAGAAATGTTAAGGTCTCAACAAGGTCCAAAATGAAGGACAAGTTCATTTGTAACAGTGCATTTAACATTAAGCAAAGTTCTTTACAGACTCTGAACATGGAGAAAACACTCAAATGATGTAGATTCTGTGTCTCTGTAATAGGAGACGCTTAAAAACTGCACTTGTACCCAAATCTAGGAAGTGGTTTATTTATAAGGCCACAAAGCCGATTCTATGTTCCTGTCGAAAAACTCAAGCACTTGTGGCAGCTTCTGATAAACACCTGAACATCCATAGCAGCATTTGTTCATGCTCAATCATTTTTAAGTTTTTATTTAATGCATTTACCTTCAGACTGAGACATGAACATATATATGTATTTTTTGATTAACATAACAGTCCCTTTGCATTTTCTTCAGATTAATCCTATTAGCTCTCTTTCATGAGAACATACACACAAAACAACATTGGCAGCTCTTTCATATCGCTCTAGGTTTCACTCCTGCCTTTGTCTCTGTATATGTGTGGATTTCATTAGCTGCTTTGCAGATTCCCCCGTGTAATCTTTTCGGTTGGCTCAGCTCTGGAAAGGTAAAGTATGCCCAGATTACCTTTATGAGTTCCACGTCGTAAGACGTGTCATTTCAGTGTCATTTCGTACGACGTCGAGCAAAGATCCTTGGTCCTTGGGAGGAAACACAAGCCTGGGAATCTGACGCAGTCAGAGTAATTGGTTTGTTTAGAGTAACATATAAACTTTATTTATTTTGTTACAAAAAGCAGTGCATAAATACATGGAGATTTACTTTTCACTCTGGGTGCAATTAAAACACTCAGGATTTGTTAAGTAATTGAAACTGGTGTCATTTTAATGATGAAAGAGTCTGAAAGGCTTATCTACGATTACTCGGAGCTAAATATGCATCGAAAAACCCGGAATCCCGCAATTAGTTTACTTGTTACAGCATGGTGGTAAACAAACCATGACGTCTATTTAATGAGGAGAATACGAAGTTGCGTTAAAAGGAGCAAGATTGTTTTGCAGTGTCACCGCTTCGTAGATTCACGCTATGTATAGGCCGCGCTTTCACTTCCACCAACCACACATTTTAACAGAATGGTAACTGAACTAAGAACTTCCTCCTTCTTTATTGCCGTGTCCGACTGAAAGCAGAGAAATCAAAAAAGTAGAAGAAAAAACATAGCAGCAGGTACTTTATAATAAAACAAACCATTAATTATCCTGCCCCATAGTGTTTAAATTATAAGGAAAATTATGCAAATGTCTGTCATCCGTAAAATTGTATTCAAAAATAAAAACCACTAAAAATAAACTTGCATGATTCCCAGTATGGGGCAAGTACATTGCTGGAACAAGGAAGTGATACCAACAACTTCTTACACAAAGGTACTACCTTGTGTTCCAAGAGCCAGTGATTTCTTACTGGGGTCGATGTTAAGAATCCTTCATAAATTGTTCCCTGGAAGTGCATTAAATACCGGCGTTGCTGCGCCTAGTGTTTATTCATAATAAATGTTCTCTGTCTGTGCAGGCTGATTGGAAATCTGTTGCTGTTTTATCTTGTATACTTCTTCTAAGATGCACTGAATATGTTTACTTAATACTTAACTGACAATCTCCTACCCAAAAATTCTATTCTGTTTACCCCGTTGGTTCCTCATAGCCGGACACCCGCCGGAAATGCTGCACAACAGCAGCAATGCTGGTAATTGCAAAATTGCCTTGATCACAGCAGGAGGAAATATTAGGTCATATCAACAGCAGTCAGAAAACTGATGTTCTGCTGATTGTCGACGTTTGACTGTAATGTAAAACCTCCTATACGCCTGAAGCCTGAAAACTTGAACGTGATCACACATGTCAGTAATGCACGAACGTAACACAAAAAATGTGCGAAAGATATTTGCTTTATTTTTTCTGCTAAAATTGGAATACAACTCCAAATAAACACACACAATTGCATTTATTCATACAGAATAGTCCATATACTCAAATGTATGCGTCAAAAAGAACATTAGGCCTATCAATGAAAGCAGCATGACGTTTCGTTCAGTTATATATTGACATATATGTACTTATTTGTGAAAATATATGGCACTGGCTTCATAATGCGAGCCTTTGGCATCAGCGGATAACGCCATAAACTGCCAACATAAAACTGCAAAGTTAACTAGTCAAAGGCATTTTATATGCTTATTATTATGAGGAAAGTCCAAAGAAAAACTTAGGTCAGTTTAACCTTTTAAGTTCGTTCAACACGCAAAAGACAGTGA
Organism: Mormyrus proboscirostris; assembly: GCA_026779585.1. Taxonomy (NCBI): domain Eukaryota; kingdom Metazoa; phylum Chordata; class Actinopteri; order Osteoglossiformes; family Mormyridae; genus Mormyrus; species Mormyrus proboscirostris. The sequence continues at coordinate 16,696,373 of JAODKF010000040.1, forward strand.
CGCTATCCAAATACAATTGATTCCACTTTTACAGTTTTGTGGTGCAAGTAACTGTAATTTAGACGTACATTTAAAACTTAATTGTGATTAAATTACAAAACAAGACAAGTCTGAACGGACCAAAAGTGTCCTCCCGTGACGGTTATAAATCAACAAAGCTCAATTACAATAGCAAATTAAAAACGTTGCGTGGTATGTGTTCATATTTTCAGTGTCATTGTTGGTGACACTCAACATCTGATGAATGAAATTATCTGATAAATGAGAAAGAGCGTTACTGAATTTTGTGGCATGCCGGCTTTTCACATGGGTGTAGCTGTTCGCTGGGTGCCGCCCGCCCCGTCCTGCTCGCACCGGCCGCGTCGCGGAGCTTCACCCCCGGCTGAACACGTACTCCGTGTAACTTGCCCAGATCTTGTCCTCGGTCGGGTCGCTGCTGACATACGCACACGTGCCCGTGGAGCTGCAGGCCACCATGTGAAATCCGGCTTCGCTCAGTTTATCAAAAGCCTGCTCCAGGAAATTAAACTTCAGGTAGTAACGGGACGTGTAGCGCTCCGGGGGCCTGTCCGGGTCCCTGCTGTCGTTCAGAGTGTCCCCGAACACTTCTTTTGCCAGGGACGTTTTCGCGCACACGGTGATCCTGGCCACCCTTCTAAATTTGGCGTCGGTTTGGATATCCCTCCCGATGGTGTAGGTGCCCCTGTATCCGACGGTAATGTAGCCGGATTTCCTCTGGCTGGCAGCGGACTCCCTGACCGTGCCGAGGAGCGCACCTTCGTCCGCATCGCCCTGACAGATGTCCTCACTCACCGAGCTGTCTTTACTCATTTTTGTACTCAGACACTTGGAGAGTTCGTGCAGTTGGAAGAATTCGGCTTCCCTTTGCAGCCTGCATTTCTCTGGAAATAAATCAGGCAAGACAAGGTTCAGATCCCTCAGGTAGTCCAAAATGTATCGGAACAAAAAACCATCTCTGTCTATAAAGTAACGCCCTTTGCTGTCCCGTGGCAGTTCTTTGGGCTTTTGTTGGCTAAACATGTTCCAGAGGACAGAGTCTGGCACAGATATTAAAGTTGCATGTCTGGTGACGTAGACCTGTCCCCCAACATTTAGTTCTATTATTTCAGAAAAGTGAGAATTATTGTCCTCAGCACTGGAAACTCGGCGTGAAAGATCCACCGAAGCCATGTCTGCTTTCGCCTTTCAGGATGTGCAGCAACTAAGGACAATCCAATGTAATCTGAGCAGCGTTTGTGGTTTTCTTTATGTCGACCGAACGGAATGAGATAGGAGGAGTAAGCTACGGTTGTAACTGTTAACTCATTGCTTACAGATTTAGCCTGCATATGTCACATGTGCAGAACAGTTCCTGACTAAACAGGGAAGTTTATGTATTTCATCTGTGTGTGTGTGTGCGTATATATATATATATATATATATATATATATATATATATGCGCGCAATGTGTTTATTGTAATTATTAATCAAAAGAAACAGAATAGCTATAAGCATTCAGACAGGTCATTCCGTTGACTCTTCTTTATTAAGACGATGAGCCCTATGTGCGTGCCTGTTTGTGTGTTTGTGTACACATGTCTTACATGTGCGTTACCGTATGTAGCGAACAATGGCGACGGGCACATTACAAATCCTAAATTTCGGTGCACCATCGACTAAAAGTCCAGCAACCCCATGGTATCAGCACAGGAATATCTTTCGAGCCGCCCCTGCAATGTGGACCACGAGGTGCGACATCTAGCGGAGCGAACTGTGAAATTCAACGCGAAGTTTTAATGCTACGATATTGTAGGTGTAAGAATTCGATTAAAAATTACAGTTTAGACACTAATTAATATCCCATCAAAATTATCATTTAAGAAGAGATTATGAAAGAAAAAATGACATAGTGTAATATAACAACAGACATTTTGGCATATGTATGGACATTAACTTAAGTTAAATTCCTTAGTAACCTGGCAGATCTATTACCAGTTTGTTTATGACCAGCCATGTATTACATATTCAGAACACAAGCCGAGCTGTGTGAACAATGATGGATTATACCCAGGGGTGGAATTAATGAATATCTGCTACTAGCCAACTAGGCTAATTCATTAAATGCAGTCTAGCGTGTATTATTATTATATTATAATATAGATAATATTATATATATATATATATATATATATGCATATTTCAGATTTTTGTACTTGCCCTTTATATTATTTGCCTCAGACAGGTGGACAAGCTTAATATCCAGTCTTATATGGAGCCTTTGTACAAATATTAAATAGTAAATGAAGCACATGCTGTAGATAGGTAATTTGGTGGTTTGACTGTACACACAACTGTACACTGATCAGTAGTCTGAATGAGCTTACCTTGGTCTATAAGGAAGAGTTAATGTTGAGTAGCAAAATTCAGTTATTGTGTGAGATTTCTTTAGTATCTACAGTGCAGTAGGCCTATATATGCATCGTAGCACACAGTAGGTCTTGTCTGATAAGTGTCTCAGTGTAGCTATACAAATGTAGATCAATTAAGATTAATAAAAGTATCACTATAGCATTAACATGGAATTTGTTGATGCCAGGGGGAAATTCTGGGAGTCCCAGTCTAAAAGTTTGCATAAACAAATCTGCCTTCCACCTTGATGACGAAGCGTGTAAAATCACTTTTGACAAGGTTGCTGAACAACCACTGACTCCCACAAATATCATATTTGTGCTGGAATGGCGCTTTTGGGAGAACTTAACCAACGACACATACACACTCACACACACATATAAATAAATAAAAGCAATGTGATTTGCCACCCGCTAGTCACATGATTGCAGGGAGTTTGAGTCACATGATGATCACGTGAAAGGTTGAGCCGCCCCACGCCCGAAGGAGGAAGTGAATGTAAACTGTATTGCTGGTGAGCTGCTGGGGCTGAGCTCGCGTAGTCTTCTGCTGGGTCTCTGGGCTGCTGTAGGCTTCTGCTAGCAGTGACAGCCCCCATCAGCCGGCACACGGCGAAGTTCGGCGGTTGGCACGGGTAACGTTGGATCTGCGGATGGAAGGCAGGATGTTTATGTTGTCTGTAACCATTTTGATTACATCGCTGGACTTAGCACATGGCGAGAAGGAATGGCCTGTGCCCTACAGGTACACACGCGAGTGGCCAGCAGAGACAACGGGAAAATGCTCATTTTAGTGGTTTCCCTTTTATTTGAAATTGAGATTACTTTATTTATCCCCAAATGAGATTTTTTTTTTTTTGTGAATATCCATTTACATAAATGACAAAAACAGGGACAGAGGTAGACGAGATGTACAAATATGCAAAAGTGCCTTTAGTGGGGAAATCAAATGTAAATGTGCATTGTGCACTATGTATTGCCTCAAAGGAGGAGAGTCCTCTTCCTGCACAGAGAGCTTCTTGTCATGGACAGGAATGACCTCCTGTAATGATCCTTATTGCAGCGACACTTATTGCAATCTCTGCCTGAATACTCCCTGTTGTCCGGCCAGTAGGTTATGTAGGGAGCGCGTAGTATTGTCCTGCTCTCCATAACTAACTAACGCCCCAGCACAGAAAAGAGTTATTTGGCTAACTTCCATTCAAATCTGGTAAATAATTCGTCATCGCCATTAGCTGTGTTTCCCCTCAGCATGAAATTACTGAAAGGTTTCTGTTTGTTCTTCATACAAGCTACGCATCTGTTACTGCCATGGGAAACTCACTGCTGTACTTGAGTATGACATGTAAAGGCTGTTTGTTTTCTTGCCAAGGCGATTTGATCACCGTCCAATAGTGGATCCTTACTGCCAGGCTTTGTATCCGTTTTGCCCAACTGGAGACCGGAGTGGCCGTATTCCCCCTATGAGGGATTCGGATATAATCGACATATTCCGACTTCAAGCTCCAGTGTGGGAGTTTAAATATGGGGACCTCTTAGGAAAATTTGTAAGTTCTTATCACACGTTGTGTTTTTTTTTTTTTTGTTTTGCCGTTTTGGTAATTTTATTTAAGTATTACCTGCGCACTTTCATTTCAGAGTATTATGCACGATGCTATTGGCTTCAGAAGCCGCGACACGGAGAAAAACTACACGATGGAGTGGTACGAACTGTTTCAGCTGGGGAACTGTACTTTCCCACACATAAGACCGGAGCTTAGCGCCCCCTTCTGGTGCAACCAAGGAGCCGCCTGCTTCTTTGAGGGCATTGACGACCTGCACTGGACTCAGAACGGGACGCTGGAGAAAGTGGGACAAATGTCAGGTAGGTGCGGTGGCGATTGTGTGAAACCGGAAGAGAGAGTCGTAAGATGGTCTTGCTGTATTCGCACTCTTATTTGATTGAACTATTTGCCATTGGTACTTATCTAAACTTGCCCTCAAACCTAAGTTCCAAAAACATTCGGGCTGTGTGAAAGTAATTTGAAGGTCTATTTTTACCTGTATTAAATTGAAAAGCTAAAGAAATGTAACGTTCTGCCTTATCATACAAATGTAAATTAAGAGCAACACAATGAAAACTAGCAGGAATTATTTCTTTTCTATAAAAAGTTACTGATATCTTCAGAGACACTCTAGTCATTCGAAGCATTTGTAAAATTTCACGCCCAGTACACTCAGTTAATTAAATTAGATTTAAAAGTCAATGCACTCATTAGATATAAAATGTGCATTAGTGGCAAGTCAAATAGAGTCAAAAAAATACCTTGGGGCATTGGATGGCTGCTGCAAATACTGGGGTGAAATTGCTGAAATACACTTTTTTGCAGATGTAATATAGTTTTAAACCAACAGATCATAATTTTCGTCGTCTGCCTGAAACTTTACTCCATACTATGAATTGTGGTTGTGGTTCATGGATTATAAAAACACGAATATTTTACATAGACGATCATGTACAACTGTCAAGTCATGCTTTCCTGTTGGTTTTTCTTTTTTTTTAGGTGGACAGTTCAATGATATGGCTGAATGGGTCAAGAAAGACAATAATACAGGGATATTTTATGAGACCTGGACTGTGCAGGCTGAGCCCAGTCCCAACTCCACGGTGTGGTTTGAGTCCTATGACTGTTCTCAGTTTGTGCACCGCACCTACAGGAAACTCGCCCAGATGGGTGTGAAGCTGTCTGGCGCCACCCAGACCAATTACACCAAGATTTTTCTGTACAGCGGGGAGCCGACCTTTCTCGGAAATGACAGTACAATCTTTGGCAATTCCTCCAGGGAAGGACTGGCTGCAAATATCAGAAAGTTCTACTATTCGCTTCGTCCACACCAGTCGCTCAAAGAATTCGTCCTCAGTTTCTTTGAGCTTGTCGAAAAGGTTCTGCTGGAAAAGACGTTCTACTTGTTCTATAACTTTGAGTACTGGTACCTTCCAATGAAGCCGCCCTACATCCACATAACCTACGAAGAGGTTCCTCTGCCATGACGACCTTCATGGACGAGACTTTCAGTAACACTTTTTTTTATAATGGGGGTCCGCGGCCCTTACGGAAGCCTGACTTGATACTGAAAAGTATCGAACGTTCTTAATGAAAATCAGTTCATTTTGTGTGATTGGTTATGATGTAATGGTGAGGTTGGTGGTGATCACTCATTTGTAACAAAAGTAATTCTGTTACCAAAATATATTTTATCAGAATTTGAGAAATCAGTATTTCTTCAAATGTATGCATTTGGAATATTTATTAAATTCCCTTTTTTGCTAAAATGCCCTAGCCTTAAAAATTGAATGGTAAGGTAAAATCAGAATACAGTTTTACAGAGTATAGTACTTTTAAATTATAATATTATTTAAATGCTGTCATCTTGGTAACGTCAGCCACGGGGTCTTCTCCTTTGTCAGCATGTTGTGACTTTGTACAATGTAGGACAAATCAGCTCACATATTACTATGCCACAGTTTCAGAGAGACTTTCCACAGCATTTCAGGACAACACTGCATGATACTGCTTAACAATACTTGATACTGCTAAAGTATTAAATTCAAGGTGGCAAATTAGCATGAACACAATGACGGCCTGCTTTGTGTTTACCAAGTTCAGGGAGCTCATACCTGCAGGACGCACTTCCCTATATGTAAAGCAGAAGAGAGGTTTGTAATAAAGGGAGGAGTGAAGGGGCTGGTTGACAGGGTCATGAGCGTTTCACTCAGCATGCTTAATATTAGCTCACTTAAGCTGGTTTAAAAAGTATTGCAGAGCAACATAGAGATAATTTCATCATGGCAACCTATGGTGTGGGGGGGAATTGACTTTACAAGCAGCTGAATGAACGACATGACCAGCTGGCTGCCTTTCTAAGAAAACAGAGGATTTAATTTACTATTCGTACAAAAAAAGTTAAGCTTGACTCAGTTTTATCAAGATCACTCACATTCTATACAAGATTAGCTTGGCCGAACACTATATACATAGAGAAACAAAACTACCAATCAGAACACTCTACAAATTGCGATGTCATCATTCCAATTTTGCCCGTCTTCATGAAACCGTCCTGTTTAAAGATGAAAGACCCCTGTCACCCTGCATAATTCAAGTGGTTTCACAAAAAAGTGAACCTTTTGCAATTCAAATTTCTCCAGGAATGGTGTCTCACTTTTAATCTTCAGTATCACCATGTGTTTACCGAACAAATGGTTTAAACTGTTTCTGATGTGTGGCCAATTCAGTGCAAATTCTAATTCGACCTCCTGTTGGGTATGGCTAATTCAATTCAAATTCCATTTAATGGAATAGGGCATAGTTCATAAATTCTGAATTTTGCACAGCCCTGGCTGAAAAAGCAGTGAATATTTAAAGAAAGTATGAGATTATATGAGGAGAAAGGGGTCAAGTAGGTGAGTGAGCCGTTTACCTGCAAGCAATCCTAATCCACGTTTGTCTGCAGCAGCTGAGGCTATCAGAAAAAAAACAGGGGAAGTAGATCCAGTTTCAGGAAGGTGCTTGAAAACATGGGGGCACCATGTGAGGTCAAAGATGGGTGGGGCAATGCATTGTGGGAAAGCTCACAGCACACGACGCCGCACATGCCGATACCCAAAGTCAGAGGTTTATCATGAATGCTTGACATGCCAGTCAGGTCAGATTCAAAATATGTGATAATTGTTGACAGCTCATTTGTTTCTTGGTATAGACGTCCACCCATCCATGCATCTTCTCCCCGAGAATCTAGTCCAGTTTAAGGTGACAGTGATGCTGGGGCCTACCCAAGAATTTCAGGGCATGGGGCTGTCAGGAGGGAATGTCAGAGCCCATCACAGGACACACACAGGAACACAAACAAGAATAACAAGAAATATGATACAGCAACTGGTAATAAATAGTTTTTCCTTTTACATTTTACATTTAGAATATGCAAAATCATGAAGAAATTAGATTTTTTTAAATCATTTTTTTTAAAGCTAGAATTTTAGATATTAAAAGACATTTTTTGTTTGTGAGCAGACCGCCAGTGAAACTCTTGTCCATATGTTGTGATCTTTGTTTTATTTCAGATGAAAGATGTGGCTGAAATGGCTCGAGATTTGAACTAAGAATTAATTATCTTTGATTTCTGATCATTTAATTCCAGCACTGATTTTATTTAAGGCATTTTGACCTGTCATTTTATGACTTTATGATTTTTAAAATTAAAAGAGAGTACCATTAAAAATATTTATTAGTAACTTTGTTTGACCTGTAATAAAATTACAAATTAAACACATTATATTCTTAAATGAAACTAGTTAATAAAGTTGAAAAATATACACTTGTGAGATCAAGCAGTTTTAATTATCGCTCATTGGTGACAGACCACTGGGTATTGTGGTTAGATTTGGCTTCCAGGAAGTGTGCATGCCGTTCTGGGTCCGCCCCCAGTCGGCTCATCCCCTCCTCGCAGGACAAAAGTAGATGCACTTAGATGTGAACCTTACCATTCCACCACATTCTCTGACGACTTTCCCTTCCAGGTAAATTTACTTCTTAAATTGACATTCATTGAAAGTATAATTATGCTGGTTCTAATTTCATGTTAACAGTCATTTAGTGCAACAGTAGCAACAGCATTTAATACAATATACATTAGCTACAAATTTTGGTTCCCTGCAAAGTTTTTTTTAGTGAAATATACTTATTTAGTTTAAATAATGTCTGATTTTTTATATTTAAAATGGTCGCACTACAATTTTGTTATTACACTATTTCCAAAATATTTTTTAATAGTTTTAGGAAGTAATCTGAGCATATGGAAAATAACTTTATATGCATTCTTTTTGAAATTAGACTGGTTAAAAAATGTCAATGGTCAAGAGAAGGTAGACACAAAGGGTTGTGGAATGTGGAGATAAAAGTATGCACAGTTTGTGTGGGACTATCGGTAGACAGATTGTATGGCGGTGGAACATAGCATCGGTTTTCTGCTCGAGTACAGTTAAGGTATTGCTGCCCTTGTTTTCTGAAGCACTTACATTCCAGACATGGTACCACACACAGGTGTCTTACACGAACTGGCTCTCAGTCTAGCTGCTCTTACGCTTTAGTTCACTCCATGACTCATTTATAATGCGCCATTCGCCTTATTGTACGTTGCTTTGTCTGCTAGATGCGAATGTTTATAGGAACACATATATTAATCTTCTGTAGGATTTTTCTCTGCGAAAACCATCATAAAAATACTGTTCCGTATCGGTCAATATATAAGGCAGCAAAAGATTAATTTTATGTCATGATGATTCCTTATATTAAAAAGAAGAAAATTCAGTTGCTTTCTGTATACATACTGCAATAAAATGCATTTTTCAGAGGCTGATCCCACCCTAACATCCAAAATGTCTTACTACTACGCCAAGCCATACTCTCCGAAACCTGGTAGGATATTTTTTTTACAAATATATATACTTTTGTCCCGTATTCATAATAATAACAAAGTCCATAAACTGGGGTATCCTGTGATTTGTAAACCTTGAACTTTCCTGGGCTGCCTGTAATTGATTGAAGTAGCAGGCGGTTTCACACTGGGATTCATCACAAAATGTGGAAGAGGGAGTTTCGTCGTTATTCTGTTCACAAATAAAATGATTTGAAGTTACAGTTACACCTTTTGGCAGAGCAGTTTTTAAAGGTGCAGGAGGCATTTTTTTAATGGTGTGAGCCTTTTCATGGTGCCATTTTGATTTCAGTGAAAACTACGAAAGCCTTATCGCTGATGGACAGCAGTGCGGCAGAGTTGAAAGCGGTCGAGTCTCCCCGGTGGGTTACGGTCACACACACTCCTCTTGTCTATATTTTCATCAGTGACCAAATCTATACATTAGTGTTAATAGATAAGTGCAGCTGTATGAGAAAAAGGAGTTTAAGTATTACTTAGGTAGAGATGTATAATAAAAGCAGACTGATATGTTACATAGATTGAGAAGTATACTAAAAACAGACTGATTTACAATAGTTACTGCAGCTAGAGATAAATACCAAAACCTAACAACCTTAACAGAATGGTCACATGTCTGTGGACCCTTAAGTCAGGCCCTTGACCTCCACGGAATGTAAAAATAAAGATTATTACTTTTTTTTTTTTTTTGCATGTTTTTTCATCTGACAGTAAATGTCTGTTTTCTAACAGACATTTCTGGTGCCTCAGCATGTTGTGGTTTTTTTTTTTACAATGAAATGCATACTATATAGAGATCTAATGTGTTTGTTGAGTTAGTTGAGCTGTATAATGAAAAGGAGATGAGCGTGTTAGTTAGACAAGGCCGTATGTTAGATGCATGAGATTCATGAACACAGATATAAATAAGGTTTCTGCTTATGACTGAAGCTGTACCTTAGAGCTGACTGTGAGGCCGGTGTAGCAGAGTTCCCCTATGAATGCTGACACAAGGTCTGCATGTTCAAACTGTAAAGCCAATGTATTGTAAAAAAAAAACAAAAAATGATTACACTACAGTATTTAATTAATGCTCAAATAATGCAGAAATCAGGGGTGGGCAATCTTATCCACAAAGGGCGGGTGTGTTTGCAGGTTTTTAGGATAACCTGTAGGTCAGCTGTTCAAACCCAGCTGTGAGGACTCTTCAGCCAATCAGTCCTCTAATTAGTGACCTAATTAGGGAGTTGCAGCGAAAACCTGCATACACACCGGCCCTTTGCGGATAAGGTTTCCCAGCCCTGGCATAAATAATGCAAATAAAGACAAATGAGCAACATTCATAACAGGAACAACATATCAATGACATGAATGGCTGGTAAGAAGTTCAGGATGGGGATCGTATGTTTATGAAGCTAAGAAAATCAGACGTGCCACCTTCATAGACGGGCTGTGGTTTTCTTATTTGGTTCCTCAAAGGTAGCAGTGTCCTCTGGTGAGCCAGTGATATGCTTTAGAGAAATGAATACAGTGAATTAGGTCCTCTAAAACACATACTTCCACTGTCACTACATGGAATTCCTCTGCTTTCCTTGGAATCTACTACAGCTGTCAGGCCTGGAAATGCAGCTCCCTTGTCAATTATTCTGAATTCACTGACATCTCAGCCTTTGCATGCAAATGATTTGTTTCCCTTTCTTTTCAGAAGCCCCATAGACTGTCTTGCTGACACTCTCCTGCCAAAATCAATAACGTCTTATTCACCGTCAACCAGGTTAGTCAAATTTCTGAATAATGTGCATGTATCATATTTACATAGACCACACATGACCATATCGCTCATCTTCTTAAAACATAAGATAAAAGCGGAGGTGATGTGATCCTGCACCCTTAGGGGTAGTTGTCCCTCGTGCAGTTGTGCTTTGTGCATTTTACATTGGCACATCTCCATTTTTCTGAAGGACAATCTGTGAAAAAAACCTCTGCACCCACTGCCATAAGCCTCTGAATCAGGAGCCCAGGATGGTCTTGGATGATGCGGAGATCAGCTGTCATGCCTCTTGCTTTAAGGTACAAGATTAAAAAATGCATAAAAAATGAAAATCAAATCAAAAAGTATAAATCAAGTTGTACAGAAAATGTACTGAATACAGATGAGGAATATTGGAAATTACAAAGCTAGCTATTTGAAAAGGCTCCATTTAATCACTTTTGATTATGTTAACTGCATAAATCCAACTGTATTTAAGCAATTTTATCATTTAATTGTGCCCAGGTGTACAATAAATCATATAATATTTAAATAATGTTGTTCGTCAATTGATTGATGGAAAAATTTGAAAATTCCATTGCAGTCTGTATGTGTTCTGAAGTGCGCTTACTGTTGTAATTCATCAAAATGATTTATCGAGAATCCTCTTGCATGCGTCTCTCCAAGTGTGACCTGTGCAATGGCTCTCTGGGGCACCTCAAGGCTGGAGACAGCTTGTGGGTGCATCGCCACATGGTGTACTGTGGGCACTGCTTCAGCATAACCAGGGGTAAGCTCTCCGCTCTCGTGCATCTGCTGGTCACATGTGAGCAGCAATGCATCGTGGGTAAAGACACCGATTAGAGCCAAGAGCTGCTGGTATATTTGCCAGGACTGGGTCCTGCTCTAATACCTTCCAACTGGTTACCTGGGCTGCCTTGCTGCAGCTAAATATCCAGTCTTGTTAATGGATAAAATGGTAATTTTCCAGGGATCAAAAAATCGGCTAAACAATTAAATGTCAAATAAATGTCAATTTAATGTCAATAAATGTCATGTTTTTGCCAACGACACTGGATTTATATAGGGCCTTCATTAACCAAATATCACACCTTTAAACAGTTCATATTGTTCTGAACTACTGTAAAGTTGTTTTTTTTTTTTTTACAAAAAAGTCGGTTTTACACAATGACATGCACACAAAGGAACAATAATTGTTTTGTGCAAGCGTTTAATTGTTCAAGTCAGACTGCTGTGAGAAGCCATGTTTTTCAAGCATAAGTCTTTCAGTATTTTTTCAACATGTGTTTTTTTCCATAGACCTTGTCACAGAAAAGAAATTATTGCTGTTGTTCATAAACCTTTTCTTCTTTTACAGAACAATGGCACGGTTCAAACTAATGAAGCAGATGAAAATAAGGATGAAGACGGACAGCTGCAGTGCATACATACAAACAAGCACAAAGCCCCAAGTTATTTCTCATTTTACAGGAATAACCTCATCCTACCATCAGATTCACACCTCTTTATTGACCTCTGTCTCTACCAAAGGACAAGTCATTTACTATAGACTGATATATGCATGCATTTATAGCAAACTGTATTAAAAAGCATATTCTGGTATTAACCTAAAGCTTATCATTAACATTGAAAAAACCAATTCTTTGTGCAGATCATTTTATTCCATTCTGTTTTATAACCTTAACATACCATAGAGACTAAGCTATGTTAGCAAATAAGTTATGGCGTGATGAGAACAGACTTCAATTACAGGGCCAGTTTAAAAGAAAAATACTGAATAACATATCTAATGGTGGTGGCTTCTTGAGTTTGCTGGGATACGTTAATTCGTTTGTATAGTAAGGAAAGACGGCAGCACGCAATAAAATGTGGAAGAGGAGCATACAGTGTCCCAGTGTTATAAATCCATGACTGCCGACTGCTGCTGGGGTGGGGGGGAATGCCGCCGTTTTCATGGTACCGAGTGTCGCCGCGGAGGGAGGGGGGACATGGCTCTTAACCCCGGAGCAGCGGAGTGCGTGAAGCTGACGGAACACTTTCTCCACAATTTCTGCGCCTATTTGTCTGCGTTATAATCGATGGAAGCGGCAGTGCTGAGACCCCAAATGACGGCGGACGTCAGCGGTAACAATAATGCCCTGAATGCTGAGCTGGAAGTGAAAAAGCTGCAGGAACTGGTTAGGAAACTGGAGGTGCAAAACGAGCAGCTGAGGACGCGGGCGGGCACACATGGCTGTCTGCTGGGGGGTCCCGCTGGATCCCCCTCCAGCCCGGATTTATCGGGAATCTATTACATTCCGAGTGTGATACCGATACTCTCACGCCCGCCAGCTGCCGACGATCCTCACGCTTATTCCCGTCCCGTTTTCACATCTGAGACCCAAGATGCGTGTGACGGCATTTCGGTCCTGGACGAGGTTCAGCTGTTAGACCTAGACTTCATACTTCCCTGCGATGCCGAGTCCGAAGACACCTGGTACTGTATAGTTTCATCATCCCGAAACAATCTCCAGTCTTTTAACCAATAACGCATCGCTAATTGCTTCAACTAATTATGCAGTAAAAATATCAATAGGCCTAAAAGAATATGAGAAAGTAACAACGATATAGAAAAATTCGACAAAAGCCACATCGTTTATTCTTTCAGAATAGGGGAAGAGTTAATAACGCAGTACATGAAATATTTTAATAGACATTAAATGGATGTTAGGTTTTGTGTAGCTACTTATTACGCAAATTAAAATAGACTATAAAATTTCCCACTGTCTATCTGTATGCATTTAGTGATTAAGGAAGTTGTAGCAGTTTAATATTTTTAAATATAACTTTATAAATAATGCTTTAATTTAGCAAGCAATGCTTTTAATCTTTTTCCAAACTTCGAATTATTTGAATAACGAGTTGGTCTGTTTGTTTGGTGTCCAACATATCCAGCCGTAGCAGTTTCAGTCTGTTGGACTTCTCTCTGGTGTTTTTAGTGTTTTATTGCTGATTTTCACATAAAGCTGTCGATGTGACCCAGCTGTCTTCCAAGAGACGTTAAACACGGCTGACATTTGGAAGTGGATTCCAGGTCTGTATAAAAACACAGAGTACAGTATTTGCATTCCATTTAATTTATTCATTAGTTTTTATCCGTTCTTCCTTATTTGTGCATTTTAGTAATATGCACCAGAGAAAATACAGGTTAGAATTTGCTTCAGCAAAGTAACATTACGTATTAACGTCAATCACACGTCATTTGTTTGTTAATGCATATGAAGTGTTGTAAAATATATAAGTATAGTTCCTTGGTGGGTTTAAGTATTCTGCATATAATTTATTAAATTAAGCTGATAGAGTTATGCTCCAAACATTTTCAATGTTTTTTTTTTTGGTGCAGTGCAAACTGCATTTAGAAATAATGTATATCTGGTCCTATTCTTCTACCTGGTGTCGTCTCAAGTGAGTTAGCGTGTTGGATGTGATTCCAGCAGCATATCTGAGCTGGGTATAGCAGAGCCTACGCAGTCTTGGTATATCTTCAGTATTAGGATTTAACGCGGAGTGAGGTTGCTTTAAGGAATAATGCTACATTTCAATAGACTCATAATGTCACACATAAGAGTTTGTGCAGGTGGATCCGATTCCCCAAGATTCTGGTACAGGACATACTGTAATGAGGGTGTCATTTTACTCAAAATTTGTGGCTTGATAAAAGCCTTAGTGTTGAGTTGATGGCTCTGGGCAAATTCAGTACAGGGAAAACAAAATTTATTTTAAAATTATTATTAAAACCGTAAACAAAAAAACAACTAGGACAGATGTAAACCAAAGCCAGTATATCTGCCGATATGTTTGAACACAAATCTTGCTTATTTGCACATTGTAAAAATAAATGTTAAATAGATTTAAATATCAAAAATATTACATCATAGCAATCATAATTAGGTAAATCCCATGTTCTCTACTGCCAAGTTATGGTTGCATATCTGTAGTGATAAACAGCCCTATAGGCTTAGATTTTTTTTTTTAGCCCAGTTGGATTTTCCTGGCAAAAGCAGCTCAAATGCTATGGGAGACTAACTTGTTCCGGTCCGATGCACTCGGATGATGTCGTCCCAAAAGAGTGCGTGGGATGTGTTTCCAGAAACATAACCGCATACGGTATGACAGAGCCAACAGACGGTCCTGGTCTTATTAACTGCTCTTTCTGTGGTGTTGGTGTAACTTGTTTACTGAGAAGCCAAAATGTTGACAAACTACTGATGTCAGTGACACGGGAAGTTCTGAGCTCTCCAGCATTAGTTATAACCAACCACAATTAACATTTTTTTTCATGGTTTTTTTCATGCTAAACTTAGGCTTCGCCCATGTCAAGAATATATTCAACCATTTCATTATCTGTGCTGAACCGAAAATGACGTACCGAACATCTGTGCTGAACCGAAAATGACGTACCGAACAGTACCTGATGGC
>JAODKF010000040.1:16712787-16736531 GCA_026779585.1 Mormyrus proboscirostris
GTGGCTCCCAGTGAATGCCAGTTTTGTGCCATAGTGGTAGGACTAATTCATAGAGGCAGACCGGGAACTGAGGCTGCATGTGCTTACAAATTTCTGAGAACTCAGCTTTTGTTCTCTGTATTTAAGCCCTTAACCCATTTGGATTTAAATGTTAGTGGAAGCATGTTTTATAATGTACATAGGACTAGGTGAGAATTTGATCTTTAAAAAAAAGTCAGTCTGCCTGTTTCCTAGCCTGTTTCCATGTGTTCAGCTATTTAGTTCTTCTGAAACAGGCTACCCTAGAATACAGCAGGAATAGAGCCTCACAACCTCTGTGAGTTACAGTACTATGTAAACATCGTATTCAGTCAAACAAAATGTGTAAGGCTCTTTATCTAGGTAGCAAGTGCATAGTTGCTCACAAAAATACAGTCATGTAAATGTAACATTACAAAATAAAAATTTAACATTGTAACAAATCAGCAGTAACACAATGTAAGACATCTTGTTGGATGTCTAGACAAACATCGCTTTGGTTCCCACGTTCGTTTGTTATATTTTTCCACTGGCTCAACTAATTAATTAACTTAGCCTGTTAACTCAATGAGGTATTGGCTAGCCAAACAAAAAATATGTGGGTGTATTGGATGGTTGCTGCAAATTCTGGGGTGACTTTAGGAGAGGTTCCTAAATGGCAGAGCTGACACGCTTTGACAGACATAGCATCGTAGATTTTCACCAACGTGAATATCATTAAACGTCATTTTATTTGATCGCTTAAGACTTTTGCAGAGTACTGTATCTAAACAACTATTTTGTAAGACCTAGTGTTGCCGTGGTGTTAAACAAGGAGGTCTGTCAAGTCCTCATGCTGCGTGTCGCCATGACACATTATGAAACAAAGACCTCTGATGCTATTCAAGCTGTTTTTTTTGTTGTGTTTGATGGCATTTCTGTAATAGATCATGTTGTTACTTGTATTAATACCATGGTTTCTGCTGTGCCGTGAAGCCTGAATGGCAACTTCTTTGTCGACTTGAGTGTGAGATGCGGGTGAATGTGTGACAGATGTGGCCCGTCTAAGTGAGAAGGATACAGATTACTTGAGGAATTTGGAATTTACCCTTAAGATGCATCTTCACACTGTATCTGGTAGAGCATGGAATGTTACCTCCTCTCTCCCTTTCTGCTCCTCCCTTCTTCAGCCCACCCAGGGAGAGACATTTCCTCCAGGCCTGCCCTTCCCCACGAACCCCCCCGTAGCTCATCTGCCCGGCCTTCTGTTAAACTTACACCTACAGAGCGAGCAGGTAATGCTCTCCTGGACGTGCTCCTCTCATTGGCCTGAATCCTCCATCTATTCTCTCATTGGCCTGAATCCTCCATCCGTCCTCTCATTGGCCTGAATCCTCCATCTACTCTCTCATTGGCCTGAATCCTCCATCCGTCCTCTCATTGACCTGAATCCTCCATCTACTCTCTCATTGGCCTGAATCCTCCATCCGTCCTCTCATTGGCCTGAATCCTCCATCCATACCCATGCCGTAATCTAACCAGCACATGAAAGCAGTACTGTATTAGATGACACACGCAATTAAAATTTTGAGCTTTTCAGAAATGTTACACCATTTATTATTTAGTTTTTATTCATAACCTCAAATTAACTGATCATCAGTTGGTTTGGGTTTGTGTAATAGAGAATCTAGGCCACAATACTTTCCATTTTCTGTTTCAGTCAGGTCAGTTTCTAAGGCAGATTACATGAAGAGTGAAACTCACACTACTTCAGTGGGCAGTTTAGCTACTTTACAGCTGAGATGATCATTTTCTGATTTCTACGTCTGTCTAGCCTCATTGTGCACATCTAGTCAACATTTACCTCCTGTGACTCAGTCATCCAGTGGGAAGGGCTGCTTTGGTCAAGCTGAGAGATCACCTTCATTCTTCTTCCACTCATCCAGTCACAGTAAGCCGTTATGAACGTTACATTTATATAGAGCTTTTCAAGATGCCCAAAGTGCTTTACAGAACCAGTGGGGAGCCAGTGGGGGAGCCACTCGGTCGACCACCGCTGTGTAAGACCCACCTGCATGATGCTACGGCAGCCATTCTGCACCAGTGCGCTCACCACACAGTAGCTAAGAGATAAGTCACCAATTAGGTATAGAGGATGATTAGGAGGCCAGATTTGAAAGGGCTACAGTGAGCAGTTTTTAGGCAGAACATCAGGGCACCACCCTAACTTTTTCAGAGGACGCCCTGGGGATCTGTTATGACCTCAGGGTCAAGATCTCGGTTTTATGTCTCATCCAAAAGGCAGTGCCATTTTTACAGTACAGCGTCCCTGTCACTGCACCGGGTTCCACACAGACCGCAGGACGGGCAGCCCTGCAACACTCTGCAACACCCCTTTGAGAGGCAACCCAGCTTTCCTAGCTGGTCTCCCATCAAGTACCAGCCGGGCTCAGACACGCTTAGCTTCAGATGGAGCAACTAATCACAAAGTCAAGCGAAAATAGGTTTGCGGTATTTTTGCATTCGTTGCTTGAAGTTTGTTGCTCCTGCTATAGAAATCAGTATGCAATTTCCAGGGGTGGGCTAACTTCTCGGGGGGCCCTAGGCTGACATGGGTAGGGCCCCCGTAAAAAAGAGAAACCAGAAGGAATTAAAAATGATGAAACATCAATAATATACTAATCAAAGCATGGGGTGCCAGAGGTAAACCTGACCAATCAGGGTGGGGTGAGAGTGCTGTTGGTAGAATTTGCTGATCGGGGAGAGGGGGGTATCGTTCTAGTGGATTGATTGGCCAAATGTAAGATGTATTATTATAGATTCTAATATGTTATCCAAAATTGTACAGCTATATAAATAATTAGACATGAACATGTGTTTAGTTACCAATAAAAGAGTTGAAATCAGCGGCGGCCCCTAGAAGCGGTTCTCAGGGTTGCCCCCCCCCCCCCATGTGGCACAAATGTCCAGCTCCCCCTTGTTGTTGAAGGTGATGGGTACAGACACCCCCCGGTCAGCAATTCC
The DNA here is from genome assembly GCA_026779585.1 of Mormyrus proboscirostris. Classification (NCBI taxonomy): domain Eukaryota; kingdom Metazoa; phylum Chordata; class Actinopteri; order Osteoglossiformes; family Mormyridae; genus Mormyrus; species Mormyrus proboscirostris. The sequence continues at coordinate 16,715,809 of JAODKF010000040.1, forward strand.
CAGCTGGAAGATGATTCTATTTCCATGGGCTACAAGCTGCAGGACTTGACAGACGTGCAGATCATGGCACGGATGCAGGAGGAGAGTAAGTGCTTCCCGTGGGACTTGGGACTGGGGGTTGAGGCCAGGGGTGGGTTCCACTGTTAGAACTAGTTTGGTAAGTATTTCACAGTCCACCAGGACTTCTAAGTTAAAGGCAACCAATAAGTGAAGTTTAGAAGTAATAAATGATTACGTTCTGTTTTTTGTAGTCTGGCAAAAGTAGAAATTGTGTAATGGAAGTGTGGGGTTTGTAGTAGGTAGTTAAAGGGAATACTTTGCTGAAGCAGTGCTCATTGAGACTGGTCTAATTTAGTGGGTTGTGTTTATCTGTATCTCTGCGGGTTTGTTTACGCATTTGTATGAGTCCCTGTGTTTATTCCTTCCTTCCTCCAGGCCTCCGTCAGGACTACGCCACCACCTCGGCTTTGGCCACCAACCGCAGCTCCAGTTTCATCCAGTTTGGGCAGCGGGCAGCCCAGAGCGAGCTAAATGGGGAGGAAGAGAGAGAGCGCGATCAACCGGAAACCCAGCAGTGCAGCTTGCCTCCATCCCACAGTAAAAGGAAAAGCTGTCATAGCCTGCTGGCTGCGCAGTGCTTTGGAGGCCACTGCCCACCACAGCACTGCAGTCCTGTCAGGTCCAGTTACCCACCGCAGCACTGCAGTCCTGTCAGGTCCAGTTACCCACCGCAGCACTGCAGTCCTGTCAGGTCCAGTTACCCACCACATGCTCAAAGCCAAAGGTCCAATATCGGTAAGGTGGCTTAATTACAGGTAAAGTCTTGTGTCTCACTGGAAAATATCTTGACACATCATAAATAAATGGGAAATAATGCCAACAGACCAAAATTACTGGTTATCATTATCGCTGGATCATCTATATTTTGAGTAGACTTTCAGGTTTAATCTAATCTTAAAAATCTTACTCTTTGAAATGTTCTTAACTTCACTGCTAAAGTACCTTTCCATTTTATAGCAATTGAGCTATGCGAGTACTTAAGCTTGATGTTAAATTTATATTAATCCAGCCTTTTCTAAACGTTATCACTTTTAAATGTACGTATCATCCTGGTTCTAAGTGATTACATGACATTGTTTTTCCTGTAGGTAAGTTACGGAGAAGCATGCCTGACCTTCTGCGCGCTCCTACTGCTACCAGTGTTCCCAGTGTTCCCAGCATCACAAGCCCTGTCGGCTCAGAGTCCTCCATTCGCACCAGCCAAAGCTTTCACTCCTCCAGTGCTCAAACAAGGCTGCAGTCTTCAAGTATGCAAATCACCGTTGACTAGCAATGGCTTTTGGCACCAGTTGGCACATGTTGGCATGATTTTAGCTCACTTTGAGTTGGACATGCCAGTGTGTGAACGTTCGGTGGTACTCAGTGCATGTCAGGGAACCAAACACACAGGCCGTCAGCATTCTGAAGCACCACGGTACTGTTTGAAAACATCAATGCGACCGGACTGTTACTACACTGTCAGAAAAAAGGACCAGTTTTTGCCTTTGAGGGTTCGGTTACTTGGCACTTGGGCTGTCCCCTCAAAGGCCTGCCAATTGTACCCTTGCTGTAGGTAAATGTACTTTTTAGGAACATCTTTGTACCACTGAAGGATACATCAATGTTGTTTGTACCTTGTGGGACAAAACTGTACCAGGACTGTGCCCTTTTTCTGACAGCATATAATTGTATTGATAGCAAATCTGTATGAATAATTTTATAAGAAAAAAAATGACGCCTTGCCTCTTGGACAGTTTCTCTCCCTGTTCAGCTGCAGCCGCGTGTCCGCAGCGCGCGGAATTCTCCGACGCCTCCTTGGCATACCCTCAAAGCCATGGCGTACGTTAGCCCCACCATACAAGCTCCCAGCATCCCATGCTCCACCAACAGCGCACACCCTGCCCCCAGGATCGGCAGTCGCCTTCCCAGCAAGTCCACTGCCCCATCCACAGTGGGTGGAGGCATCATACCCAGGCCTTCCTCCGTCATTGGAATTGGTGCCGTTCTGCATAGTAACATCAGCCAGCCGGTCCGCAGGTAAATGCAAAACAATCAAATTATAAATAAAAACACATAACGGGCTGGAAAAGTTATAAATATTAGCAGACAACATGGAATTTTGTATTAGACTGCATCTGCTATTATTTCCTAGCAAAGATATGGAAGGTTTTTATGATTTACCATGACATATATCTGGATTTTGAAGCATCCTTTTCACTCTTTTCTTGTTTACCTGCCGTCAGTTTACTCGCTCCAGCAAAGAGCCTTTCTACACTGAGTGCCACCTGGGAAGGGCGTTGGAGAGATGGATGCTTCTAACGAAGCTGGAGATGTGAGACGCCAACCGTGTTTGGTGCCCAGCGGGCCAGGGCAGCTCGCCGTGTCACAAAGTCTTCTCGAAATGCAGAAGGACTGATAGTGTAGCAGGGACACAATTTTGACGTGTAGTTCTTCAGTGGGAGAATCTGTGGTACTCAGTCAACAAAAATAGTTTAAACAGGAATGTGTAAAAAAAAAAAAAGTCTGTTTGGAGCATAATATTTGAAATTGTTTAAAAAAACATTGTTGTAACTAATGAAATTATTTTACTTGTTTTAAATACAACTAAACCAAGAATGTCTGGCTGTAAAAAAAAGAAAAATAAACATTTTATTTACACTTTAATAAAGCTGAAATAATGAAATTACAAAAGTTTGTAACTGTTGAATACTAATTTGATTTCCAGTGTCTACTACATTATACTTTTTAATAAGATCCCAACTATATTTGTAAATGAGAGGGCTGATAAGTAAACTCTGATCATTACAATTTATTTGAAATAGTACGATTTTAACGATTTTCCGTTTAGTCTAGTTTTGCTTAAATAATTTTCTTGTTTTTATATTTTATTATTATTTGAGTGAATCGCGTTGCTTTGGTTTGAGAACTGGTCCACCAGCGTAAGTAGGTAAGATTGTTATATTAATCATTACATTTACAGGTACCTGTAGCCACTGCTCTGGCCGAACAACCAGCTGTGTCATTTTAGATAAATCAAAGTGACATAAACGCGTAAATCTGCAGAAATTGGGCCTCGGATACAATTGCAAATCATGGGACGTGATTCTCAGTTTGGTTCCTCCAACAGAGATGCGAATCGTGGACCTGCGGGTCTCTGCAGACGGACTCCATTGCGTTTCTCACCGACACGTCACGCACGTTTCTGCTGCCCCATGGGGCCCGAGCTGTCTGCAATGTAATACAGCCTGTGGGCAAACATTATTCGCATGACCATGTAATCCGTTCACATCTATACTCATCTTTGCACAAGTACGAACTCGGGAGCATTCAGCGCACGTACACAGGCATCGCACTTTTATAGTGTGGATTTAAATCATTTTAAAGATTTAACACAGTTATTTATATGCACAATTATAAATCCACGATTGTTATAATTATTACATTTTACTCGATACAGACAGGTATGTGCGTGAGTTCTTTAAGTAAATTGTTGACTTCCCAGTCTGTGCTGCTTCTAGTTCAACGCTGGCAGTAGGTTGTCATTGAAGTCGAAACTTCCATTTTAAAAGAGGTGTTGTCTCCGTTATTAAGATGACCCACGCATACACTACAATATCGAGTTGCATTCGTTTTATATATTTCATGGAACTATCTTGGCCGTTAAAGATTACAGAACATAAATAACTTGTCTTGGAAAAAAAAACGTTCGCCGAAAGGTATTTTGGCCTTCTCCGGTACCCTTACATGTTGCCATTCGGCGAATACGCCATGATAGCTTAAGTTAGCTATGTTATTTGAATTGGAGTCAAATTATTTACCAACCTCTATGTGCTTATAATGTAAGTTTGTGTATATACAAACTATATATCGCATTCGTATATTGCGTTCTTCATTGACATTTGTGACCCCTACGATGTATTAAACGCGCAATCTTGGGTGTTCCATGTGGGCTAGTTAGCAATAAATGTAAACCTAATGCTACGTATTGCAAGCTGTGCTTTACAGTTTGTAGTAGCTCGTTTACTAACACTTTAATATTAACAGAGATTTATGGGGAATTATAACAGTGAATTATATCATTTGGGGGTTTGATTGTACTTATTGTATTTATTGTTACTTTGTGTGCAAGCATGCATCGATCTGTCTGTGTTATTTTACTTTAGGGCTGACTACTGGAAATCTCAACCAAAGAAATTCTGCCAGTATTGTAAGTGCTGGATAGCAGATAACAAACCGGTAAGGCTTCAAGACGCGCTTTATCTTTTTTTCGTAGTTAATTCACTTTATTGAATCACTATTATACATGATGGCCAAATACTATTCGCATTTGTTTGATCGTTTTTCCCTAGCTGTGTTTCTCGTCTGCGTTTATACACCAGCCAAGGATCTGTTTTTGTGAGCAGTTTGGTGTTTCCTCTTCAGAGTATAGAGTTCCATGAAAGAGGAAAGAATCATAAAGAAAATGTGGCCGCCAAAATTGAAGAGGTACGATTATAATTTAATGCACAATACAGTGATAAAGGTGTATTACCATGATTTTCATTTGATTGCGTGAGACTCGAAAGTTATTGTGGGTAAAATTGCAAAGGGAGTCCTTCGAATTACTTTCTAGTGGGCTGTAGGGGGCGCGCGTGCAGTATTGGGGGTTTAAACTTACAGCAACTTGGCAAGGCTTTTCTCTGAGATAAAGTGCAGATGTCAATATGTGAAAACATGCCCACCCCCTACCCCTGACTAATTGGTGGCTGGCGACTTTGGCACTCTGTTTTTAAGATTAAGAAGAAGAGCATTGAAAAGGCTAAACAGGAGGACCGCATGTCCAAGGAGTTTGCAGCTATGGAGGAAGCTGCTTTAAAGGCGTTTCAGGAGGACCTGAAAAGGCTGGAAGCTGAATCTGGCACAGGTGGGCCACATGCACCATACGCTCAGCTGAGAAGTGTGTAAGAAATATGCTGTTTGTCAAAGGATGCGTGTTATGGATTTATATATTGAAATATGAACACGGCAAGGCGCAAAACACAGAATAATTGTGTAGATTGGACCGAGTTGTATATGTATGCTTAACGATTTTTGCTGATTTTGTTTGAGTTGAGTGGTCTAAGTTTGTGTTGCTGTCATGACTTTTGATCAGTAATGATCGTGATAAATGTCCTGAACATTTAAACTGTGTCTTTTTAATTTGTCAGTGAGCTGAATGCCCTGTGTAGTCACTGTGGTGCGTGTTTAAAATATGGCCAAACAGTGGAAGGTTGTCATCTGAATGATTTGCTGGGAAAATTGCAAGTTTGTAGATATTTATTGAGACCTTGTATTGTCTCCGTCCGTATATTGTGCAGGTGCCCCTCGGCCTCAGAGTAAGAAAGCAGAGACGGCGCCGCCGCCCGTCAGCAGTCATCAGTCACGCATCTGGAGCGAGGGCGTCACCGACGATGGATATACTTACTACTACAACACCCTAACCGGCGGTAGGAGCCCGCTTCACACACGTGTTTTCTCACCACTTGTCACCGGTGTTCCTCATTAATGCGGATTTATATTTTTTCAGAGTCCCAGTGGGAAAAACCAGAAGGATTCACTGGCGGAAAGAAGACTTCAAGAAGAACACAAGTGAAAGCTAAGATCGAGACACAGGTACTGTCATTCCGAAATTGTGGTTACAGTGATGTTTTTTATAAGGTCAACGTTAGTTCCACTCGCATACGATTGATTGTTCCATATATTGAATTGTTTGTGCTGATTTTAGACGTCTTCAGACTCTCCATGGGTAGAGGCGCTGAGTCCAGAGGGATACACCTACTATTATAACACTTTAACTGGCGGTAAGTTTCCATGACTTGTACTATAATTGGGCAGAAACCAGGCAGCAGTTCCCCGTCTTAACTGTAATTCTCTCTCACTTCCAGAATCCAGCTGGGGGAAGCCTGGAGCCGACCCACCCCGGGACGGTGGCAGCAGTGGTGAAAACAGCGAGACGCAGGAGGAGCCGTCAGCTCCTCAGGCAGAGCCCCTCTCAGGGGAGGAGAGCAGCTCAGAGCCTCCCAGTGGAGTGGAACTTGAGACCCCCAAAGACCCAGGAATCCCCAAAATAAGCTTCAGGGTGAGACATGGCTGCTGAGGTACTGACCGATAGGCTACTTACAGCTTGGAGAATAATCATTTCAGTTTAACACGTGTTTTTTTTACTAGATGAAAAAGGAAGAGAAGTCTCAGCCATCTGGAGTTGAGGGAGAAGAGACTGAAGATGGAAAAGAGGATGATGGTGGAGCCATTCATGAGGAGGAGGAGGAGGAGGAGGAGGAGGAGAAGGATGATGATGATGATGATGGTGCGGGTGATAATGGTAAAAATGCTGATAATGGCAGTGTTCCTGTAGTACAGCAGATCCCAGCTAAAAGACCACGGAAGACGAACCCGTATGGTGAATGGGAGCAGATCCAGGAGGAGCCAGACCCATAGTAAGTTCATCCAGCTTTTTAAAAACTTCTTACACATATTTCACGTATTTGGATATGGTACACATGACTACAGAGGAACAGCTGAGAAAACTGGGATGAAATGTTTTGGTTCCTTGTCAGGATGGCATGTGACATCTCAGTGTGATGCCTGACCCATTTACCACCCTACAGTGAGCAGGTGGACCTGCAGCTGCCCCAGGTAGAAGGTGTGGGTGCAGCCACAGGCACTGACCTACCCCCCGAGCCTAAGGTGAAGTTCAGGGAGCGCACCATCACGTCGCTGGGGGATGAAGGTGACCAGGGGGCGGTCTTTAAGAAGAGAAAGATGGACAATGGCAAATCCAGGAAACTCAGGCAGAGGGGCAAAGATGATTGACAGTGGTCGCTGGATTTTACCCCTGGACACATGAATCCTACTTGCAGATTGTTGACGGACACTTGCATCAGGTTGAAAGGTCTGTTTTTGGAATTCTGATGTCAGCAGGTGGTCTGACTGGCACAGACGCTGAATTCCCAGTGAAGCTCTTGTCAGACTGTTCTATGTGCTTAATGCTTTTGTTTTTGTACTGTTTTTTTTTCTTGAACACATACCATTGTTATAGAATTGCAAGAACTAAATACAGAGGATTTTAACCATTAATGTTTTATATTTTAGATTATTTGTTGTATGTTTGAGTGTTGCCCTCGCTGCTGATTTCAATTAAGCATCTCAGTTTCCCATTCTGACATACATAATGTTTTCTTCTGCAGTGAAAATATACATAGTGATATGATGGTGAGAGGAAAATAATCCACAAACACGAACTGCATTGCATGAAAGTTGCAGATACTTTGCTGAGATGCACGAGTCTATCTGATGTCAGTCTATCAAAAATACTGGCAAAAAATAAATTATGGTGGTTGCACAATGGAGTTTTGCATCGGAATGTCAGAGCATTTTTACCTGTAATTAAACACATCTCCTAACATTTCACTAAATTACGATTCAATGGTCCAACTCAAAACATTAATCTGCGTTTTGTGCCGTTTTACTGAAAGGTATTTCTATTCAAAACTAATTTATATCATCAGTAGACAATCTGTAAACACCAACCTAGTTAGCATTTAAGTTTTCTTTTTTTTTAGTATTTAATGGAATAAGTAGAATGGATGGTCTGGAAGGTCTGTATATTAGAATTGCTGTTAAGAAAGATCACGCAGAGCAGGACTGAAGAAGGAACTGCTAGTCAGAGATAAACCTAAAATGTCAGTGTGAAACTTGTGATAAGACGCCACGCCTAATATGACTGTCATCACCTTCAATTGGATATTTTTTTAACACTGCAGTTTCAGGTTGCCTGTACCCGTGCCGTGGTGTGGTGTGGTGATGTCATGGCATGTGCTTCGCCTGTCAACTCTTAAAGCTCAGTGTCTGCTTAGGGCAGCAGTGAGAGAAACAGATCAAAGAGGATAAGGGGAAACTAAAGCACTGTAAGAAGGCCTGAGGGTACTTGGTTAATGCAGTATATGGACAAAAGTATTGGGACACTTGGCCATTACACCTACAGGAACCTTTTGACATCACATTCTAAATCCATAGGCATCGATATGGAGTTGACCTCCCATTTGCAGCTATAACAGCTGTCACTCTTCTGGGAAGGCTTTTGCAACATTTTGAAGTTTGTCTGTGGGAATTTTTACCTATTGATCCAGAAGCATATGTGAGGTCAGGCACTGATGCTGGATATGAAGGCCTGGCTCACAATCTCCATTCTAGTTCATTCCAAAGGTGTTCAGTTGGTTTGAGGTCAGGACTTTGTGCGGGCCAGTCTAGGTCTTCCACACCAAACTCACCCAGTCATGTCTTTACGGACCTTGCTTTGTGCCCTGGGGCACAGTCATGCTGGAACAGAAAAGGGCCTTCACCAAACTGTATCCACAAAATATCTTGGTATGCTGAAGCATTAAGAGTTCCCTTCACTGGAACTAGGGAGTCTAGCCCAAACCCTGAAAAACAACCCCATACCATTATCCCTCCACCACCAAACTTTACAATTAGAATTTGGTGATTAGTGGTCATTGTCAACACACCACAGCACAGCACACAGTGCGCAACAACGAAATGTGTCCTCTGCATTTAACCCATATGTGACTTTAGAGACATAGCAGGGGGCAGCTAATTCAGCGCCTGGGGGCGGTACCTTGCTCAGGAGACCTCAGTACAGTTGGCACAATGCAGTCAGACAGGTAACGTTCTCCTGGCATCTACCAAACCCAGGTCCGTCAATCAGACTGCCAGGCCGAGAAGCGTGAATCGACAGTGTTGCTGACTTCACACTACACACCTCACACTCTAACCCCCCCTGATACTTTGTATGGTCTGCCACTTCATGGCTGAATTTCTGTTTTTCCTAAACGCTTAAACTTTGCAATAATACCTCTTACAAATGACCATGGAATATCTAACAGGGATTAATTTTCACGAACTGACTTACTACAAAGGTGGTATCCTATGACAGCACCACGCTTGAATTCACTGGGCTCTTCAGGACGACCCATTCTTTCACAAATGTTTACAAATCTGACTGCTTGCCTAGGTGTTTGATTTGTGTCTGAAATGCACTTTGCATTGAGGATTACTGACAGATACACACAAACATCAGTTGATTCTATATGTTTAAATCATTTGAACATTTCACCATATGCCGAGTATAAACATCTGACCGATTTGCATATTTACAAATACTGTTTGCATCAAATTTTTCTATGATAAATTTTCCATCCATTAAAGAAAATGTCAAACTGTTTCATTAAATTCCTTAAGAGCTAGTGATTTGTGTGCAAAGCACGCAATACTTCTAGACACACATAACCAATAGCAACATTCTTTTCATTACAGTACGGTTTACTTCCTTGGCTTTCACAGCCTTTGCAAGTCCAGGGTCACAGCAGTTACTCTGAGTTGGTGTTTTGTGCTAACTCCAGCAGAGCTGTCCTTTCAGTGTGACGCATCAGCTCTGCGATCAGCTGGTCCAAGAGCTCCCCACCTCGCAGAAAGCCCTGATCAAAACACAGGGCTAGTTCATACAAACAGTGTAAATTCTACAGCTTCACTACAGTCCAGAAGGAGATCAGACATTCCTATTTTAGTCACCAGAGACATCATGCTACCTAGCTTCAGAGATTTGTTTATAACTTGTCAAGTAGAGAACAAGAGAATTACAATGCTCCCAGAAAGTTTTGGAACACTTATTTCTGTAAAAATGTTAGAATTATTGGTTTCAAAACAAAAGCCCACTGACAAACACTGTTTAACATATCTGCACAAATCTTCCACACAGACATTTTCTTTTTATTGAGTGTCAATATTTTTGACCGACTCATTGACTTCCATTCTGTTGCCATTTTGCTATTAATTGCAATAGCAGTCACTGGTTCCCAAAGGGACACTAAACAGAAATATATGGTGTTTTGTGTTATTGTAAAGGTGTTACTAATTAAAAGGCACCCAATGGGTCTGCTTATCAATGACCTTTTTAACTCAGATCAGCTGTTTTAGAACTATAATATAGGTTTTTAATTTACTACTACTTGAAATGAATGTTGCACTTAAAACTACCTCTTGTTTCTAATGTGATATATGTTTTGTAAACAAATTAATAAAGTTATAGTTTGTGTAATAAAACTAATTCATTTGCAAGATTTTTTTAAGCAAGTGTCACAAGACTTTCTGTGAGCACTAAATATGATCCATGGATATTAACAGCAAAATAAAAGACAAACAAACCAGAATGGAATGGAGATGTTAAAGACACCAAGACACATCGAGCTCTGACACACGGCCCACGAAGACTAACCTTGATGTCACGTGTCACGTGTCCTATCCTATGGTCTGTCACACGGTCCTGGGTGAAGTTGTAGGTTCGGATTCTCTCTGACTGAGAACGGGTTCCCACCTGAGCGGTGGGACGCAGATGAGGGTCACGTCTGGGAGACAAACTTATTTAATCTGAGACTAGAAACAGCACAAGATGATCGAGACGTAAAGCAGGCAGGCGGCGACCTGGTGCTTGCGTGAGACCTCATTCCTCTCTTGCTCTTGGTCTGTTATCCACTGGTAGATCTTGGCCCTTAACAGCCGCATGGCAGTGTCACGATTCTGCAGCTGGGACCGAGACTCTTGGCACTCCGCTTTTATCCCTGTCACAGGCGGAAGGATCCGGTCCTTCATGAGACACCACAGACACATCGGCTGTAACTGGAGTTCATGTGAAACGGGACGACCGGGACGCTCTTGCCTGTAGGAATATGGACTATTCTGACAGCGCTGTCTGTTGTATTGACGCTCTGTCCACCTGCTCCACTGGATCGAAAAGTGTCAACCTGAAGCTCCTTGGGGTCTATGTCCAGATCTATCTAGTTAGATGAAATCAAATCCTAAATTAGAGTCCCTAATGCTGTTTGAACAAGAAAAAGGCAATGAAATGCAGTACAGGGCACAGCACCTTGCTTGGCTGGGGGAGGACAATGACTGTGGTTGTCCCCGTGTGGATCCGCTGCATTCTGGAAGACAGGCCAACCTGAGGGATCCTCTGTACTCGGTGAGTTCCACCCTCGTACTTCAGGAACTTGTACGCATTCTCCCCAGAGACTCTAGCTGCTGCATGGTGCAGTCCTCCTGCGGGAATAACCCAATGAGTCACCTGTCTGTGCTGTCCCACCAGTTTACTGCTAATTATATAACTCTGGCCAGTTTGGAAAGTCAAAAAACAAAAACATACCGTAATCAGCAGGAGTGTAATTGTAGACTTCAAAATCCCAGTTTTTGTAACTTGAAAATCTACTATACATATCAAACACTTCCTCTGTGAACTGCTGGCAGATGTCACCTGTATAGGGCAAGGCACTGTATCATAGTTAAGAAAAAAAACACAAATATATACTTCATACAAATTTCTTCTTTAATTTTGTGACATTAAAGAAGCTTTAGGGCAGATTATACCCTTAATGCAGTTTCTCCTGATACCCATGAACTGGAAGGTAGACCGTACTGCTGAAGAAATGCCACTAGTAACCTGAGGGGCTGCACGCGATCATGTCACGCATCACCTACCTCCTGTTGTTCTTCCTGACACCACTTCCAAAATGACATCACTGGTACTGTCGTGTCTGTCGCAAGGAACCATTGTCTGGATCAGCTGAGCAAGTGAAGAAATGTTTAAATGATCATAAATCAATGCAGTTTTACTTTAGTTTTATTTATATTAACGGAATGTAAAGCATGCAGGAAAGTTTGTTAGTGGGCAATTAAATGTAATTAATTGTATGTGTGTGTGTTTCCAAAGGTTCTCTGATGCATACAGTATTTAGCAGGATTAACAATTTTTACAAACTGACTTTTTTAAAACCCATTCTGCAGCGGAGGAGAAGTTGTATAACTTCAATGAAACGGCGCGTATCCTTACTTCTACTTTAAGTGCTTGAAGCCGCTTTGACATCTCATTGTGTTCGTCTTTCAGAAGCTCCAACATGCGCCGGTCTTTCTCTTCTACGCTGCCTGTATAAACGAGACGCAGTGAGAAGGGGCTGTTAAGAACACTACATAAAATGAATATACAATCAATCTAAACGCAGAGCTAAATATTAAAGAACAACTTAAAAATAAGTACACGGTACTTACTCTGCAAAAGCGCTTCCAGCTCCTTTAGGTCATTCATTGCGCTTTCCATATCTTGAAAAGCTGTTTCTATCGGTAGGAGTTCAACCTGTCTTTTGTTCAACGCCTTTCTTTCGTACTCATTACATTGTCCATTTTGTAACTTCTGTGTAATGTGACGATATTCCTTAGTCAGACTTTGTAAATACTGCTGAACAGACTGGTTCCTCAGTAGATCGCCGTGACCGTTTATGCAGTATTTCCGCGAAGCAATGCCCCAAATCATAAAGGACATCGGCAAGCCGGCATGCGGCTTACATGACGGTACCCTGGGAGCACCTTTCTGCATGTGGTGGAAGATCCTGCAGGAACAGGCGCCACACCGCAACAGCCGTTTGTACATTGTTTTCAATCCCTATTTCCTCGCCACTTCTCGGTTATGATGAGAACTTTGCACGTTTACAAACGCACGAAGACATAACTTCATAAATAAAGCCCAGCACGACACCAAACCTGACAAATAACCTTAAAGTAAATAACCCGGAAGCCGTAGCTACGTCACTAGTGTGTAAGGTAGGCGAAACGCCTTCGGGGAAATGCAGTAAGAATCTTCAGAAAAATACATTTTGATATCGAACCATGTGTTTACGGAATATTGTATTCAAGAACAGTCCTGTTTTTTGCTATTTCACAGTATATCTTCCTATTAAACACAACTCTGGGATAACGGCTGAACTCTAACAGAAATGTTTACTGTTTGAAATCAGACCTACAAATCCATTTCAAATTTACTGAAACTCATTTAATCCAGGTGAAATCTGGCCTGACTGAATCCGTGCCTTTACGATGCGCAAATGCGATTATGAAACATACACAAACTGGGAGAATAGAAATGCAATAGAAATGGTCGGTAAGATGTATTGAAGCGGTATTTTATTGTGCGGGTGCTCAAGCATTTTAAGTAATACGCATCCACGTTTCACACGAAGACTAGCGCGTCCATGACGTTGATCAGCTGGAGCCGCAGGGGAAGCCAGGCTGTACAACATGAAGCATCAGCAAAACGCCAGCAGGTCCTTCCGCTAGTATCGCGATGCTCCGTGAAACTCCCCGAGCGATGGAAAATGACAACAATCACGATGGCTTTGTTACAGTGTACAGCAGAAAGAGTCCGACAAAGGAGTTCTTTGCGGGCGATGACAGCCTCCAGATCCAGATATTTAAAATCATCGTCATCGGAGATTCCAATGTAGGCAAGACGTGTCTCACTTACAGATTTTGCGGTGGTCGATTTCTTAAAAACCCCGAAGCAACAATAGGAGTTGATTTCAGGGAAAGGACTGTGGATTTAGATGGAGAATGCATCAAGGTAACATGCTGAATTTCGTTAATACTCTTTTGGTTTCCTTAATTCCTTTAATACTTTTTTGGTTTCCTTACTAATAATAATAATAATAATGTGCCGATGGGCATTAATTAAATGTTATTCCTGAATACCCCTGTTATAAATAACCCAAAAAATATATTTTCATGCTTTATTAAACAGGTATAATCACCGAGTGCGAACTCGTCATGAATTTCTGTTTATAAAGAAAAGTAGATCATCATTTTGTGCGTGCATTTTATTAATTATGTAATATAGTCGGCTTATTTTTTGTAGTAGGAATTATGCCAAACTAAAGATAAAGGCCTTATCAACGGGCCTTAGTATAATATTGTTGTCGAGTATAGTAGCATTGTAGATAAGTCAAAGTGAATACGAGTATTTGCTTCTCCTTAAAGTCATAGTTAACCATATGGAGTACGGCAGACTTGACATTATGCTGCAATATAAGGTCCTTACATTTAGCTGAAAAACTTTATAGTACTTAAATGTTGTGTTTTTCATTTGGTCTGATACAGTTTTACTCAAACGATGTTTTAGGAGTTTAGTATCAAGAAACCTGTGAAACCCCTAAGATACCAACAGTAAGTTATCAAAAAATATTATATTTTAAACAAAGCAAATTCCCCTATTTCAGTTACAGATCTGGGACACAGCAGGACAGGAGCGCTTCAGAAAAAGTATGGTGGAGCACTACTATCGCAACGCGCACGCGGTGATCTTCGTCTATGACGTCACCAAGCTGTCCACCCTGGAGAACATGCCAGAATGGATCGAGGAGTGCGCACGCCAGTGTGTGTCTCCCGCTGTTCCCCAGATCCTGGTGGGAAACAAGTGTGACCTACAGGACAGGCGAGAGGTTCCCACCTCGCTGGCCCAGCGCATGGCGGACGTGTACAACTTCCCTCTTTTTGAAACCTCTGCAAAGGACCCGGCTGAGAAAGAGCATGTGGACGCCATCTTCTTAACACTTGCCTACAGGCTAAAGAACAACAAGCCGCTACGACTGAAACAGCCTAGTGAAGGAACCACGGTGCATCTCACAGAAGAACAGGAGCAACTGGAGAACCAGTGCATATGCTGAGCTGTCCCACAAAGATCTCACCTCCCCACCTCAGTCAGCTGCTACATGCTTATTAATACTATCTGTGGTACTCTACACTACAAGGAACAGGTGCTTGGTCTGTTTGGTAATATTTTCAAGAAAGGAACATCATTTTTTTGTAATGTGTTCAGGTAGTTTCTGTTGGGATTGCATTTTGCGAACTACACTTTGATGATACATTTCGTATTTGTTGATATTGAAATGAGATGAAGCTGAAATACATCAAAATAGGAGTCAAGATTCACTAGAAGGAAAAACATTTAGCTGGTATTTGATGTTTTCTTTACTTTTTAAGGTACTTTATAGCCTTGTAATGGAACACTACCGATTTTGAGTTATGGACTGCTAAGTAAATTACCTTAACACGAATGCTTTGGTATCACCATGAATTCAGTGTAACAATCTTATGTAATTTAATATAGTTGATTACAGGCCTTTATGAACTCTACTAATTAGGCTGAAAATATATAAAGTCCTTTTGTGAAATGGCATATGAAGGTAGGGTTAGGGTTATAAAGGAATCTCAATATAAGGATCACAATGCAATGGTATCATTGCTTAATGTTATATATATATATATATATATTAGTATATCAAGGCTATATAATATAAGCTTTGTAGCAAGTTTCATTGGATATTCAAATCAATTCGGGACGAATTGTTTAGTGACCCTTTTGTAAGTTTCAATATCTCTGGGATTCTGCTATAGAACCCCATTCTTCATTACTTGTGAATGTTTCTTTAAAAATGAAAACTGTACCTGTAAATGCTGACATTCATTGGACTGTACAATAATTAAACTGTAAATATCCCTTTTGCAGTGTTTTACATGAATATATGGAATGTATTTATTTAAACAACAGTAAAATGATTTGTATCAGCATATGAAATGATAATTTGAGGTATAAATCTTTGGCCGCAGGATGATTCAATTTGATTACAGTAATTTAGGGAAAGATTCAGTGTAACAGAAATCTTCTGTCAGACTTTAGTTCAGTTTATCAATTATTCAGTGTGATTATTGTGTAAACCTAAATTCAAACTGTTTAAACATCATTGAAGAAAATTGCACAAATACGACCATGGGGACTCACCATTAACGGAATACAAAGAAAGTAGAATCTCAGAACATTCACTTTTATTAGTATTATTAAAAAGCAGAAAAAGCCAGCCAGTATCAAAAGGGCCAGCTGCTGAACTGTACAGAAAAAATACTTGAGAGTTTTGTAATTTGTCCTATTATGATTTTTGCTTTCAGAAAAATTAACGGATCCAAATGTGCTGCAGTGATAGGTTCTTTGTGCGTTATCAGTGTCTCAACTGTACAGATCACTGACTCTGTTGGCACACGGCTACCTGGGATGCACACGTGATGTTTTGCTAACATGGAGAGCAAGGGAAATTGTATCATTCATTATGCAGTATTTATGTTTACTATACAAAGAACTCCTACATTTAAAAAAGACAGAACAGATAGAAGATAATGCTATCATCTTAAATTTCCATCTTTGGTTAGAAAAAGTTATTTACGTATCTTTATGGTTGAATTAAGCTACTACTCACTTCCACATTTTTTGGGATATAAGGATGCTGTCGGGGATTTTCCGAAACGTATATGAGGCTCATTAATATTTCGAAAGGAAGCGCAACCTGATCAGCAGATGATGGTGCTGCGCTGCGATGCTTTTGGGAAACCCGACCCCGTCTTGTAACGCTGATTCCTCTGTCTGGTGGTTAAGATCATATTCGCGAATGGGACGCTATTGGGAAGTGAAGTAGCGCAAAAGGAGATATTTTGCTGGCCACGTCAGCAGTGACCAAACTCTGTGATTCGCCTATAGGCGAAAGCAGCCGGTCTGGCGGCGCCCCCTGTTAACGAGCCTTCCTCTGTCTATAGCTGACATATTTTACAGATTCCCTCGCTAATATAAATGATACCGAGAGAGGTAGCATAGCACCAGACGTTTTAATCAACATTAGACGATCATTTAAAATTAGGTGAAAATTATTGGATATGATGTTTTTGTTTTCTCTTATTTATTTTTTGTTATGCTGTGTCAATATTTCTTGTTAGGCCTAATCCCTCCTATATGTATGTGAACTTGGATTTTGCAAAAAAAAAAAAAAACGCCCTTCCATCCTACGTTTCGGCGATTCGGCGCTGCTATAAATACATTTATGAATTGTAATGTTAAAAATACTGCACAGATACGCTACATTATAGTCAGCTCTGATTTTTTAAAAATTTGTTTTCATCATAAACTACAACAGAGATTTCAACACTACGTAGTGCATATATATGCAATTTATTAAATTTGGCAACGGATTCTTTATTCTTTACGTGCCATAAAATCGATGTTTTACTTTAAAAGCAGGATCAAATGAAATTGACGTCGTACGTGTCAAGTATTTTGCATGCATCCTTTAAAGGAAGCAGGTTTTCTACGTAACACTAGATGGCTCTCCAGATGTATGCAATCCAAAAAACTAAACAGCAGTGACGGATTTAATGTCCTTATCTTTATGATTTAGAACCTTACTTTAGCCGCAGTACTAAGTGGCATGTCAACAAATAAACCCCAGGTATTATCACAGACCTTGAGCGATCAACTGAATGGCACTTTTAACAAGGAAAATCATGAGAGTATAGCTGTCGATGGTAATATTTATATTATTCATCAGCAACCTAAAAAGGGGCTTCTGGGGGTTTAATAGGAAATAAAGAAATGTATGCTAAATCATTATTTTAAGAGCCATTAATGCAAAAGTGCAATAAATACTGCAATTTAAGAAATATTTCGCGGTATATTAAAATGTTTAGTCAGAAAGTAGGACTGTGCACATAAATTACTACACTACTCCAGCATAGGTGTAATTTTGAAAAATGTAAAATAAAAATTTTACGCACTCTTTCTCTGTAGGCGCATTGTCTACACCGCTGAGATGGAGCCCTGTTATGAAGGCTACTGAAATCTTAAACTATTTTTAAAGTAAGTGTTAGAATGCTCTCCTTGCATTCTCCTACCAGCGCTCCCGCGCTTTCTGTGTTTTGTCCCAGAGTGACTTTAACATTTCCAGCATTTACAGTTCCAATGTCTGGAGGCACGAAACCAAGTGCGTTCATGAATGAGGGCGCTCTAAACAGGGTGAAAACAAAATACACGAGCAGACTTCACACAGTAACCACACTGTTTTGGAAGAAATTATTAATTTTTATTGCTGTACAGATCTTTAACACCATTAATTATTTAATTAAAAAAATAGGATCTTATGGTTCATGGGGATGGAAGGCAGTGATCAATTTAGTAAAAAAGCTGCAATGACAAATACAATTAGATACATCCATGTCCGCAGAACCATTTCCATTTCAAAGGGAACTGACGGTGATGAACTATAATTGTCTAAATTGTCCATCGGTCAATAATAACCATCATATACCTTTCTAATAGGCATTCACGATGGACATTCACGATTCAGCTTGATTTACAATATTGAGTTGGCAATTCAATCTTCTCATAATATATATATATATATATATACACTCATGCACACACACACCAATTAAAACAAAACATACAACACTTATTTTCCCATTCGATTTGTTAAATAAAAAAGTAAGTTTTGTTTAATGTTCTTAATAAAGCCACAATAATTATTTACAAGCATGTTTAATGGTTAGAGTAAAATATATGATTTGTATTTTATCTCCAATATTTGAATCATCATAAATTTGCATTGCACTTTAATCCTTACACAATATATCATTACACGCCTGCTGATTAATAAAAAGTACATAACTATCAATTTTCTGTGGGGCATCGAACATGAAATTTAAAGCATGTCAGCCTTAGAAAGGGCAGAGACTAGGCAGCTATACTTAGGATCTAAACATTTACCATTAGCAATTAATTTAATGAATCAAGCAACTATTTATTTTAATAAGAAATATACATAAAAATAAAATGTAACTCTTGTGCCGGTTATACCCACAACTGAAGGATCTTCATGAGTCATGTTAGGAGAAATAGTTAATATATCATTTATGCTCAGGCCTGGTTCATAGCCACACCCATCTCCGCTTCTGTGGCAGATATTGCCAGTTTTTTTGTGCTGTTTGAACGTTGTTTAGAAGAGTTATTTCTTAACATTTTCCAGAGAGCATTTCTGCCTTCTAAGAAATATTGTCTTCTAAAAATACTGTTTTAAATAGCCGAACTGTTTAAACTATAGTAAAATGCCACCCATGATGTATCTTAAACAGTCCAAACTGTTACAAATGCCACCCTCCCACCTGCTTTTAAACAGGCTTGTAATACAGTCAAGGGAATGTTGTTTTGTGTTTTTACAGAAGATCCTTAATAAAACATTATTTACATATTACTGGCTCATTAAAATCTTTCCTAAGTTTCATTTGGGACCCTAATGATTATTTTATAACAAATATTCAGTCAGTAATTTAAGTTAAGGATAGTCGCTTCAGCTCGCAGCGATACCTGATCCAGCTGCACCTTTACCTGGAATCTGAGAAATTCTTCATCTTCAAATTAAGAGTCCATCTGTGAAGTCATTAATGAGCTCCAGCGTATCGTTTAGAAGTTCAGAGGCTGTCATGGTAACTGGCTCCAGTCTTCCTTCCCTCCCTTACACACAGGCCTTGCCGCTGAAAGTCGACCAGGCCTGTCCCTGAGTTAACCAATACCCTAATGCGCCATCCCAGAGAAATACGAACAGTATTCTCAATCACTTAACAGCTTTTTGAAGCACTAATAAATTTGCTAGGCTTCACAGTTACCTAGTATGACGTAATGATGCCTCACATGACAACGTACCTGGTCAGGAGCTCTGGGAATGTGCAAACCAGGAGGCTGATGTTGTCACAGATATGTTCAACACTGCCCTGGGCCAAATGCTCACCTCCAAGACCATCCCATCCTGACCGAGTGACATCAGTCACCATGGGCAACAACATTTCTGACACCAGCACACGGCACACAATCTGTATTACAAGACTTGGTTCACTGTAAAAAAAGCATATATGGAAAGGTTACGTTATATTTGATTTTTAACAATAGCATCGTCACCCTTAAGGATAATCTGAGTTTCCAGTTGTATGGATGGGTGGGTTGTGAGGAGCAGGAATCCTTGTAATTAGGGATCAAAAAGGAGGGAAAGTAGTTGTTTTACTTTGTTTCTAGTTATTAGAGTGTTTTCCTTTCCGCCACTAGACGGCGCTCTTCTCTCATTGTGCACACAACGTTATTAATCGAATGAATGAAAGATGCATTTATGCAACACTTTTCAAGACACCCAAAGCGCTTAACTGAAGCACTGGGGAGCCACATCAACCACAACCTCTTTGAGAGATGAAATAAACCTTCTGGATGTCTGAGCATGAACAAGTGATAAATGTAGCCATAATCAATGGAATGTATTTTGTAATGATTCATGGAAAATTATAATTGCGATGGAAAAAATGAAGCCTTTCAGACACATCACAATTTTCCAGTCATTTTCCATACATATATAATACTTTAATTTCATTGTATATGTATGGTGCATAAGCTTTCATTTTCACTTGGCACTGCAGATGCTGATTGGCATACTGTTGACCCATTCGACAAATACATTTCACTGTCATGTTGTGCTACTATGATAATAGAATGTTGCACAAATAAAGATCAGCTTTCTTGGGCATGTGTGTTTCTGTCATTACTTTGGCAACAAATGTTATATGATTAAAACATCAGAGGGTCTGCTTCTGCAAACTTGGCCGGCATAAATGGAGATTTAGGTTAACTTAGTTTAGGGTGATGCAGGGTAAAGTATCTGCAAAATGGCAAATGATACATTACCTTTTGCAGTAGTCAGGAGGCAGCTTTTATGTCAGCACAAATGAAAGAACAAAGGTTAAGGATTCTGTGCACAATGGAAAAAGCTACAATTCTGATATTTATAAAATAGCCGAGAGTATAATGAGTGAAGCCGGGTTCACTGGTATAGTTTGCATGAAGGTTTCTGCCTTCAATAATCAACACAGATATAACTGCAAATACACATACAAAATAAATAACACTTGCGTGCGCACACACACACACACACACACAC
>JAODKF010000040.1:16738462-16786939 GCA_026779585.1 Mormyrus proboscirostris
GCATGGGTGAGGCTGGGCATGGGTAAGGCTGTCCAGGTGAGGCTGGGCATGGGTGAGGCTGGGCATGGGTGAGGCTGGTCTGATGTGGTCATGACACAGTTTGCTTCTCAATGGGAAGCTAATGGAGGGGAAAGGCAAGGAAACATTGTTACCTGGTTAATTTTGTTTTGCCAGATGGATGGAAGCATAAATAGGATAGAAATATCATAATTTGCAGTATTTGTTTTATCTTATTGAAGGCTAATAGTATCAAATTAGAATCTTTATTCAGTGCAGACCCAATGCTTGTCAGGCTTCTGTTTCTAAACCCTTTGACACATGACTCACGTTGTGTGCAGTGGCTGTTGTTATTCTGATCTGTTTGGCGCTAGTTACTTCAAATGTTTTAAGAGTTTAAAAAGTACTTGGATTTATTATCCACACTAGACTTAACAAGCAGCATCGCAGATGGGATGTAGTCCATTACAGGGAACGTCTTTATTTTATGATTTTACGCCCTGAAATGTAGAGCAGAGAAAAAGTGAAATCCTGAGAACAGAATGTGGATCTGAGCGGAGTGGTACTAAATGCAGGCGTCGGGGTTCGATAGGATGCCAAGGTGTCACAATAAGTCTCACCACATAAGTCATTTACATTTGTGTTGTCAAGTCCTGGCCAATAACCCTCCGTAAAATAATCCTTAAAGAATGTCACTGATAAGAATAGTTTGTGAAACTGGCAGATTTTCAGAACTGCTGGTATATGACCTTCACTAAAGTGACTTAGAGGCAGCGTCGTCCTAATTTGCATCAGTGCTATATTTTATATTAAATGGAAATGTTTTTTGTTCTCATGATTTATATAAAATAAATGTCTAAAATATTGAGACTGATGAAAGAAGACAGATTAAATCAACTAGCTACAGTATAAAAGACAGAACAGAGACACAGTACTGTCTGAGGAACATGCTGTACTTAGGAGACGGTTAGTTCAGCCAAAATGATAAATGATGTTTCCAAAATGACTTGTTATTCATAAGTTTCTTTCATCCAGAGAGCAGCATGTTTCAAGTCATAATCTCAGTTTGACATCTTCACTATGATTCTACAGTGATTGCAGCAAGATGTTTGGCCTCGTTATTTGAGAAGGAGAATTACTCTATTATGGACTGGCAAACTTTCTAAAGCCAAGTACGAAGTGGCTTGTATTTTGCGCAATGTTTTAGCTGATTTTTGTGTCAAACATTTCTGCCAAACATTTAATGGCCGCAGTTTAATTACATTATTTCTTGTCCATTTCTGTTACATGCCAAGTGAAGGAATAAATGATTCAGATAAATGCATTCACCCAACTTGAGTAATACTTTCCAAAATGCCCTGAGAATATTATACCTCAGTTTCCAAGAGTTTTCTGATTTAGTATTGGGTCCAGTCTGTATATCTGATAATCATTCAGTGTCCTTGTAGCATCCATGTCATATCACCAGGGGCATGGAATAATGGATATCCATGATCATTAAAACCATTTTGCACATTTTTGTAAATTTATGTTTGCTATCACTAGGAAGCTTAGAGTGTGGTGCCCATCGGTCTGCAGTGTGCAGTGAAACTACTACAGAACGTTTTTCTACTGCGAAACAAATAATGTACAAATGAGCTAAATTTAGGCATATTGTAATTGAACCTTGACATAGACCTTCTTTAAAATACAATGTAAGCTGAAGAATGCATACATACTCCTTCATTAGGAGGAATCTTTACTTCTTAAAGTTTACAAATGAGCACTTTCATGGTCTTATATAGTGTTTTTCCCTGAAAGGGCTGAATAACAAAATTTGGTAGTGCAATCGTTTCAGGAGCTTTACTGTTTATGGATTGGGACAGTTCATCACCACACGACAAAACTCCTCAAGATCCTGGCTGGCAACCCCCACCCAGGCAGATACATGGTCCAGTCCCACACTCCAGAATCGGCCATCCATCTGCCACAGCCAGGTGTTATGTGGGCGTCCCCTCGGCCTGGTCCAGCCGCTTAGGTCCTCAGCAGTGAGGATCCTGTGAGCCGGATCACCCTCAGGGAAACGCGTCACATGGCCGCAGTGCCATAACTGACGCTCCCTCACAATGGAGGTAATGTGTCTCAGTCAGGCCTCAAAAAGTCAAACCAGCGGCACTCAAGGATTCTCTGAAGAGACAAATCAATATTGCGCTTGAAATAAAACTGCAGCATGCCGATGAGTATTACAGCTACTAAGTACGCTAAGAGGATGAGGAGGATCCGTGTTCCGCAATGACAAAGTCATAGCTTAGATCTCAACCTATTTGAAAATTTGTAGCGTGGTGTGAAAAAAGGCAGCCGATAAACCTGTTAATTGATGCGCATGTTTCCAAAACTCACTCAGTCCATGACACAACCAATTTCGGTAAAATTTAATGAAAGTTCTTCATTGAATTACATGGCTAAGTGAGTTTTAGTTCCCAGTTCTGGGATGATGAGGAAGGCTGACTTGAGGTCATCGGCAGATTCATCTTAAAAACAATGGACTATGTGACTTTTAGAAATTTGCTCTCAATTATTAACCAAGAGTGGACAATAAAACAAGCTACTAATATTTTATGACCAAA
This sequence comes from Mormyrus proboscirostris, assembly GCA_026779585.1. Taxonomy (NCBI): domain Eukaryota; kingdom Metazoa; phylum Chordata; class Actinopteri; order Osteoglossiformes; family Mormyridae; genus Mormyrus; species Mormyrus proboscirostris. The sequence continues at coordinate 16,741,066 of JAODKF010000040.1, forward strand.
TTACATGGTTCACTAACTAATCATGTGTAAACCATGAATGGTGAACACTGTACTTCACTTTATGGAAAAACATATAAGAATTTCCTTTGTTATACTGACATTAGTGAGAAAACCTGGATGGAGCACTTTTTTATGATGAGAGGAGCAAGGTGACCAAACACCCCCCCTCATTAGCTGAGCTGGCCCTTCACCAAGACCAAATGTATGATGTCAGTGCTTCTGACAAACTCTATGACAGGGGAAGCATTTACAATTCTTACCTCTGAAGGATAACTTGGAACAATCCATTATTGCTTCCAATTCGGCGGTTTTACAAATGGAATTGGAACAGTGCGTGACCATATGGCAGTGGATGTACAACTTGAGTGGGCTGTTCATTCACTAGGATGGCATTTGGTTAAATTCTCACTTCAGCTCTCTGTCCTGCAGCAGTGATAGATAGGAGGATATAGTTACTCTTTTGCTTATTGGATCGTGTCCCATAAAAAAAAAAATGCAATTAAAATTGTACCCTTAGTTTTCAGTTTATAACTACCCAACGAAAGCTGGAAAACGTCAAGAAAATAGCAACAGCATATATCTAGACATAGATATTATTATATAAAAGAGGATAAAAGAAAATTCATTAAAAAGAAAGTACAAGCAGGAATTAATTATGTATAAATAAACTCCCTGAACATTATTGCGTGGAGGTTGCAGTTGAGTTTCAGGTGTTTCACTGTTTCCCTGGGCACGCCCATTATCCGACGAAAGATCTTGAGAAGTATTCTTCAGTGGAAGAAACATGGATCCTCTATTCATGACACTGGGTTTTATTCATTTTCTGGGCGTGTCTCAGTTCTGTGATCTTTGCCCTTTTCTTGAAACCAGTGACAAAGAGGAGTCTGTGGTGATCATGGAGGATATGAAGATGATGTATTATGTCAACTGATTGAAATTAACAGCGACCATACAGTTTGCTGAGTGTGCTGTACGGGAATTTCAGTACGGGAATTTCAGTGTCTACACATGGCGTCACACTGGCGTGGGTTAATTCCCCTGGTCTTCAAGATTGTCCTATTGACTCATAATGGTTCTACAGTCAACTGCCAGACTGTGGGGACTGTGGGAAACAGGTCCCGGGAGTGTGTGTATACTGGGACTGCAGTGGATGTGGGACTGGTTTAGATGGTAAAGGTTGTGATCTGGGACAGCTTCAGGAGGGGCACTGGGATTAGCCTGCGGGCACAATTTGTGAAGAGATAGCAAGCTGGGTGTGGAAAAGAGATCTGGCTGGATGGGAGGCTGATCCTGGACCCACAGTCATGCATGGTGCATTTCACAAGCTGAACAGCAGCTAGGCCTTTATAAGCAAATAAAGCCTTAGTGGGTGAGTATACTGTAGCTTAAATACAGGTAAACAACACTACATATTTACAGACACTACTATTGCCAAGTAGCTTTTGCACAGAATAATAAACAGTGCCTCACACCAGGCAAATAAGCGTTTTGTAAAATTTACACAGTTTTTAATATAATTGGGTGGAGAGTGAAACTTCACAGATATGCAAATGTCATTTGGAAATGTCCTTACTGGCTAATATTATTGTATTTGTATCGATAGTGCGATATGTTTTGATTATATCTATTGGTATGACTTTTAATCCACTGCTCCTGTATTTTCAATTCTTAATTGACTTTTACATCATTACATCTCAGTTAGAATCAGCTTTATTGACTGTATCATGAATGTTCAAATACTGTAGTTTGTCTAGAATTGTGTACAAATAACATACAGTGCATACAATGTAACAGTACATAAAGTAATGGCTGATCCTGTTAATCCAAGTAACACCAATAAAAGACACACACACACACACACACACACACAAATACACAGGTTTGCAATTACATCATTGTGGGGAATCTCCATTCATTTTTATGGGAAAAACTCTAATCCCAATATGACGACCTTAACCCCTACCCAGCCCTCACCTTAACCATAAGTAAGTAAACTAAAAATGAAATTTTGGGCATTTTTAGGTTTTTGATTGAATTTGCAGATTTTAATAAATTTAAATTGTGGGGACCGAAAAAATAATTCTCACGATGTCAAAATAACAGTTTTTTATCACATTGTGGATGTGTGTGTGTCTTCTGTACTTGGCCTCAGGTAGCTCAGAAGCAGCAGAAGTCGGTAAGCAATCTGGGACTCCATCGGCCTTGATGTGGTTTTTCCATATCAGAGATTCAGCAGGAACCGGTCTCAACATGTCCAAACATGTTACAACCTGTCAATTCTGGCAGAAAAGACTTACAGCACTTCCTGTAAAGTCCTAAAAATGTTCAAAACTAGAAATAAAATCACTTTTCCCAAATGACTCTTAAATATGTCCATACATTCATAATCAGCAGTTTTGTACTATCATTATAGCCTAAAAATAACATCACTGAAAAACTATGGGCAAAGTCAAAATTCTATGCGCATTTCTTAAATCAATACTAAAAAGTCCATAAAAGACACCCCCTTAGTTCTTCCTGGGAAAAAAATCTTTATTGACCAGTGTTATGCAAAATGCTTGCATTTTAAACATTTCGCAATAGTGATAACAAAAATGGCTGTTTCTCAAAAACCTTATGTAACATGAAAATTTTGTGCTGTTTCTGTAATCAGCATCAGAAAATCACACCAAAAATGATAAAGGAAACAAAAACGTCAACACATCCATCTGTATCTCAAAGTATAAAAAAGAGAACAGAATAAAGATTTACTTGTCGTCCAATGAAAACTACATGCCCACTTTTTGAAGTTTGTAATGCAATATGCCCGTTCTCCTCTGTCTACTAATACCATTTGACATCTAACTGACTAATGAAAAGATGTTTTCTGATGTCACCTATTTGACTAGTATTTATGTTTGTACTAGTTAACATTTGTATTCATGATGCTTGTTTGTATGGATTACTTTGCATTGCTATTTTTAATAACTTTGATAGCTAGATTAACTGATATCATTGTTAATCGTGAATATATAGTAAGATTAGTTTGTATCCTGTTGACCCTGATATTTGCCTAATGACAATCCATGTAGGTCTACAACGTCTACAATACCAGGAGGACAGCCATACCCCCAGTATGGAGAAGGAGGACAGCCGTACCCCCAGTATGGAGAAGGAGGACAGCCATACCCCCAGTATGGAGAAGGAGGACAGCCGTACCCCCAGTATGGAGAAGTTCACGCCGGATATCACCGATCCCTGTGACCTTCCCTGTCCCCAGCTGATTCACCACCCGTGCAAACTCAGTGATATTGGGTGGTTCACAGCTGATCGGAAGATCAGGTTTGAGAACCGTGGATCCAGAGATGTTCACCATCCTAGCCGGAGGGTCAGCTTTAAATAAATGCTCAAAGTAGCCGGCCCAGCAGGTCAAAACTGCAGTGTCACCCGTAAGGACCAGCCCATCACCCGCCCCGACAACAAGTCTCTGAGGAACAGATTCAGATGTCTGTAATGTTTCGATTCCTCTGTAAGAAGGACGTAGGTCAGTAGACCACAGATGGTGTGTCACCTACTCAGAAATTCATCTAACAAACGCCTCCTTATCTGCCCTCACAGCCGTCCTTCTCAGTTCCCGGTACGGACTGGAGTTGCCACCAAGTCGTGTGCAGTGACTCCTCTCAGTTATATGCATGGTCAATCGCCTTCACGGCACCACCAGTATTAGAGTACCAAGTCCCGTGATTTGGCTCGGGGCATTGGAACCAGGATCTAGCAACCCGCAGCCTCTGACCTTTTGCAAAGTCAAGGATTATGGAGCCACTTCCTAAGGAATGCCTTAACCTAAGCCTTATAATACGCTCGCTGAAAGGACTGACATCAGACATCATCGGAAGGAGCGAATTCGCTACAGCAACAGCTACTCCCTGAGTACGGTAGCCATCAGACCGACAAGACCAAAAGTAGGTACAGTCATGGCCGAAATTATCAGCACCCCTAGAATTCTTCCAGAAAATGCACCATCTCTCCCAGAATATTGTTGCAATTAGAAATGTTTTAGTATATGCATGTTTATTTCTTTATGTGCATTGGATCAACACAAAAAAACTGAGAAAAAAGCCAAATTTGACATCATTTCACACAGAACTCCAAAAATGGGCCAGACAAAATTATTGTGGGTCAATCGTTTTATTTCAAGCATATGATGCTCGTTTGAACTCACGTGTGGTAAGAAACAGGTGCTGGCAATATAGCAATCACATCTGAAGCCAGTTAAAATGGAAAAACGTTGATTCAACCTTTCTGCTGTGTGTCTGTGTGTCACACTAAGCATGGAGAACAGAAAGAAGAGCAGAGAATTGTCTGAGAACAAAAATTCTGGAAAAATATCAACAATCTCAAGACTACAAGTCTCCAGAGATCTTCATGTTCCTTTGTCCACTGTGTGCAACATAATGAAGAAGTTCATAACACACGGCACTGTAGCTAATCTCCCTGGACGTGGACGGAAGGAAAAAATTGACGGCAACGAAGGATAGTCCGAATGGTGGATAAACAGCCCAAATCAACTTCTAAACAAATTCAAGATGTTCTGCAGACTCAGGGTGCACCAGTGTCAGCTGAAACTATCCGTCGACATCTGAACGCCGAAATGAAACGCTATGGCAGGAGACCCAGGAGGACCCCACTGCTGACACAGAAACATAAAAAAGCCAGACTGGAGTTTGCCAAAATGTACTTGAGGAAGCCAAAATCCTTCTGGGAGAACATCTTGTGGACAGATGAGACCATGGTAGCGCTTTTTGGTAAAGCCCATCATTCTACTGTTTATAGAAAACGGAATAAGGCCTATGAAGAAAAGAACACAGTAGCTACAGTCAAACATGGTGGAGGTTGTAAGAGGTTTTAGGATGTTTTGCTGCCTCTGGCAATGGATGCCTTGACTGTGTGCAAGGCATCATGAAATCTGAAGACTACCAAAAGATGAAGGGCCCATTGTCAAAACGCTGGGTCTGCGTCAGAAGTCATGGCTGTTCCAGCAGGACAGTGACCCCAAATGTATCTCTAAAAGCACCCAGAAATGGGTGAAGACAAAGTGCTGGAATGTTCTGAAGTGGCCAGCGATGAGGCAGGATCTAAATCTGATTGAACACATGGAGAGATCTCAAAATTGCTTTTGGGAGAAGGCACCCTTCAAATCTGAGAGACCTTGAGCAGTTTGCAAAAGATGACTGGTCAAAAATTCCAGTTGAGAAGTGTAACAAGCTTGTTGATGGTTATAGGGTGCGACTGATTTCAGTTATTTTTCCCAAAGGGCTGCAACCAAATATTAAGTTGAGGGTGCCAATAATTTTGTCCGGACCAGTTTTTAAGTTTTGTGTGAAATTATGTCAAATTTTGCTTTTTTTTTTGTTTTTTGTGTTGTTCCAATGCACATAAAAGAAATAAACATGTGTATACCAAAACACTTGTAATTGTAGCAATTTTCTGGGAGAAATGGTTGATTTTCTGGAAAAATTCCAGGGGTGCCAATAATTTTGGCCATGACTATATACCCACCTACAGAGAACTGGCCGCTCCCTGTTCTGTGTACCTCAGCAAACGCCACCACTGAGACGGAGAGTTCACAAAGCTCCCCCGACAGCAGAGGGAGATGGTCATCTTGCTGTAGAGGCAAGACGTTCCACGCGCCTACCCGGACGGGTCACCTCAAACTGGGACCCGAGTGCCGCCACGCAGCAGGCGACGCCTCAGCGCCACACCAGCCCAGATCCCCACCAGGCCTGACCCCATTAGCTCTCCGACGGTTTCGACTTGTCCGGAGATGAGGCTCCTGAAGGCTTCCCCCCATCCCCTTCATGGTGCGTGCAGCCTTCCTGAGGGGGGCTACAGCACAGCTACTCCCGCGGAGAGCAGAAGAGTATCTAGCTTGTTTATCTCCAGCAGTTGTGAGTTGTTTTACGGTGGCTGGAGTGCCAATCCCGCCACCAACTGCCATTGCCGTATGCTGGTGAGAAAATGTTAATTAATGTTCACAAAAATTTAATAAAAGTAAACATCCATGAAAGTATTTCTTTCTGAAACTAAAAATCCTTTGCCCTAAAATGTATTTCTTTAGACATTTAGTATATGTACAATTTATTCATATCCTTTTCTAATGAAATGACTATTATGTATTATAATGACTATTATGTAAACAGATTCTTGGCAGGACCATAACTCCAACGAAACCGATATGTTATCTATCAAAAATGTATTTTAAAAGTGATTTGACACAGATGGTCATTCACAATTGAAACAGTTTATGACACATTGTAAGTGTGGCCTATTGTCCTTAGTCAGGCAGATTTAAGACTGAAAGAGAGACTGCTGAGGCTTCCGTGATTTACCTCTGAAACAGTGATGGATACACACACACTGACGGCAGTCTGAAGAGATCAGACAATGGGCCAGGGCAATGTTTGTAAAGCGGTGCCACACAGAATATTTGGGCCTTGGTTCCCAGCCACAGTCCATTGACGTACATAATTACTGCAGGATTTGGAAGAAACTTTGCGCACGCTAAGATGGTTACCCGAGTAATCGTAATGCGTGGGTGCGACGCTTGTGAATTATGCTGCCCCTTAGATACTGTACCACAAGAAACAACAAAGTATCTTAGGAAATTCCAGATATCAGAAGTTCAGCCAGAGTGGCTCTTTGCAGACTCTTGTGGAAACGCTTCATGAAAATGGCTATTACGCCTTCCGTATTTATTTTTTTTTACAGCTGTCGTTATAGACAAACTGAAAACGTTTAAAAACTGATAGTAGAAGATATGCTGTTTTCTGCTGTTTTGTATGTTCTTATTTGTGAACTCTTATTCTGCCATTGTCGCACGCGTTTGAAACAGGAAGCAGTTTGTTCACGGCGGAAGCATGGCGGAATCTTTGCCGTACACAGCAGGATAACGGATATGATTCCTTTGGTATAAGTCCATGAAAGCAATGGCTGTAAGTTTATTTTAAATGTCTTTGTCCTGGATTTCATACCGTTAGATGTTATGTTGAATATCATTTATCATGAAGACATTCCAAGCTTTCATTACTGTATGTGCGCAAAATGTAGAAATTGTTATTGAATGTATAAAGGTTAACTATCTACCACGCAACATTATTTAAAATGCTGCACTGCTATGGATCACGGAGCTGCACATGGAATGGAACTAGTCTAAATAATGTAAAAAAATATATAAACTACTCATGACATTTCATATTGATATTCCACATTGATGCTGGTGCTTCCCAGTTGAATCACACTACCACTTCCAAGCACTGTGGGGAAAACAGAGGTCATTCATAGCCCTCAATTGCGACCATCGATCTTCAGGAAGGCATAAGTCTATCTGGCCAGCACAGTCCCCCTCTTAGATAATGTTATGGACGATCAAGCAGATAAGCCATATATTTAAGCATAAGCTTAATTCTGTGAGCCTGATGAAAGTAAAAGCCATTAAAATGAAGTATGGTCTATAAATGACAAAAATAGCAGTCGGTCTACAAAAAAATATCATGTATTAATTTCTAGGTTTTTGGACACAGAAGAGCTTCAGAAGACCAGGGACTTCCCAGGAAGTCTTAACACTAATTTACTCGCAAAAAAATTGAAAATCACAATCTCTGTTATCACGTCTTCATTTTCCCTGCTTGAAATAAACCATCCTTTTTAAAGAGATGTTATTAGATTTTTTTCAGAGAGTATCCTCTGTTATATATTCTGCAGTTCCAAACAAACAGCTAAATTACAAGGACTGACAGAAAGACAGAAATTGGGTCAGAACAGTGATTTCACTGATGGGTCCTTAACCACAATTACCCCGGGGCAGGCATGAATACCATAGTGAATTTTGACTGACATTTTGCTCAAAATGCATTTTTTACCACGGACGTGGCATATAAAAATGTAGTTTTTTTCTTAATCAAAACATTTTCCCACAAACACAGGTGAGTCTTGCTAGGGACATATTTGTGTCAGTTATATGTCACTTTGAATAAAATTGTCAATTAAATAATAGTGTTTTTATTTTTTTATCAACATTCACTTTGAGACTTGAGGTCTGTGACATGCGGTTGTTTGTTATTTTACTTACCTGTTTTATTTGCATTAAAATCCATTCAACCATCTCATAACTAATGTGTGACTCTATGCCTTAAAACTTGGCTTGTTCCAGTCCCATGCTTGGTAAGGTATTATCTGTCCCGCTGCCTTCCAATCAGGCCAGCAGAGGTCGCTGCTGGCCCTCAATAACCCTCCTTATGCTTCCCAGCTATATCCCATTATGGATGTTCTCCTGATTGTTCTCTGCCCTAAAGTGTTAATCTCATACATCTGTCTGTTGTTGGTGATCAGCTCAGTCACTGTTGTCCCATGTGTAGTTGGGGGTGTTTGCTCGATGAAGTGCAAAAATGTTGCTTCTGGGTCGTGTCTTGCCTGACACACACGACAGAATGATCCAGCAACTTTTCCCATGAGCCACCTCAGCTTAACTTGCTTGTCTGCTCCTTGGAGCGCACACCCTGGTTCTTCTGAGGATTTCCATCCCTAGCTTCCTCGCTCACCGATCCCCTGAGTGACAGTGATCTTGATGGTGTGGAGGGTACTGTACCTGGGACTCCCCTGCCTGGAGCAACAGTCAGTCTGGTTCGGTGGCAGAAAGGCTGGGTCTTCGGATCGTTGATCCTGAAAACCTTAAGGACCTCCTGCCCAAACTGCTGCCCCTGGAGTTTGACCATGAGAAACCACTAAGAACAGGGGACTGGTTCTGGGCCGCTCCAGAGGTGAGGAGCCCAGCCTGTATGTATTCCTCTCCTACAGAGAGAATCTCTACTGAGGCTCACAGAAAGAGCAGAAGGAGAAGAGCTAGATGCCAGTGCCAGGTAGCAACTGACTGTCGAAGCATTTCTGACATCATCACCAGTCGTCCACCAGTTGCTCTGCAGTTCAACCCGTTGGCTCTCCGCAGCTCAACTTGCCTGCTGTTTGCTGCTCCAGGGTCTGGTTATAAGGAGAGAGTGCAGAAGATGCCGACTGAGTCCATGTCTCCCACCTTGCCCTGCTCGTCGCCCTGCTTGTGCATGAGCTAGGAGAAGCTGCTCTGTCCATGTCCAGCTCAGGTGAGGCCGCTCTTCAGATGAAGTGTCACCTGTTCCCCAGGTTCCTGTCCCGGGCAGGATCACTCTGTCCGGCTCTCCCTTGCCCAGGCCGGTCAGCCAAATACCTTGTTTCCACCAACACGGAGCTGGTGCTGGGCTGGTTCTGGCTTGGTGCCTTTTGAGAACCGGCCTGCGTTTCCACTGGTTTTAAAAAAGAATGGCACGGAAATGTTACATAGGTGGAGGTGAAAGTAAAGTAAGTTACACTTCTTTTCTGAACTGAATTGTTCTTGATTGCCTGTATCTTAGAGGCTTCCCATCTGTGTGTAAGTGTGTTTATTCTTTATTCTAACTTGCTGTTATACGCCGTTCTTTCAAGGATCGTGCAATAAAAGGGTCTGCTAAACTTTGCAGCCCGCCTCATGATCTCTTCGCCACTTGAATGCCACAATATTTTATTTATTCAACCTGTGACTCATTTACTTTTAATCTGGGCAGCAGATCGATCTGTTGTTTGTCATCATTTATGTGACTTATTCAAGTGCTTTGCTGCAAGTTAATATTTTGCATAAAATCCTATTTTCAGCAAGTCCAGTCCCAATCCCATCTGTGGCATCGCTGACTCCCAGCATGCTCCAGGGGTCATCTATCAAGGGCTCTGTCATAGGCTTGCCTTCCCTGTGGGCCCTGTAAGCATGGTCTCGCACTCTCCTGAGTTTCCTGTGCTGGATGCCTCTGCTGAGTCTGAAGGAATAGAGGCCAGAGGAGACCCCCCCCCCCCCGAGGATTTGGAGTGGGGCCCCCTGGGCATCTCTCTCAGTTCTGATCCCTGTGTGATTAGGCACACAATCGTCATAAATGTTGTCTTTGGCCTTCTGGTCCTCACCCATCCAGTTCTGCCTCTTTCCCCAGGCCACCAGCAGTCGTGGGTGGGCCCAACCCGCAGGTCCTCTACCTCTGAGTCCCCGGCTGCTCTCATTGCTCGCCCGGATGCTGAATCATCTGGACTGGTGGGGACCCTGGCAACTGATGCTTCCAAACCTGTTGCCTACCTGTTTTCCCCACACTTCTGTGCCCCGGTACAATCCTAGCGCGCACCCTTTATATCCATCCTTGTCTCTGTCCCTTCTCCCAGTCGGTGTTCCATGGTCCCCTTGGCCCTGGTACCCTGTCTGTGTGTCATCCTGCCTGAGTCCCTGTTTTTGTTCCCTCCTGTTTACCCACTGGCCTTGGTTGTTGTCATTAATTGAGTTTTGATGTAGCGTATGTGGTTTGTCTATCTCTTTTCCCATGGTCCCTATTCCTATCTCAGTTCCCTAGTATCTGTCCTGTTTGAGGTTCTGTCACCCTGGTCTTCCCCTTGTGACCCAGGTCCGCCTTTTTGTGCCCCACCTGTTGGCCTTGATTCCCTTGATCTTGTGTTTCTCTGGTTTGGTTAATTCCCACCCCCTTCTTTGCTGAGTCTACTTTGTTTTATCCGTTCCTGTCTTAATTCCCCAGTCCTACGTGCCACATCTGTTTTCATGTCTGATTCCCCTACTCTCGTTGTTTCCCGGTTCTGTGTATAGCTCCCTGGTTCTCCGGTCTCACGCATTCTGATCCAGTCGTGGCAGTTCGTCCCATGGCCAAAGTGCATGCCTTTTTGGGGCGAGGTACTGTCACGATCTGTCCCGTCTCCTCCTGATCTGTAACCCTCCTAATTCTCTCCAGCTGTATCCCTTTGCAGATGTTCTCCACGCTGAGGTGTTAACATCATACACCTGTTCCTTGTCCGTGACCACTGTACTGTGTATATATGTGCCTGTATACCCTCACTGTCTTCCCAGGCTCAGACATATGTACTTATGTATGTTTGCCCAGTAAGGTCCACATCTGTCCCAACACTGCTGCATGTGGGTTGTGTCACGCCTGAAACACGCAACAGGCAGAGTGATTTCACCCTTGGGTATTTGGACTGTGGGGGGAAAACCAGAATACCCAGTGGAAACCTACACAACAAAGGAACAACATGCAAACACAACGAGGAGGCGGGATTCAAATTCCCAACCCAGGAAACACCCGCATATTAGCATAATTCGTATTAATAGCGCAAAATAGAACCGGGGGGCATAATGATATTGGTAACAACTAATGATAAAATATGTAATAAAAATGATTTATATTAAAGTAAAAAAAAATGAATAAACACCGCAAATTATTATTTGCTAGAGGTTTCTTTGCACAGGATTGTAAACTATGTTTACAGTACAGCCAGCAAGGAATGCGTTACTGGGAAAATGTCGTGATTTCATTCCCGGTATTTCTACAGCATATAGGGCTTCAGCATCGGGACCCATTACACGGGGATCTTAGACTTTGCACTGCAGGCTGAAGCACCAAAGGAAGCGACTTCGCTGTGACGCGACTTAATCACAGCAGTATTTCAGTTTATAACAAAGAAGTGAAGATCACTATAACGCCATTGGTTCTCTCTCTCTCTTCTCGAAGAAAAAACGCAAAAACTGCCCTCCCCCTGTTTATATGAATCATTGACCGATACTTTGGTTCCTCCGCTCACAGCAATATTAAAGCCTCGCTCACATGCCAGTTAATGACCGTCGCGGTTACTCTGGTGAAATGGAGACCGGCTCGGTGCGATTTCAGCCGGTCCACAGCACGGAGCCAGCCTGCAGACCGATTATTCTCGGAACTTTGATTGTTATGGGATTGCTTCAGGTTACCACTAGTGTAGCAGTCTTGTTGCACTTAACAGGTTACCTTAACGAGGTAAGCACTCTGGATTATACATTAGAGTTCCAGTAATCTTTGAATCACTGCTGTGAAATGAACACATTATCACTTTCTGAGTGTGAATTTTTACAGAATCTTATTGCACATATAATTAATTGGAAAACATACATGCTCGTGGGTCACATCTAGAAAAAAGATGATCAGGTCGCGTTTACTTTTATTAAGACTGCATGGATGCATTTGCTGAGCTCTAAGTTCTTAAGTGACATGTGTTGTAGATTTTTCTGTTTGTATCTCTGCCTTCAAAGAATGCGTCTCTTCACTACCATGCATCTTAACTTTCCCCCCCCGATCTTTCGGTGGTTTTTTTTAGATACGTACCAAAATGGTTGCAAATCCTTGCAAGGACAGTGTAAAGCTTTTTCTGCATAGTCAGCCTTTCTGCTTTACCATTCATGTGTTCTATGCGCGGTATCTTCTATACCCATTTCTGTTTGTGCTTTCATATCAACCTACCGTAATTTAATCAGACATGTTTAACAGTGTAATTGTTATTACAGGAGAGTCAAGCGACCGGTACCCCAGAACTTGGTTCCTCAGTTTGTAATATTTATAGTAAAATTTTGCAGTGATATTTGCAGCACAAACACGTAATGGAACGTGATGATAACTCACATCTGGATTAAGTTATTTTTTAAATTGTTGTTCTCATAGTGTTCAGTACAGTAGCTTTGAATGACTGGCATCCTGAGCTAAGTGTTTATGATCGGGAAGGAAGGAAAAGAGATGCTTGTTTATATTTCGTTGGAAAAGAGAAATATATTCTTATTCTACCAAGGAACATGTTCTGAGGGCCATGAGACTGTGTTAAAATGACGGTGTTACAAAAACATGACCTCGACTTTTCTCAACTGTCTAATACATCCAGAAAACACTCTTAGCACGTTTGGAAACTTTAAAAGTCATTTAAATGGACTTGCACTGAGTGTTTTGTTCTCTTGTTTCTACATATTTGGTCACCTAGGTAGCGATGCACCGATTGCAGGAATATTCATTTCTCTTCAGTCTTCATATTGCAAAATCTATTGCTTTATTTCCTGCAGTTTGTTAACTGACTATTTGGAATGTTACTTAAGTAAATATTTGCATTCTATATCATTGTTTGTGGTGTAAGCTGATTGTTTTTGATCTTGCTCACATTTTTTGGAGGTGACCAGATTTAAATAATATACTTAAAATAAAACATTTTAGATGCTCCAGAGACACTTAGTGGCATGTACATGTAATCGAAATCACTCCTCCTTATAAGGAATGAGACTTTTTTTTGGCATAAACAAAACATTGTGTTTTTGAGTCTTCTCAGTGTTGGCCGTCAGCCCAGTTGGCAGGCTCTGATGAAGGGGAAGATGGTGTTTAGTTGTTTGTACATTGTGGGGGATTATGTAAAGGAGATGTTCTTTCTGATGGTGCCCTGATCTGTAAGTGGTTTACTTTTGGCAACGAGTCACAGTGCTGCAGGCACAAGCTGTAGAGCACCAAGCTGTAGAGCACCAAGCTGTAGAGTAGCAAATGCAGAGCATGTTTATGTAAAAAGCTACACTCAGTTACAGCTGAAGTGCTTCACTAACACACCATGTATCTGCCAGTCCCCAGGCGCGGCAGAAAAAAACGAGCCTGGAAATGGATACGTCCGTGACCAGTTGCATATCAGGAGGCATAGTGTGTGCTTCATATACAGGCAATGCATCTAGCATTGTAGCACTGGCCCTTAGGCTGAGAAGTAAGCAGTGTGCATCTGTATGCTGTCTTTTCACTTCCAGATATTATGTAAATGCTTAGGTTAGAGCGTACAGTTCTGCAGTGGATGGAGATGATCTTCACATACATTTATGCTTCGATGCATTTCAGGATACTGCTCATATTTCTGTATCAGTGTAATGTGAATGTTTTCATTCATTCAGTACTTTATGTTCTTTTTTTCTAGGTAGGCTATATTACTGTCCAACAGAAGGCATTAAAGGTGAGTTTTGTTATCATACTTCAGACTTTAGGAACTGTAAGAGCCACGATTAAGCAGTTAAAATTTTATAATTTTTAAGTTCAAATTTGGCTTGATTAGAAATGTATAAATATATAACAAATCTGCATTCGGAATGAGAGCACATTGATATGACATCACAGTCTTGTTGGTTCAGTTGAAAGTAAGTTTTCGTAGAAGCAGCACAATTTCTTGACTGTGTGCTTAACAATGTAAGTTTCTAAGTAAACCTTTTAATATAATATTGCTTTGTCTTGTTATCAAGAGTGTGTGACTCCAAGAAGTGCCGCTGCATTAGTCAAGAAATTTGTTAATTGGATTTGCCTGAAAATGTTTCGTGCAGCGCTGGAGATTAACGCTGGCAGCCTTGATGTGGTTCATTCTGATCACTTGACAAAGCAAAACTTCATCAGTGGAAATTGAAACAACAAGAACATGCTCCGCTACCAACAAAGGACATCCCAGTGTCCGGGGGGGATGCACTGCAATACAAAACATTCAAGTATTTGAACACATCATAGAACAAAACACAGACATGATCTAGGCAGGTTCAACTTTATAGAACAATTTGGCTGCGCTCACGCTGCCAGCCACATCGTTCGATTCCAATTTTTTGCTCACATCGGATTTGTCTATCTTGACGGTTCACATTCATAATTACAAGTGACCTGTATCTGACTGTAATGTGAAAGCATCGGTCCTCCGAAACGTCACGCATGCGCACATTGATACGTTTTTACACGGGTAAAAAATTGGCACGTTGTGCGGCCATGACCGCTGCGCCGATTTGAGTCTTTTGCCTCCTTAAACTTTGATGTCAGGCTCTTTATTTTTCTTTGGCATTGTAACCACGTTTATTTGTGTCTGCGCTGTGCCATTTCTTTAGCAATTATTTCAAATACTACTTTATTACAATAGGTTCCTTCCAGTTTAGCTTGAACAGATTAATTTCCCTAAATATCAATTAAATCCTCAACTTCTCCATCCTTCCACTAACTTATCGCAGTTCTCCTCCATTTTTACCTTCCCACGCTGCCGGTGAAGGCTGATGATATCAGCAAAAAGCCACATGAATTCCAATCTGAGCGTTCGCATTCAGGTCGCATGGCCGCAATTCGGATACGTATCAGATTTAGTACCACATATGAAAGTGACACAAATCTGATTTGAAAAGGTCAGCTTTCTCTGTCCACACAGCCCTAAAAAGATCAGATCTGTGTCACATTAAGGCAAAAAATCCGATTTGAGTCATTTCAGCATGGCGGTGTGAACGTAGCCTTTATGTCTGGTAAGCCCCAAGAGCTAGTCTGCAGTCGTGCACACATGCAAGCAAAGCGTCTACTAAATAAATATTGTGGGCATAAATTACATATTGCCAGCACGTATATTAAAAAGACAGATAAATGGCCATAGATCAAGCCTGATGATGTCAAAGTGCTGAATGCTTATGCAGTCTTCTTGATTGGCTGTCGAAACACTATGGTGGAATAGAATATTTAGCGGAGATAGATAATACTACCAATCTCAGGACGTTGGTGTCCAAACTGCCCTACAAGATGAAAGAACAATGGCTTGCTGAAGCAGAGTCCTGTTTGTGAACCCACACCTTCCCTGTACCCAAAGTGCTTAAATCCGCATCCTACCCATTAATCTGCAGCAGAGCTAATTTAAATCTGCACCCGCCAGACCTGCGTCAAATAAATTCAATAACCCAACCCGAATTAAAATTAGACTACTTCAGCTGGGTAAAAAAGCCTGAGCACCAACATTCATGTTGTATGCTAAAGCCTCAAAAGGTCTAATACACAAATTACACAGAGTTTGGTTATAGTTCCCTTATCCTCTCACCCTTGCACCTTTAGCTCTGTGCTTCTTGTAAGATGCCCTTTGATAGCACCGCTGCTAGCTTTTGAAATAGCAGAGTTATTAACATGCTTTCTCTCTGGAAACATCCCACACTTGCGGTTATTATACACTAAAACTTTTAGACATTTTTTTACATGCAGTGAATCCATTTACCACGTCGTTTTAATAAATAAATAGTTGACTGGCTTAATTTTAGATGATGGGTTTTCCCGGGTTGCCAACTCTCACATATCTGGCGTGACATTCATGCTTTCAGACTTGCGCTCGTGCAAGAAATCTTACAGCAAGTCTATATTATTTCAGTACTGTATGTAAAATTAGCTACATCAACAGCATTGGGGTAGTTTGCAAACCAAGCAGACTATTTACAAGATCAAACTATTACATACATGTAAATGTGTGTGCAGACTTATGTTGTATTGAAAATCCCATGCCAGCCAGCTGACTAAAGTTGGCAAACCTGGTTTTCTATAACTTTGAAATCTCCATGAGTCAGTCATTTTCAAAATCCATCACTATCCATTTTCCTGACTCTAATTGGATCATGGTTAATTGGATCATGTGATTTCAAATAGTGTATTCTGGGAGGGCGGAAGCATAATTTAAAAATCCATTATTATCAGTGGGTGTCTAATGGTAGCTCTTGGGTTTTCTGTAGCTCTTGGGTTTTTTGTAGCTCTTGGGTTTGTTACATTATTCCTCTGAGGATTTCACGGTCTGCATTTGGGGAGAATTTGCTGGGATGCCCACTCCCGGGAAGACTGGCTACTGTCTTGAATGTTTTCCACTTGTCAATATTCTTTATCAATATACTGTAGAATGATGGAATTGTTTGAAAATGGCCTTATAACCCATCTCAGATTGATGGGAAACAACAATTACTTCTCTAAGATCATTGCTGATGTCTTTCCTCCTTGGCACTGTGCTAAGACACACCTGAACGCTCCAGACCAGCCAACTGCCAAAACCTCTGCTTTTATAGAGATGGTCACACTTACTGATGATCAATCAATCAAGTGCATTTGATTGGCAGCGCCTGATTGCTACTGACCCCCTTAATTCCTATGGTAGCATTTTGCTTCTGCATTTTGGTTTAGTTCTTATTAAATAAATTACGACACGATGTAATGTATTATGTGCTGTTGCTCATCTGAGGTTGTATTTTAACTGTAAGACCTGCTAAGGACCAGATTGTTTTTTTTTTTATTATGCCCTGGTAAAACCTTAGAATTGAAAGAGAGCGTACTTTCTTTATCACATGACCGACATTAGGTTACCACTCAGAAATGAAAATCTTCAAATGCCTAATAACCATTGAGCGTGAGAACAGAGAGCTGCTGGTCTTTTAGAAAAGCTCAAAGGGACCTAGACGTTTTTGAAGACTACTAGGTCTTCATGGACAGTATAAAGGGTTATGCAGTCAAGGTTCCCGAAGACGAGTTCAATCATGATCACGGCAGGGTGCTTTACATACCACATCATGGTGCGTGTCACTCCAAGAAGAGAAAAATACGAGTGGTCTTCCACTGCACTGTCTCGTATCAGGATAAGTCTTTGAGTGAAGAGTTATTACAAGGACCCAATCTGACCATGCTAGTAGGTGTTCTTTTAAAACTCCTTCAGGGGGCAGTAGCAATGATATCAGACATGGAGTCTTGATGTACAGTAGTGTACTGAAAGAGATACTCTTAAAAAAACACATTTTATCAGTTGAACAGGTGCCTGAAACCTGAACACTTGACCTGCCTTGTCTTTGCGCAGTTGCATAACTTCTCAGACAGTTCAGAGTATGTGTAAAGTACAGAAGCTGTTTGTTTGTCATGTGCGAATCTAGCGTGACCTCACTCAAGCGGGTCACTGTTCCCAGACTTGAGTTGACTGCAGTGCAGTGCAGTGTTGCAGTGAAGCTAAACAAAATGTTGCACCAGAAACTTGAAATTCCACTCAACGATATATCTTCTGGACTTACAGCACAACAGTGCTTAGATATATTAACAATGAAAGAACCTAGGACTAAGACTTTAGCACAGTACTGTGTATTGACTAGTATATTTTCCAAACTTTGGTTTTACTTCTTGAAATAATCAGTTAAAATGTTTCATTTGCCAGCAGTCTGCTCCCTGCATGTTAATGATAATCTCTGTGTATTTGCTATGAGCCCGATGCATAATCTGTGTACTTGTGTTCACAGGAAGTTGAAACTGCACCAGTTCTTGCCAATGCACTCAAAGATCCCCAGAAAAAAGAACGATCAAAAACCACAAAAACCCAGAGAGGACTGACAGCAGCTGCACACCTCCCCATTAGGGTGCCTATCGACTATGTCCAAAGTAAGTTCACCATTCCCTGTGCTACAGAATATATGTGGTTAATAGAGTATTTAAGGCCCAGTCTCCGGTTGGATATGGTACGATTTCATATGGTCGATCTGTGTAGGCTGTGCAGGCCTCACTCCAGAGAAGAAAATCCAGTCCCAGATGATTCACTTCTACTGAACCATGTGGCACTGTTATTCTCTAATGCTGATCCTTCCTGGGAATTTTCTCTAATGCTGATCCTTCCTGGGAATTTTCTCTAATGCTGATCCTTCCTGGGAATTCTGCACAAACTTCATGTCTCACTCAGTTGCCAGGGTTTGCAGATCAACTGCTGTCTATATATTTCACAGTGTATGTATATGAAAGACAGCGTTCACTGAATCCGTCATTGATTTCTCTGATCCATTTCCCTGGTTAATATTCTGAAGACTTAGTCTTTTTTTCACTCTGATTTGTAGAGGGTGAAATTCTGCCTGCAATGGTCCACTGGAATGAAGCACAAGGGCATCTAGAAAAAGTTAGATACCACAATGGAAGGCTTCTAATCCAGGAAGGTGGATTGTACTATGTCTACACCAAGACGTGCTTCCGCTACTATGACATGGAGGCAGCGTCCGTGGGGGAGTTTCTACAGGACGGTAGTACTCAGCTCATCCAGTATATCTACCTAGAGAGGTACACCCAGTTTCCAGCTAAGCCCACGGTCCTCATGAAGAGTGGTAGCACCAAGCGCTGGAGAATGGTGGGCTATAACATGTACTGTGAGCAGCAAGGAGGCCTAGTCGTACTGAAGCAAGGGGACGGACTCTTTGTCAGCGTGTCCAATTTATGGATGTTGGATCCAGAGCCAGAGGGGGGCTACTTTGGTGCTTTCAAGATCAGCAAGTGACGTGGCCTTCTGACTGGCCGGGGCCGAGGCCAGGCGCTCTCCCTGAGCGCAACTGGACCGTTTCGAGGTGTTTTGCCGAATGCGATCACGAGCCACCTGCTGGGGAGACATCGGACTTGCAGTTGTTAGAGGATAGACTGATTTGCCCAGAATCTCAGCCGCCTGCTAAAACGCAGCTTCAGCAACCTGTCGGCTGTTAGCCCTGCACTTGCATAGCTGCTTAGCCCTCCTGCATTCCACCATGTCCTCTGCAGTGATAACAATGCAGTGATAACAATGCAGTGCTCTCTTCCAGATGTGCACTTGTCATTTGACCTAAGCTTTCTAGTGGGTACAAAAAAAATAGATTTTTTTGCAGAACTATTTTATCTTTGAGAACGATGTGAGGTCGGAAGATAAGAAACTGAATCCAATTCTCTGCTACTGAACTGAATGTACAGGATCCTGGCTTATGAACAATTTTGGAACAATCAACAACCACTGAGCACTTCATTGCATACTGAGCACTTACTTGAGTACATGCTTTTATTGTAGTATTTAAAATATTTAAATTATATTATGTGCATCGCTTAATGAGAAATATTCCAGTTCATTCATTCCTCTCATTAACCTCCAGCTGAATTAGTAACCTTATGTTTTATATAGTTGTAAAAATCAGTATTAACTTAACAGATCCCAGTATGGTTTTATGGTATCCAATAGCAGTTCAAACTGTAATACGTTTGTAATAAAACAACTCCAACTGCTTCTGTCCATTGTTTGATAATTCAGTATATACAGGCTCTTAAACAAAGACTCCTTTTTGTTTTGTTTCAGTGTAAACCATCAGGAGTATTGAATGGTCAAAAAGCAAAATGGGTAATGTAAAATAATACAGAAGGTATAAATCTATTATGGATTCCATTTGAATAAACATACTCTGGCCCACTGTTAGAGATAAGAACACACACTTGTGGTTGCAAACAGCTCGTTCAGATTTACCATCTGTCAGGATGACATTTGTTCTTTGAAGGCATATTCAGCGTGTAATCAGACTTTTATTTCTGAACTCAGCATGGATCCAGGGCTGTTTCTGCTAACCTAGGGCACTGTTCCATTTTCCTGATTTTTTTTTTTGTATAGTTCCTGAGTGTGTTTCTGGATTAAAAATCTTACACATATTGGACTTCTTAAGCATATTGGTAAAACATTTTATAATAAGTTGATATCAATCCCTTGTCTTCATATATATTATAGCTAATCTGGCCAAGAGCTGACGTCTTGGAGAAGCATCCGTGGAGTTGCAGTAGGCCTGCGTGTCAAGTTGGTGTTTATCCCCGGGGTTCAAAAATGTAACTTTCATCTTATAGCCCCTCTGTCTAGTGTTTCTCATTTACTGATGTACTAGAGGTTCTGAAAGCAATATGCTTCAGATAAAGTGCAAGTTGAAACTGCCAGTGGGCAAGAAGCATGATTAACAACCGAAGACAGCTGGACTGTTAGCTATTGACTTATTATGTAAACATGTTTTTCGGACCAGCATAAGAGGTGACACCAGATTGAATTTGGTACCTTTAACTAAAACATTTTTTTTCTTCTCATTTCCATTCTATGTAACGATGTGAGAATATGCACTAAATTTGTTTTTATTTATTTGATATTTCATAGTTGTGGTTCATTTGTCGAGTGGTGTATTGAGACATGAATCTGTATAATGTGTCTTTTGTATGGTTTCACCATATAAAAACACAGGCTTTTTATATGTTTTAATACAACAAAAATGCTCCTGTTTATAAAATCATAGCGTGGTTAATGAACATCCAAGTCACATGTTTGTTTATGAATCTGATGTATAATGAAGACGTAAGACAATGCTATTTGCAAAAGGGCCTGGCTATAGCAGAAAGATGTATTCATTAGGATAAGTTTTAAGTTATATCAAATACGTAATACACGTTTTATTATCTGTTATTTATACAAATATTTTTACTGGCTGTTATCTACTTTGCATTACAAAATAAATAATTTTGTACTAATTTTTGCTTTGTTTAATGAATAATGAAATGAAAGAAAAATTTTGACTAAACAAATGGAATCCATCCGTCATAAGTCTAGGTGCTGTTTCAGGTCCACAGGGATCGGATGATGATATATTTTGTCATGGTACTACTTCTGAATGAACGTATAAATTAATGCAGCACACACAGAAACAAAATGTGTCATACAAGCTTAGATTAGCTTTGTCATTTAAACAAATGTAACAAGTTTTGGAAACAAACAACTACAGTTCTGTTTCATTTTGGCCCCAGTGAGTCTTAACTGAATGCAGATATCTAAGCCATAGGGTAAGTGGAGTGGAAACAGACTCAGCCCGAAATGCAATATACAGTATTGAAAACAGCTTGGCTAGATGAGATATTTGAATAAAACCTTTTGCAGATGGTGATTCGACCAGATTGTACTGATAGATTCCGAAAAAGTAAAGGGAAGGAGATGCTTACCAGTATGACACAGTTACTAATTGTAAACTGCTTCTTTAGCCTGTAAAGCTAGATTCGTGTTGACATATACATTTGAATATCAAAATGCTTGCAGCCCAGATATTTCTTTCTCCAAATGGCTTTTCTGTTCGAAACTGCCTAAAACAGTATCTGCAATGACATATTTATTGCACGCTTTTAAATTTGATATCTGATGAATATTAACTTTCCATTCAAACATTTTTACTCTCAAAACAGAAATGTAGCAAAATTGTGATATTCAATTGTTAAACAAGTTGTCATAAAAAACACATGATCTGTGTTTTAATATTTAAGTTCATTTACTTCACTTATACCACACATGGCTTTCATCAGAGGTCTTTCTTATAGAATATAATTAAGATTCTCATTTTTTACTAATGGGAGGGCTCGCTGAAATAAGATAATATAAGACAAAACACATTTTATTGATCCCAAGGGGAAATTCTTTTCATATAGTGTTCAGATAGAGACATATAGTGCAAAACAAAGATAAAGCATGAAGACAGCAAATTGTACGCAATCAGAATATTGTGCAAACAAAAACTGCTCATGAGTCCTTTAACCCCTTAAGCCAGAGGTCCTTTCTTTGAAATAGGGGCCACACAGCTTGTGCTCTAGAGCTGAGGCCCCTTCTATAGACTCAGGGATAGACAGTACATGTACCAAAGGAGTCCTAAGAGTTGCCTGATACATGTCTGTAGTATTCTAGGGCAGCGTTTCCCAATCCGGTCCTCGGGGACCCATAGCCGGTCCATGTCTTTGCTCTTTCCCAGTTTCCTGCCCGACACGTTTTTGCTCCCTCCCAGCTCCAGCCGTGGACTGTCTGTGGGTCCCAGAGTATCGGATTGGGAAACACTGCCGTAGGACAATAGGGTAAATACATTACAGGACTGCACAATGTATATCGTACATAACGTCCACTGAACATAGTGTAACTGTATTGAAATATATTGTTCTTGTACAGCCACATTTATTTTAAAAATATAAAAAAAAAAAGCACCATTGTATTCAGTGATGCACGTTACCTGAATTCTCTGCAAAGAATGCCTTTCAAGAATCTGCTCATTATCTGTACTGGAATCTTGTATTGCAGTTGTAGATGTTTACTTGCTTATTTGATGTAAGTTTAGCTTCTGCTCCAGGTTATTTATGGGTTCCCATACTTCCTATACATCACCACATAATAAACAAAGAGGCCAACGTGGAAGTCGTTTCACAGTGTGAAATAATCCGGGCATGAGAATCCATGAACAATGCGGTTCACAGTAAATTTGTTAACTGTCAGTGTTTCCGTAGACTAGTGATTCTAGCAAGAATGTCCGTATTGACTGTCCTATTTCAATTCAATAAGGGACTTAAGAAACCTGTATGCAACCAAATGTAGCCTTTTCCTGGAAGCAATAAAACACAAGAAAGGGGAACAACTTGAATGTAATTTAACAGAATTTACCAGATGGAGGAACTGTTAAAGCCTGCCTCGCAATATACAAATAAGTCACCAAAAGGGGAGCAAGAGCTGCAGGAGATGCAGTTTCAACATGCATGCAGTTTTAACCTTGCAGTTATTAGTGCAGTTAAGTCATATGTTTCGAAGTGTAATAAGCCTTTGTTTCATTTGTTTCGAGTTTTCGTATAACTTAATAACAATTAAGGCATTCAAATAATGCTGTTTTAGTCAGGAGTGTTCGGCAAAAATTAGAACCACACGTTGACACAGTTAGCAAAGTCATAATGCCTCTTTTTATGTGAATTTGTGGTGAGGGGAAATGGGTCCCAGGTTCGATTTACGCATCAGTTGGGTGCTCAGTTGTGTACAGTTTGGTTGCTAAGCAGCTTGCACACTAACACATTTTTCCCTTGCTGACTAAGCTCTACCGGCTGTTTTTTACCGAGTGGCAAACTAAATCGGGCCGCTTGTTTGCCTCAGTCTCTGTATAACCTGGCTTATTCTCAATTCTGGAATTTCTAAGAACACTTTACATACTGTACTTCTTTAACTTTCTCTCTGTCGACTGACCTGTTCCACTTTTTAAAATGTGTTTGTGAAGAAAAGTACATAAAATACAAAGCATAGGGTATTTCATTTTCTCTTTTAACCATGCTGTTGAGCAAAAAAATAATGATCATAGTATGCTTTTCTTACTTTGGTCTCTCTTAAACCAAGAATTTTATGAAGACCTTATGCCAAAGAAAATCTGTCAATAAACTAAGGGCTTTCATGTTTTTGCCTATTTGAAATGCTTAAGACTGCTGGCTGTGCTTGCCAGGCACATTTCTGCAGCTAACAGGATTAATATGATTTATTTATCTTTTTTATGCGGAATTTAACGCTGTCAGTGTCAAAAAAGCTGGATGGTGGAACTCTAAAATAAAGAAGCAAAAAAAAGTCCAGTGGCTCTGCTTCTCTGCTGTTTGTGTTTTTTCAAGAATGGTCATTAAATCTCCACTCTAAAATTTTACAGTCACCACAGAAGATTCTAATTTCTGAGTTTAAAATAACCCTGTCAGTAGAATCGCTGCCAAACTGCTGAATATTTTGGCTCTTGGCAAATTATGTCATGAGTTTTAGTGTTCATAAATGAGTATTTCTGCTAAAAGCGGAAATGTGCATGATGTTATGCTTTCAAAATATTTCAATTACTTGAGGACATTTCTGGAATGACTTCAGATCAGCCGTTTAAACAAGTGAATCTGCTTGCTCAAAACGGCGCAGTGTTGCAAAATGCATTAATATGCTCTTTGGCTCACATCATTCACAAAACCACTAGATTTACTAGCTTGCACTTAGAATTTACTTTGCAATCTATGAGTCTTACACAAAAAACATGATTATCAAATGATAAATATTAATTACCTTGCATGGATTATGTGTACCTTTTCAAATTATTAACATATTTGGCAGAGAGCATGCAGGATATTTCAGTATATTTCAATGCTGGGCTGCAGTTAGCCTTGTATCCTGGGGCAGGAAATCTGCAGAAGGTATTCCAGTCCACTAATCCATTAATTCCACCTACAAAATATAGACATGCAGAAATCTAATATGTAATTAACATTAGAACAGTGAGTTTACTTTCTTTGAATCGAAAATCATTGGTTCTGTTTGCTGAACTGCACAGAATTTGCTGTTCTTTTAATAAACTTTCAGCAACTTACGTCATCTGGGGTATAATTTAAAACTCTTTTCTGTGAAGCTAGAAAATGTAAAATAAGTGTGCTCAAGGAGCCTGTCAAAGCCACTCGAATATACAATAAATAAATTAGCAAGCATTCAAAGTTTTCATTCTTCAGACATCTCTCCATCAGAAATTACTGGAGGACTAAAAAGCCTAAAATGCATGTCCTAGACCTCATATAGACATATGGCTGTTATAAACGTGCCCTTTTCCGTGTTTTTAGGATCTACTTTAACTTGATAATAACAGCCTGTTATATTTGTCCTCTTTGACTTGCAAGACATGTTTCAATATGCAGTAAAGGAAACACATTTAACTGCACCTTTTACCTAATAAGGACAATTTGTGAGACATGACGATTAAAGCTTAGATTAATGATGCCCGTTAAATTATGCTTCTGCTCACCCTAAAAATTAAATTTTAGAATTAGATTTTTACATAAAGGGGATTGTTTCAGATCTAATTTAAATCAACTTCAGTTTAACGATAACCTTCATCATCCAGCAAAAAACACTGTGTCTGTGTCACGCCCCGCATTCCTGCCCCCACGTTCTCTCCCCAGTGTGGCTCTAACGAGCCCCACCCATTGCTTGTTTTGTCTTCCTCTCGTTTCCAGCCTCGTGTGGATCACTCCAGCTGCCCCTCGCCTGCTCCCTCATCAGTCCTGTATAAGAGTGCCTCCCAGTCTTGTGCCTCCCAGTCCAGTCACTGAAGTCTATTCTGCATGTCCTTCCCCGCTCTTGCTTCCCTGTTTATTGACCCCTTGAGGTCTGTTTAGTTTCCCAGCCCCTGTTTACGTATAAATAAAAGCTCCTTTGTTTTCCCCTCAAGGCTTGCTTTCGCCCCCCTGATTTTGCGGTTTTTACTTTGGTATACAATACTGCAGGCCTCCCCAATTCTGGTCCCAAAGTACAGTAAAATCCCATTATAACAGACTTCAAGGGACCTGGCAAAACAGTCTGTTATATCCAAAGTCCGTTATATCCAGAGTTGCTGTATGCCCAGAACACAACTTCAAGACGCCATTTACTCACGCCACACCCCAGCAGACACACTTGTGGTATAGATTATGATATTGTACATGTAGTAATCCAACTTTACCTGACCGGATGCATATTATTAAGACTATTAATAATCCGAACTACATACCTGCGCTGGATATCACCAGCACGCCACGCGCCTTGTAGGCGGAGCCCTGGGGACCAAATTGTTTGTCCGTTATAAGCGAAATTCCGTTATATGCCAGTCCGCTATATCCGATACTTTTTCTGCATGTTCTTAAAGGTGGACGGCCAGGACCAACGGACCTCGTCCGTTATAGACAATATTCCGTTACAAGCGAGTCCATTATAACGGGATTTTACTGTACCAGAAACCTTGCAATATTGTAATATATGATGAGAAAAGCAGATGTTTTGTCTCATTTCAAAAGCAACAAAGAATGAATTAAGTGAATTTTGAAAATTTGCTCTTTTAATTGCGCCTAATAGTTACACTTCATATAAAATCATTCATCCATCTGGTGGAGCCTGGAGTCTGTCATAGGCAACATATTACACAAGGCAGGGAACACTGTGGATGGGATACTGGTCATGTACAAATAGAGAAATATTATTTCCGCATATGGTGAAAACTTCACTGTTTGACTCACATTTTAAAACTGATATTGTCATTTTATTTAAATTGAGCTTACAAGAAAACTGTAATGAAGGGTTATTACAATGTTAATTTTAAAACATGAAAGGAATCCTTTTATTCCTTCAGTACCATGGACAGCACGATGCAGATTAGCGCCATCCATTTCTTGATTTTGTTTTCTTAGTATTGCCCCGCTGACTTTTTAAATTAATATTTCGACTGTATAATCTCCATTGATTATGTTTGTCTGTTAAATTATGTATGAAAAGGAGTTTATCATGTGATTTTCTCAGTGGCATTGTCAACATACAGCTGCATGCCAGGATGCTAACCCAGAACTTTCCATTCAATGTGCTTCTAAAATCATTTTAGATACATAAAAGGGAAAACTGAATTTGTTTGGAATTTATTTTTTACTAAACCTGGAAACAAAAACGAAATGACAAAGAATTGTAAACCAAAGGCGATGCGTCTGTCAGTGTGCCTGAAAAGCAAAACCTAAGAGACCTTTATTTATGCAATGTAAAAATAAATATGCAAAATAAATAAACATTCAAAAATAAGACTGTATAATAACCATCATACTGAGCTAAATCCTGTGTTCTCAAGTGCACCAAGTACGGTCGCATATCTGTAGTTGTGATTATTTCAGCCTGGTCTGAATTTCCTGGCAATGATGCCTTAAATGCCACAGGGAGGCTTGCAGAGGCTGGTTCTGCCCTCTGCTGCAGCCGTACACACACTCAGATGATGCCGTCTCAAATGATTTAGCATGTTGGATGTGTTTCCAGTAACATACCCAAATTCGTCTTGCTCTTATCAGCGACTCTTTTGTGGAATTTATTGGAAAACCAAAACGTTCCCAAACTGCCAATTTTAACTGACTGTAACCAGCTTTAGGCGGAACCAATTCACTGCATCAATTAGCATAATAATTTCCGTGTTGAACATCTATTTGTGAATTAAGGTTCTGCGCATGTCAAGAAATGTATTCATTCGCTTTATGGGGCACCCCAAAACACAAAAATGATGCAACCAAAAAGCTCACAACAAATATACGTACCGTTGCGGCCCCCATGGAAAGCAGGGACCATCGTGTGCAAATCTGCACTACATGTTTCCTTCCCCCCTACCACAACTGACAAGTCTGACAGCAGAGAGTTAGCATGAAATTCAGTCAAACGTTCTAGTTAAAATCTAATGGTTTCAATTTCCTGGGACTAAATTCAGCCTTTTTCTCATTTAAAGAAATGTCCAGTGGATAAAGTCAGATAAAAACACACGAATAATAGCTCACCAGCACAGTGGACACATTTCATTTACTTCTATATCTTCTCAATCTATTATACCTTCTCATTCTTCTATACCTTCTCCTCTATATCTCAAAGAGTTGTTTGTGTGCAGTTTTATTTAAAAAGAGAACTTTTAGGAACAATGCTCACTTCAGTGTTTGTACTTGTAAATGTCATTTACATATAACAAAGATTTCAACCAGATAACTGCAAAGTTTGGGTCATACTGTTATTAAGTAAACAAAAAATCCTCTGTCGACCTGCTACTTCACTGGTGGCCCATTCCGTGACGGAGTTTGACACCCCTGTTTTAGTACAAGTTGATAAGTAAATATTGTGACAGCATTGACTGCAACCACAGAAATATTCCCAGTTTTCTATTTTTTGTAGAATGATTGTCATAACAATTTAGTGGAAAAGCACGCATGCCCAAAATGGCCGATACTGCAGAATGTCTATCTCAGATGCAGACAGAGAATCATCCATGGTAAAAAAACATAAAAAATAAAAAAACATTGAAAGAAATGTAAAAAACAGGAAATGTTGTGGTTGGTAAGAGTCACCCTGGGAATACCCACTTGAGTCATGCAAATGGAGGGAGCTCATCCCTCTGAGATCCCAGTGTCTCCAACTGACACATCTTCAGTCTTCACAGAATGTGAAATGACCCAGACAATTCAGGCATAATCAGCTGCACTCATTATACTTAATCATTCCGTCTTTTTTCTTACTTTTCTTACAACACAATTACTTTCCCTTAAAAACACTTTTAGCTAAAATAATGATCAGCATTTTAATTGTGGTTTTAAATTGGGTATAAACAACAAGAAAAAAAATAATCTGAATCTCATGATTTCTCATTCTGAAATTCCGTGAAATCTATAAGCGTTAAACTTTCAGCAACGCTAGAGAAAAAGATGATTGAAATTGGTCAGTATAAGTTGATCTATTATAGTCGTCTGAGGATTTCATCCTTGTTTTGAGGATTCTTGTCAGTTATCATGTTGTCTAGTATTCATTCACTCATTCACCCATCCATCCTCCGTCGCTCATCTGGGTCCAGGTTGTAGGGGTAGCAGTCTGAGCAGGGATACACAGATCTCCCACTCCCCAGTCACCTCCTCCAGCTCCTTGGGGGGGGGGGGGTGGTGGTATCTAGGCCTTCCCACATATAATCTCTCCAGAAAGTCTTGGATCTGCCCTGGGGCTTCCTCGGAGTTCAACATGGCTGACGCACCTCCTCAAAGAGGTGTCCAGGAGGCGTCCCGGGCAGGTGCCTGGACCACCTCAGCTGACTCCTTTTGATGTGGAGGAGTAGCAGCTCACATTTAGCCCCCTCCCGAATCCTATCTCTAAGGCTGAGCCCAGACACCATGTGAAGGAAGCTCCTTTCTGCAGCTTGCATCTGCAATCTCATCCTTTTGCTCATTCCCAAAGCTCCTGACCATAGGTGAAGGTAGGATCATAGGTTTACTGGTAAATTGATAGCTTCACTTTCTGGCTCAGCTCTCTCTTCAATATGACAGACTGGTGTAACGTTCGCATAACTGCTTATGCTGCACCGAAACATCCATCAATGTCCTCCATTCTTCCCATACTCCCAAAGTACCTCCCTAAGGACCACCCCAAGGGACACAGTCTTACGCCTTCTCCAAATGAAGAGAACACATGGAGACTGGTTGAGCAAACTGCCCGTGAACTCCAGCGTCCTTGTGAGGGCGAAAAGCTGGTATATTGTTACATGACCAAGATGAATTCTACAGTGCTCCTCTTGGATCTGAGGTTCAACCAATGGATGAACCCTCCTCTCTAGTTTCCTGGCATAGACATTTCCACTCTCCAGTCCCTTTTCTTAAAGATTGGGACCACCACCCCGGTCCGCCAATCCAGAGGAAATTTCCTCCAACCCCACACTGTATGAACAGAAGTATTGGGAGATCTGGCCATTACAACTACAGGAACTTTTATGAGTTGGTTCCCCCTTTCCAGCCATAACAGCTGTCACTCTTCTGGGAAGACTTTCCTTAAGATTTTGAAGTGTGTCTGCGGGAATTTTTGCCCATCAACCCTGAGGTCAGGCACTGATGTTGGATATAAGGGCCTGGCTCACAATCTCCATTCTAGTTCATCCCAAAGCTGTTTGATGGGGTCGAGGTCAAGGGCTCAAGTTCAGTCAAGTTCTTCCACACCAAACTCACCCAGCCATGACTTTAGCGATCACGACTTTATAGACCTTGCTTTGTGCACTGGGGCACAGTAATGCTGGAACAGAAAAATGCCTTCCCCAAACTGTTCCCAGAAATTTATAAGCATAGAATTGTCCAAAATGTCTTGGTATGCTGAAGCATTAATATTTTCTTTCACTGGAACTAAGGGGCCAAGCCCAGTCCCTGAAAGCAACCCCATACCATTATTCCTCCTCCACCAAATATTACGGTTGGCACAATGTAGTCAGGCAGGTAACGTTCTCCTGGCATCCGCCAAACTCAGACTCATCCATCAGACTGCCAGACACAGAAGTGTGATTCATCACTCCACAGAACACGTTTCCACTGCTACAGAGTCCGGTGGCGGCGTGTTTTGCACCACTGCATCCGAAGCTTGGCATTGCGCTTGGTGATGTGAGGCTGGCATGCAGCCGCCATGAAAGCTTACTCCAAGAACCCTTTGGTGCAAAATTTTTGTGCTACGGTTAATACCACAGGAAGTTTGAGTCAACAGAGCGTTGGGGAATTTTACGCACTATGCCTCAGCACTCACCGACTCCGCTCTGTTACTCTACGGGTTCTGCCACTTCATGGATGAGTGTCTGTTGTTCTTAAATGCTTCCACTTTGCAATCATACCACCTACAGTTGACCGTGGAATATCCAGCGGGGAAGAAACTTCACAAACTGGCCATGACAATGCCACACTTGAATAAACTGAACTCATCAGAAAGACCCATTCTTTCACACATGCATGTAAACCTAACTGCATGACTAGGGGCTTGAGCTTATACACCAGCGGCAATGGGTCTGAATGAAACATCTCAAATCAATGATGAAAAGGTGAACCTCGTTATTTTTGTCCATATATTGCAGCTCCTATGATCACTGAGGCATAGAAAATCCACCACCACTGTAAGGTAGCAATTTATGAAGGGGTGATCTACAATGCTTCCATTTATTTGAATTCTCAATGCATTTTTATTTAAATAGAACGAGACAGGTCATATGCCACAAACTCTTTATCTATAAGCATAGATCTTTGGTAATTTAAGCTGGGGCAGCACTTTGCTGCATGAGGAGGTAGGAAGTGCTGTTTTGCAACTTTGCAACTGAAACCAAGATAAGTAGGGTGAACATAACCAGGTTGCATTATTATACCTCTGACATTTAATTTCAATTGAAGTCTACATATGAAATTCATGCAAAATGGTTTCATTAAATTCTCTATCCATCCATCCATCCATCCATCCATCCATCCAGCCAGCCAGCCATGCATGCTGTGATAGAAGTCCACTGAGGAGCACTATCAGCACATGATAATAATTCATTGATGCGTTTCCTTCAGATAAGCTACCCATTCATTGCAGAAACTGAAAACATAGGTGTACAGCCCAGCAGGGTGGGATATTTATATTACACAAAAAAATGAATGAGCATTTAGGGAATTTTAGTTTATATAAACACCAACTTCAGTCTTACTCATGAATTTAAAACTCAGTAGACATTTCTGCCACAATGTCTATATCTTTTTGATTTTGTTTACTGTGCTAAGTAGGTTACTTCAAAAGTGTACAGCTATGCATGTTGCTGAAGAATGCTCACAGTTGGCACCCAAAAATTCAGGACGGGGATATAAAACTGCTTATTTGGCGTTTGTGCTCCCAAGGAAGTGGAGTCCCTTGAATTTATTTTTTTTTGGTGTTTGATATTGACTGGGTTTCATTGCACCCCCTCCCCCCAAAAAAAAATCTGTTATTACAATAACTGTACAGGGATTTTACTTAATAAAATAATATATTTGACAATGAAAATTTTCGAATAATCTATTTATATAGTCTGCTACATATATTAGTGTCAGTCTTCACAACACACCATAAATACTCCTGCAGTGATGAAGAGGAAGCAGAAGCTGACTAGAACCAAACTTATGGGCTGGACCAAAGTCAGGAATGTAGTAACAATGGATTAAAAAATAAACAAAATTACGATGTTTGAAAAAGAACAATATGTTAGAAAAAACATGCTTTATCTGTCATGGAATAATCTTTTACAACATAGTGCATAACCTTCTTAAGCATTAAATTTTTAAATTAAACACCAAAGTCAAATTGTAACACCCCTCCCTTCCCTAGATGCTGCTAACATTGAGCCAACTCTTCACTCTGTGTGGTTTGAAAACAGTCTACCAAGAGGAAGTCCTCAGTCTGCGTATGTTCTGCGGCTTTTTGGTGTCATTCCCGCTCACTTCCGTTAATGTGTGTGTGTGTGTGTGTGTGGAAGGGCAGCAGGCATGGACATGTGTTTGTTATTGGGGAAAAGCCCCATGGAAGAGGCAGACCTTCATACTCATGCAAATCACACACGCTGCTTCCAGTAACATACCGCATACGGGCCCACAGGGCTTTTACAGCCACACGCTCTACATAATCCATCCATTCATCCATTTCCTTATTCAGACCCGTTTTCTGAATTCAAAAACATGCAAAAACCCATGACAAACAAAAAATTTTAACGTTTTTTTTTTAGCTGACTAATTTTTTTTTCTGAAAATATATATTCCTATGTAGCAATTTCTGGACTAGTTTGCATGATTAATTTGTTATTGATCAACCAGTTGTGAAGGTGGGTTTGTAAATTTACAAATGTGAATTATACAATTCTGTTTTAATATTCTTCAAGAAAAAACTGTTTTTTTTAGGTAAGAAATACACTGTTTTTAGAAAAGTAACAGTCCAGAAGTAAGTTTGCTGTACAAGTGAGGGCCTCAACTGAACTTCTCCCAGAAACCACAGAATGGAAGGTATTATAGCACAATATTGAATTATAAAATATATAAATATATAAATAGCTGGCACTGTTGGCACACAGGGTTGTTAGTTCTAAACAAATAAAGCAACTGCTTCAAATGTTAACACATCACAACACAGAAGGTTTTAATTAATATGTGGTAAGATGCACAGCAGAACCAGGATAAAGGGAGCAAGCATCTTCAAACAAAGGCATCAGAACATGTTCTGAAAATACATGTACTGAAAATAATCTCAAGAAGCCCCAAATTCATTCAAATTGAACTCACATGGTAATATTGGATCCCTTTGTGTTTTAGACTGCTCTCTGATTTTCTGGATGGAGAATCACATAGTATACTATAGTCATACAATAACACATTCACATATCAAACACACGCTCACAGATGATCATTAAGTGTTTTCAGAGAGAACACAGAAAATGACACTGGAATTCTACATTTGATATAAACAATATGCTCCCCTTTGTATGGACTCTTGTAGTAGTCTTTTTGCTACATTTTCATTCCATATTAAAAGTTAACATAGATGCAGAGCCCATTTGCCAATAGTTTGCTGAAGTAAAGATCAAATAACTGCACTTATTTAACCTTATTCTGAATTCATCTTTACTGTTAATAGGATAATCAAGAGAAAAATTGTAAAGTATTGTTTATTTAGTCTGAGGTTTCCTCAATATATTCTTTATTGGCGAGGCTTGAAAAAAAGCCATAATTTCTCACAGACATTAGTGCATCGGTTTACAAGTGCAAAAAATCATAAACCGTGTACAGCTGGCATATTGCACAACACGTATTTAAAGAGCTTACATGCTCTTCAACTAGGTCAATGGAAAAAAGTGTGGGAGTGTGGTGGGTCTTCATTTGTGGTATTAAACCCTGCTATATTTATGAGTGTGTCATAAAGCGATTCCCACAAATAACTGTATACGATGCAATTGTTTACAGAGAACCGTATTCGAAAACATTTCATCACATGACAGTAACTAAAACGGCATTCTTTTTTCATTTCAATGTTAGAAATATATGCTCATGCCTTATATGGACCACTAACTTATTTTGTACAAGTCACGACAAAAGCATGCTTTTCAATAGAAATGGAAAAACATTGTTCATTGAGAATATTATCACGTAGTGATTCTGAGGACCAACAAAATATTTCTGTGTTTTTCTCCAGAGCTCTATTTTTAGTAACTTTGCCAGTATACTCTATAGTCAATAGATGTAATTTCCTTTGTTATTTGGTTGTTTGTTTTTCTTGCTTGTCTGAAAACATCTTCAAACTGGGGCAGCTGCAATACATCGCAGATGTGGGATAGGGTATGTAATATCTTGGTGGAGAAAGGAATAGAGCTCTCAGGACCATGTTCCAACTTTCGATAAACCTTTACTAGCCAAAACTCAACTCTCACAGCCCGTACCAAAGTGTCCTACACCAATCACCTCACAGACTGAAAGGTGGGGCTACTTGGCTCCCAGAACCAATCACATCACTGTGATAAGAAGAAAACTTAACCCATGAAACCCTGTCTATTACGTTGTATACAGAAGTTTTGTGTCCACTGGACAGAGATGAGGAGCATACCAAAAATGGCTGAATTGTTCTATGGCCCAGTTTACACTTGGATTTAAAATGCGTGTTGGGGCGATTAGATCACAAGTGGACAGCTGAGTTGCATCACCATTGACACTTGTATCTATCAGGCGTCTCCAAGGTGGACAGCTGACCACTTGTGTTCAGATTGCCCACATGACTCCTTGCCGGGGAAGTATCAGCACGCATTAGCTGTTACACTACAAAAGACGTGGTCAAATGCTCCCCAGACCACCTTGACAAGTGGTTTAAGGGTTCGGATCACAATGCGTCTCGGTGACCGTTTACACTTGTATTTAGCACTGTTCACTTGTTATCCGGTTATGCAAGACGCCTTTTAAAACCAAATATAAACAGAGCCTATGACAATGGGATCTGCCTTCCAGAAATAATACCTGTATAAATTTAGGGTTTAGTAATAGTAAAATATGCGCATTCAGTTTTTCATTTGTGTTATTAAGTTATAATTGTGATGTGGTGAATGGTACTATTACCTGTATAATAGTCTAAAATGATATATGTAACAATGGAAATGGAACTGGCAATGACTGAAACAACGTGAAATGGAGACAGTGGTAGATGGGAGGCTCCACAATGGTGGTCCCCTGTCTTTCTGGTAGTCAGACCAGCCATTTGCGGAAAAAGACTCTATAAACATTGGTGGAGATTTGGTGCCTGCTGCACCGCATTGTGGAGACTATGGGCCAGTTTAAAACAAATCAGGGTGGAGTACTGGAAAACATGTTGGTGGAAGACCTGCTTTGTAGCCGAACAGGAACATCTTGACCTTTACAGTGCTGTGTTTACATTGTGTCAGGAATATGGAGAGACCGCAGAGTGCCGCTGCCGGGGTGGGCGGCAACACCAGTGACTCATTGCGGATCTTGCCTCCTAAGGCCATGAGCGATGCCTGGTAGTGTTTCAGCCAGGTTACGTGTCTCCCCTCTAGAAATGTATTTCTAGGGCTGCACCTTCATAGTGAATATACCAGCCAGGTTAGGCGTCTCCCCTCTAGAAATGTATTTCTAGGGCCGCATCTTCATAGTGAATATACCAGTTAGGTTAGGCGTCTCCCCTCTAGAAATGTATTTCTAGGGCTGCACTTTCATAGTGAATATACCACCACAGTTCTGGGCAGAATTCATAGGCAAATATAACCAGCAGTAATTGCTTTAAATGAATGGGTCAGATATGAATCCCAGGAATCATTAATCAAAATGTACAGATGTAGCATTTTCCAAGAGTTGAAATGTCCTTGTTTATTTCTAATCAGCCTGCAAACTATTGAAACTGAGCCATTTTACTGTCTTTAAAATGTACGTAAAACATCGAAACATAAGTGTTTTGTAATTTATTATGCATGTCATCAGTTATACAGGGATTAAATGTGGCTTCTCGTTGATACAGAATTTATGTCAATGATAATATACTATATTGGATATAATCACATAACTGTTATGCATTTGCTGCTCCACTTTGACCATTTAAGTGTCTGGAGATTTGTTTTTTTTAGACACCACAATTGCTTTAGATATGCCTTTATGCAATATTTGGCTATGTGGAAACCACATTGTGAAAGTGACCTGACTGCATGCTGGTCAGAGGTCTGCTTGAGGCTCCTGGGCAGATTACATTATGTATAGACGGCAGTACTGACTATGCAGACTAGACACATTATTCAGGATACTTCAAACCACAGTATGGTTTAGGCTTTGTCCTCTGGTACTTGTAAATGAAGTCACGGGGTTTATTTCGCAGAATGTTTTTGGAACACTGTAGCTATTTGTATTGCTGTTGCTTTTGTTTTATAAACTCTGTGTTTCATTCCTCAAGAGCATGACTTCTGTGAATGTTTGGAAAGGTTTCAAATGGTACATTGCAATATTTGTAGACCTTGGATAAGAAAACAATATGACAAATTGCTATTTACTAAAGCTTGTAAGACTTGACTTTAATATGGTACTTTTTGCTCAGGTAATACACAAAGAATTAACAGTATGGCATATAAGCAAAGTACTTTTCTTTAAAATAAAAACAGGCTAATATGAAGTAATCATGGTCCTCCTGAGATACGAGGCAGGGGGAGCCAACCAGTATGATTTTAAGACAGATGGACTTTGTCCTAAAGAGGCTCCACATTGCAGACGTTTTTAATTACCAGCCAGCAGAACCCTTCGCTGAGCCACTCTAGTGCAGAGGAAGTGCACTGTAACACGGGCATCGCACCAGTGTAGTGTGACGTCGGCTTTCACAAGCCGTAAGGACAGGACATACATTTTTTTGTATATGCCCATAGTATCTAACTCTGCGTTAATAAATTCTCTCATGCAAACCTAGATTATCTTTCTGCCAGACCAAAGAAAGCAAATATTATTCATGTCTCTTTTGCAGGTTAAATTTTGTAACAAAAAAAATCTTCCACCAAATCAAAACATGCTGTATTCAGCATGTCAAACCCAGGTGCAACTAGTACAAATACATGTCTATCCTGGGCATAGCATGTTCACACATGAAGCACAGGAGGAATCTGGACCCTGAAGGACTCGGCACTCCTACACACTGAGCCACTCTATTGCCATAGACCAGTGATTCTCAATCCTGTTCCTGCCCCCCCTCCACCCACCAGAATGTTTTCATTCTAACCCTACCTTAATCAGGCTTACATGGTCCTTAACAGGCTAATAATGAATTTGGCTGGAACAGGATTGAGAACCAGTGCCCTAGACAGATGTGCATAAATATCTTACAGAGAGACAAAGTCTGTGCCTTTCATTAAAAAAAAGACTTTCCTTCACAAAAACAATAATAAGTTTCGAATAGGAATACAGGCCTTAGAATTTATGCTAAAACATCATATTAGTTGTGATCTTTTGGGAAATGCCCCCTCTTCTGAACATTACTACTATTAATTTTATTATTCTGAAAGTTAAAGAATTAATTTTGGAAGGTTCCTGTAATTTTTATTTTTATTGTATCGCTCATGTGTCCGACATCTACGGTGCCACGATTTTGCAGATGCCTTCTGCCCTCTCATTTTGACTCCCTAAGCATGCGGTTATGCTATGACCTAATTCTTGGGGAACTACCCAAGGGGAAATTCCCTTAAGTAATGTTACCTGCTGGGTATCAGATGCAATCTTTAGTGAAGATGTCAGTCCTTGATAAAAGTTTGGTTTTTATATATATATATACACACATACATTCTATAGGCACGTGTACACATTCCATTGCAAAAAAAACAATACGTATTAAATAAAAGTAGAAAAGTCGCTGTGCTTTCATTTTATTTTCATGGTAAAATAAAACAGAAATGGTTTCCAAATGGTTTTTAAACCTAACCTAATAAAAAATGGCGTAGAGGCAGTTTTCCTGTTTCTGCAGAGATTAAAATGATTCAGCAAGCCTTCGCCATAAACCGTGAAGCACGGAGAAACTGCCCTAGGATACCATGCTTTCGAGCAACTTTTCTTTACACATTTTTACTATACCCTGGAGAAGACTTTTTTTCCTTGCCTACTTCCTGTTCTCGACATCAGAGTATAAACAGTAAAGACGTCGACTTTCCAGAACATTCTCTCTGTGTAAATGCCTGTAGCTGATTATTAGATGGCGATCTGAGGTGATAACTATCAGTCGATGTGCTGTACAGCTTAGGGCTTTTATCAGTGGCTGGGTCCCTTGGTTCATAGTGGCAAAATAAAAAAAAAAAACTAGGAAAAATTAATACAGAATCAATGGCGGACACATATTCCAGTGGCAAAATTACAGGCTTGAACCAGCCTCCCTTATGAAACTAACGTATTTTGCAATATACTAGAATTTATATTGCAATACATTAGGAAATATATTTCAATATATGAGAAACTTCCCCATATATTTGCAATATATGGATGGATAACCTATTGCAATATACTGATTCATATATTTTAAAATACATTGCTGTGCAAACAAAACTGTATTACATTACTGCATGTATGATTATTGAAACAAAGTACTTTTTTATGAGTTAAGCAAGCTCCAAGCTCCAAATCATTATTTGCATGACATTTCCGTAAGGAAAGACCATATATGCCTATGTATTGATTCATATATTGTAAAACGCAGGTGACAGAGTATTATATTAAATCATCATTAACAGCAGCAAAAAGTCCCCACATGACATCTCATCCTCAACATGGCATTTCAGTCCTCCACACTGGAACGTGGAGGAATACATGCATAAAGGTTGACATAATGTGGCAGATCAACTAACATATATTTCCTTTTGAATTTCATCACATCAAAAACCTGTTTCCTGCCCTGTAACACTCTTTTCAAGTCAACTACATTTTCTAAATTTAGCACTGAACTGTGTGATTTGTATACTGTCTTCCAACGGCAAACAATTTTCTGTTATCAAGTCTCTCCACCACAATGTAATAAGACACAGTGATTATGTGTCCATTATCCAACAAAACAGTGAAGCTGTTCCTTTTCATTATTCTAGTGAATTCCTCTGAGTAATACAGTTCTCCTTTAACCAAAATTCTACTGAATATTTTCACAACTGTATCCATGATGACTGAAAGTGTCTCTCTCATAGCCAGTGTCTCTTCATTAGTAAGTTTTCATACAAAGTGCAAACCACAGGTCACTTAAACTTGATCTGCCACTCTTTCAAACTGTTTCAGCTTTTTTTCACCAGTCAAGTTGTTATACAGCTGTATACATCTTGGCACAGCATTTCTTAGTGCATTATTTTTCTAAAGAGGCAACACTTGTCTATATGTGAATTGTTTCGTAATTTGTAGGGGATCACACTGGGTGCCATGAAACATCTTCAGTATCTCCCCATTAAAGGACTCAAAAATATATCCTGAATGTGCCCACAAAGGTCCCCAATTTCTCACAGAGTCTGGCAAATGAAGACATAAATGTATGTTAAATGACACATTTTGCTTTCCATAGATAGTTTCAAACTGTTTGACAAACTCAACAACTAGTTTTTCACATGTTTTTAACCCCTGTGACAGTGTCCTTACATAGCAAGAACATGAAGGTGACAAGGATTAACCAGTGCTGGTAAAATGCATGGGGTAGTGTTCCCTTTAGCACAAACGCGCTATAAAGAAGCGGCTAGTTCTGCCCCTCACCGGCTTTCCCAAACTTCCTTTGCTGAAAAGAGCGGGGCACTCTTGTGATATTGCAAGGTGGTTTCATTCTCAAGAGTTGTTGGTCGAGCTCAGGAACACGATTCCTCATGGCGTTTACTATCCAGCTACATGCTTGTCATTTGCCGAACAACTC
The DNA here is from genome assembly GCA_026779585.1 of Mormyrus proboscirostris. Taxonomy (NCBI): domain Eukaryota; kingdom Metazoa; phylum Chordata; class Actinopteri; order Osteoglossiformes; family Mormyridae; genus Mormyrus; species Mormyrus proboscirostris. Next base: position 16,780,519 of record JAODKF010000040.1, read on the forward strand.
CAAGAAGTACGTTATCCATATGGTCAGGAGGCATTCCAGACATGATGTCAAAGTGTGGGACGTTGACAAGACATGCTGGCCCTTTAATGCCTCTCAGAGATCGCGTGGTGCGCACAGCCTCCCTTGCATCAATTAGGGCTGTAGCATGATCTCTTTTTGGAACATCTTTGTATGGATAAACCCCAACAGTTCCATTTCCCTCTGGAACTTGTTCACCAGGATGTAGGCAGAGGCTGCACCCATAATGACCGTTAAATTTGATCATGTTTGCAGAATGGGCCTGGCAACTGAATCACACATCATAACAGCTGCTATCACTCTACAATGATTCACAATGCTGTTTCTGTGTAACTTGAAGCCAACTGTTGACAAGGACTGACACTCTTGTGTGAATGGTTTTAAAGATGTATTAACATTTGGCTTTTTAGTACCAAACCATAGGCCAAAAAGTAAAACATTCTCTTTACGGACATGATAAGGAAGCTCGTTTACCATCCCTTGTAATGGCCAAATTCCATACTGGGATGATTTGAATACTGGAACTCCATCACAATTTAATGTTAAGGAGAATGCATGAGGGCTATCAAGTGGGCCACCATCTTTGCTCAGATTATGATACATTTTACCACAACATATGTCATCATAATTTTCTGAAATACATATGACATTTCCTGACTTAAGACAACATGCAATATCTTCTCATTGAAGAAGATGTTACAGATGTGTTTGTATGGGTAAGTATAGGAAGAAATTTCCATTCTTAAGTGTGCTGTTTCTATCCCAACTAGAGTTACATACAGAACACTGTAATAATCACAGTTGGGAAAGTACATGTGAGCTCCTACTCAAAATTAGTTGGAACCTCACCTGGGTGGCAAAATCTACGAAGGTGAACGTATGCCCTACACCCACACAATGATTTCTGGCTACTGGTCTGGTCAGTGCCCATCCCTTTGCCTTGCTCTGAACCTGCATTTCTCCAGATGCTCCAGCTACTCGGCGTCCTGAGGTAGGCAAGACACAGCAGGAGGCATAGAGCTCACTAGCCGTGTTGAACTGCAGTGCATCCAGGTTTTTAAAATGTGGATGAATTATGTCAACGATATCGCTTGATGAATGATGTTCTTTCTGGTTCATTTACCGGGCAGGATCTGTACATTGAGTTCAAATCCAAGTTTAATGTAGTAGGACAAAACCAAAGAGGTCTAATAATCTTCTTTTAAAAAATAATAAAAACATAATTTCTTGCATTTTCTGGCTATGATAATCATATCTTATCTAGCCTAGTTCTTAACCCCGTAGGAAGTCATGGGAAAATAATTATATGAGGCAAGAGAGATGCTGAGGGAATACTCTCCTGTGTCAATGCAGGAAAGCTGTCTAAACATGTTCACTAGTAAAACAAATATAGGAATAAATGTGACAGATGTTGAGATGACAAAGAACCAGCATTCTAATACATGTCATATAAATTCAAGTTAGAAATGTATGTTTTATATAATTTATAGTTCAAATTCCCTTTAATCTCTCTTCTGCTTACTTCATATAATTTTTTCAGAGCATATTCCGTTTAAATTCCATGTGCAAGTGTGTGTAGGAGAGAAATCCTGCTACAATGGTGGACTGTGTACCATACAAAAGTGATACTTGAATATCCATGTTTTGCTTCAGGTTTTCTATATGTCTGGTTTGATGTTGACTTATACATTTAAGGATATATAATATCCTTCATGTAGGAAGAGTAACAATAAGATAATACAGAAACCTCCACATAACAAGAAAATTACTGCTGTCTGCTTCATCTGTTGCAGAGGAATACGAATGAATATGAATACATCTCATCATTTACATTTAGCCTTCTCTCATATAGTAACAAGAAGGTTTTAAGGTGAGAACTGAAAACACAGAGTGACATACAGCAGAAGGGAATTCCACAGATGGGGCAGCCGTACAGAATGCTTGGTCACCACGGAGCCCAGACGAGGAAGATCATTGAACAAAAGAGGGTTAATTTAGTAAGAGAAGATCAGACAGATGAGATGGAGCAAGATTGTTGAGAGTCTTGTAAGTGAGAAGCAGAATATTCTAGATGAAGTGGATTGAAAATTTTATAGAGCCCAGTGATGGTCATGGAGAATAATGGGATGCCGGGCCAAGTTATGGGTCAGGAGGCAGGTGGTGCCTATGTGGAAGAAATTGTAGTATTCTGGGGATGAAAATAGGGGTTAGACATTCAGCGGCTGGTTGGGAAAAGGCAGGTTATGAAATGTAGTTGAGGGAGGTGCTGTACCATAATCAATGTGGAGCAATATCCAACCAGCTCTCTTCAGGATAGATTTAGGCTCATGGGAGCACAAACATGTTATGAGGGCAGGAAAAAAATGATTGGTTCAGAGAGATAACCAATCAGTTTGTGGAAGAGGTGGTCCCAAGAATTAGAGGAAGCAGAAATAAGACATCTGATTGGTTGGTTCTGCCTCCTCTAGTTGCTTGGTCCTAGCTCCTCTACAATCTTATTGGTTATCTTTCTGAACCAATCATTTTTCTTTCTGCCCTCAGAACATTTTGGTGAGTGAGTATATAAAAAAAGAAGAAAAACAGCCTGAGAACTGAACCTTGGGGAATCCCATGAGTGACTGCAAAGAAAGGAAAGGAGTAGCCTGAATTGTGGATGAACTGTTTCCTGTCAGATAGGATCAGATAGGATGTAAGCCAATTCTTGGTAGTGTCCTCAATACCCAAATCAAGAAGTAATATCAGTAAATCGAGATTTTGAGGATGTGATTTGTCATCTCAGTTTTCTTCAGCACTGCTTGCTGATGTGGGTCATTTTATGACCTAATTCTGGGGGAACAACCAAAGGGGAAGTCCCCCAGTAACATTAAAATAAACTGCTGGGTATCAGATGCAATCTTCAGTGTGACTTGTAGATGAAAGTTCAGTGTGTTAACAAAATTCCTATTAATAGCATAGTGAAAGTCCAATAGACCTAATATGTGGATATAACTCACTGTTAGACTTCTATATGCACTTCTAGAAAGACTTCTCTTCTATCTTCCAGGCAGGATGCAAGTCAATTCCGGGCAGTGCCCTCAATGCCCAGATCATGTCCTGAGGGGAAGCTGTATCAAAGGCTGCACTCAGGTCAAGAAGAATGAGGATGTTAAGGGCTCTATGCTCTTGTTCCATGACATAAAATCGCTTGATCCACATACCTTTCCCCAGTCTATTTCTGCAGCCCTGTTTCCCCATCCTGTTCCCTCCTCTCCTGAAATGTTTGCCTTAGAGCTCAGTGCTACATTATGGAGTTTCATTGTCCTCTTATTCATCCAGGACATGCCTGAGGTTGCAGAGATTCTTTCAGAAGTCCAAACTCACCATCCGTGACTCTATTGATTCTGCAGCTCCTTTCTCCAATATAAACAGCTCTCAGATTTATACTGTTTCCAGTCATTCCTCTACCTCTGATACCACCACCCCTTTCTCACTGCCCCCAGCACCCCAACGTTGCCTTTCTTCACACTCTTGGATTCCATTCAACTGTCCAATATCATCAACCCATTTAAGGCCACCATTTTCTCTCTCAATCTCTCTTCTCCAACTTGTCCACGTCCTGCTTGCCAGCTTTCTGCCCTCACCTGGCTTCTCTATTCCCTCCATCAACACGGTCATCTAAAAATCTGGTCTTGACACCAATAATTTCACTATCGTCTCATTTCTACCATTCTAAAACACTCAAACGTGAGCAGCAGCCAACCCATTGCCCACCTGGTCAACTTGTTTCGGTTTGGCTTTTGTCTTCTCTGCAGCACCGAAAATGCCTTAGCTATAGTCTTCAATGATCCTCTCATTTATGTTGCAAAACTTCAGTGAGAAGAAAAAAAAAGTATTATTTTCAGTAATCAGCCCACTTAAGAGAGCTGAAGTATTAGCACAGGAACGAATTTTCAAAGGAGTAACGAGACAGATGATAAGGGGTACGGGGGAAAGTGTTAATTGGGAAAACTCCTTTATACTGACGCTCAGATGACAAAGGAAATCATTGTGGATATGTTCCATCATGTTTCAGTCTCCTGGATGCCCAGCCATGCAGCGGGGGAATCTGACTCCAGAGTTCCACTAATATATTCCACTTGATAGCAGTACAGGAACCTTCCCAACAGACAAGGAAGTAGTGGAACATGTACAGTATAGCTATTTAGCTATGATTATAAAGTTAAAAGAACTTGATAGATGATTACACCAAAACACATTTGTAATACATCCAATTGTGAATTGATCTAAAACCATATACCAAGATCACCAAGTTAATTTGCCCCCATCCTTCAAGTAGACTACAGGCTTGCTTTTAGTCATCATTGCATTGAGGTGTAATGTGCGCCAGGAACTCTCACTCACGGCAAAGCAAACAGCTGAAGAACTTTGTAATGGTCCATTCCAAAGAAAGAAACAAAAGGAACATTTCTGTAATTTTTTTGCCAAAGAGTTAAGGCTGGTTCATACTTGTCCACTTGAATGTTTATGACACATTTGATGTTACTGTGCGCCTCTGCGGATGAATGCCGGCTGCCCTCCAAATTTGTGTCTGCGCAGCGTCTATGCGCTACTCCAGACACACTGCACATGAGTGATTTACTACCGTCCACTTTAAAATACCAACATGGATGCTTTTGACCAGTGTTGGAGTAGTTTGCAAACCCTACAGACTATTTTCAAGGTAATTAAATGGTTTCATACATGTAAATGTGTCTATATGTGAGTACAGACTTGTCTGAATTGGAAATCTCACATTAGCCAGCCAACCAAAGTTGACGACCGTGTGAGCCGGCAGCCCTGTGAGCTGGCAACCCTGTGAACTGGCAACCCTGTGAGCTGAGTCTCTAAATTTGTAAAACATAAAGAAATAGACACAAACCCCACTGCTTTGGTGTGTGTGTAATGAATATCAGAATAATAGTTTATATTTTTCTGATTATTAATAAAAATGTAAATACAACATGTTTCCCACATGTGCAAAATACGCGGCTTGAATGGAGAACTATAAACGTACACATATGCAGAGCAGATATGCGGATGTCGCGCCTGTGCGGAAAAGTATGAACCAGCCTTTAGGGTAAAGTTAGATGCAAAAAAGAATAGAACATATTTTTTATACCGCTTGGAAGCAACTCTGGATTTCCAGGAAAACTGTAAGCAAGATAACTAAGCTGTGAGTGAAATAGCCTGGAGAAGCGGAGGCTGAGCCAGAGTCTGTCTTGGTTTTCACTTAGGTGCAGATCTACTGCCTATGGCTAAGAGCGGGAAAAATGTTTGGGAGAACAAAACCAGCTGCGAACCTGAGCAAGTTAAGAAAGTTTGCCAAGTCATAGTGAGTATGTTTCCCGGTGAAATATGGGAAAGTAACAGAAACACAAACTGCTGTCCATAAGATGGAGATGATAAGCTTCAGATCTGGAAACCCGTCTCAACGTAACATCCAGTAACAACAGTAGTTGTGGTAGAACAGTGGAATATCGTAGTTCATCTCTGTCTGCCATTTTGGGTGCCTGCTAAAATACATGATTCTTAAATTTTAGCTATCCAATCTTGAAAAACAAATTCGCAGGAAAAGTTTTTCTGTGTCATATTGTGCTTTTCCACTGGCATACAGGAAGCAGGCTGTACCCGACCTGCACCGCAAAGAGACATTAGTTACGGTGCGGTTTTAGCTCGCTTCAATTTTCCACTACAGAAGGGTCGGCTTAGTAAAAGCCTTGCTGGGTTTGGAGAACGGCAGTGATGACGCTTGTTTACCGTTCACAAGGTGTACCGGTACATCACCATTTACTATGTGCTAATTTCCACTAGCGCGCCTGTGAGAATCGGCATCTTATGTTAGCATCAAACACTAATGGGAATTAGTACTAGCTTCTGTAAATTTGCATTATGAACCTATTCCATTCAACCATTCTCTAGATCTTTTTTAAGTAGGAGCTTGGATATTTCGGAGTTCTGAGTTATCGAGGATGTATTAATATATTGCAATATGCGATACTACTAATATTGAATAATTTGCCCCTTTTTCTTTCACATAATCCACACATATCCACATAGATCACCGGTATCTCAGTGCGTTTCAATCAATGAGATGGTGGTAATACTGCTTCCCTTAGTCACACTTTCTGCCCTGCCAGTAAGCACGGCCACGTCAGTGTGGGTACAGCTCACATACTTTGCGATGAAAAACCGTCTGGTTGTGGTACAGCTCAGGTAAGACTCAGTCATTGGCAGCAGTGGGAAAGCACCATAAGCATGGCCATGTTAGCGTAGGCACAAGTTGGGTAAGGCTTGCAGTGTAAAAGCTTTAGATAGATAGATAGATAGATAGATAGATAGATAGATATTTTGCAAGATTTACATATGTCATCACAGGTTGCTCATG
>JAODKF010000040.1:16787039-16804946 GCA_026779585.1 Mormyrus proboscirostris
TAGATAGATAGATAGATAGATAGATAGATAGATAGATATTTTGCAAGATTTACATATGTCATCACAGGTTGCTCATGAGACATTTTTACGTCATTTAACAACAGAATAATAAAATTATTAACATGTCATTGTTATTAATGACTGCCGTCAGGCACCCATTTTCTCTGAGTATCCTTCACCGGCTGTACAGTTTCTTCTGCTCCTGGACCTTCACTGTATTACCTCTCTATAGCACATCAGATGCATCAGCCATAAGTATGTTCCATAATCCATTCAGCCGACTGAGAATTGGGGATACGACATGACCTTCCAGTGAGGAACCTGGTCACTGGGTTGAAAACAATAAACAAACTGTTGAATGACAGGGAGCTCTGTTGTAGTGTGAATCAGATTCATCCACACCCATTACAAAACAAAGACCTTCTCCGCACATAAGTACATCATCCCTATTGTGTTATGTCTTCTTGAGTATATAAAAAGGCAGTTCCTTTTATGAACTTTGGAGACACTCTGTGCCTTGAGTCATACTGACAGGGGGTGCTGGAAACGGCCAGGGCAGTTGTGTTTGGAAAGGGCTGAGACCAGGAGGAAGCTGGACCAGGCACCTCAGGAAGTCAATACAAAGGCGTCGCCATGCAAACAGAAACCAAGGAGAAGATGAATCGGTCTGCTGGAATCTACTTTGCTGGAATAACAAACCTTAATACTCACAAAACCACATCAAGACCCCATCTTTCCATCTAAACCTTGTTCTGTAAGCCAGCAACATTTAGGTTGGAGCACTTCATTACTTTGCCTGGAGCTCGTCCAGACCATTTCCTGTGAACCGCACTGAAACTGAAATTTCGGTCGGGATATTAAGTGTGAGTCTTTGGGAGTATGAAGCATGCCCCTTGTAGGGGACATAGGAGATTTGTTAAACTGTTATGTGGCATCTACTTTTCCACCTGATTGGTTCCCTTGATTCCCTTGAAATGTGAAAACTGCTTCAGTAAATATTTCACCGCCCGCCACAGAAACTGCAAGTGATGTCAACAATGCCATTAGTTACGTTTCTCACAATAGAAATGACTATTATCATGCTTTTTACTGGTTTTGTTTCCTGTCTGCAGACAGTAATTATCAACATATGATAGTTATGCAAGTACACTTCACTGAAAGTATATAACAGCTTTAGTTTCTTCCACAGGAGGAGAGGAAAAAGATGGTCAACTAACCCCATGCACCCTCAGAATAACATCCTTGGACTATGCAATTTGCAAGAGGTGCTGCAGTGCAACTGGCCAGTACACAAAGAAATAATGGATGGATCCCTCATGTTTACTAAACATTAACATTTAAAGTCAGGAATTAAATGCTAGTGTAGTCATACCTGCTGGATATTCAAAAAGGCACCAACAAGAGAAGCTTAATTTTTCTGCCTAAATCCAGCAATCTACCTCAACGTCATCGACATCGTCAGTATGCCAGGTAGCTTAGCAGATAAGCAGATAAACAAGAAGCTATATAAACACAAAATTCTGTTAACATGGTTACTGGGAAAAAAAAAACCTTTTCAAATTTTCTTTTCTTTAATTTTTCTTTCTCTTCCATTAAACCATATAGTTTCTTTCTTTTTTTTGTATTAGTAAATGAAATTTAAAGCTATGAGCAAAGCAGCAACTGGAGCAGTTCAGGCTCACTCAATAGTTTCTTTTTTTGAGGAATCTTACAGTTGATATTCTGCCAGCATGTTTCCAAACGACAACATGGCGATCTTCTGTCTCCATCACTGAAGCGTGCGGACCTCGGATGCTCTGCCCATTGTGCGAGCCATGAACTCTGGGAAGCACCGTGAACTTAGTTTACCCCACAGTGCAGACAGAGCAGCAGCCCACTGGCAAGTCATGAAGGGAAGTCTCTGTGTACTTCCACTCCTACAGCTCGGTCCCCAAAACAATACTCTTGTATGTGATGGGAATGAGGAGAAGATAATGAAGATGGGACTCATCCCTGCACCATCCCAGCATTATGTACTGAGCAAAGGGCTGAAGGAATTTAATTTCAATAGCACAAATTGAAGACGGGTTGTGCGGCAGAAAAAAAGAGGCTTGAAATTAATTACTTTGATCCTCAGCTCTACAAACAATTGTGCATTTTTAGGACTGTGATAAAGCAAGATAGGATCAGATAGGATGTAAGTCAATGCAAGAACATTGTTGTTGATTATTGATTTCTTTCACATTAAAGTATACTTTATCTGAAAGAGATAATATGTTTAAGACTAATTAGCTCACACAAATCTTTCTATAGAAAGCACTGAATCAGACGGCACAGCTGTTAGCTGTCTTTCCTGTCTTTTATAAAGTAATTCTGTTTATTGCTGTAGACTGCAGTATGTAATAACACAACAGTTTAGAAAATGTATTGTTACCAATGTGGGGGATCTCACAGTTTAAACATCAGATTGGCAATGCCTCACTAAACTCTACGTTCATTCCCCCGGACCCGCTGTGACCCTTCAAATATTTCAGGTTAATAGCACTGATTTTGTGGAAAATGTCAGCCCTGTCAACGACATATATGCAATTCACAGTATCATATAAAAGGAAACAATATGTGTGCTTGTGTGTAAGTGTTTGTAGTGTCACAGTGTAACAAACACATCTATTTTGAAAGAGGCATTCATACTTCTTTACTTTTTCCTCAAGCAAATTGGATCTACTTACACTTTGTAATCAAGTTTAAGTCGTCCTTTTCTTTGCTGTTCTCCTTTGTCGCTCTTTCTTTTCCTAAATTTTAACGCTTGAGATTTTATACAGTTTGATGTTTTTCAGGATGACTTAAGAAGAAGCCCAGTATTTAAAAAACTGAATGCATTAACAAAATAAACACAAGAAGGCATATTATAAAGATTAGGGAAATAGAACTGATTTGCAAACTGTGTAAATTTAGATTCATTTTTAATGGAAGTCTGTTAATTCTATTCCGTTACAATAATGGCTTTAACAAGTCACTGCAACATTTTCTGTTCTAAAATCTTGTATAAATATACAGCAAACCAGCACACTTGAAATTACTGCAGAGGCCAGCTAGACCACATCTTTGGCTTTTCTTACAAAATCGTTTTCTTACCTTAGCTGACCTTTTGCCCCGCTGTTCATTTTCCTAATCCCCTCCTCTGTTACTTCTCTGTTTTTCTTCTTTTCTATTCTTCTCCACCTCTTTCTTTTCTTCTCCATCTCCTCTTGCTTAAATATATTTAGATTGCAGATCGATATATGTGTGCTTCCAAGGACACCAAAGACTCAAGCCCATAAAAAATGTGTGAGAATATAATAAGTTCTTTCCCAGGAAAGAAAATGTCTAAAATGACATTCTACCTAGCGTAAGCATAGTTTACAAATTGTCGTTGTCTTGCTTTAGTCAGTACTACCTAGAGAATCACTCATAGTCACCCATGCCTCCAGTTAATATATTAATGTATTTAAGATCAGTAATTAAAAGGCTAAGAAGTGTTTATGTCTTCTGTGTCTGTGTTTTGTATCTCCTGCATCAAGCAGAGGTTAGACTTTCCTTCTGACAATCCTGACACTTTCATGTGCCAGAAGAGTTCAGTTACAGTAGATCTGGAGGGCAGGATTAGCGCATCAGAGTGGAACATTAACACTATAGTGGAGATTAAGCAGACTGAGGGATATTAAAATATGGCTCAATCAGAGCAGAAGGCCATCTTAGATCTGGCCGTAGTCCCTCCTGCCGCAACTGTCTCCAGCACCGGCAGCCACCAACCCTGGGTCACAGTCGGACATTGTCCTAAGAGCCCTTAGCAACAGGTTCTCTGCTCTCAGCAGTGCGTCTGCAGAAGCGGGAAAGGCATTCGTAATGGGAGACTCATTAGTTAGAAGCGATAGAGTTTCTAACAATCGTAAAGCAGTGGTTTCTGTAAAAAGCCTCCCTTGGGGCAGAGTTTCCAGCATCGAGGCCGAAATTGGATTCCATCTCCAGCAATCAAGTCTCCATCTTGCTTATTCATGCTGGAATTAATTATATAAAGTCCAGATGATCCGAGGTATTAAAACGGAACTTCATTTATTTGTGTGTGAAAGCTAAGACAAAATTTTGGAATCTAATCGTCATTGTCCCTTGCCAAGCTTCTGTAGAGGGGTCGTAACATGTGTAGCAAGCTACTTTCCCTAAACGTCTAGATACAGACTTCGTGTGTATCTCAGAACAAAGCTTTTATTAATAATTGGGACCTTATTTTGGAAACAGCCAGGCTTCTATAAATGATAAAGTCTCCATTGGAGGGGTAATTTATGCTGTCCCAAAACAGAGCAAATAGTCTACCTGCCTGATCCTGCAAATACCACACAGGCCTCAGCCTTGCCATCTTGAATCGCAGACTGTTTACGCTCCCAAATGTTCCACAAGTGGCTCTTTTGCAGATGACTTAATATCATTCATTCACTCTCTCATTCATTTTCCAACCCGCTTTATCCTATTGGGTCACAGGGGGTCCAGAGCATATCCTGGAAGCAATGGGTACAAGGCAGAGAACAACCCTGGACAGGGGGCCAGGCCATTGCAGGGCACACTCACACCATTCACTCACACCATTCACACCTACGGGCAATTTATGAACTCCAATCAGCCTCAGCATGTGTTTGGACTGTGGGGGGAAACCGGGAGGAAACCCCACAATGAACATGCAAACGCCACATACAAGCAACGCAGCCGGAGACTCGAACCCGGGTCCCAGAGGGGTGCGGCAATAGTGCTAACCACGGCACCACCATGTCGCCCCCAGCAAATCTTTTTATTTACTAATATTATAACAAATGATTAGTAACTGTTTACTAATAGTTTAGGAGAAGTCCTTGAACTAAAGTGTTGCCTGCCCAGGCGTCTCAGTCGGTGACCTCAGTCCTGTCAGAACTGAACACTCAGAGATCAGCCTATCATAGAGGAAAGGTCTGACAGGCAGAATGTTTTGTGTCATGTGTGCACTCAGTTAACATTGTAATAATCTATAGTTATATAGCACTTTTCTTACATACAGTGCAGCTCAAAGTGCTTCACATATGAGATTAAAACAAAACCAAGTGAAGCAACTACACTACCAGTACAGAGCGGACATGGATGTTCATTATGTGGGTTGGGGGATTGTAACCATCCCAATTATCAAAAGCAGGTAATACGATTAATACAATTAATCCCCTGGACTCCATTAAATAGAGGGAGACCTCAACTCCCCCCCCAATGCTCGACCCAAAGTTATGCCCATGATTTCAGGTCGATGAATCTATAGGAAGATGGAATAATTCTGGGTAAATAAAATGAGAGAACATAAAAGCTAAACAAATAAATTAAAGTTAGTAAAACTGGGAGTAATTAATATTGGATTTTATGGATATAGCAACCAAACAGTGAGATAAAAATAAATAAACAACATAGGTAAAGAACACGAGTAAGTTATTATAGCAGAGCGATATTTCTGGTGCCACTGATGTATCCAGTTAGAATTGTCATTGTTATGTATTTTGAAACTTTAATAAAGTTCTTTTTTTACAATTTTATCCTGTGGCCATGTCACTTCTGTGTTTATGTTTTCATTGGAAAAATGGTTAAAATAATATTAGTTCTTATTGAATTCACATCCTGTTAGCAATTATATGAGGAAAGAGTGGGTCATGCAAACTGTGGAATGAAATTAGGATGCTGTCGTTACGTACTTCTCTGCAGTTTGCTTCATCTTGATTCGTTTAGTAATATTACTGTATTTCCCTCTACAATAAGCAAGGAAAGAGATTTGAATCCAATGGGTTCTCTTTATTTGCCACAAGCTTGTATTAAAACTCGGCAATACTGACTGTATGATTGTAATGTCAGAGTCTCATTTAGTCTGATTTTGAGTATCGGCAGTCATATTCAAGTAGTACACAAGCCATTTTTCTTTCTCAAACTTATAAAAACATATAGAAGAAACAAATTAAGTCTGAAAATGCTTCACAGTAACCACATAATTATAGTTTTAGGTAATATTTATGATTCATTTAATCCAAAGACTTCATCCTTCTTAACAAAAGAAGTTTCCCTCAAACTGATATTTGCAGTCAACTACAGTATCCTTTTGCTAGTTCAATTATCCCAGCTAGTGTACATGGGAAAATAACGGACTGGGGTCAGTTCTTCAGAAGTCCTTGGACAGCCTTCTTGGCTTGCCTTGCAACATGCCTGATGTACAATACTGTTCAGTTTTTGACTTATTTGCTTAATTTATTAGTTTAATTTCAGGGTCCGCTTACCGTTCTATGGTGATTTGTACTGTGCTCATTGTTCCGTGTCTGGTTCTGTTACCATTGTGTTTATGGCATGTTCTACATTGATTTCCTGGCAGTCCTTTTTTGCCTGTTGTTTCCTTGGTGGGTCCCACGCTGTTACGTGATTCTCAGTCTTGCGCGGCCTGTCAGATCCAGGGCTCCTTTTACGAAGAAAGATTTGTTGGCTAGCTTGATAACTTGTCAGAAGGTGTCCCAGTTTAAATGGATTTTATCTTCATTCACGTACATTTAGTCCTGACCAACATAAATCCTGCATTGTGGTGCAGGACCCAAGTAGACACCAAAACATAATATCCAGCATGACCAGTTAGCTGTCTGTGCTGGGCTTTTGGGTATGTTGTGTGGGCACCAGTGTTTGAATCGTGTCAGCAGTCTTGGGTTCTTGACCGCGGGAAGGGGAGGGTGGCGGTAGAGACCTGGGGAGATTCTATTGAATAATTAATAACTGGTAAAATTTCATATGTTTCTCTTGGGTGGGCAGAGGATTTTACCACTGAACCGAAGCGTTTCTTGGACACTTTCTTTTCTGCACAAAAGTAGTTCGTAGTGACAATAAATGCTTGGTTCGCAATCTTTTTTCTGAGATGCTATTTATTATTCTAAGAATATTTTTAAGACTTTTGAGAATATATGATACAAACTGTATTCATCTGACCTAACTCTAAAAGTCATAACATTTCATTATTATGCTACTTAATTTGACCAGTTCGTACAGCTGCCCATGTACTGAACCGATCCGCATTTGCTGCATTGTTCAAAATGACTTGCTTAACCTTAAGTACCAATCTGTCAATCGAGCGAATAAAGTGAATATTTGGCTAAGATTAGGGCAATGCTGTTACACATAATGTTACATCATATTAAACTGTTTGCAAAGATACATTTTATGGCAGTACTATGCCATATTGACAAAATCATTGGGTCACCAGGCCATTACACATGCAGGAACTTTTATGACGTCCTATTCTAAAGCCATAAGTATCAGTATGGAGTTGGTTATCCCTCCCCATTGCGGCTGTAATAGCTGCCTCTCTTCTGGAAAGGCTTTCCACAAGATTTTGGAGTGTGTCTGTGGGAATTTTTACACATTTATCCAGAAGAGCATTGGTGAGGTCAGGCACTGATGCTGGATACGAAGGCCTGGCTCACAATCTCCATTCTAGTTCATCCCAAAGGTGTTTGATGGGATTGAGGTCAGGGCTTTTCGAGGGCCAGTCTAGGTCTTCCATACCAAACTCACAGATCCATCCATTGGGGCACAGTCATGCTGGAACAGAACAGGGTCTTCTCCAAACTGAACCCACAAAGTTGGAAGCACAGAATTGTCCAAAATATTTTGGCACGTTAAAGCATTAAGAGTTCCCTTCACTGGAACTAAGGGGTCTAGCCCAACCCATGAAAAACAATCCCATAGCATTATCACTCCTCCACTAAACTTCACTTTTGGCACAATGCAGTCAGGCAGGTAACGTTCTCCTGGAATCTGCCAAACCCAGACTCATCCATCAGACTGCCAGGCAGAGAAGTGTGATTTATCACTCCACAGAACACGTTTCCACTGCTACAGAGTCCAGTGGCGGCGTGCCACACCACTTTACACCACTTCATCAAACGCTTGGCATTGCGCTTGGTGATGTGAGGTTTGTGTGCAATTGCTTGGCCATGGAAGCCCAATGGAAGCTTGTGTGCTGGGGTTAATGCCAGAGGAAGTTTGGAACTCTACAGTTATTGAGTCAACAGTGCAGTGGCGACTTTTACACACAGTGCGCCTCAGCACCCGGCGACCCCCCCCGCTCTGTTACTTTGTGTGGTCTGCACTTGGGACTTGGGAGTTTCTGTTGTTCTACATGCTTCCATTTTACAATAATATCTAGCAGGAATGAAATTTCACAAACTGACTAACTGCAAAGATGGCACCCAATGACAGTCGCTCGCTTAAATTCACTGAGCTCTTCAGAACAGCCCATTCTTTCACAGATGTTTGTAAACCTGACTGCATGGCTCAGTGCTTGACTTTATACACCCGTGGCAATGGGTCTGAATGAAACACATGAATTCAATGATTGAGAGGTGTGTCCTAATTCTTTTGTCCTTATAGTATAAGAATTTTCATGGGCATGAATTGAAGAATCCCCATGAAAAGTGGACAATACACCAGTAACATATAGGGGGCAGTGTGTGGTTCAGGAAGCTAAGCATCTGTGTTTGTGAGAAGAAGGTCTCTGGTTCAAATCTGGCCTCACCGGAATAGTCACATCTGTGGACTTTTAACGTCCAGACACATAGGCACAGCAGCCGAAGCTTGTTTTCACCTATACATGCCTTTGTGTATCATGGAGAGCAAGAGAGGGCAGGTAAAAACAGAACTTCCCCAAGGTTATCAAGAAAGGGCCATTGTTATTATGTTTGTGAATTTGCCACATGTAAAATCTTGTATGCAGTGTATTTTCAATGCTCCAAATGTAACTGCAGTGGTTGAAAGATGGATTTATGTACATATGTAAGTATTTATGGATGGATGGATGATTTATATATGATCTTTCAAAAATGAAAGTAGAATAAATTTTGGTCCTTGTAACAAACTATGTATTGTAGTACGCGGGAGGATAAGGCGAATGTGGGAAAATAAAACAAATGCGCGGACATGTAATGCGCGTTGTTGCATTTATGTGGGTATAGTTTGTCCCATTTGCCGTACCGTACGCAAGTGCCCTTGCGTGAAAGCATGGCGAACCGAACCGGTGTGACTTTGGAAAGTGATTTAATGAGATATGCAGAATACGCTCCGAAATCTACAGTTCGGAGTGAAGCAGACGTTGATAAACGGGTTGTAAGTGTACTGAAGTTTAAAAAAAACTTTATTTGGTGGGCTAACATTCGGTAGTTTCATAGTAACCTAATTAGCTCTGTACATTGTGTTCTCATTGAGATGATAATTAAATTGTTTCAGTTGTCAGTGTTGGATTAATTCAACCCATTTAACGTCGTCATGTAGCGTGTTCACATTAACAAGTCAGACATACAGTCGTTCACCTGACTTTTTAGTGGGTTTTGGTAGTTCTGGGGTCGTTCTCTAATGCCGTGATAATGCCCTGGTATTTGATCATTATAACAAGTGTGTAGGTACTACCACTGAGTTGCGTTTAATTTATTATACAGGGTACCTTAAAATTGGTACTATAACGTTAGCTTTCGCTAAATAATCATATGTAAGCCTAAGTCGCATAGTACAGTTGTAGTGATCATTCGTAGCAGTGTTTCTTTTTTTTTTTTGGCGTAGAAATTGTTTGCATAACCTTTCGTGTTTTCTGCTTTGTCAATTGATAGATGCCTAAATTGAGGGATAACCCAGAAATAACTACATTTTCTTTTTTATATATATAGGGTGAGGTTTTGATTGCTGTTGGTCTCGGTGTTGCCGCTGCAGCTTTTGCAGGTGAGAAACCTCTAACTTTCCTGAATTGTTTCTGTACTTCCTATTATTAGAGGCATTTTGTCTGCTTATCAAGTCGGCGATTTTTAGAATTCAGCTGGATATTTTACTGCATCAATTTAGGCTGAGTACAGTGTTCGGTAGTGCTACATCAGGGCCCTCGATCCCTGGAACATGAAAAATGACTATTATCCACGTTGAAAGCCTGTGCCCGGGTGTCTACAAGTAGTTGATTTTACAACGTTGCTTGGCTCTTTTTTTGTCAGTGGGAAGGGCAGCTCCAAAGTGACTGACCTGCAGGTTGAATGTCGAATTCACATTGGTTGACATCAAACTGGAGTCAATAGCGTCAAATTAAAGTGGAGTTTGCGTACCGAGTCTAAATAAATTTAAGCCTATTGGAAACCTCCTCCTTAGTGACTGTCCATATTGGTCTTTCTTTCACTTAAATACTTGTAGAAAAGAATCAAACATTGATATTAATATGCATGACATCCATTATTTTCTCTTATGTTTTAGTGTCTGCATTCAAAATGGTTCATTCACTAATTATAAACAATACAAATATTAAGACAGGCTTCTCTCCCAATTTCTTTTACTTTTCACTGTGTTCAACTGTAAGACTGAGTCATAAAAATAACAGACAATAAAAGACTGCACTTTGCATGATCGATTTATATTTATTTTGGAAACATCTCTGCACAGACATGTTTGGAGATAGTGCCGCCTTCAGAGTGATATTCACAATATGTGCATTCTAATCTTAAATAACCACACAAATCCTCATGAGCAGCTAGGGGCAGTTTAACACGCCTCATATTGGGCGTCACCTGTGTGTCACCTGTTCGCCCTTAGATACACCCCCAGCTACAGCGAATCATTCCACAAAATCAGCAAAATTGTCATCACATGTCATTAACATACTTTTATGCAGGGGTGTCAGAAGTGGGGGGGGGGCTGGCATAAAATTAATACTTTATGCTAAATGTGGGGGAGTCCAAACGAATAATTATTCATTTAAATTATGTTAAATTATTAGATTTTGTGGCGGCGATGCTGATGCTTTTGTGGCAGTTCATACTCACTCGTAAGTGACATAATATTACTGATGCATGATATGAATAACCTAAAGGTCAAAAGAACCACGTAAGAGAAACGTCCTCATTCCTGCCATTCGATTGTGTGACTTAGAATTACAATATGTATCATTCTCAGACTATATTCTTGAGTCAGCGTCAATAGCGACGCTTAGCGGTATGTCTTTAAAAACTGATCAAAGTGTCATACGGAAGGCATGAAGACTGAACTGGCCATCAGTGGGTGGTTTGGCATTTAAGTGGAGGGTGGTTATGCACAGTTTAAAATGCACAAAATAAATTGTAATGGAACGCTGTGATTGGCTCAGTGTGGGGCTGCCAATAGCTCTTTTTCTATGGATTAATCTGTTTTACCGATTGGTTGATTGATCTAAATGATTAACCTAAATTTAAATGTATTTTATTTTGACAACAAACTGTGTTATTGCAGGGCTTTAGAAAATGGTCATCGGCTATTTGGTACTATTCAGGCATTATTTTTTATATTCATATTTAATTCTAATGCAAGAACTCGTGGCCGTAGGTGCTAGATAAGCATAGAGCTAAATAAGATTTTATCAACTCTGAGCTATTAGTTGAGTTCTCCACAAATGAGCTTGATGGGCCGAATGGCCTCCCCTCGTTTGTCATGTTCTTATTTAGTTTAAATTATTTTCACCCACAATTAGATAAGTAAATTATTAGCACGTCTAAAATATTAACGTGTAATATTATTGTGACGCCCAAAAGTCAGTAATCTTTATAAATTCGGTGTATCCTTATGCTTATTAAATTTGTTTAGCGTAGCATGCCACATGATATTGTGGATAAAGATTTTTATTTCAGTTCGCAAATTTGTGTGTGTGCAGGCTGTGCCTTTGCGGTGCTCGTTTTGTATCTCATATAATACTTTAGAGAAGCTTGACAGACTTCTGATTCCTTTTCAGGCTGAATAAGCTGCCTTGGAGATCAAAGAATGGTTTGAACAGCTTTTTCCCTTCCTTTTCTGCTGTAGGGCGCTATGCATTTCAGTTATGGAAGCCTCTTGGTCAAGTTATCTCTGAGACGGTGAAGAACATGCCTGCCTCGGTAAGAAGATGACGGTTTTCATTTAAGTTTTGTTTTTTTTCATTATTTCTTCACATAAAGTCTTCAGTAGATAATAAAATAGATGATAGATCCACATGCATAGGTAGTTTTGCATGGAGATGTAGTTCTAATGAACAGCATTTAGATGTTGTCTACCACTAACAGATGTGTGGTTTTCCAGTTTGTCAGCCCGTTGCCCACTGAATTCCCACCCCACAGCTTTTCAAATGGAATTAGTTCCTCATGGCTTTCTGTGTAATTATCCTAATAATTTGTTCATGATTAAATTTAAACTTCTGCCTACACTACACACTCAAACATTTAAGGCTACTTCACACTGTTACAGAAGGTATTCATTAACATATTTGTTAAACATGAAATAGAGTAAGTTTGCCATCGTTTGTAAAAAGTCAAAATTTGATTCTTAAAAAATTGTTGGCTTTAAGTTTACATTATTTTTGCATTTCATTAGTTCTTTTCTACTTTTGACATACAGGGAACTTTCAGAATCGTCGTTTTTTTTTTCCCTGTTCTCCTCTGAATTTTACTCTTGTGGCACCTTTATTTTTCCTTGTGCTGTTCCTGGGCGGTGAGATCTAGCTTGATCCTTCAAGCCAAGTGTTGATTAGTGTCAGATGGAATGTGTGTTTCTGCGATCTTCCGGATAAGAGGAACTTCGGCATTGCGCGGAGAGTAATGCAACGCAGAGTGCGCTTGTCTGCTGTAATGAACTTCAGATGGGGCTGTGGAACTTCAGCCTTGTGAACTGATGTTGTGCTGTCTTGTTTTTTAGATTTCATTTTATTACAACCATGTTTTGACTTAATGTCATGGAAACATAGTTCTGCACAGCTTTTTATTAACATTCAGTAATTTGACCTTTATTAATACTTTAGCACTCGCCACCATACTCATTTTAAAGGCTTAGATCTACCATTTATTGTTTTCTCGTGCATGTCTTCTTGCACGTATAATAAAGACTTCGCTCTACGCAGCATATATTTAAAAAATGACTTCAAATGCAAACTAGCTAATAAGTGCTGTGACATATGGGTCATGTGTGACTGATTAAGTGAACCATGTCTGCATAAGGTAACACTTTCTGTGAGGTGTACCTTTAGCCTGAATATATATATATATATATATACACACACACACACACACACACATACTGTAACATTTTAAGTTTTATTAGGCACAATGATGTGGTTTGTGGATATGACATTTTGGTGGCATAAAATGAATATTTAAAAAAGTAAAAAGAATCATAACTAAATTAAACGAAATGACCGTGGACCATGCCTGTGTGGAGTCAATTCTCCCACTTCGGCTGAGTCCCCAAGTGTTAAACCAGAAAATCTTTTTGCAAATCCCAGTGAAGCAGACCAGCTTGGGCTTGGGGCCCAGTTTAAGTTCCACATGAAATAGCAGAGTCCACATACTTAAGTGACACAGCATGTTACTACCTTTGATCGTATTACATACGGAGAATATTGTGTCACTGCTGGTCTTTGTTCCACAGGCATTTTCTGCATATTACAAAGGGGGCTTCGAGCCAAAGATGACTAAGCGAGAGGCCAGCCTCGTCCTGGGGATCAGGTGAGAAGAGCTTGCGTGCGAGAGGCAGAATCATCGGCGCTTACGTGGGCGAATGTGGCCCCCCGTCGAAATTCATTTCTGCTACAGGCCTGCTCCGTAATGTTGGCTGCAGGGTTTTGGGGGCCTGCATTGAGCCTGCAGTGTTGACAGCCCCAGAAGCGCAGGCCTGCCACTGAACACATGCTCACCATGTCAGTATAAACTTGCACACTTGAAGTGATTGTCCTCTCTGCTTCTAGAATTTTACTCGCCCTGTGTTTTCATATCTTTAAATAATTTTTTACATTTTGTCAGTGTCATATTGTTTTGGTTGCTGAGTGCTGTAGGGAAACCGTGTTGACAAAGATGCTGTTTAAAAATAGACACTCCTCTACTTATGAACTTTCAGACATATGAATGAAGAGGACTGTAAGTCCAAATTCTGATCATTAGGCTCCCGTTTCCTGTCCATAACATCAATTTCTTTTTTTTCTGCACGCCAATTCCCCCTAGCACGAATTCTGGCCGCTACTCCCGCCGTGCAGCAGCGTAGCGTGCGCACTCCCAGGATCTTCTCTGTTTGTACTTGCGTATACCCTTAAAATGATGTTGAATAACGACTTACGAATATTTCAAGTTATGAGCAGCCGTTCGGAATGTATCTTATTCGTAAGTAGAGGAGCGTCTGTACACTGAAATGAACTGAACTGAAGTTATAAAATTGCCTTGGCACAATTTTTCATGTTCCAAAATAATTTATCATAATATTTTTGAAAATGAACTATTGGTTAGTAAGGTTAACTGGAAATAACACCGTGGATTTGACTGACGTATGTAGGGTTATGTTTTTCTTTCTGTGGCCACTAGATGTCTCTGAAATCCCACGTTTCTCTTGTAGTCCCACCAGCAGTAAAGCAAAGGTACGGGAAGCGCACAGAAGAATCATGGTTTTGAATCACCCTGATAAAGGTGAGAGCTGCCCTCTTTCATAAAACCAGGTTGATTTACAGATCAACAAGTACTTTGGTCATATCATTTTTTCGTGTGAGAGCGTATTATGTAGCATTGAATTGATTACTTTGAAGAATTCCGTTAGTAACGTTATTTGGCATCTCTAAATTGCTTTTAATGGATTACCTGTGTATGCCCTGCAGTGGACTGCCATCGCAGCAATGGCTTATCCCCGTCATGTGCTCACTGTTCTGGGTTCTACACAGCCCCCTGCAATCCTGTTCTAGATAAAGGGTTGGAACATGGATGGATGTTCAGCTGTGAGATAAGCAGATCAGTCACAGTACTGAAATTCTCTTGCGGTGCAACCAGATAATCCGGCATTTTCCTGCCTGACCTTGCCTTCCTTCTTGAGTTGAATGTGGGTCGAGAGGTTTTTTGTCTGTCTGTCTAATCGGAGAAGGAATAAACAGCTAACTGAGAGTATGGCATCGGAATTGAGGGAAGTGAGTGTGTTTGGTCAAGGGACGCAAATGTTCTGCCTGTAAAGTCGCTGTTTTTCGTACAGGTGGATCTCCATACTTGGCAGCAAAGATTAATGAAGCAAAAGACCTGCTGGACTCCGGCTTACGGCATTGACCCGTTTATGTCTTTCCTTCAGCCAGAATTCTGCTTACCTCTGCAGCATTTTCCCCCAGACTCCACATAAATTTCGTGTCACTCTTCTCTGCATGTGTGGCACTTTTTGCCCGGTCTCTTCGCAAGGGTCCCTCCGGGGAGTCCAGAGGAGCTCAGACACATGATGGACTGGATGTTCCTGGATGTTCCCAATCAGCAAACCTTGACTGAGTGCCTCCTGTGTTTGTGCCCTTTTTCTTTGATGAGGTGCACGTTTTTGGAAAACCTTCACTTCCAAATGCACGTTACAATTTTAGCAGTGTCAGATACATTTGCCACCATACTCCAATAATGGGAAAATTAATATTAATATTAATATTAATAGCAGTTATACATAAATATACATTGTATATTTTGTTTTATTGACTTGTGTGAAATGTGAGAGAGACATAAGTTTTCCTGTCGGATAGGAGTAAGCAGGGGCAGAGTACAATGAATCTATTTGTCTTTTGATTTTGAGTAGAGTGTAATTTTTGTTCATCTACACAAAGCAATGGTCATTCATTTTTAATTTATTCCCGATTGCATATCTGCTGGACTGGCTGTGTTGTCTGTATTCATATTTGTGATGTAAACACACAAACCCTGGTGGTAATATTACATGCCTCTATGTGATGGCTGTCCCATTTATTTGCTATGTTCATTCACAGTGAAGTCTGTCTGTCAAGTTTATGGAAATGATTCTTTTTCCTAAACGGTAATGCTATCAGATACGTCTGATATAAATATGTACATCTAATAAAACATCTAATGGAAGAATTATTTTTCTGAGCTTTTTACCTGTGATTTGCACCAGGTGTGGCTCATTTTGGTTTGCTTCAACAATTTCAGGCTTGGGGTAGTGGAGGGATTTCATGTTTTGCTAGGTGAAATGTAGAAAAACTTGTGAGGTTGGAGATTCTCATTTTCCCCTAGTTTTCACCTTAAGTTCTGTGTATATTGCACCAATGAGTAAAATGCCTAGATCAACTTGTGATCAGTTTCAATAGGAGTATATTAGCTCTGGCTGATAAAACGAAAATTAAAAACCAGTTTTTGTAACAAATGTAATCTTGCTTCACTAGTTTCATCTGGCAGTTTTAGATCTTAGCATTCAAATTGTGCCTTGCACTGTAGGTAATATATGCAAGAGCCGTCTGCTACAGAAATAAAAAATGTAACAGATGTAAGCAATAGTCATGCAAGGTCCTTGAAAACAATGTCATGGTAAACTATGTTCAGCCTTGTGAATCACTAAACCTTCTAATAGTTCAGTATAGGGAATCTTAGGAGAAGTCTGAGAAAACACGACACGATGTACTGTCACAAAAGCGTAATCGTTTCTCAAACCAACTCGGCATAGATCGTGCCCAGCAACCTTCACCGGTCACGCAGCCTGTTCTGATACAAGCTGCAGCTTTAAGGCTCATTAATGCTCAGTGTCAAGCACACACACGAACGGAGGCTTCTGTCCATAGTCTGCTTTCATTTTCTCCACATATGTGCATATTTACTGAAAGCTTATGGATATAGATGAAGCGGAGCAGTACCACAAGAAATTGTGGGAGATTTTTAAAAAAATAGTTGAACTTTTGAGCAGTGACTGCATTTGGGTGCAAAAATCTAAGTTCAATAACATTTTTTATAGCGCCTTACACAACAAAGTCACTCCAAGGCACTTTACATCGGTGTGTTGTGATGCATTTATACAGAATAATTCAACAACAGGGACAAGGAAAGAAAGAGAGAGAGAGAGAGAGAGCCAGATGACAATGGAGGAGAGGAAGTAAAAAAACTCTTAAGTAAGGAGAAAAAAACCTCTGGGGCCCCAACATCAGCTGGTTGGCCCCACCCACTCCCCCTCCCGGACATGATGGCATTATAAAAAAGAAAGAACGGGCTTGCTTGCTAGATGCAGCGTGTAAATTGCTCAAGGGCAAAGTCAAAATCCATCAGTGAGTCAGTTCTTCATGTCGGCCTGTGTAGGGTGGCAGATTGAAGGCTGTGCCCACGATGTTACAGTTTGTATGTTAAATCCACAATACCCCTCCATGGCACTGAACCAGGACTCCAGCACAGATGGCGCCCACCCCCGGTACCATCAGGACATGTGGGTAGGAGGCAGAGAGCATGGGTGGTCAGAACATGCGTTGACACATAAACGGACAAGCATAGCAGATAAAAATGACATGTACAACAGCACCAGCAGCCATAGTTACGGTGTGTTATGTGTTAGGTTGCCGATTACATTAATGTGCAAAAGGTCTTCAGTTGAGATTTAAAAACTGAGACCGAATCGGCATCTTGAACACTAGATGCAAACCATTCCATAATATAGGTGCCCCATGGTAGAGAGCTTCACTGCCAACTGTTGCATTATTTATATGTGGAATAACCAGGAAGCCTGCGTTCTGTGATCTGAGTGGACAATATGGCTTGTAAACTTGAAATATTTCTGTTATATAGGCAAGGGCTAGACCACTGAGACTTTGGTCAACTGGCTGGCATGAGACTTTTAGTTTGAGACAAGTCTGTGTGTGCATGCATTTACATGTACGCAACAATTTTATTACATTGTAACAGGTCTGTAAACTGCCCAACACTATTGATGTAGCTAATTTTAGGTTTATAATGGAATAATATAGATTTTCTGTAAGATTTCTTGCATGAGTCAGAAAGTGTGCGTGTCACGTCATGCAGAGAGTTGGAAAACCTGTTGAGAATTTTTAAGTCAGTCCTGAACCTAACAGGAATCCAGTGCAGGGAAATAAGAACAGGGATCATGTGTTTTTAAGTCAGT
>JAODKF010000040.1:16805046-16830528 GCA_026779585.1 Mormyrus proboscirostris
GGGATCATGTGTTTTTAAGTCAGTCCTGAACCTAACAGGAATCCAGTGCAGGGAAATAAGAACAGGGATCATGTGTTTTTAAGTCAGTCCTGAACCTAACAGGAATCCAGTGCAGGGAAATAAGAACAGGGATCATGTGTTCAAACGTCCAGCTCCTGGCAAAATTTTGGCCAGCGGAATTTTGAATACGCTGCAAGGAATTCATTGTACAGTTTGTGCTCCCAGATAATAGAGTATTACAGTAGTCTATTCCATTGTATCCAAATGCATGTATTAGTTTTTTCATGGTCTTGAATAGTAAGGGAATGTCGTAGTTTGGCAATGTTGCACAGCTGCAGAAAGCACACTGCATCCACGTGAGAGGCTTGTATCCAAGATAAAGCTCAAGTTACAGGTTAAGCCTCTGAGGGAAAAAATCAGCCCCTGAGAATAGAGTGTCGAGATTATAGCAGACCTACCCGTAGACTTGCCTCCAAAGAACAGAAACTTGGTTTTCTCTGCATTTATTAACAAAAAACTTTTCATTGATCCAGGTCTTAACTTCATGAAAGCAATTTGCTAAAGTGACGAGATGAAGTGCATATTTGGGATTTTGCTTTTTTATTATATTACATAATGGCAGCATACAGAGAGCGAACCATATAGGATCTACAACTGACCCCTGTGGTACTTTATATTTGACCTGTGATACTGACAATGGAGTGCAGCTATTGGACACTTGAACGAATCGATATCGAATAGTCAAATAGGATTTAACCCGATTCAACTCTATTCCGCACAATCCGACATCAAATTCAAGTATTTGTAATAGAGTACAACCCTGTTTCCAAACAAGTTTGGATATTGTGTAAAATATAACTAAAACAGGCAACAACAGGCAACTGGTAACAACAAAGCAAGGATAAATACAGCTAGCCTACCTAGGTCAAGCTTAAAGCTGGCTAAGTAACCGACGTTACCTGTTACGGCTGTATTTGACATTCATGGTCTATAGATTACGCTGAATCTTGGCAGGGTAACACCATTAGTTAGCACAGCTAGCTATTATCAAACTTTACAGAACATTTATAAAACAACATACAGTCAGAAGTATTACACGATCAAAGACCAACAGCCCATACAAAGGATAATAAAAGTAGGATTTACAAAGAAGCTTTTTTCCAATAATATCATTAAAAAGAACATCAAATAAACACATAGATTTATTATATTTACATTTGTGAATATAGAATGTAGCTAGAATATTGCACTTGAGACAGCGTTATTGGAACGTGTCATCAAATAATACACGGTAAGAATCGGTTAGGGTCGGCAATGTACGCATGCGCGAAAAAGTCACAGCGACATGCTCCACTGACTGAGAGAAACCGGAAGTGTGAGCAGTGGACTTTATAAGCAAACTACAAACAGAAGCTTACACTTTAGTGCTGTTAGTTTGCCCCGGTTCGTGAACCTTTATATTTTGCATCCGGTTTTCTCCATTAGTAGTCTCTCAGCTCTGTCTGACTTCGTCTCCAGTCTTTGCTCTTTGCTTTTGATTTTAGCTCTCCTGGGTAATTCTATCTCTGATCACCTCGGATTCTTCTCTCACCTGGGTCCCAGCGTTGGGAGCTTCTTCCAGGTACTAAGCGCCGAATTCGCTCCAAACTATTCCACTTTCTTCTCTAAAACAGCAACAATTGTTTTTGTGACGCTGCTACCGAATTATCCCTTTTGTTAAAATTCACCTGTAAAAAAATAAAACAATTCATTCGAACTTACAGCTCCTTCGTCTACGCCCTTTGCTAATGTATGCAGGTTACTGTTTAATGTATAACGTCGCCTTGTACACAACTGAAGGTATTTAGGACATTTCAAGCAAGACGGATAATTAAGGAAACCCCAAAATGCCAGAATGACAAGTAAAGTCATTTAAAAGGTTTACTGAGTCCTCCTGTTCTTTTTGGGACATGTCAGATATTTATAACTGTGAGTCACTTACTGCATGGACTTGATTTGCGGCCTGTATCTCATTTACCAAATCTACCAAAGTCTTATTGAATTACTTGAATGTGCCTCTGTGGCTCGTTGCACGTGTGTATTTGGTGAATACTGCACTGCATTATACAGCCTGAGTATTTGGTGAATACTGCACTGCATTATACAGCCTGAGTTTGTCAGTGACATTTGTGTAAAGTACTTACTGAGCTTAAAGAATAGTCAGAAAGGAAAATATGGTTTGAATCAAATTACAGTTAATGGTGATATTTTACACTGAATTTTCACAGTTTTAAAGTCTTACTCCTTTTCCATTAGCGGTCACCCACATACTGAGAACCGCAATTGTTTTAATAAGTGCATATTGTATTTTTGCAGAGAGGAAACATGTGTGAAATGGTGCTTGTGGACATTGGCCACAGTAACTGTCCACAAGATGGCTGCTTGCAAAAACGCTTGAAGGATACGTCTGCCATGATAGATGATGGGGCATACAGTCATATATACATTATGATCGACAGAAATTCAGAAACAGAAAAAAACCATGTACAGACCACTTCAACAATCCTGGAGAGCTTTGCGGGTCAGAAGGAGAAAATTCACATACTGGATGAAGCCTGTCTGGCATCCTCCTGGTACAGTTTTAAACAAGCCGTGGATGAATTGGATCTAAGTGCTGTGCTGGTTGTTACGTCCAGCCAGAGGAGGAACATGCTGCAGACCTACCAAAGCTTACTCTTCACCGCAGTCTACAGCTTTGAGTACGCAGCTTCATTCGATGACTCACAATGTCTCATCTCCAGCAGCCATCTCAGCAAAAATATCAGAGAGGAAGTGAAGGCTTTCCTCCAGAGCTTACCTGCTGTCACTGGAGAGATTTCTGTCCTTAGGTCGACTTTAATTTCAGGTGAGTTTGGATATTTTGTTTTGACTTTTTAACAGATCTGTCTAAAGCCCCAACACTGGGATTTATGCATAGAAGGTTTACTGTTCCTCAATATTAAAATTAACCCGTTTAAATGTGCTGATTACGGTGATCTCATTTGTAGCTAATTAAGTGGCATTCAGTGGTTTATTATGCATTTGTAGCTTCATACATAATAATTGTGAAGTGGTAGTTACGAAAAATAGGAATTCGGAATAATTTTTTGCTAATTTATACAGCTGGATACCTTGTTGGAGTAAGTAAAGTTAATCGCCTTGTCAAGGTATCGACAGAATGGCACCATGTTCCCTGCTGTCCTGCTGTGTGCTGTCCGGCCTAAGAGCCCCTTCTGCTCCATTGACTGTGAGGTGAAGTGTGTCACTAACAGCCTTCTCTGCTCTTGAACACCTCTAGACAGCTTTTCTCATGGTTTCACCACCAGAACGGGAGGTATCTCCTACATCAGTACACTGCGATCCCTGAACCTCTTCAGCGGCTCCAGGCGCAGGGACCCGCATGTAGTTGTTGAGGAGAACCTGCGTCGCCTGGGCCTTCAGGCCGGCTTTGATCCCAGAACTTTTCACCTTGTAAAAGTAAGCTGTACGGAACCCGGAATGTACCCATATGTCCAAAGTGCAAAGGTCACACGTGCTGATTATCTGATTGTGGAAACTGGTGACAGACGGACCATGCCAGTGATGTATGGGTGATTGGGAAGCCAGAGCCTCCCAGCTACGACGGCATGGTAACCAACCAGGTGGGACTGGTCATTGCTGCACCCGGAGCTGACTGCATGCCCTTGCTTTTCACGGACCCTGTGGCAAAGGTCATTGGCGTGGCTCACGCAGGTAAGCCCTATACAGCCACACAACTGACACAATTGATATAATTCCTGGAAGTGTTGATTCCTGTAGAAAAAATTTACTTTAAATATACAGCTTTAGAAAAAATTAAGAGACTACAGCAGAATTTTTAGTCTCACGCAATTTTCAATTTTTGGGTATTTCTGTATATTATACATTTTTATGCAAACTCCAACCTGACTTCTCTGTTTCTCATTGACGAAGGGCTTCTTCTTCCTTGCTTTATACGACTTGTCCTGCTTCTAGTAGTCTGTTATGAATTGTCCTAGCAGTGCACTTCTCACCACTTAATGTTTCCCATTCTTTTTGAAGGTCACTTGATCTCGTCCTCCGATTCATGACACACTGTTGGATAAGTTGTCATCTCTGGCATTAGAAAATTGCTTCTGTCCTCTGTCTGGCTGGTTCTTGCTTCACATTGTTCTTGTGAACTGCTGTCTTGGAAACTTTGAGCCTGGAAGCAGCCTGCCTCGCATTGTAGCCTCCTGCCAGCAGAACCAGGATTAAACCATGATTTAAAAATGCAGATTTTAAAAAAAAATATATATATAGGTCTCTTAATTTTTTCCAGAACTGTATATGCTTCTGTTTTGAACTCCTTTTTAGGTGAGCGTTTTGTTTCTGATGCCAAAAACTCAAGATAGACTCATGTTAATTTGTATAGTAAAGCTTTCTTGCCAGTATCTCTCACAGTATTTTATTTCACAAATCATATTTAGGTTGGAAAGGTACTTTGAAGGGGGTTGCCATGGAAATGGTGAACGCCATGGTATCGGAGTTCGGCAGTACGCCATCTGACATCGTCGTGGTCATTGGCCCATCTGTAGGCCCGTGCTGTTTTACTCTGGACCGAGATTCTGCCGAAAAGTATTATGCTATTCATCCAGACTGCGTCAAAGCTAGGGGTTCCACGCGGCCTTACATCGACATCAGACTAGCCACAAGGTAAAGGTGAACATCCCTTCAGTCTGCTTTCTGCCCAGACAGCTCTGTTTCTGTAATGGAGGGCCAGTCGTGCCTAGAACTGAAACCTGTTGGTTACTCATAAAAAATCCATGTGGCGAAAAGATGTACGTGCAGTACTTTCTGGGAGGACTCTGTTTTGTGGTGGCCTGTTTGAAGTAGTTTTACAAACCGTATAGAGAAACACCACTATGAAATTTTATGTAATAAAGAAATGTTTGCTATTTTCAGAATTCTCCTCCAGCAAGCTGGGATCCTTCCTCACTGTATCCAGGATAACACTGTGACAGACAGGCCCCTCCTTACACTGTGCACAGCCTGCAACCCTGATGCCTTCTTCTCCCATGTTCGCGATGGGATCAATTTTGGCACACAGATTGGTTTTTTGTGGATTAAGAATCCGTGCGTTAGTGGGTGAACAATTTAGTTATCAAATAGGATATCGACTGAGAAGGAAAACGGGTCTAAATAAAACTTTTATACAACAAAATTGTATTCACAACGTGCAATATAATGCATAATTCCCTGAATATTTTATTCTATTAGGTGCTTTGAGCATCAGAATCATTTTACTTCTGGTTTTAGTTTGGGCTGTTGGTGGAAATTTCTAAGTTGTGAACTGAACAGCTACACTTTTGTTTTGTGTCTGGAGTTTTCACAATGTCCTCATTTTTGCATGGGTTTTAAATCCCATAATGTGAGAGTGTACGCTGTGATTGGCTGGAATTCTATCCAAAGTGTGCCCTGTGATTGGCTGATATCATGTCCAAGGTGGCCCTTGTGCTTTGTTTTTTTGTGTGAAACAACCCTGTATTGGATAAGCAAAGGATTTTTGATTGTTCTAAAATACATGAATATTTTGAGAAAATTGTTTGATTCATTTTCAAATATCAGTTTTAAGAATGTATTTTAAAGCATAATACATTTTCTGTAACTTACCTGGAAGGAACCTGTTCTTTTCTGATCTTCAAAACAGTGGAACATCAGATTTTGTGGTCAGCTGTGGTTTGAGCCATTCATCTACAGCATCCTTCAGTCACGCTTCTGAAACTAGTGTAGCGAAAATCTGTAGATGGGAAAACAAAGTTGGTAGATACAGTAGTCATAGAAAGAGGAATTTTATTAACCATGGAGGAAATTCCGAGTCGATGTCACAATGAACATAAGTGCCACATGCAATGCTTAAAACTGCCACACTGTGTCATCTTTCTTTGATTTTTTAATGCCATTACTTTCATGTGTGAAGTTTCTAACAATCGCAGTTAACATTTGCCTTTGTCATTATCACTTGAGGTTTTGGCTAATAAAATGCGTCACTGTCACTGCGGCACGTGAGAAAGCTTGAAAGACGATATATATATATGTTAAATGCACACGTAAGTCTGCTGTGTTTCATTAGGCTTTTCTATCCTAAAGTTTACGGTAATGCAGTATAACCCAAGCCTTTTAAAATGGTAATAATGCGTTATGGTGGGCAGTTGCGGTTCGGTCCCCTCTGGGGGCGGCATGCGTCTCTGCTGGCTGCTGTCCATGGTGCTTACTGAGGTTACTGTGTTCAGGGTGGCATCCGGACTCAGGTCTGAGTCCCCACAATACAATATTTTTGTTCAGATCTACAATCATTATAAGAAAACTTGAGTTTATCGCGTTTTTTTTTTGGTAACTTATAGCTGGATTTACCATTATAATAGGCATCAAATGTATGTTTACAGAGCCAGTCTTTGTCCAGTTAGTTTATGCATAAAATTATTCTAAATTGTCAGCATTTCTCCACATTCATATTCATAAAATGGGTATTGAAAATAAAAACTGGTTTGCTTTACAAAAAAAATGATCCCAATCTCAAAATCGTGCATTTCTCAGTACTACTGGGAAGCTGTTTACATGGAGCCCTAAGCGATCATAAGCATTTGCCTGACAATCACAGTAGAATCACCTGCTGTTCTTGTGCTTCCGCATTTATTTTCATTATTTATCAAGAAATGTTTTTTCCATATTCAGTCCATCCACCCATCCATCAATCTCCTGTGACTGCTTATCCTATTCAGGGTCATGGGGGTCCAGACGCTACGGGCACAAGGCAGGGAACAACCCAGGGTGGGACACCAACCCATCGGAGGCCACACTCACACACCGTTCACACACACACACACACACACACGCACCTACAAGTAATTTTGATAACACCAACTAATCTCAGCATGTTTTTGGAGGGGGGGGGGACCCAGGGACATATTCAGTATTTAAATTAAATCTGAAAGAAATATCTAGATTCTGGATCCTTCTAAACCATTCAAAGTCCACAAGCTTATGAAACCACAGACATCAGTCTACAGAAAAACAATGTACAATACAAAAAATACATTTACATTAACACCAGACAAAATAATCCATGTTTTCATTTCTTTATTGAAATTTGAGAAGTGTAAGTGAATTATTGTTTCACTGGTTTGAGGAACATGCAAGAACATAAGCAAACATCCTACACATTGATGTGGACCCACAGTTGGTAGGATTATCTGTAGAGTGGGCTTACTGTGACATACTTGCAGTGTGTCACTGTTAAAAAGGAAAATACTACAAATTTCAAATGAACAATGGTTTACAGTACAATTTAATGCAAGAAAATCAGTCTTAATTTGCTCGGAAGCAGCATCCATGACTTACAGCATTAAAAGACCAACCGAGTCTGTCCGACGTAACCGCTGACCACTCAGCTATACAACCCAAATTGTTTTTCTCCCTTCCTGCTTCTTATTACAATTCAGTGTTTACAATAAATAGTCTAACTCATTTAAATTGAGCTAAATGTAGCAACTCCACACATTCTCAAAGCAGCCGTTACTGCTTTAAAAGGCAGGAACTGAGGTTGAGAAGCGTTTATCTGCACTTTACTAAAGGCAAAGATCAGCACTTCAAATCAATACTGAAAGATTTACTTCCATTCATTGGGCACATTTAGCACGTGTCAAAACGAATGTACTGATGCGTGTGTTGGCTATATAGTGAAATTCCAATGAAAGTCTTTTTTCAGTTCCAGTACCAAAAGCAGAGATATTGTGTCAGTGGTCATCAGAACCTCTTCACATTCTTCACAGAGAAAGTGCTTGCTGTTAAAATTGACTCTCAGTCTGCAAAAAAAGGCCTATTTACACACAGAAGCTTGGCAACCTCTGTACAGTTCCGGGGTCACCAATGAATAGGCATAAACTTAAGTCCCTACAATGCAGGCACAATGATCCTTTGAGGCGCTTTTGCGTGACATTCTCAGTGATCTTGTTAGTCCATGGGTTTTGGTTTAGAATTATATCCATCAATAATCATTTCACCCTAGACGATTGTCTGAGATGTGTAAAGTGTTTCAAAACATACTGCTATCGTGTGTCAAGTTTGGAGTGTTAAAATGTGCAAATATTAAACAAACTGTCCAGTCTCTGCAGTGCATTCTCGCCTCGGCCTTTTAGTTTCTCTCGCTGGGTGATCTTGTGCTATGCAGAAGGTCCAGAACTCTGCGAAGCCGACTGCGCAGGTGGAGCAGACTGCTGGGCCGCTGCCCCTTGCGGCTGCGTGGATGGTGGCGGTGACCCGCTTTGGACTTGGGCCTGAAACTGCGCGAGCTGCTCTGGACTGGCCAGATTTTTCAGCAGGCTGTTCTCCTGCTCCAGCTGCGAATTCCTTTCAATCAGTTCTTTTATCTGCTCTTTGAGGACCTCCACCTCCTCCCGCACGGCGTACATCAAATGACTTTTTACTAGGTCCTACAAAGACAAAGAAATGAGAACAGTATTATCAGGACAACCATTTCCCCATTAAATATTTTCAGATCCTGTATAAAAGTGCTGTTAATAATAGTAAGGAATGTAGCCAGAGGCTGTCATAGGCAGGCTGTTAGGTCTCTTGCCATCACAAAGACAAAAAGGAGGTTTATTTTAGATATCCATTGTACTGAGACTAAGCAATTAATTTGTTTTACATTTTAAGGAAGCTGATGGTCTAAGTAACACTGTTCAGTTCATTTTGATATTTACACTGCCATAAAGACTTGTTTTGCAGGGACACTGGATTTTTATCCATGAACAAACAAAATGGCTGGTTGGTGGAGCACTGAGCCAGTCTGCTGTCCAATTACTGTAACACCCTTTCTAAGGCACCAGGGTCTCCTAGCAACAGTCGGGGCTGGGATACAGCAGGAAAGTCTATCACCTGCACTCCTTGGAAATTAATATGTAAATCGTGAAGTTCCCAAGTCAAATCAAGTATTTAAGTTATGTAATCAATGGTACTGATTGCATTAAACGAACATCGATTAGATCACTAAAACACTCCGAAGTCAAGGCGCAGATCTGCACACTTCCGGTAGTAAGTCCAACACAAATAACTGCCTAATAAGCAACACCTCAACTAATGAGCTGGTTATTTTCATAAACTACTGAAAAGAGTAGGCTTAGATATTTACAGTATCAAACATTTTCCACTTACCATTGCTTGTTCAATTTTGTTGTCTATGGCCACCACGCTAGCACCTGAAGCGCTAGAAACAAAACGGAAAAATCCAATTAGTATAAAAAAAATATTAAAAATACTAGCAATATTACACGAGTGGATACGTTAATGGTTTGTCGATGGGTCTCAAATGATTCACTATCGTGATAAATATTGTGCAGCTTTGAATTCCCGGTCTCTCAAAGCCCGTAAAACAGACACAAATGACCTATTTTCATTACATCAGCCTGTACAGTAACTGTAATACATCAATAATGCAAATAAATATTAATATGCATTACGTCGTATCCGCTCTTACATACAAACCTTTGCAGGCGAAGAGTGTTTGTTTTCTTATGAACCAGATTAAATGTACAGAAGCGCTGTGCAGAGCCGCATACGGCCAACCTTCGGCAGCGGTAAGATGCTAAGCCAGACAAATAACGTCAGCGTCGTTTTCCTTCATCAGTACTTTTTCGGGATATTTTTTAAAAAGGTGACTTGAAACGGTATTTACCTATTATGAAAAAACAGCGATGGATTTTCCGCACTCAGCAATGACGATAAAAATGATTTCGAGAGATTTCTGAGCTGACAAACACCAAAATCCATCGCCATAATACGGCAGGGGGTCGTCATGCTACAGCGGCCATCCGCACCGAAACGGCATCACGGAGACGCATGTTCGCCAGCCGTCATGGTTGCGCTCTTATGCTGAGCTTGAGGTGGCTTTTGCAGGAGATAAAGTCGGGTTGCCAGCATAAGCGGCCAGCCCGCAGAATGGCACAGAACAAAGAGCCTCCCAGGTCAGCTCGTCCCGGCGCCGCCGACAATCCGCAGGCGCCATTATATTTACATAATATATGCAGGAAAAACAGCACAAGCCTACATCCCATTGGCGCACAAAGCGGTATTACTGACTAATATATGTAGGATCGTCCTTTACAGTGCAGAATACTCAGGAACGTAATACAACACAACAAAATACTGTATGACCAGCCTTCTCCCGTCTTTTCAATGATGTACTACTCGTTTTTTTCGTACAGGTACCATAAACCACTGGCAAATGCACTGCTTCCTGCTGGCTGGTTATAATAACCAGGAAATAAACAGCATGCCGTTCCTAGCTCACGTGCCCCCCTCCCCCACCCCTCAAAGTTAATAATGTACAAATACATGCCTCCAATTTCCTACTGCACTATCCATTCATCATCCATCAACCCTCTGCTTTTCCCGGCAGCAGGCTAAGCGGGTCAAGTCTACGTGTCTTTTTCCACTGCGACATGCTCTAGCTAATTCTGAAGGATCCTTAGATGATCCAAGCCAGCTAAAAGATCTCCAGCATCCTCCTCTGGGCTTTTGCTCAGTAGGATATGGCCTGAGCAGTTTCTTTGGGAGCCATTCAAGTGGCATCCTTACCTATGCAATAAAATAAATAATAATAATAATCACAACTTTATTGATCCCCGTGGGGAAATTCCTTTATTGGGGAAATTCTTTTTTACGCCTCCCTCAACTTGTTCTTTGTAGAGCAAGCTGTCCGCGAAGGGCTGCCACCTGTTGGGGCACCCAGGGAGCTGGGGGTTAAGGGTCTTGCTCAAGGACCCGCAGACATGCTGAGGCTGGGGTTTGAACCTGCGACCTTGTGAACCTGGGTTTGAACCTGCGACCTAGGGCCACATGCTGCCCCTATGTATAGAGAGTATAGAAACCCTGTGGAAAAACATCATTCTGGAAACTTGTACTTTTAATGTAATTTTTTTCCCAGAGGTAAGGATAGATAGGTTCAGCCTCATGGTCTGTCTGTAACTCCCACTTTACCACAAAGGACCTCAGTGCAAACTCAGTGTGTCATATACCCTCTTACCCTCACTCATGAACAAAACCCAGAGCAATCCATTTTAGCAATCCGAAACGCCTTGCATTTTCAGGTGTCAACTTTCATAAGGCTAAAAGCATGACATCATGTGCAAATACATACCAGGCACAGTGAAGCTCGGATACTGTACCTTGTCCATGAAAATTACAAGCAGGAGTGAAGACAAGAAGCACCTTTCTTAGAGGCTTTGAAATTGCTATATTTCTTCAATTTTCTGCCAAGAATGCAGACACAATTCTTATTGCATTTATACAGGACACAAATGGCAAGTATTGCCCCAGTACTCCATATTCCTGCAGTACAGTGCTGAACTGAAAAAGCTTTCTCCTCTAACGATATCCTGTTCTTGCATATTTTTAACAATGAACAGCTTCATATCTTCAAACCTTGATTGTTATTCAGGTATACGGTAGAGCCGTCGCTTGATTAAACTCGTTTATTAAAAAGCATTGACTAAAAATTTTATATATATGGCGGAAGGAAGACAGCACATGCAAGATGAGGATCCAGATAAAGAGCGGACAAAACTGTGGATGCAATTACCTAGGGCAGCCCAGGGTGCTGTCGATATAAAACTCGAGGGCTCCCTAGTCAATGTAAGCACAGTGGTTAATAGTCTTGGTGTCACTATTGACTCAGCCTTGTCTCTAAATGCTCACATAAATAACATGGTTAAAACAGCTTTATTCCACCTGAGGAATACTGCAAATCTTAGAACAATGTTCTCACTTCAGGATGCAGAACAATTAGTACACACACCTTTATGATTAATAAACACCTCTGCATGATTAAATAAACTCCAGTTGGCGCAGAATGCTGCCGCAAGAGTCCTACCAAGGGCTAGGAAACATCAGCATGTCAGTTCTGTACTGGCCTAATTAATATTGTATTGCAACAGAGCAGCATATTTAAGACAACAGGTCTTTCGGTATACCGGTTCATACCGAAAACCGTTTTTTGTTATTGTTATGATATGAATTGTTCTTATACCGCAGTACCGGTTTAAATGCCCTACACAACGTTCGGAAAGTGGCGTGGCAGGAAAGACATAGCTGGCGCTGGAGTTGAAAATAATGAGATACTGGGCTTACCAAAAAAAAAAAAAAAAAAAGATTCTCAGATTCTAATTCCATATTAAAAATTAGTATCTGATTAGACACTCTTTTTCACCATTATTAATGGCAACAGTGTGGTTTTCGCCTCATTTGCCACACTTTACACAGCACCACTGCAGCGCGCGCAGGCATGCATGCACCTGCAAACACTAACACAGCCCCTCCCCTACTCTCAATAGCCGCTGAACGCATCCGCGCTGGTTAACACACACATACCGAGTTGGCCGAACATGGCAAATGCTGCAGTTAAGGGCACTTCGCAAGCTTTCTATGCAAACAGTGCTACAGAGCTGTGGCGACAAATAGCACGTCAAACTTGGCGGAGCATCTTAAAGACCGACATCCTGGTCTTTATGAGAAATTTCACAAGGTCAGTAAAGCTTGCATTCCAGCAACAGTAGACTATTAAACACTTATCAAAAACGTTAAGTTGGCCGGCGCACACCATAACATTAGCCGTTTATCTCTATGCAGTTAGCCAACAGGCACATTAGCCATACGTTATCATTAAGGTAGCGGATAGGCGCAATGGCTTATAATAAAATAATATCACTTTAAAAATGTGTCCTGTAAAATCTTGTACAATGTGGTAAACGCCCAGTCATACTTCCAAAAAAAAAAAAAACCTTTATATACCGTGAAACCAATATAACTTTGAAAAATACAATGATATAAATTTTTGGTCATACTGCCCAGTTCTACTTGATGTGCCCAGTAAACGTATAAATACTGACTGAAAGACAGCATGTAAAGAGATCTTCAGATTAGGGCTGCATCACTCAGTCGACAAAGGCAATGACGTCAACACTAAACATGCATCAACATCAATATTTTAAATCGATGCATAGTTTTTTTTTTTTTAAATTAAATTACCTTCATGATTTCTAAAAGGCTTCATTATAAACACATGAATCCCTTAATATCACTATGAAATTATGTGAGTTGTTCAAAATGTCACAAAACAAGAAGGTGGTTTGCACGCAGCATGCACTACCGCTATGCCAGAGCACCTGAAGAGAAAACACAGGCGCTGCTCTGAATGATGGACTGCAAGAGTAGGCAAAACCACCATAAGTGTTGTTTGTTTGTGTTTATTAAATTACCTTTAGTACAGAGAGCATTTTGTCCTTGTAGTTTCTAAATACACCCATGATTAAAAGCCATAAACTTGTCTGCCTTAGAATTTCCACTGAAGTATTTTGGCTATAATCTGGGCTTATTCCATGATGATAGGGTCCCAGGGTGGTCAATTATGGTCAGCCGGCTGTCGAGAGATTTTAAATTTGCAGATCTGCGCACCCATATAAATATATGTAACAGTTTTATTACTTTAAAAGTCTGTATGGTTTGCAAACTACCCCAAAGCTTTTCATGTGGCTAATTTTAGGTTTATAATGGAATAAGATTTAGGATGCTGTAAGATTTCTTGCATGAGAGTGAGTGTCATACCAGATGCGTAAGAGTTGGCAACCCTGGGAATCAGTGCTGTTATCGTAAACAAAGGCCGAAACAAAGAGGAGACACTAGATTTAAAAAATAAAAAAAAAAAAATGTGAAATGAAATAAAAATGAAAACTATAGTTACCGAGACAAAGTTTCCGACTGCAAAAACCTTTTACCTTGTTTCATCACAATATCTCCTCTTTTAAAAGATGATGCGGCTGTTCAGCATCCTTTCCTTCGCCCCGACTTCACTGTGCTGCTTTCGCTTCCGTGATATACCAACACAGTCGCATGTGGTGGGCTCCGCTAAACTAATTTATTAAGCAAAATGATACATCGAATTTACACAGATTACAAACTTTTGCCCATCACAATACATGTCTTATAAATATTGTAGACGTACT
This sequence comes from Mormyrus proboscirostris, assembly GCA_026779585.1. NCBI lineage: Eukaryota > Metazoa > Chordata > Actinopteri > Osteoglossiformes > Mormyridae > Mormyrus > Mormyrus proboscirostris. The sequence goes on from JAODKF010000040.1 coordinate 16,819,098, forward strand.
ACTAGAGGTGACTTGCTGGATCGGGAAGAGCACTCAAAATTTAAAGATAGCGGGTTCAAATCCCCGACCATCAAGGTACCGCACCCAAGCACTGCTCCCCGGGCACTGAATTAACTGCCCCCTGCTATGTCACATTGGCACACATGGGTTAAATGCAGAGGACACATTTCGTTGTTGTGCATTGTGTGCTGTGGTGTGTCAGCAATGACAATCTCTAAATTTTAAAATCGAATTGTGGGTGAAAATAATGTCCGTACCGAAAAGCCGGCGTACGATATCTAAAGCCCTGTAGTGACAGTAGCCCTGTAGCCCTGCAGTGACAGTAGCCCTGCAGTGACAGTAGTGTATGTTGTTGTGAAAATAAAAATAAACTGTCAGTTTGATTTTTTTTTTTTGAGACATATTGTTTAGTTTAGATCAACCAATCCTTAAAATAGTCATGATTAATCCATACAAAAACAGTTAACAACGGAAGAGAAATAAGAAAAATAACAAAAAAGTTTTGGGTGGCACAGTCTGCGTATGGTCTGCTGGACTGCAGCCCTGATAGTCCCCTATCTCATTTCTAAGCCAATCTCCGCATCCTCCCACAAAGTATCCTACTAGAAATCCTCATTACATGCAAGCATGGAGAACCCATGACCTCAGTTTAGACAAAACATGATTTAAACAAAACATTCATTCCACAGCATAATGCAAGAGTTACAAAAAGGCAAGTAAAGCTCACACTCCGATTGGTCGCCGATCGTGTGTGTGATCGTGCGTGTGTGATCGTGTGTGTGCGGGTCTCCCTCCAGGTTTTAATCAAATCATTTTTAAGATCTAGAGTGAGTAAACTTTATTGGCTGTAGAAGGGATTCAAATTAAGAGAACATGGCTCCTCAAGTAGGATGCTGCTTAATACGGTTTCTAACATTACCATACGAATACAAATGTCAACACGGTATATATCTGTGGGTGTAACTGTAATATGGAGTTGTTGTTATACTAAAGAACTCCCATACATGAAAACAAGAGGAAGAAGAAATACTACACTCTACGTTTTAAGGCCTCTTAAAAGGTGAATTTACAGGACATGTACAGATATTTTCTGATATATGTAGACGTGGTGTGTTAAAGGATTTAACCTACATGTGACACATGCTAACAGCAATTTGCAGAGTAAAAGTCTAACTGTCCAGCATAAAAAAACAAAACACTGCATCATCACCACCACATGAATCCGAGTGGATCCCCAGTCATTCCACAACAAAGACATTTGAAGTTCCTATTAGTTAATAATTAGTTTGATTAAAAGCTCTCATTGTGGAAGCTCAACATGGGCGGCCGGGCAGAACCTGCAGAGCCACCAGCCGAGAACGCAGGGGAAGCTAAAATGTGACCTGTCATTTGCGAGAACACAGTACTCATTAAGACCGAACGGGCACTGTTGCCCAGGGGATGACGACATCCTGTAAACTCGCACTGCATTATAGGCTCTCAAACTCAATGCAGAGCTCAGTTTGAAGTCAGTCACTGGAAGATGGCATGGCAACCAAGGCCGCCCAGTTCCAAACAGAATACACTGCAGCCAAAGATGGCAGCACTCTATTAAACTTATCCATTCGGACATTAAACCGGAAAGATAGCCCTTCCATAAACATTCAATTAAAATATTCCAAACTCAGATTTAAAAGACTATTAACAAATACTACCACTCGCAGCATTCAGAATATTTTGGCATATAGTCTAATATTGCTTATACAGTTCAGTTACATGGATCCTGAATTCTATCCCAGGAAAGCAGAAACCAAGCTGGGGTCACGTTGGACAGGATGTCAGTCCATCACCTAGCACATACCAGTACACCCAGTCACACACTATGGAGAATTTTACGCCACCAGTTCACTTACGTACAATCTTATTGGACTGCGGGTAAAAGCTGAAGCACTAAGAAGAAGAAACTAAGAAGAGTCTCTGCATTTTGAGTTACCAAGCTTGGCGACTCCTACCGTAATCACTGCAGTACACACCCAAAAGAGCCCAACGCGAAGCAAGTCAGATGTGCTTCTTACCTTTCGTCCTCCGCCTCTACAGGTGGGTTCTTCAGCAGGCCAGCCGAGGCAGATAAGGCACTGGAGTCACCGCTACCATCGGGACCAGAGGATGTGGGGATTTCTGAAGTGCACTGTCCAACTGCCACCTTGGGGAGGGAAAGCAGGGTCTTGTGCTGAAAAAGCAGCCGTTGAGCATCTTCCAGTTGCGTGGCTGTAATGGACGATCGACTGGGGTAGGGGGAGCCCACAAGCTGGTCCCCTTGCCCTGGCACAACCCCAAGGCCGCGGCAGTTCTGCACTAAAGGACCGCTCTGGGCATCAGTGAGGAAGCCGAGAGGAATTCTGGGTGCAGGGAGTCCGGAGGAACCTGCAGAGGGAGCCTGGGTCCCTAAATTCTCAGCCCCGGTGCCTTGCTGGCGCTCTATAACCAGCTGACCTGGGAGCTGCTGAGGCAGCCCTGATAAGCCGCCAGGCAACGCGTGTGGCAGCGTCCCAGCTTGGCAAGAGGAAGGCTGCTGAAGGAGGGCTGAAGGAAGGGCTTGAGATCCAGCAGAGTGGACACTGCCTGAGGCCTGCTGTCCTCCAGCTATACCCAGGCCAGTCCCAGAAGACACCACGGCAGGGGCGGTGCCAGACACGTGGGGCATGTGACTTAATCCAGGCGTCACGGCCTGCCCGCCTGGCGAGATGACCTGTGGCACAGCGTGAGCGGGTACCAACTGGGTAGGAGCTTGAGTGAAGCCTAACTGGTGCTGAGGAGCTGAGGCTGGCAAGCCCTGTGCTGGGCCTGCCTGGGGAACCTGGGTGTAGGTCAGGGGCTGTTGGACAAGAGCTGGGTGTATCGAAGTCTGCTGCTGGCACCCTGCTAAACCAGCAGGGGGCGCCACCTTAGGCTTCAGGAGCGAGTTGACATCGTGAGTGTTGGCAGAGGCCTTCGACTGGGATGTGCTCAGAGAAAGGCCGGCAAGTGGGGCCTGAGGGGCTGGAGCAGAGGAGTATTCCTGCAGCTGGGGGGCAGTCTGGGGGGCAGGGGGGGCGCCCATCTCCCCACTGCTCACACTCTCTGTATAATGACTTAAGGTGCTTACCGTGCTGCCGACAGAACTCCCACTCGTGCGGTCCCGCTCTGAGGAGCACGTCGCACTCTCGGCTGCCCTCTGCCAGCTGTCTGAGGAGCACGTCGCACTCTCGGCTGCCCTCTGCCAGCTGTCTGAGGAGCACGTCGCACTCTCGGCTGCCCTCTGCCAGCTGTCTGAGGAGCACGTCGGCGCGGCAGCAGAGGTCTCCTTGTCGTAATACTGCGTACACGTCCACCTGCCTTTCTTGAACTGCTCAGAACTGCAATCTAGCTTCACCACCCTGAAGCGGGAGCCGGCAGCGGGAGCGGCAGGGACCTGGGACTGAGGGACGGACGAGCCTTGGGTCGCACCTGCGGTCCCTCCTTGCCCAGCAGCGGCGGACCCCATCGAAACTGGGATACCAGTAGCAGAGCACACAGTCCCACATTGCTGATGAACCAGACTTACATTTTGCACGTGGCCTCCTGTAATGCCATTGCAACTGCTCAAGTTAGCTGGCGCAAGACTAATATTGGGACTGACGCTCGAAACGTCCACATTAAGTACACCGACAGGTATGTTTACATTACTAACATTGTTTGCCATGGGATTAGTCATACCATTTGCCATACCTGCGGCTGCAGAAGGCATTCCGGCTTCAGCTCCTGAAGGGCCTACAGCGTTGGTATTACCAACCAATGCATTCTCTGTAACAGCTCCCACATTCTGGATAACACCTGGTAAAATTCCTGTGGAGGATGAAACAGTGGAAACAGCACCCCCTTCTGGTGTCCCAGAGAGCGCCACTTTAGACTGGGTAGCATGTACTTGGTGATGATGTATAGTTCCATTCACCATGGTGCCATGCTGAAGTGCCTGGGGTAAGGGATGATGGGGTGGTGGCTGATTGGGTGACACGGCACTCGGAGTGTCCACCTCGTGAAAGTTAAGAGTCTCTTCAGAGGAGCTCCTCTCTGCACCACCTATATCAGTGGCACGGGACAGGGAAACATCCAGAATCTCAGATGAAGACAGGTCCTCAGTGTGTGACTCATCCAGATCATCATAGCTCTCTGTATCTTCTGCAACACTATTGTTGGTGCTCAGGGAGACCTGAGCAGGAGTAACGCTGGTGATCTGGAAACCACTTTTCTTCTTTATTTGAACCCCAATCAATGAGAGCGGTTGCACCTGGGACTGAGACAGGTTAAGGCTCTGTGGAGGGTGCTGGGGCCCAGGGGACGACAACCCACCCGGGGGTGGCGGCTGAACCAATAAGGAAGACTGGTATTCATCAGTCGGAACTGCATTATTGCTAACATTTGTTGGTATGACCGCTGTCAGCGCAGAAGTACTGCCACTACTGGTGCCACTACCCCTTCTAGGAAATGTTACCGGGTGCGCCATCTTCCTAATGCTTGCCGAATCTCCCGCAGACTCCGGCCGATGCATTTTGTAAAATTCCAGGGGTGGCTTCTAACAGAGATGTAAATAAAAGTAACTAATTTTGACAAAACCGGCGTTGCTTGCTTATTTCAGTTTGGGGAAATACCAACAAAATTTAGACAGTGATCACCCGTTCTCATGTAAAATAACGCAACTGTTTAACTTTATTGACGGTTTAAATGCTCCCCCCCAGAAAATGCTCAACAGCCGGTAAGTGAGGCTGCAGTGCTAGCTAAGGTTAGCCAGCAACCCAGACGCACTCGTCCTTTTGTGTATTTAACTACACACAGTTCAACATACCTTTGCTTTTATGTTACTGGCTCTGCACCTATTTAAGCTAATATACTTGCGACAAATATATAGCTCGTATATAATGCACGTCTACCAATAATCTCCATCACTGCAAAGCGAGTCGCATTATTTTAAAATTACTACTTAAGTAGTCAAATCAGACAAGCCGTGGGCAAAGAACGGTCCTTTTCAGCAGAGCCTCCACCGTCTGATTAACACTGTAATTCTTTGCTCCACTCCAGCATGCTTTTTTCGTTTTTTTTTTTTTTTTTTTTTTTTTTTTTTAATCCAACATTTGCCGTTTCACCCTCTTTCTGATGCCACCTTCTTCCACTGGGCTGACTATTTCTATGACTATGAGACGGAGGGGAGGGGAGGGGAGGGAAGGGAAGGGGAGGGGGGAGAATGGTGAACATGGCCGCCGCGCATGCGTCCTGGCGTCGCATAGCACCCAGACATAAAGCAGTCTGGGAGAGGAGGAGGGACTCGGTATGTGACCCGGAAAAACCCGAAAGTGAGTGGCCATGTGAGTCGAATAGAAACGAGTCCTGAACGGGAAATTCCGAGCTCTCTCGAAGCATGGGAATGGAAGTGTCTGTCTTTTGTCTTTATCTGTCGGCAATGTATTTCTCTGTATAACATGTAAAGGTAGCAGGATATCAGCAATTGCTCAGTGACATGATTCATTGAAACATAACTTTGAAACATAACTTAAACAGAAATACGGAGAACACGACGATGAAGTAATAATATGATTAACTTGTCGTAAAGTTCGAAGATGGGCGTTGCCTTGATTGTCTGAATGAATGAAATTCAACCAGTTCAACTACCCACGAGCTAAAATAAATTGTGACGCCTGCACTAATTTATCGCTCCATGGCAACTAAAACAAACAAGTACGATTCTTTGAACAGAGTGGGGAAAAACTATTTATTCAATTTGAACGTTCACAGGGGATGAGGTAGGAAATATCTCTGTGGTGCCTAGTAAGATATAAAGTATTATATTATACAAATGTTGTATATGGTATATATTACTTTAATTTGGAAAGTAAAATTCATACAGATGGGAAAATGTGAAATCAACAAATCAAGCACTGTCTGCCTACACATGCATTATGAACACTTCCATATGAATCTTTTGGAGTTCAGCAGTTTTTTCCACCATACTGAGCATGTATTTATCCAAACAAACAAATACCTTTTATGTCTTATGGGGAATGAATGAGAATGAGGACAGCGGAAAGGTGAGTATGCAGGGAGTAAGGTTGGTGAAGGTGGAGGAGTTTAAATACTTGGGCTCAACAGTTCAGAGCAACGAGGAGTGAGGAAGAGAGGTGAAGAAAGAGTGCAGGCAGGGTGGAGAAGAGTGGCAGGAGTGATTTGTGTCAGACGTACCAGCAAGAGTGAAAGGGAAGGTTTACAAGATGCCAACCAACCAGTTATGTACTCTGTGACTGTGACTCTTTCCGCTCAACTGGTTGGTTGGAACAAAATCTTGGTGTGGATTTGTACTTTCTGGACCCGAACTTTCCACCTCTGCAAGATCAGCTATGTTATATGGGCTAGAGACGGCGGCACTGATGAAAAGACAGGAGGCAGAGCTGGAGGTGGCCGAGTTAAAGATGCTAAGATTTGAGTTTGGGGTGACGAGGATGGACAGGATTAGGAATAACTATATTACAGGGACAGCTCAGGTTGGACGGTCTGGAGACAAAGCTGGAGAGGCGAGATTGTGGTGGTTTGGACGTGTACAGAGGAGGGATGTGGGGGGAAGGATTCTGAGGATAGAGCTGCCAGGCAAGAGGAAAAGAGGAAGGAGAAAGAGGAGGGTTATGTGGTGAGAGGGGACATGCTGGTGGCTGCTGTGAAAGAGGAAGATGCAGAGAACAGGAAGAAAAGGAAACGGATGATCCGCTGCAGCGACCCCAAACGGGAACAGCCAAAAGTAGAAAAAGAAGAGTCTTATGGGGAAATAGGAAAATATATTTTAGCACTTACTAATCAGCTCTGGCAAGACTTCAGAATTATTTTCCCTCAAGGTTTTAGACATTTACGCCTCTTCTTATGTTACTCGGCTGAGTAATATGGTTACTTGAGATTGCATTCTCAAATTTTTGGACTCAGGTTGTGTTACAGAACCATACTAATTTGCAGATCTTAATTTAAGACTTAAGATAGGATCTTTTGTAATACGTCCCCAGGTCGATTTCTAATTTTTTTGAATAAATTAAAGAGCTGTTGATGGTAACAGTAATGTCATGTCACAGTCTGTCTAGTAAAGTACACCCACTTTATATTTTAATCCAGAATAAAGACTGCTTTATACTATCTTGTTTTATTCTGACCTATACTTGAAATGATATAGGAAATGCCTGAATTGGAAGTCAACAGTCTTGTAAAAGTCAAATATCAGAAATCATATACCAGGCATGAGTGGAGTACAATAATATTACAGGACAAGCAGGTATAGAAAGTGGATGAATCGATGGATATCACTGACTATACCCTACAGCCCAGATCCTTCCCCAGGGAGCACAGGGCAAGGGAACAGCCTGGACCTGATGCCAGTCCAACCCAACCTTACTGATGTAATGAAATACTTTCTCATTGGAATTGCTTTAGTACCATGTTTTCAAACTCAAGCCCAAATATGGACTGCTGAATGTTCTGTGTGGCTTGCGTGAATCAGGGGCATAGATTTGGGTATAGGCGATACCCAATTTATTGTGGGAGTATAGTGTGTATTTAGGGGAGTGGAGGGTGTAGAGCTGATCTGGTCCCTATCAGGGTTGAAACAACCCTAGGCCCTTGGTGTGAATTAACGAAAAACAATGTCGGTATCAGCTAATCTCCCCAGCAGGATGATTTCATATAATGTAGATAGGCCTAAAATGATTTTAAAAATGACCGCATTACCAATTTTTAAATTACAGTTAAAAAGAGCCCTTTGATTTTTCCACTGGGAGGCACTAGAATGCTGAAGGGATATAATTTTCGGAGCCGCAATCTGACTCACTTGTCAAAAATGTAATGAACGATATATGTGAATTACTGGTAGGGTTGCCACCCATCCCTTATAACACGGTATCGTCCCGCAGTGGAAAATAAACTCCTGCGTACGTAATCCCGTATTATAAGGGTCGACGGGTGGGAACCCTATAATTACTGGCCAAACAAGAAATCGCAGCACGTTGTAAATCGTAGTCAGTAGAACAGAAATGCTGCTGTGAATGCTAGCCAGCGTAAATTGTACTCGGATAGTGGATTTGTGTGGAAATTCATGCTCAGAGATGCCAGCTGTGGCCACGAGGAATGTAATTGCAGGATTTCAGTTTTCTCTCTTCGCCAATACTTGGTGATGAACCTTGATCATGAATTGCACAGATCGGCAGCTATGTTACTGAAACTGACATCTGGCAGGTGAACTTGAAGTGCGATGGTTTGTCATCAGGCATCGTTTTTTTTATCGTATTAGCCTCATTAAGTTTTCTTAATTAATGAATTAGAAACATTTCCCCCTTCCAGACTAAACTTTAGTAGTACTGGTGACGTTTATTTGGCGTACTATACATAGATCAGCCCACCTGAGACTGAATGGCCCCTTAACCGAAATTAGTTTGAAACCCTTGTTTTAGTGACTCCTAGACAGTGACAAATTCGGCGGTGCAGAGTGACACTCCATGAAAGCAGACAAAGGAGAGAGGCAGCGGGTCTAAAATGATGATTCATTGCACCAAATCCAATTTAATATTTAAATGAAAACACATCAGTTCCGCAGAATGACGCAACTAGCACTTGTTCATCAGCCGTAAAAGTAACATCGGAATAATAAAATAAATGTTATACTTGGCACAATTTAAATGTTTATTCCAAGTATAGATGCTATAAAACCTATAAATTGTGCAAAACAGGTTATGGCAACTTATAAATGCAGTAAGATAATTAATATTGTATTGATAATGTATCATTGATATTGTATTGATAAAGTATTTCTCGTTGTTCTGCAAACCTGCATGACATGAGGTTTACATTATCTTACAACATTTTGTAATGCTTAACATCTTTCTGTAGTATCACTATATCCTATTCAAGATGTCTTCTCGGGTCCTATATAGGATACTTCATTTGTGTACCGCATAACCTTTAAATTTGCTTTAACTTCCTTTACTTGTTTGCACTTTGTGTACTCTCTTTGCATCTTAACTGTTTGGCATTATGTGTTCGTCTGGACACGACGTTCTTGCTAATGTACGCATCGGAATTCCCCCTTGGATCAATGAAGTACATCCTAATCTTAATTTATTTTAATATACCTTCCAACTATTACGATTCAATCCAAACAATTCACAATGAGGTCGAAGGGCAGGAAAGACCACTTTTATTTGTCTATAGCAAGGCTCACACATGCCAATTTGCATGTCTGACTGTAGGAACTCCGCACTTTTAGAACAACAGGGTGATAGCCGCGAGTCTGTAACATAGTATCAGACAATGAGACGGCGAAATACAAAACCGTAAGTACAGTACTGTACTCAGGAATTAACGAAATACATAACAAGCTCAGAGGATGGATTGCTTCGATTACAACAGCACTGTAATAATTTCGAATATGAATGAATTAATGCTTCATATACTGGTTGCTTGGTAATGTATAATGATTAGAAGTTCACCTTTTTATTTGCTGTGACAAGGGTGTCTGCGCTTCAACCCCAAATGGCATTTCGGTCGCTTCGTACTGTTTGACCCTTCTGAGCCACCGTTATAAATTTAAGCTTGATTCGCACTGTTGCTGCCTTATGTTAGCCACCTCCTCGGCCAACTGAAATAACGGCTTCTTATTAATCTTTTCAGAAACAAACTTACATAATTATGTCTGAAAAGGGCGAAGTTGATTTAACAGGGGCCAAACAGAATACTGGTGTGTGGCTGGTAAAGGTACGTAGTTCTCCTTAACTACTGTAGTGTTTGCATGCTAATGCTCGTCAGCTAATCGGCGTTTTTCTACATATCATGAAAGAATTAGGGCTCGATAATGTTTTTCCCTAGTAACCTAAGGTTACAGGTTTGAGTCTAATTAAGCACGGAAATGTTTGCTTTGGAATACGTGTGTAATTCCATTTAAAATTCCCAAATTATGCAAACGCAATCAGAACTTTAGCCAGTAAATTGGCATTAACTTTTGGTTTAATATATTTTAAATTGTGCATGTTTATGGGATTTCATGGGTCGAAAGGTTTGTCACTGCATCAAACTCCTGTCCTATTGCAGGTGCCAAAGTACCTCTCTCAGCAGTGGGCAAAAGCATCGGGAAGAGGAGAAGTCGGCAAACTCAGAATTGTAAAGTAAGGATGTGTTCCACTCACACATCCCTGCAACGTTCTCTTTTACACGTTTTAAGCTGTCTGATGTTTAATAAACTGCTTTTTATAATTGTGTAGTGTAGGTGTGTTCAGTTTTTTTTAAAAGTCATTTACTTATTTACTTGCCATATTGCTTAATATATTTTTTTAATTTTATTTTACATAAACCAAAGGAACCAAGGAAAAGCTGAGGTAAGTGTCACCTGATATCAAAATTGATTGATCTTCTATAAATGCAACACGACTCCCATCAGATGACTTGAGGCATTGCTTAGCGCGCTGTGTCCCTCCCCAGGTGTCTTTCACTCTGAATGAGGAGCTCACAGCCATTGAGGGTGCTGGGGAGAAGGCGTCCTCGGTACGCGCCCCCAAGGACCACCCTTTCACCATGCAGACAGTTGGTGGTCAGACGCTAGCTGTCTTCACTGAGAATCCTTCAGGTAAAACCTGGGATCGAGTTGCCATTGCTGAATCTAGGGGGTACTCCAATTTACCCAGATAAGATTCCTCAAAGCCTGAAGTGATTCAAACATATTTTTATAGCCGAGATGGGCAGTGTTTCTGGCTTTTGGTGTGTGCTAGTGTAGTGTGGTTATTAAAACCCACAGCACAATGCGGGTTGTTATAGCATTCAGTAGTAGGTTTCTACATTCTACGATCATCTGTTGACCACTAGATTGGGCATTTGCCGGAAAAATATGTATCATATGAGACTAAACATTTGTTTTTGTCAGCTTCATCTGTGTATCACGTGTTTAATTAATGTTACCCAAGCTGTTGTCTTAATTATAACTGATTTGAAAGAATACAACTAACACAGTTTATAGGATGTTTATGTCCATGAATGACTATAACTTATAAATAAATTGCACTCTTTCCACGAGGCTTTTTGTCCTTGTGGCTATTGAGTTTTTTTATCTAGCTCTTGTAAGCAGCAAATACTGATTAAGTAGTTGCTAAGCAACAGGTTTTTCACAGAGTATGCGACTGAATAACAGGCTGTGCTAAAATGCGCAGTGCTATTTAAAGCTCTTCTGTGCATTCTCTGAATTGAAACTTATGAATTATTATGAATTAAGTTAAGGCACTTTGCTTCTGATTGTGATTGTTCATGCTTCAGATGTTTTAGGCAGGATATCCTTGTGGACAAATGTTCCTTTTTTTTTTTTTATTTTATAAATAAAAAGTAGCAAAGTGATAGAAATGGAAAGTCAGCTATTGGAGTGTCGTCTGCCAGT
>JAODKF010000040.1:16838754-16859592 GCA_026779585.1 Mormyrus proboscirostris
CCCTCGGTAAGGTACTGTGCGTGTCATTTTACAGTTTGTATATATCTTCAATCAAGTGAAACGCTTGTATAAAATGTAAACTGATCAGCAAAGGGAGGTGACTGTTATACCTTATAGACTGCCCTCGGATGTGGAAGTGTATGACAGTTGGTTCTGGAGTATTGCAGTCGGTCTTCGTGCTCATTCTCGTGCACTGCTGCTTGAGGCTGCACGCTTCCTGGTTCAAACATTTGGAGTCCTGCTGAAGTGTAAGCACCAAATGCTCCATCTAGCTCTAAGCTTAGCTTGGACGTCCAAGTAGCATGAAACGGCCACGACAAATTTATTTCGTGAAAATGCACAGCATGGAAACCCTTTTCCAGTACAAGGCACCAATTTAGATTCGCATAAAATAGCAGTCAGGGATGCCGGAGAATCTTGTGAATTGTCCATGCAGAGTGACTTTGACAGAGAATGACAGCTTATGGTATTCAGCCCCTTAACTAGGCCGCAGACCTGTTCACTCCATTGGGCATCTGTTAATCTGGCCCTGTCCACACAGTGACACATTCAGTCCATGTGCCCAGTGATCAGCAGTTGCAGTGGTAAATCTATCATCTCCTGCAACCAAGAGATTTTTAGTTTTTACCAGTCATGCCTATACAGAAGGAATATACAATGCAACGGGTCTGGATTGAGGCACAATATTCTCAGCAGAGGGGTGTGGTCTGGTTGTCTGTTCTACAAGGGTGTGTTCCATAATCTAATCCAATCTGCCATCTGCAAGTCGGAAGCTGATAACTTTCTTGCATCCAAATGCAAAACCAGAACCGACTGACAACTGAATTCAGGTCTAGCAGTAGATGCCAAGGATAAAATATCTGCCAGACCCTTTAAGTGCCACCCAGGACCTGTGGTTGTATAGGTGCTTACATCTGTTGAGCTCCAGGAAATCTCTGAAGACTGTAAAAGGTATGACACTCTTCTCATAGAAATTCAATTATGAACTTGCCAATGAGGGACAAAGGGAAGTATACTGCTTAATGCCAGCTATGTGTAAAATGGCAAAGAGCTTCCAGTATTAAATGCAGTCTGGCACTTGGGAAGAATGTTTTTTTTTAAAAAAAAAAAAAAAAAAAACAGCAAGACAAAGGGTTAGATTATCCAGGCAGTTCTCCAACTTCACATTCTGTTAAAAAATATTAAATATTCATAAAAATGTTACAGCTTTGATAGACGATAATAAATATTAACGTTTTCAAGGCATCTTCAAGCAACAGTGCTGGAAATCTGAAACCTGCACCCCATATAGGTCTAATGGAAGATGCATAGATATGGGTTTTGTCCATTTGATTTTATCTACATTATTAAAAAATTTTTTTTTTTTTTTTTTTTTTACATTTTCAATTATGATACACATTGCAACATAGGTGTTTTCCAGTAGGCATGACATATATGCCATCATTTTGTCTTTGATATTAATTTTTATAGTCTTTTGTGAAAGTCCGTCTATGTCCACACCACATTTACAGGTATGTAACACCTAGGAGATAGTCTGCAGGGTTTGCAAACTGCCCCAATTCTTTAGATGTAACTAATTGTAGGTTTATGGTACGATAATATAGATTTGCCTTAAAATTTATTGCGAGTCTAAAAGCGTGAGTGTCACGCCAGATGCCTGAAATTTGGCAGCTCTGGGACATTTTAGTCGACAGCTCGCACTGCACACAAACTCTGAGCACTAAATAAAACTTTTCAGATATCCACAAGCTACATACATCCAGGAGCAGGCTAGGCAGTGCCGTGACGAAATGGTCACAGGACACTAACACTATATACGCCGAATTCATCTTCCAGCCACTTATGCAGTGGAGTTGCGGGGGGCGCCTGGAGTGTGTCCCAGAAAGCAGAGGGGCAGAAGGCAGGGAGACAGCGTGTGTCGTCAGTGAAACAGCGGAATATTCATATGCTTCCTCTATCATCTGTTAGGGAAAAGTAAACCGTGCAGATAATTTTTCGACCGCATTTTTCGATGCCTTGTATTTAAAAAAGGAACTAATGTCAAATAAAATGTCATATGATCCTGACTGGATCACTTTCATCCAAAGCTCACGAACACGAAACAGCAAGCCAATCGATCAAAACTGGCTTTAACTATAGAAAAAAGAACTCTCGTCCTTGCTGGTGACGGCATTTTCTTACATTTGTTTTAGATCAGGGATGAATCATATCCGCAAAGGGCAAGTGTGTGTATGCTGGTAACCTTTATGTCAGCTGTTCAAACCCAGGTGTGAGGACTTGTCAGTCAATCAGACCTCTATTTAGTAATCTAATTACGGAATTACAGTGAAAAGCCGTATACCCAACGGCCCTTTCTGGATAAAATTGCCCACCCCTGCTTTAGATTATGGTAATTTTCCAAGAGACCTTCTCTCGTTTCGACCAAATTCCACCGGTCCCATGACGTCATCGGCGGGCACCACTCATTCCTGGTACGCACGCACCCCCTGTCGGTTGAAAATGCAAACAACAGAACCAAACAAATTTTGCTGACATATAAACTAACGACATTTAGTTTTATTTCCATTGATATTAAGATATGGGCTGTGTACACGTTTGTTTTTATTTTTAATTGCCATTCCATCGTTCTTTCATTTTTGTTTTCAGGTGCAGGGCGATCATTTGTTTTTAGTGAAATGATCTTATTGAGTTGCATCTCGACGCTGTAGTACTGAGGAGCAAACCACATTGGCAATGCTGTGTTGGTTTGCGTTGGTGAGGTATGAGCTGAGATCTTGAACAGGGACGGATCTGATCCTTTAAGTGACCGTGAGTCGAACCCGTCCTCTCACAGTTAATACTCCAAGTCCCCCCTATTCAAATCTGGCCCTCGATTCCAAATCCAGGCCTTGTTTTCAAGTCTCCCTGGTAGATAGCTTAATAATCTCAGGTTCTAATTGGCCAGAGGATTCACAGCTGGCTCTCAGGTGAAGGAAAACTGGAAAAACAGCAGTGCTCGGCCCTTGAGGACCGTGATTTGAACAGCCCTGCTCTAAGTCCTCGCATGTACACCTATGTATAGGATACTGTCCATTTCAATATTTAGTGCACACATTCGTTTATGCGTTTTAACCGTCGGTCAAAAGCTTTTTGTCCCCCGAATGACAACGGAATTATTGATATTTCAAAAGCAAAATCCTCGAAAATATTGGGTGGGGTTCCCCGAGTACGGGTTATGTTTTAAAGATCTTTTATTTTGTGCGCCTAACCTCACCTATAAATCACGAGCGGGCTACGTCTCTGTGACAAGGCGAAGGAGTCTGGCAGTCAGGGGGAGTCTCTGATAGAGTCACTACATCTTCATAACAAGAAGACACTTTTAGTGTAGATGCCCACTGGTTGGATCCTACTGCAGCTTTGCATGAGGAGACCCAGGAGTTGATGTGATTCACACTGGGGTGAGTATACATCACAATAACTGTGTGGAGCATCATACACGAATCCAAAGATTTGTCACTGGGTCTTGGCTGTTGTCAGTCCAAATTAAAAATTTAAATATTTTATTTGAAAATTTAATATTCAAACATTCATCATCAGACAGATGCATTAGCACCCTAGGGTCATCCTGACCAGCGTTGCACTTTCTCACCACGGGGGGCAGCAGGTCTTCCTAGAAATGCTTCTGCTTGGGCAATTGAACGGAACACCATCTAGGTATCCGTAATCTGCATGACAGCTGCCATTAATCATGACATAACCTTTGTATCAACTGCACAGTGAGCAACATGGCGATCACATCAACACCAATCAGCTGTGATGGACAGTAGCATCCACATATATGACATTCGACTCCCTACGAAGAATAATATAAATTTAAGCAGTAGAATAACTATTTGTCTATAGATTCCCGGAGGCTTAAAATAGCAGTAGCGGCTATGACAGTGTGAATAAAGTGAATGGCCTTAGAATTCACACGGTGTTCAAAGTTACTGCATGATACGTTGCATTTATTTACTTGATAAAGAAATGATGTATTTAATCCGAAAACATATAAATCTATCTAGACACATAATTCATTTAGATTTCAGTTGCGTAGCTTAAATAAATGTTATGGGAGATAAATCTCTTATATTAGAATACCAACACATCTTCAGCATTGTCAAAGCTCGCTGTTGGCAAGTAAATGACATTCTGCTGCGAACCGGTCCCCATAGCAGTGTGTAGGGGACCATCTTTGCTGTGGTCAAAGACTGCTGCAGCACTAATGGCTCACTAGTAGAATCATAGGCATTTGCGTGCAGCCACTTGCCCATATCAGTATGTTAGCAAATTAAAATGCACCCATGCATTCAGTGACAAGATGCATGATAAATGTTCTCCCAAGGGTGTCAGTGAGTGGAGCTTTTTTCCCCCCTTTTGTTAGTCTTTTTCTCACCGCCATTGTTGTTAAATGTGATGAGATGGTGTTAAGACACAGTCCTTCAGGAACTGCCTTGATATGATGGGAAATTGTGTTGTACTGGACAAATACAATAATGCCATTCCATCTATTTTGTCTAGATGTAAATTTTAAACTTTCGTGTTAGAATAGTGACCAATTGCAAATTGGAACAATACAATAAAAATAATTAAATGCTATTGACCTCAATTTTCTGGAATAGTGAAACTGACTCTTTACATGTCTTTTATACATTTCTGTATTAGCTTTTTGCAATAAAATGATAACAAATGCTTGAACAGTGGCATAACCCAATGCAGTTATAGGAATTACATAAAGAGTAGGTAGTCATAGTTCTGTATATTGGAATGCGCAGCTCCAATAAAATACTAAAATTGCAGTATGATCCAAATCCACACTGCAGTTTCAGTTAAAGATAAGTTTAGTGTAATGTGTTCAATAGCTCCAGAGGTGAAGCAGAAAAGTTTACATTTTTAATAACTTTGGAATGAATGGTATATAAAAGTGAACAGAAAAAAAGGAACAGTCTTGTGGTCAGGATATATGGCAAAGTTAAGTAACTGTAACTTGCCATCCACAGGCGAGTTGTGGAGGAATCTTATGGGTAATTACCATGGCCTGGAGTTAAAGTTTCCTATTAAAAATCCATTAGAATGACAAAGCTTGGGAGATGCACAGCCTGGACGTGTTCACTCATTGCTGAGAACTGAACCCTCTAAGACAATGTGAAAATTCTTTCTGTCCCAAACAAGTATGTGTTCGAGTTTGTTTGCAAATTACTTAAGTTCAGTGGACGACATTTTCTAGCTTTAGTGACAGAATACTGAAATAAATAACGTAAATCAAGTTGTGCTTTAAAATATAAAATATAGGAATCCCACTCATCTCTGTAGAATCAGTCTGTTTGTAGTTCTTGTGCATCATTATGGACAATTTTCACATTTGCACATTGATATATAATTTTATTGTTGCTATTTGCTTTTTTTTTACTTTGCATGTATTACTGCTGTTTGCTGTACTGTTGTACGTTTGATAAATATCCTTGATTTGATTTGGTTCGATTTGATCAAAGTGTTGCTTACATGTTCCCTCACCAAGAAAACCCTGGAGAGGACATACTTCCTGAGGTAGTTAAAGAAGGTCAGTCAGCCAAAGACAATGATGGTGACCTTATATCCAACCACCGCAGCCCATCTTCACCTCCTCCATCACTGTCTGGTTCACTGCTGCAGCTTCCAGGGATGCATCCAAACTGCAGCATCTAATTCGCAGTGCGGAGTAGGTAATTGACTGCAGGTTACCGTTGCTTCAGGACCTGCACACCTCCAGGACTACGAAGCCAGCGTCAAAAATTGCAGGTGATCACCTCCCACCCTGGGTATGCACTTTTCCAAACAGTCCCCTCTGGCAGGAGATTGAGGCTAATCAAGACCTACATCAAATGCTTAAATGACTGTTTTTTTCCCCCTACAGCAGTATACCTCACTGATTCTATCTGCGCCTCCCCCCACCTATCTAACCATTTGCTGCTACTTTACATTAAGCACTTTACCCGCCCCCCCCCCCATCCAAACACCTAACTGACCTGATACTACATTGCAATGCACTATGCACAATATCTGAACTAGGCACATTATTTTATTTTTGCAAACAATTTATTATATTCTCTTGATTGTTTTGCACAACATAAAGGAAATTCCTTGTATGTAAAAGTACTTGATGATTAATAAACAATTTTTATTACAGTTGAATGCGCAGCATGTGCCTTTAGTGTTTTTGGTGTTTTACATCATTATGCATACTGTGAGCTCATCTTTGTCCTGAGGTGGGATATACTGTGAGCTCATCTTTGTCCTGAGGTGGGACATACTGTGAGCTCATCGCCAGCTTTGTCCTGAGGTGGGACATACTGTGAGCTCATCACCGGCTTCGTCCTGAGGTGGGACATACTGTGAGCTCATCGCTGGCTTTGTCCTGAGATGGGACATACTGTGAGCTCATTGCCTGCTTTGTCCTGAAGTGGGACATACTGTGAGCTCATTGCCAACTTTGTCCTGAGATGGGACATACTGTGAGTTCATCTCTGGCTTTGTCCTGAGGTGAGACATACTGTGAGCTCATTGCCTGCTTTGTCCTGAAGTGGGACATACTGTGAGCTCATTGCCTGCTTTGTCCTGAAGTGGGACATACTGTGAGCTCATCGCCAACTTTGTCCTGAGGTGGAACATACTGTGAGCTCATTGCCGACTTTGTCCTGAGGTGGGACATACGGTGAGTTCATCGCCGGCTTCGGCCTGAGGTGGGACAAACTGTGAGTTCATCGCCGGCTTTGTCCTGAGGTGGGAATGGGATTCACTGTAATAACAAATGACCCACTATATAGTAACAATGTGTCTGATGTACAGTACTGTGCAAAAGTCTTAGGCAGTCAAAAGAAGTATTTCAAATAATTTATCTGGGAAGTAAATGTACATTGTCTCAACAAAAACAGGCAAAAACACAATTTAAGATTAGAACATGTGCAAATTTAGAATAACACAATAAAAACTAGTAAAATTTCTTCTGCTCTCCTGAAAGTTATTGATATCTAGTTGGATGGCTAGATGAACACGGCTTCAGTTCCCAAACCTCTCCTCAGGGGCACCTCAGCCATTCCATCTATTTGTTATATTTAACCACCAGCTCACTTATTTAAATAAGTTAAGATATATTGATTAGTTCAGAAAGTACATTGGTGTGTTAATTGCTGGAAACAATGATTTTAGCAGAGGTTTTGAAATGGCTAAGCTGACACAATTTGACAGGCATTAGTTTTATACCGACTTAAAGATCACTTAAGAATCATTTTCTTTGGCTGCCTAAGATGACAATACTATGTGTTAAAACAGACTATGGAATGTAATTCCCATGATCATGCAGAGACCCAGTGAGATAAATGGTATGACATACTAGGAGTTTATCAAATTAAATAATGTAGATTCTGCTTGACCAAATTATCATGCCACTAATATTTGAGACAACCTTGGACTGACATCATACATTCCACTGCATTTCACCTGTTTGTAAATCTGAATATTAAACCAATGCTTAAGATGCACTACATTCCAGCCATACCTACAAACTAAAGTGTCGCTGAAAAATATTTTGTTTCTGTTACTTGTTTCTTAGTAAAGTAAAGCTGAATGGATGCTCTTCAAATCAAGGTTCTTCATCAAATGTTTGATATCAAGTTACAATTATTCTAGATTTATTTTTCCCATTCTACATTTTACTTTAACTTGAAAACTAAAGCAGTTGCTGTACACTTGAAATTTCAGCTTACTGGCAATATAAAAATATGAACTACATATATGCAACATTTAACACAAATCCATATTCCATCTAATTATTCTATACAGTAAGTGTAACCCATGTATAACCTTGTCGGAGCCACAGGCTGAGAAATTTATTCTTACAAGGTGAAAACTGATTTAATTCCTACACTGTGGACATTGTTCCCCCAGGAATCATACAGTGTCATCACACAGATGTCACACATTATCCCACGGACGCCATGCATCATCGCATCGCCACACGAAAGGTACGCATCATCATGTGCTATCACATAGACATACACATCTACATGTACCACCAGAAATCACACATCACCATAAAATCACGCAGGCATCATGACCTTCCATATACTGTTACACAGACGGCATACATCATGTCAATCTAGTCTTGTAATATATTGGGACAATATGTTATATATTTTATTTGTATATTGACATTTATTTATTTTGTATATACCTTTATCCATGTCATGTCCTGCCTTTCACGTATTTGTCTGCCCTCCCCGTCTCCTTCCTGCCGTGTTCACGCCTGTTGCTTGTTGTGCCCTTGTTGGTCATGTATAAGGGTGCTTGTCTGTCCCAGTCCGGTCAGTGTCGTTACCCATGTAGTTGCTTGAGTCAGTGCCTGTGTGATCCGTGTTTGTTTGGCCCTGAACCTTCTCGTGTTTGGTCCATGTCTTCCCCTGCCTTTAGTTATCTCCAGTTCCCCTTTTGCACCCACATGGTCCTGTTTTGCCTCTGACTTTGTTCCGTTTGTCGTAATAAAACCCCTTTATATCTGCTCCGTAGCTGCAGCTGGGTTGTTCGTCTCTCCGATTGTGACAATCCAGAGTGACGAACAAGTGAGAACGTGATAGGTCCCTGGAGCAACTGAGATGATGGTGCTGGCTCATAGACCCAGTGGTGAAATTGCTCTGGTGACCTTTTGATTCTGATCACGAACCCACTGCGCCACTTACCGTCCCCATACATAATATAGCATGTAGTTATCAAATGTAAAAAACAAAGGAGGTAAATCTGATTTTTTCAATTAGATATGATATGATTATGCAGCACCTTACTGTTAATCAGCTTGATCTGGCCTTTTACTCATGGTCAGCATTCCCTCATCACTCTTTTGTGGTTGGAGTACAGCTTGTTCTTTGATAACAGAAAAACTATTTCTGTTCTATGTATTTTATTTTTTTGCTGGATAGGGAATAATTATTCTCAGTTTGCCTTTATTGCCCCTGAATCTGAATCTGAAATGGAAACACCAAGGTTAAATGCATCAATAAGTAACCAAAGTACCGAGCTGGACATCAATCCTGCAGGATTTATAATTGAGGCAATGAGGGATGAAGCAACATTGAGTTTAAAGGGGAGCAGGGCCCTCTTGAGAAATTGCACGTCTCTGCATTATGTTCATGTATTAAATCCAAGCACTGTCCTTGCTGCAGGCAAGTCGTGGTTTCCTTAGAGTAGGACTGGACCTCGGAAGCATCATTGTGGGGGTGGGTTGGGTGTGACAATTTGAACCCTTGTATAATTAGATGAGACAACACTAAGAATTGGAATCTCAGACCTTTAAAAATAGAAAATATAAAATGTCCCCATATAATGATAATATTTTTCTATGCAGTTCATCATTGAACAGGATGGTTCTTACCTGTTTCAAGCAATAAAAATATACAGTGTTCACAGGAAGTCTTGGGATGTTTGCTGAATTCAGTACAAATATTAGACCTGTGTTGGCATTATAAAAAAAATCATTACTTTATTCATTAAAAAAGTATTTTAAGTAAAACATAAGTTTAAGTAGCAAACTGAAACCCTAAAAAGAGAACCCTAAAATGGCTGTTATGATTTTAACAGTAAATTGATAGCAGACTCACTGGGTTCTTTTCGATTAGTAACACCTTTTCATTAATATAGATCACCAAACATTTCTGTTTAGTATCCTCTTGGGAGCCAGTGACTACAACTGCAATTAATAGGAAAATGGCAAAATGAAACAACAAATTATGAGACTTAATTAAAAGAAAATGTCTGTGTGGAAGATATGTACAGATATGTTAAATATTGCTTATCAATTTGACAACATCCTTACAGAATTACGCGTGTGTCCCAGGACTGTGTTCTATTGTGTGTCCCAGTGAGCACTGTATATCCATCTGTCCGTCCATCCGTTCACCCATCCATCCATCATCTGCCACTTATCTGGGGTAGGGTTGCGGGGCAGCAGTCTCAGGGGAGATGATCAGACCTCTTTCTCCCCAATCACCTCTTCTACGTCCTCTGGGGGAATCCCAAGGCTTTCCTAGGCCAGCCAGGAAATATAATCTCTCCAGCCTGACCTGATTATACCCTGGGGTTTCCCTACCCCTTTCCCCAGGGAGGCAGCAAGGAGGCATCCGACCACCTCAACTGTCTCCTTTTAATAATAAATATAAAATTGCCAATAGAATTTCCTTCCATCTTCTACCTGCTGGCCCAGATCATGGCGTTGGGTGTCTGTAATTTAATCCAGGCAGCAGATGATACAAGGTTGGGATTGCATTGCATTGTGGGATACATACACACAAGTCAGAAACACCAATTAGTTTAACTGCATTTTTTTCGGCTGTGATAAAGAAATAAAATACCAAGAGGAATCCTGTGTGACTCGGAGACAACAAGAGTATGCAAAACTCCACACACACAGAGTGCAGGTGCAATTTCAGCTCCCAACCACAAAGGTTTCTGCCCACTGAGCCACTGCGTGATTTAATATTTTCATTAAATATTAAATTTACTGTTAATCTTTTTAAATATATCTCTACTACATTTTAGCATTGTAAAATCCTGCAGCTTTTATACAAATAGCTGCATGGAAAACAAAACTCTAGAAAAACTGCCAATAAATCACTAAAATAATTAATATTCCACAATAATATTGTCCCAGTACAGACTGGATTGGATTCCAGTTGATCACTGGACAGTTTACACACACTATGGGCACTTTAGAGTTATCTGCCTTGTTTTTAAAATGCAGGAGGAATCTGTGTCAGGACAACACAAAGGTCAGGGGTGACTGTCCTCAGAGGTAAGGGGGTTAATGTATGAGTCAGTAAGGAGGTGAGGAAAAACCACGACCAAGAGCCAGCGGGCTGAGTCGAGGCTTGATGGGGCCAAAACCAGGACCTCGGGCAGCGGTCTTGCCCTTTCCTGCCCTTTTCTCCTTCAATAAGCCCTTTGCCAAGTGGAGCCACCCAGACCAAACAGTGATATGCTGGGGAGTGGGATTGGGCCACAGCAGGGGGAACATGCAAACTCCAAACACAGGGCGGGATCCTGATTCGACCCCTAACCCTGGAGGAGTGAGGTGACAGTACCGCCATACAACCCACTGTTCACTGTTTTTACTCCATATTCCACATACAGTATAGTAAAGTAGATGAAAACCATACAAATATTTAAATATATATCCTAGCTGCTTTTTGCCTAGAAAAGTAAACCAATCCAAAGCCTTCGTCTAGAAATTATGAATAAGTGAAATAATTTAGATCCACTTATCACAAGACTCAATTAATTCAGTAAAATTGTCATAAGACAATACGCAAAACATTCTGATCCAAACCATCCCACTTTTCAATGATGTCTGTCAGACAGAGCAGTACAGGCAGCAGGTAATCTCCGGGACTTGGGGCCGCCAACTGGATGGGCGCTTCCAGAATCAGGCATGTGTCATGGTCCTAACACGCCACGCCTGTTACTTGTGTA
Organism: Mormyrus proboscirostris; assembly: GCA_026779585.1. Taxonomy (NCBI): domain Eukaryota; kingdom Metazoa; phylum Chordata; class Actinopteri; order Osteoglossiformes; family Mormyridae; genus Mormyrus; species Mormyrus proboscirostris. Next base: position 16,850,266 of record JAODKF010000040.1, read on the forward strand.
TCGCTCTTGTCTTGTGTTTCGTTCCTAACCCCTGTGTGGAGATCACTTTTAGCTGCCTGTCCTTAGCCCTTTCTTAGTCTTTGTACTTAAGGACCTGTTTCTCTCATTATTCCCAGCCTGGTCATTGAAGCCAAACCTTCCCGTTGCCTGGTTCCTTCTTGGTTACCAGTCCTCCTGTTTTTGATCCTTCGCAGTCCTGTTTGCTTCCAGTCTTTGTTCATTGAGTTCAATGAACCCCACTATGCCTGCCCTCAAATCCTTCATTCCTCACGTCATGGCAGCACGTAGGAGGAATACAGTGATGCTGGTGGAACCAGAAGTAAATAACAAAAAACCGAACAAATCACAAAATCATAACGATGAACAGGGATGCACAGTACAGCATACATGCATGTTTTTAAGTACTGGAACAACGTATCACAAATGATACAGCACCGGAAGCAAAGAATATTTTAACATCAATCCATTGGCAGATTAAGCCACATTTCCTGGAAGCAATAGAATATACAATGACTTAATCTATCATTTGCATTTTGCCCCTTCTTAATTATTCACGGGCTCCCAATAATATGCCAATGGTTCAGATTGAATTCTTATACTAAGCTTGAGTTCTAAGATGTTCCAACCTCACTGAATAAATTTTCACAGAAAATTACTTAATTTCGCATACAGTAAAGTGACAGACACCACGGTTATACGATTTTCACTGGTTTGCACGATTGTATTATGAATCCATGAACCCTGCCCATTTTTCTGCCAGGTCAATGTTGCGGATAGTGCAGATGCATTTTACTTGAGGTTTAAAAAGTTGTCCTCTCGGTCACATATTGATTTCCCCTCGGGTAACTGTACACTGAGATGTGAACAATGCAAATACATTTTGGAGAGATGTGACTGGAGTTGGACTGGGATGCAATCAGTGGACATACTGAGTCACTGCAGGAAGAGATGTCTGCTGAGAGCAACATGTCTGATTATATTCCGCAAAGAATCTCGCGAAATACACCAAGCTAAACTGATAAAAGATGGAAGAGAGAGAGAATTAGAACAGGGCAAACACAGCTATGCCAGATTCAGTGACCTACATAAACATTCTTTAAATTATACTACAATTTAGGAAACTGGGCTTCCAACATGAGAAAAATGCCTTCATATATGTTAGATGATATTTCCACGTCAGAGATGTTTGCTTTCATTGTCATTATTATCTTGAAACAACTTCCGGTGTTATAGGGCATGATAGCGACATTCCAGGCAGGTAAGACCAAATCACTCTTTCCAGTGCCAAACACTGTCGTTTACTCTGGGAGACCCTGAGACTTCCGTAAGCCGTCAGGGAGATAAAATTCCTCCAGCATTTCCTGGGTCCTGCCCCGGGGTTTCCACAATTTTTTGTCTTCTGGCCACAGCTCATGCTGAAAAAAGAAGCTCACTCTGAACATCGATGTTTTGTTTAGTTTTGTAAGAGAAATGACGACACTTAATATGCAGATGGAACAAGGTCATAAACCAAATGGTAACTGCCGGCCACATGCAGTAAACGCAACAAGGAACATCTTCCCATGTATATGAATAGCTGAATAACCGGCAGTATTTTAAATGATCACCAGGATTTGCAGTTAAACTGACAACACTGCAGGATTCCTCTTTTGATAATAAGCGAACAGCTGCTATGTTCTATTTGTAATGCTGTATCTATTTGTTAAAATAAAACTATCAAAAAAACAAGGAGTCAGGGTCATTCTGCCCAAACAATGTTTCCTGAAATGAATTTTACATTTTAAAAACATTTCTGTGCTCATCTGACATCTATTCTGTACATACGTATCACTTGTTTGCAGTTTATAACCATTTATGGGCAGTTTAAGTACAGAAGAATAAAAAAGACTGTAGAATACATAATTATAATGAAAATTACATGGATTTATAAAAAGATACATTTTCAACTTTTTATTTTATTTTTACATTTTTTCAATTACAATTATTTACCTTGAAGATTCAACAGACGCACACACACACACACACACACATTTATATATATATATAATGCATTCATAGAACATTCATAAGCTGCTTCTGAGTATACCTTAACATCCAAACAAATCCTAACAACTTCAATATACATTAATAACAAACATTATATGATTATAATATTTGTATTATCATATTATTTGTTATCAATGTATTTTACAGCTGGTAAGGTATGTTCTATGAATGCATCACGAAAGCATTGTGAAGGTGCAGTTAATGTGAAGCATTACTGAAAATAGCTGTCTGGATCTCTGGGGCTTACATTTAAATAACTGAGGGCATAAATCGGAGGACACCAAAGTCATGCTAAACTTGAAAATGATTCCACGGCATAAAAGGACAGAATATTTGATATAGTGGCTGAAGTTAAATCTGTCTAGAGAATCCCCACATCTCAAGCAAGGGCATGTCCTACGAATGCCCTTCATATTTTAACAATTATAATTCCCCATGCAAATGTGGCTCATTTGTCACTGCTGAATAAAGATACTTCAGCTTCTATTGAACCCTGGGGCTGTAGTTCACCAGTCCAGACCAGTGTTTTCAGACATGGGACACCTGTTTTGAGAAACACTAAACGTGTGACTATAATCATTCTATTAATCATCCAATTAATTTCTATTGGTTGCATTAATTTAATTTAATCCTATAAAAATGCTAGAACAAATCATAAGTAATATTTAAAAAATGTGAAACAACTGAAAACTACTTGAATAACTCAATTGTATATTAATTGTGTAAAAACAAACTACATTTATTATCCTACTAGCTATATGTAATAGGATATTCATCATATTTGACAGTGAATGTATTTGTTACTGTTCACAGTCTGGATGGTATGATTTCACACGACAGCTGTGTGAAAAGGGGGGAGAGATCCGTCCTAAGGCAGCACAATGGGGCGGTGATCTGTCATTACACACTAGCCCTCGTTGCCTCTGTGCCGTGTAGCTTGCGATATGATTCTTCCCAAGGGTGGATGAAGTGGAGGCACTCAGTCAATATATTACCTTACAGACCGGAGTGGCCCTGGAGAACAGATTCATCATGCTGAAGATGCTGTCCTGTACATCTCCTTTATGTAAGCAACATGATTTCTCTCCATCCATGAACAGCCGTAAAATAGCCTCGTTATGCATTGACTGTTCTGTCACTGTGGAAGTTATAGACCTCTGCACCTAATAACTATTTAGCACAACTGTATGTCTTTGGGCTGCAGTAGGACGGCGGTGTGACTTGGAAAGAATGTGCAATCTCCACACACACACACACACACACACACACACACACACACACACACACACACACAGAAGTTGGTCTTCCTATCTAAATGGGGACAGTCCATTGATTTCTGTGGGAAAAACCCTAATCCCAATCACGACACCCTTAATCCCTACCCATCCATAACCTTAACCATAAGTAACCAACCCAAATACAAGACTTTTGCCATTTTTACTTTTTTGATTGCATTCACAGGTTTTTATAAAACTGAGGTTATCCAAATGGAGACCTCAAAAGATGTCCCAAAAAGTAGGGAAATTTCAGGTTTTACTACACTTTGGGGACAATTTGGTCATGAAATGTGATCTCTGCAAACCCACACAGACACACACACAACACTGGAGGTGTAATAGGAAGTGCTTCCCACTGAGCCAACAATAAGAAAGGTTATGCTAGCAGGGTATGAAGCGACAGATTTTTTACCATTAAATAACTGTGTCATTTTCAAATAGGTGTCATACGCTTATGTTTGCTGCCCAGCTGGCATTGCTTTGCACAGACGGGAACTGGGAGCCAAGCCGGCATATGATGCTAATGGGTAATGATCAGTCTAAATCCCTTTCCTCACTGTAGGCCTCGAGTCGTGGGGAATGACTGATGGGACAAGGCAGTGAGGGAAGATTCTCCGCAGGGATTCCTAGTTCAGGATTCACAAGAGAGTGAAAAATCTGGAGCTCTGCGAAGTTTAGCCATCTGACCAGCATACCACCTGGTTAGATCCCAACAGAACTGTCCTGAGCAGGTCTCACTGGGCAGAAGTCCCAAGGCAGACCCAGGATGCGATCTCCCAGCATACTTGAGAGTGTTTGGGAATCCCTAGAAGGAGCTGAATATTGTGGCTTTGGAGAACAATATCTGAACTAACCTCCGATGTGCAATCCTTCTTCGATTCTTACCAAAACAAGCAGAATAAAGATGGATGGGTGACATTTTTCACTAGACAAAAACTGGCTTCATGTAATGTTTACGTAATTCTTTATTACACCACCTTTGTGAAACACTAATTTGTTTTTATAAATTGAATAAGCAGTGGTGTTTTGAGTGGGCTTCTTCACAGTGATGGCAGTTGAAAAGATGGACAGACTAAGGCAGTAAAAGCTAAGCGTCCAGAACGGGGGCCTCCAAAACAGAGAAACCTGTCCAACCATGGAAATCACTTCAGAGGGGTACACCCAGGGGGGCTCGGCGGGGGTGGAGGGTGAGTACTCAATCTGGATGGACACACAAATAATGACCCAAACCATCCGAATGTTGAGCATGAGTGCAAAATGTACACTTGGCAAAGTCTCCAAAAAGCGGTGATGGTTCATGAAGGGCTCAATGAGGGCAAGTGGAGAAAACCATCAATGAACACAGTCAGTATCAATAAAATGAAACATCCTGTTATTATTGCTTGAACTACATTTATCCAAATGCTAAATAGTGTCAGTTTTACAGGAATCCCCTAAGCTGTGTTTCCCTACATGATTTCAGACTGAGACCGATCACTCCTGTAATACAAGGTCAAAACTTGGCTGTGCCCGTCTGAATAGAATCAAAGCCAGCTCATGCCACACAAACACCAATCTCAAGAAATATATAAATGTATATTGTTTCCCTTTACGATTTATACTTTTACCTTTACATTGAAATATCTGAGGAACTATTAGAAAAAAAACAAAAAAAAAATACATTATGTCAATACCTTGAATTCTAAAACATGAAGTTATTGAGTTTACTGAAGTACCATGAGGAGGTACTGTATATACACACCTGATTATTGAAGACACTTTGGACCAACTCAAATTAGGCTGCACTCTCAACCACTGGCCATGGCGGACAGTAGGGTATGAGGTTGCGACCTTCTTTTCATTTAAAATTACTCCGTCTTTACCCCCTTCTTCCTTGTGCTGTGGCCCTCTTCAGCACTCACACATCACCCCATGTTCCAACGCCACATCCTCTCCTAAGATCAGGCTATAGTTCCTGTCTGAAACCAGGACATTCCATATTCAGCAGTTTTCATCCATCCATCCATCTTCTACCGCTTTTCCGAGTCGGGTTGTGGAGGCAGCAGTGCAAATAAAATTTGTCAGAATAACAATGTAATCCATTGTGATTACCAGAGCTTAATGTACACTACAGGACCAATCAAAGAAAATTGTACTTGTACAATTGTGCCAATTACTTCAATAGATGAATTGTGTGCAACTACAATGGGAAATTGGAATTGGAATACATGGAAACGCACGGCAGCTGATATACATAAAAATCAACAGTATGTAAAGCCCAAACAGCTCTGCATGTGTGTGCAGACTTGTCTCGATTTGAAAATCTCACTCCAGCCAGCTGATAAAGTTGGCAACCCTATAATTACTTTCTTATTTTGGCACGCCCTGCTGATCCACATTTATGGGGTAGCCTTTACTCGAAGAGACACCCCATGTACTAAGCGTCCAGAGAAATTGGATCATCAGCGACCCCTTGAGGTTCCTTTGCGAATGGTGGTTGTGCCCATTGATGACGTCACAGAACGTGAGTTCGCGGCTGTCTTGGGCAAAGAAGCCGATTCTCTAACAGCCAGGGAATCATGTCACGCAAATGTCATTAGTACTGCTATCTGTTTTTAAGGAGCAACGAAAAGGTGTAAAAGGACTCGTAGCTTGATTTGCCTCAGTGGTCTAAAAATGGCTTCCTTATTTAAGAAGAAGACAGTAGATGGTGAGTGTGTTTTCAGCATGAAACGCTACATATTAATTATCTTTTAAATTATGCTTTTTACCTCCTATTATAATGACGTGTTTCGTTCAGGTGCAATTTGTAGTACATTTCTTGCCAGACAGCGAATTGACATAATTTACGTTTAACTAATATGAGGATCTGTATAATTAAACATCATTCATGTTCGTTGAATACTGGGTCTTTATAACCTATAAGTTTTTGTAGTTTTCTTTTTTTTTTAAGCATGAGCTATGAAATCGCATTGCTGAATATAGGGCATCGGTTGCGATATTGGTCTTATATAGTTATATATATATATTATTTACGTGAAGAAGAATGTCTTGTTTGTGTACGATCATTTTAAGACGCGTAGGAAAGTTACAAACATGCCATAATGACAATATCATCATTATTATTGTAGTTTATATACTACTAGTACTTCTAATAATAATTATTATAAAATAATAATAATAATAATAATAGAAATAGTAACCATAATAATGATCATAATAATCACCACTTTCACTACGTTTTAAATACTGAAAACTCTTACACACTTCATAACTGATTTGTTGGAAGCTGATGAAATACTATGTAATGAAGATTCAGTATTACCTTTCAGTATTATGTTTTCGAGCTCTTTATGTGTACTGGCACTTCCATTGGAAGATGATTTCTGCAGTGGGAGGGTATAGGTCAGTGGGTTAGGGGTGCCAGTATTTGAAATGTCGTGGGTTCAAATTCCGCGTCTGGTGGTGAAATCATATCGCTGTTAGGCCCTTGAGCCTAACCGCTCCACGGACACGCTGTAATGATCCCGTCCTCGTACCTAAGCTTCTTTATATGTATGTGGTTTTGGACAAAAATTGTAATTTAGATTACGTTTGTATTAGGTATTTTGAGCAGGGTCAGACTTCCCTGGGGCAATCATGATTAAGGCCCTTGTTCGAGAGCTCTATGGCAACATCGCACTATTAGTCGTGGGATTTCGACCAGCAACCTTCCAATCATGGGCAGAATCCACAGTCACACACCAGCGCCCAGGAAAAAGCATCTCCTAGATAGATTTCTAAAAGCTTGATCATTTCCTTTGCATTCTGCAGTACTTGCATGCCTGGGGGAATTTGGCTACTGACCCCCAGAGGATTTTTTGGTTCCTCTCCTTCTGACATTTTTCCTTCTTCATTTTTTTCCGTGCACCACGAGCAATTTAGTATCTATGCTGTAATAATGTACTGCCACATACTCTTCTTAAGTGCCTTCGGCGTGCTATCAGACAGACAAGGTGACCTAAAATATTCTAGGCTGCAAGACACACAGTACAAAATGCAAGCCTGTGAAAAACATACCGTGAACAAGCTTTCAATTCATGAACACTTAAACACCTGGAGAGTGAGTTTTTTCATCCTCACCACTTCCTTTTGAAATTTCAGACCTTTTTAAATGAATCAAACTACTTGGTAAACTCTCAAGCAATCAAAATTAATCTAAAAGACTAAAAGACACCTGACACGATGTCAGAAAAAATGTCAGAAAAAATGGGTACGATCCTCATATAGTTTTGTTCCCCAAGATATCAAACAACAATAATATACCCCCAATGGTACAAGATGTTCCTCACAGTCTATTTCTTTACCTTAAAAGGTGCATTTACCTACAGCTAGGGTACAGCCGGCAGGCCCTTGAGGGCTGAGTCTCAGTGACAAGTAATTTTTCCATAAAGACACAAACTGGTACCTGAAGCACTGCTTAAAAACAAACCTGGGGTCTAGTTTCCACTATTTATTTTTGGTGTATTTTTAAAAATCTCTGCATTTTATAACATGCAATACATTCAGTATATGTGTCTGTCACATTAAAAGAAAAATCAACCCATCTGATGACTCATTGGCATTTTATTGTCAATAACATGGTCTGAGGTCTAGAAAACGTTGTTTCTGATACAGACATCATCAAAGATCAGCATAAGGAGCTGCTGCGCACACAGAGACAGATCACCAGAGATCGAGGGGCACTGGAAAGACAGGAGAAGCAAATGGTGAGTGTAGTGTCATGGAGAATGATTGAGCTCAGTTGATTAGGGATCTGATACCTATGCCAGAACTGTTGTGGGTTCAGATCCCAAAGCCAGTGGTGTAGCCGTATCACCGTTGGCCCTTAGCCCTAACTACTCCAGAATACTGGCTAACTCTGTGTTTTGATGCTAAAATCTCCTCAGTTTTTTGTGCAAAAATATTTAATAAAGTAAATAGTTATTTTGTATTATGCAGGAATCTTGTCATGCTGAAAAAAAGACTGGGGATATTTGACAAGTTTTCCTGTGAATAGCAAAATAAAGATTTATTTTTTAATTATTCAGTATATATTCTTATCTATCTATCTATCTATCTATCTATCTATCTATCTATCTATCTAATCGTATATTTATTTTCATTTAACAATGATTTTTTTTATTCATGTGTTTTTCTGTTAGATTAATTACATAATACAAATATTTTTACTGGAAGTTTCAGAATTGATGGGCATCAGGACAGTTTTGCATAAACAGTATGACTAATGGCTCAGATGTTTGCATTTTATTATTTTTTTTAGTTGCTTCTGACAATTTCTAAATTTAATATCTGTTGGTACAGTCTATAACACAACTGTTATACCTTCATATGCTGTTTGACTGCATGCCTTTTGCGTGTGTGTGTGTTTGTGCATGCATACGTTCTTGTTTTTGCTTTAGAAACTTTTCTTGGCCTATATTTTGAAGTTGCGTATGTCCTCTTTACTCACTCCTGGAACATTCCCTGTGTCAAATTAAGTTGTGATGTGAGCATCGTTCCTCTGTTACGCGTCTGATGTAGATGCAAAAATAGATGATGTACAATGCAGAAGTACAGTTCGCACATAAAGTCTCATCCATTTTGACACTGTTCTTCTAAGCATGTGAAAATCCGTATGTCCCCGTCCACATTTATCAAGTGTTTCATGATGCCAGCAGCCAATCTGTCACTCCCACTTCCCTCCTCAGCCCAGCGTGTGTAGCTGACAGGACTGTAAATCATAATCAAACACTGCCATTTATTGCCTAATATTTCAGCCTTACCACAAAAATAATGTGAATCTGTATTTTTATGGCTTACTGAGCTGCAGGATGCATGTCAACTTAATTTGAATCCTCAGAAGAAATAGTGTAGTGCTAAGAAATGCATTTATTGGTGTCCGGAGAGGAGGCGTTACATTCTGATTTATGCATTTATTGGTGTCCGGAGAGGAGGCGTTACATTCTGATTTATGCATTTATTGGTGTCCGGAGAGGAGGCGTTA
>JAODKF010000040.1:16871203-16887516 GCA_026779585.1 Mormyrus proboscirostris
GGGGGGGGGGGGGCGACTATCAAGGGCTCCCTCTGTCATTTTTTAGTTAAATGTTTTAAACTGCATTTTTTTTTCTCTTGCTATGCAGGTTTTTTTTGCCTAATTTGCAATTTGATGTTGACAGAGTTTCAACACTTTCGAGTTCAACACCTTTTAATAGAATACAGACTTTAACTATGTGAAATGTTAGATGCAAAGGTAGAGTTTCATCAAAGACTGTTTTGAGTCATGAACATTTAAAGGTGGTTGTTGAACATACAGCTCAGTTAACCAGGATCCTGTAACATTTAGTTACTGATGTATTCATTCAAAGTGACTTTTAACCCCTTTTTATACTCCATACGCCAGGATGGCTTACTAATTAAGTTCTTTATCAATGGTACCGTTACAGAGCCCCTTGTCTGCCTAGTATAATGTATAATTTGTGATGCTGCACAGGTTGTTTTTTTTCCAGTGCCTACCATGGTCATGTGTCATCCCTCATTGATATCAGCCCATATAAGTTTCACCAGATGACAGGGTCACTGCACAACCAGTTAGTTTATGTGGTAAGGAGGCAAATGTCGCTGTTGAGTATACAGATAGTTTCAAACGGTACAGCAAAAATGGTTCAAGTTCATATCATTATTATAGCTATTAAACAGACAATAATATATGAATCATTTATATGAGTAATTACCTGTAGAGAGAATGCATAACTGTACAATATGGTATATAGTATAGTAGTAATATAATACCGTCTATAAAAACTGAAGTAATGTCCTCAAGGCTCCCAGCCCTGACATCTATCGAGGGAAGTACCGTGAGGATCACCCTGACCCTGCTACCGCCTACTCAGACGAGGTCGAGAACATCATTCAGGACGCCCATAAGAAAGGGCAGAAGGTATGTGTCCTGCTGAGCTTAAGGAATGACGCATTTCCTGCTGAATGGATGTTATTAGGTATAAATGGAGCTCAAAGTTCACTTGCCCCCCAAACACAAACCAGAAATATAGTTTCTCAACATCTGTCATGTCAGGGCTTCTCACCTATTCTGTGCAGGCCTTTATTATAATTACTGTATAAATCATTAATTTACTTTGGAAAATGGATGGTTGGATGGATGGATGGATGGATGGATATTATAATTATAAAGTGTTTTATATTAAAGGATCAGAAGGAACTTTGTAAAACCAAGAAAGAATAATAGTCCCCTTACATAAGAAGACTTTTGTTATGTCAGTTGATTGTATCCCATGAAGAATCACAGTGTCTTTCCCTGAGTTTTAAGTTCTGTTAAACTAATAAGTGAAGTTTGTACTTTATTTGTATGATTTATCATTGGAAAAAGTTCCTAGGATCCCAGTTTCATGTTTTAGTCACAATAACCTGAACTTAGAAGCAGCTCTGCAATAAGTACCATACATTGCTTTGAGTGACAGCCATCTTTTGTAATTTTCACATTGTTACTATCAATGTGAAAGCTGCAAATTGTGCAGTTGTGCATGAAATTGTGCATTTATTATAGCAAAGGCATATTATTTATCTGCTTACTTCATTTTTCATAGAACAGTCATTGTCTGCAGTCCTTCCAAATGTACTCCTTGCTATTGTATGTCCCACTGACACAGTATGATGTTTTGTAGATTGCAGCTTTCATCGCCGAGTCCTTGCAGAGCTGTGGGGGGCAGGTCATCCCACCCCAAGGATACTTCCAGAAAGTGGCACAGTATGAGTGTTTTTTTATTCCTTTTACATATGATTTGTTTGTTCCTTACAGCTTTAAGGTGATTATTCAATGTATAAAACAGGACTAAAACCTGATTGTGTTTTTGTATCAAATGCAAAAAAAAAAAAAATAAATATATATATATATATATATATATATATCTTTTTGAAACATTTGACATGCTCATCAATATCATATCTGTGGAATATATTGCAGTTAAAGCACATTCCATAGGTTGTGTAGCACTAGGTAAGGGTGGGACATGGAAATCCCTCTCTCACATATTCTGTCACTGTACCCTCATCCCTTCCATAGACATGTGCGGACGGCAGGGGGTGTCTTCATTGCAGACGAAATACAGGTGGGCTTCGGCCGTGCAGGAACTCACTTCTGGGCATTCCAGCTACAGGGCCAAGATTTTGTACCTGATATTGTAACCATGGGAAAACCCATCGGCAATGGGCACCCAATGGCGTGCGTCATCACCACCAGGAAAATCTCTGAAGGCTTTATGTCCTCTGGGATGGAGTATTTCAACACGGTGGGCCTTTGCTTAAACCGGTAGCTTATTTGACTTAAATTGCAAGCTGTGAAAATCATAAATGTACTAAATTTCAAACACGCCGCAGTTTGGAGGCAATCCTGTTTCCTGTGCTATCGGGCTGGCTGTCCTTGATGTTATTGAGAAAGAGGCTCTCCAAAACAATGCTCTGCGAGTCGGGAGGTACCTGACAGAGCTGTTGCGTCAACAGAAAGAGAAGCACCCACTGATTGGAGACATCAGGTAAACAGAACTAGTGATCACCAATGTACACACAGATCTAATTTCTCACATATATCCATATTATGAAGTAGCTAAGTCTTTACCAGAGCAATTGTGTGGCACTCAAAAAGACATTAATACCAAAGAATTCAGGAGGAGTTTTATAATCAGTTGATTAATGTCTTTGTAACTAGGGATTCATTTTCCGATCGTGCTACTTCAAGTTGTGATGCTTTACTCAAAAGACTCAACTTACTTAATTTACTTTAGGGCCCCATATACTTGTTATACTTTTATATTATTACATTGTATTTTTAAATTCTGACTTGCTGGAAGATGTGGAAAAATCTTAAAATAGTCCCAAAATAAGCGATTCCTGTTTCTTAGAAGATGAACTATCTGGAAGATCATTGTTGATGAAGATCTGTATGAAGAGTTCATAGTCCAAGGTTTGGCATTATACAAATAATCTTGCTTTGCATTTGCTTGCAGGGGGGTGGGTTTGTTTGTTGGCGTTGAGCTTGTGAAAGACAGATCCAAGCGAACTCCGGCTACAGCAGAGGCCCAAGATGTGATTTACAAGTGAGCCCCATAACTTATTCAGCTAATAAGTCAAAAAAGATCATTCAGTATTTTACATGAAACCTTTCTGTGCACCTACTTATATATTTAAAGGTAAACAGATGCTAGCTGGTTTTGAAAGTAACCTATGCATCTCGGCAGGTTGAAGGAACATCGAATCCTTCTTAGTGCTGATGGTCCAGACAGGAATGTTCTGAAGTTCAAACCACCCATGTGCTTCTCTGAAGAAAATGCCAAGTTTGCTGTGGACAGGATCGATGAGATCCTTACTGGTATATTTGTTTAACGTATGATATTAAACATATTTAAAATGTTGCCATTTTTGATACTACGTTTGGGCAAAATGGTTCCTTAGTGAGTAGCAGTGTTTCCTGTCACCTACACTCCATGTATTTTCAGGTTTTGAGGTTTTCGTGTTCCATAGATTACCTCCAGATACTCTAATTTGTTCCCACAGCCCAAAGACAGGCAGTAATTGGCATCGCTAAATTTCCCATAGTGTGTGACAGTGAGTTACCTGCAATGGACTGGCACTCTGTCCAAGGCAGACCTGAGTCTTATTGGAAGATGAATCAATGGCTTATATTTTATTTATAGGTACCTTGCCCAAGAGTGCAAGATTGTTCCTTTTCTTCCAGGATTTAAACCGTGTCGATCAGGCAAAGTATTTAATATAAGGTAAAGAATAAAATACTAGTTTTTTTTTACTTCTTGTTCTTTAGCCATTGAAAAAACCTTGGGACTGCCAGTACCCAGCAATGTGGGATGTGCAAATCACACTTCATGTCATGGGGTAAGCAATGTGCAAATCACACTTCATGTCATGGGGTAAGCAATGTGCAAATCACACTTCATGTCATGGGGTAAGAGATGTGCAAATCACACTTCATGTCATGGGGTAAGAAATGTGCACATCAAATGCATAACTTTCTGATGTGTTTGCTCTAATTCTGCATTCCTAACATTAATTAAACATCATCAAACTGTAAAGCATGTGGTTCAGAATGAACTGAATACAACGTAGGTGGAACGCTTTCTCATTCCAGCTTGGTAGGATTATTTGATACCAATAAAATCTACATTCTAAAGGCTATAAGTGAAAATGCAGCCTTACTGTCACAACTTTAAAGTGAAACAAGCTGCTTTTGAAAATAAGTTAATTGTTTCCCCCCCCAGGTATTATGTGATGAAACGGTGCAGAAACAACATGGAAACAGAAACAGCCATTTGAACGGGATCGACAGCTAGGTGAACGAAGTCACAAGATTTTTCAGATAAAAAGACTATAATGCTAAACCCAGACCAGATTGTTCTCTGCTTTTGAATACCCAGGAATGTGGACATTAATTATAAAGGGTGGCTTGTGACAATATTAAAAAAGGTCATTTAAATAACTCTTTAACTTATAAATTGTCATTTTAAAGGTTATTTAAAAATATGACATTTAAATGATTATTTAAATGATACCAGTAACCATTGAATCTATCTCAAAGTTACCCATCAAAGTCAGTGGGTACACTCTAAACAAAACCTAACATCTGATTTGTTATATTTCACAATAAGTCACAACAGATCGATCAAACCTAGTAACCTGAATTCTAATTTATAACCACGTTATGTCTGTTCTGTCCTGGGTTGTGTATTACAATAACTTCCTAACTTGCAGATCCTGTCTTCGCTGTTTGGTAACCATGGTAACTGGGGTTAGGACCAGATTTTGGAAAAAGTCATTACAAATGAACAGTATTTCAATTACTGTTCCTATACTAAGACAGGAAAGTGTATTACTCAAGCTTTGCAACTTCACAAAATCTCAAATAATATCTCCTAACTCCAGAATAACTATGCAGCTCATAGAGAACAATCTGTGGACTCCAAATGGAGTATGATTTTTATATACATACATACGGTAACGTTTAATTGATAAATTATGCACAGTAATACATTATCAACATTAGATACAGTACAAATTAAGTACATTATTATACAGTACTGTACTCTCAAAGGAAAGAGATCCTGATGTTTTAGCATAATTCTCAAGAGATGATATAGAGCAATGAAAAAATATTTATCAAGGGATAATGGCGCAATCATGCTGTTTGTACTGAATGAAGGATGAAGGAACTATCAAAAAACATACTGCAGTGTCTGCCAGACATCGTCATGGCGGGGCAGCAAAAGACGAGGAGCTTCTGTTAATTAATGCAAGGGGTCTCACAGATAATATTAATAACATATTAATAACATATTCCATACTCTCCAACAGCCTGTTGCCTCCAGTTGAGGGTTAGCTAGGGTTAGGGTTAGAACGATCATGTTTTTTTCAGACATCAAAACCTGTTTTTATGATAGTTCTGGGCCCGTGTACAACGGGAAACCACAATTTAGTTTGATGTAATAGTAATAATGTATCATGCTTTCTAGCAGCCTGCTGTGTCACCCTCAATCACCAAATTAGGGTTAGCCAACTGATACTAGGATTGGTTTTGAAATGTAATGGTTTTTCGGACCTCAGAATGTGTTTCATGAGAGTTCAGGGCCTCTGTGTAATGGCAGACCACAAATTTGCTCAATTTAACCCTCTGGAATTGGCAGATGATGCCAGCGCCCCACTTTACAAACGTTTTTAAATTTGTGAATCTAATGTCAATATCTGTCAGTACTTGTTGCACATGCTTGAAAAAGATAAACTTTAATCAGTCTACCTTAAAATGCGTTACCTCACAAATAACAATATAAATAAAATAATAAATCAGTGTTTTCATAAAATACAAATACAAGTCACAACATGATCATTTATTTTTCTCTTTTTCAAGGTGGATTCTGAAGTGCGCCACAACAACCTAAATAACTCTGCTGGTTTATGTCCGACAGATTTGAGAAAACTATTATTTCAAATTGTAATGTGTCTTCTTTCAAATATGCCTGCTTTCAACAAACACAGAGTTCCACTTTTATATAAAATTACATGCCATTCCTATTGCTTTCAACGAACAGAAAAAACTATGAATGATATACACTATATTGCCAAAAGTATTGGGACACCCCTACAGATCATTGAATTCAGGTGTTCCAGTCACTTCCATAGCCACAGCTGTATAAAGTCGAGGACCTAGGCATGCAGACTGCTTCTACAAACATCTGTGAAAGGATGGGTCGCTCTCAGGAGCTCAGTGATTTCAAGCGTGGTACCGTGATAGGATGCCACCTGTGCAATAAGTCCATTCGTGAAATTTCCTTTTTTCAGGTCCCCACAAAGACCTGTGAAGGCAATCAAAAAAGTATAAATGCCAAAAGTCTCATATTCTGTTTAGTTACTTATGATTAAGGTTAGGGCTGGGTGGGGGTTAAGGGCGTCATTGTTGGCATTGGAGTTTCCTCATAGAAATGAATGGAGAGTCCCCACAATGATATGAATGCAAACCTCTGTGTGTGTGTGTGTGTGTGTGTGTGTGTTAGGGGGGTAATTGTGGAGGAATAAAAGAGAACGGTGGGGGTGTGATTAAAAGGTGTGTGGGCCCCAGGTCGGAACAATGGGGGCTAATGACTGGACGTGCCACACAGCAATTCAGCAAAAGGTCACCGCAGATCAGAGTGGCCAAGTTGTCAGATGTCAGATCAAACAGGTTGTGTCAGACACTGAAGCTCTTAGATGCCATGAATGTTCTATGCCATTGTACTGTATTTTATCATCTTTGATATATGTAAGATAGTAGTGAGCTCTAGTGATGCTAGGTTTTCCAGGTTTTCCATTCTGGCTGATAACCACAGTACAGGGCCATCACCAGTAGAGAAACGCAGTTCCGGCCCTGCTGATCACCGGTAGAGAAACGCAGGGCCGGCCCTGCTGATCACCGGTAGAGAAACGCAGGGCCGGCCCTGCTGATCACCGGTAGAGAAATGCTTACCGATATGTCCGGATGGCCTGAAATCCTGCACAGTTAGCAGGGTCCATCTGCTCCAAGATGTCCAGCATCTTACACAGACGGTATTCAAGATAGTCTGTGGCCATGAAGAACCATCCATCTATGTCCAGCACCATCCTGACTGTCTTGTAATGGCTGCAAGATGTTAAATGATATTAAAAGTGAATAGAGATTTAAGAGATGTTAATGCAATGATCAAGTGAATGAATGAATGAATGAATGAATGAATGGCAAGCTTAAGCACAAGGGCCACAGAAAAGTTGGTGTGAGTATTAAGTTCTCTATGTAATTATCCTACTATTGGAAGACAAGCAGACAGGACATGCAGGCCAGTGCAGCCTAGACTAGCAGCACCATGGACAGTAAGGCTAACATTCAGCTGAGCTGCTTTACCTTAACCCACTTCAGCATTTACGGCTAACAAAGATGAATAATAAGAACAACAACAGTAAATATACAGTTCATATGTTTGTATAATATACATTTGTCTGATTTGTGTGCATATAATATTATTTCATTTATTTAAGAATATATTTATACAGACCTGACGTCTGCACGGGCCAGGAGCTCTGCATCTGAGGGCTCTGAGAACCACGAATGGGAATCTGAATAAATAAGTCTGAATAAAATCAGTAGATCTGCATATACTATATTTAAAGCGTACCAGGAGCTGTGGTGGGCATGTCCGTGGAGGAGCCCGGAACGGCAAGGGGGACCTCGGAGGGCACAGAGCTGGGCGGTGCCCGCTGTACGCCCCTCCTCTGGATGTACGTCTTCTGCACATCCGTTTTGGTTCCTTGTACGGCTGCTCCCTAATTCACTGGACGTAGCTGGATGACAGACAGGGTACCAGAGAGGGAGGGGATGCACTGAATGCATCATCAGTCATTATTACTAACAATTATAACCATTACTACTATAAGCACATTTAGCAGGCTGCTATGGAGAGTGAATGCTCACCACACAAGCATGAACTACAGAGACTCATACAGCTCCTTATGGGGGTAAAGCTTGTTCACACCAAATCCAAGACCCTTGTGCGATGGAGCTTCCTGCTGCCTCCGCTGCCTCTGCTGCCTCCGCTGCCTCTGCTGCCTCCGCTGCCGCTGCTGCCTCCGCTGCCTTGGGGCCTCGCTCATTTTGAGGAAGGACCTGACATATGTGCATAAATCCAATGGGGATTGTTTAACATGGAAAACCGGAAAACAACAGACAGAGAATTCCTCTTTGATTTCACATGAGACAGACTCGCAGTCCACGCACATTCTTCTCACATTCAGTGCTATCCCACAAAATCACAGCAGCAAATGTTGCTCTTCATAGTGCAACTGACTAAATGAATGCATCAGAAAAACAAAAACAGGTTTTGAAATCTGAAATTTGAAAATTCTTTGAGTGGAGAGGAAAATATGAATGGAATATAACAAGATCTAGAAAACCAAAAGCTTCTTAAAGTTTGTAGGCCTGTGCTATGACTCCCAGTTTGGTATGACTCCCAGGTTGGTATGACTCTCAGCTTGGTATGACTCCCAGCTTGGTATGACTCCCAGTTTGATATGACTCCCAGTTTGGTATGACTCCCAGCTTGGTATGACTCCCGGTTTGGTATGACTTCCAGTTTGGTATGACTCCCAGCTTGGTATGACTCCCAGTTTGGTATGACTACCAGCTTGTCTCTCTCAGCTTCATGTCTTCACTCTGAAAGCTCTCCTCACCGGCCCCCCCCTGCAGCCCAGCCCAGTCTTTTTTTGGTTCAATGTGTGCTGCCTTTCTATGCTTTGTTCTGGGACGAATGAATAACGCTGAAAGGTCATTATTAGCAAACACAATACCTGCCCCCTGGGTACGTTTTGCGTTCATGCTGGACCTGCACACACTATTAATGCGTCCACTTTTGCTCTTACTGTGGTAGGTTGAGGTTGAGTCAATCAAACAAGTTTATTTACAGAAAAATGCCCGAAGGCTCAAAATTTGAATGTGAGTGTAAAAGTATAATATAGTACTAAAAGTATAGTACTAAAATATATGCAGCATTTATTCTAGATGCTTTTATAGCACAGGGTACAGAGACATGGCTATGAAAAACGGGCAAGCACCGTTTCAGTTAACTTGTGACCTGATTCATAACCATGAAGAAATAACAGCAAAGGATAGTCATAATTCTCCATTGCTCTGCCCTCTAACAACCAGATGGGGGCAGCAAAGAGTCAGTATGGACTCATTCCCCAGTCTAAGATGGATTCTGTTGATGCTGTAAAAGTCTTGTCATACACTGGAGTACAGAACTGAATTGCAAACTGCTATTTGGAGAAGAAAGCCTACAGATTATACTTTGTTTGATAGTTCCGGGTTATATAGCACATGCTTTTTCATCCAAAACCAGAGATGGTAATTTCACGTCTAGAAAGTGACTCACAGAGTATTCAGCCTCTTAGCTGAAACAAAATTCTGGTTTGGATTTTTACTTTCTGGACCTGAAATTTCCACCTCTGTCCAAAGCACTGCACAATTTTAGGAATTAGAGTCGGCCAGTCTTTGGAGCAAATGGGTGTTGAGGGGTTCGCTCAGTGGTGAAATCACTCTACCAAACTCACAATTTGAACCAGTGAGCTTCCTAGTCCATTGAGCCTCACAGCCTACAATTCAGAGTGACAGATGGGAAGCAGAGGCAGCGCCTGTCATATAACGATGTCCAAGCAAGGGCCAAGACTACCTACACTACGGGTCAGAATACTGGGCCCACCCTACGATTAAAAAAAATAATAAACGATGGACTGCTTTTTCCAACTTTTTTTTACAAGAAAACATTAGCATTATGTAAAACAAATGTAACTGACTGATTTTGAAGTGTAATATATTTCATGAATGCAAGTGCCTAAGTATGAGTTCCATCAAGATAACCAACACCTTCTCAAGCATGCAAACAGTTTGGTCGCATTTGCTGGAAGCTCATTTTAAACTTGTTGGAGCCGAAAAACAGACAATCCATCTCCTCGTTCTGTGATTTTCGTGAAAACTTTATTGAAGACAAACATTACATCTACAGAATATGGCTACTGATTGCAGTCAAATCCCACAGAGACAGTAAGAAGAACATGTGTGTGTTGACACTGTTGTACAACGTCGCTCATCACTTATGTGGAGAGGTGATACTGCATTCTGGGATTGGGAGCGTTTACTCCCAGGCCTTTGGTTCCGTTGGTCAGGCAGGTGTGGTCCCCGTAGTGCCTCGACCATTCAGCTTGAGCCTTCATGATCTTCATCTTCCTCTCTTGCCGTGTCTTCACTGGCCTGTGAACAGCAGGCTGGCTTGTACCCAGCTTTCTCATGGTAAGTTTCATTTCTATATACACTATATGTATGAGTATTAAGGCACACCTCTCAGGTGTTTCATTCAGACCAGTTGCCACAAGGATTATGAAATCAAGCACAGAGCCCATGCAGTCAGGTAAACAAACATCTGTGAAAGAACGGGCTGTTCTGAAGAGCTCAGTGAGTTCAAGCGTGGTGCTGTCATAGGATGCTACCTTTGCAATAATTCAATTTGTGAAATTTCTTCCCTGTCAGATATTTCACAGTCAACTGTAAGTGGTATTATTGCAAATTGGTAGTGTTTAGGAGCAACAGAAACTCAGGCATGAAGTGGCAGACCACACAAAGTAACAGCGCGGGGTCTCCAAGTGGTAAACTGCATAGTGTGTAAAAGTTGCCAATTTCCTGTTGACTCAATAACTGAGTTCCAAACTTCCTCTGACCTTAACCCCAGCACAAAAACTGTGCTCCAGGAACTTCATGAAATGGGCTTCCATGGCTGAGTAACTGCATGCAAGCCTGATATCACCAAGCGCAATGCCAAGCATCAGATGGTGAGGTATAAAACACACTGGCACTGGACTCTGGAGGAAGGGAAATGTGTTCTGTGGAGTGACAAGTCACATTTCTCTGGCTGGCAGCCTGATGGAAAAGCCTGAGTTTGGCAGATGCCAGGGGAATGTTACCCGCCTGACTGAATAGTGCCAAAAGTAAAGTTTTATTGGCGATGGATAATGGTATGGGGTTATTTTTCAGGGGTTGGGATAGACCCCTTTTCCAGTGAAGAGAACCCTTGATGCTTCAGCATACCAAGACATACCAAGACATCTCTATGCTTCCAATTTTGTGGGAACAGTTTGGTGAAGGCCCTTTTCTGTTCCAGCATGACTGTGCCCCAGTGCACAAAGCAAGGTCCGTAAAGACATGCCTAGGTGAGTTTGGTGTGAAAAAGATGGCCCACACAGACTTCTGACCTCAACCCCATCAAACACCTTTGTGATGAACTAGAACGGAGATTGCGGGCCAGGCCCTCACATCCAACATCAGTGCCTGACCTCACAAACGTTCTTCTGGGTGAATGGGCAAAAATTCCCAGACAGACTCCATGAAGTCTTCCCAGAAAAGTGATAACTGCTATACATGAAAAGGGGGTGTTAACTCCATATCGATGACCCAATAAGAGATGCATCTGCGGTGCGGAGTAACTCACGCTCATGGAGGAGGCCAGAGGCTTCACTGCTGCAGTGGGCTCCACAGCTGCTCCAACTTTACTGCAGCCGGACCTCCTTAACTGCAGCCGCTGGGCTAAAGAAGATCATACATTGTGCAGGGGCTGAAAATGATGGCCATTTGCAAGCAGAAACAACCAGACACATTACAGCTGGAACGTTTCTTCAAATTTCTGTACTTTTATATTCAGTTTTACCCGAAACTCAAATATTCGTCTTAAATGTATGTTTTTGCTTCATAAGGTTATAAAGTTATAAATACAGGACTTGTTTTCTATATTTATGGTCCTGATAGAAGAGGTATAAGAAGTACTGAATCTTAGTTAATGCAGTCAACAGCTCAATTAAATTATAGAAAGCTTTTTATAGATTGTAATGAGTGTGTTGCTTTTCTTTGATTATGTTTAAATACTACCAAATTTACTTAAGTCTTACAACTACCCTGGGGTCAAATTGACCCCAAAGGCACATGTCAGGTGACTTCTCATGGTAACATAATTATTGTAGGAGCGTGTAAGAGTTAAGTGTAACAAGCCTAATATTGATTTAAGCAATAACCACTGCATGGGCATACATTATTGGGGTGATGGGAGGATTGAAACCCTACCCCCTCAATAAACAAAACCGGCTAATACAACCCCCCCTGTTTCATATGAAATGATGGTAAGTTGTGAATATATTCAGAAAATGTGATCTGATCGAAACACTCAGCATTCAGCTTAACTATCCTTAATTACTAGTTCATTAGCGATAACCACTTTTCACTCAAGTCTCCAGGATCTTGATGGGGAACCCTTTTGGTTTTTGGGCATTTCTCAGAGAATCATTCTGAGGGCATTGTCAGTTTCCACAGAAATTAACTACTTTCTTCAGTTCTGCTTGATAAAAGATGAGAATTGCATCAGGTCATGCCAGGAAAGAGGCAACTTACTGTGCTTCCTTGAATGGTCCACAGCCTTGTAGCCCCTGAGCATGGCCAATGGGTGGTGGGACAGCGTGAATGGGTGCACGATTGTGCTCTGTACAGGTAATATTGGGACACTGTCATTTTTTTTTTAACCTTAACTGATGTCACTATTTGAGGGCATATTCCACACCACATATTTCAGACCAATGACTATGTCAGTAACAGAGACTCCCCACAAACATTCCAGCGAAAAGAGATGAAAATTCCCATGATGCATCTGTAGTTTCAGGTTATGTACTTCAGCCATTACAACCAGGCTTATGAACTGCCTTCTTGAGAGAAATGCAGGATACTCAACACCAAGATCAAATTCCATTGTTTCCACTGCTATCCTGTTTCACCCTGTTATCCAGATGAGTGTCTGTGCATGTTATTTGAGTGTGTTGTTACGCTCACTTGACATCTCTAGTGATTAGCGAGGGCAATTTGGTGAAAAGAGACATAATAGAAGGTGAGCTCCTCCGGTCAGGGTCTACCTTGGTGTGAGGTTGCTGATAAGCCGTGGAAGGTTTGCAGTTGTATAAGGACAGCAGCTCCTCCACAGGCAGATTGTTCTGGAATGCAAAATAAGATGCTTCAAATAATTGAAGTTGAGGGATGAGTTTACTGTGTAGTGACAGTGTAGCTCCGAAGGGAAAAGACATCAAATTGACATATATACTTTGTCTTTTCCTGCTTCTTGAGCATGAATATCAGCAAGCTGTGTTAGAATTTCCAGTAACGGGCACAGTGTCCTAAGCTGCTGAACTGCAGGCTGTCCCCAGCAATGAAAGTGAAAACGGTTGGTGCCTGAATACATTTCCACTTGTGTTGAGCCTGTCAGAAACTCCAGATGAAAGGAGTATGTTCTGCTTAGTGATAGCCAAAACGGCAGTTCATGAACCATTTGCTGTAGTGGGGTCAAAAAATAGCCAGGGCAGTTCTCCCTTGGTTACGGACAGCTCCGGATCCCCTAGAACACAGGCTGACACCACTTACCAGGAGCATCCCTGCAAAGGAGGACAGTATCATTGCCTCCTGCTCCAAATGGGTGGGGTCTTGGCCACGCCCAGGCCTGCTGGGTCCCCTGGGTTATAAGATTCCAGATATGAAATAATGAAAATGAACACAGAATGAGGAGGCCTGGTTCATGAAAATTAGTTGTGGGGAAAATGATGCCTCATGAACCATTTGCTGTATTTTTTACCCCACTAGATGGTGCTCTTGGTTTGCTTTTGGACATGCTTCGTGCACTATTTTTGAACAGAGGGCACCATTTAGTGGGATCAAAAAATACAGCAAATGGGCTATGAGGCATCATTTTGTCCGTCGTTAATGAAAATTGTTATAGACAATGTCAGTAAGACTTAAAGCTGTCATCTATAATGCATTACAGATATTGTCATGATGCATTATAATAGTTGGCATAAAAATTAATAAATTGTTACAGCATCTTCTACTGACAGTCATAAGGCATTATAGTGTTGATCATAATAGTCCACATGATCCAATGAAGGTCTTATCTATAATGCACTATAGGCTAGGCTGGTACAAGGTATAGGCACAATATGCACTAGGCTGGTACAAGAATTAAGAATGCTTGTACTGCATTATGAAGATACTGTCTGTATAGTGCAATATAAATGACAGCTTCATAGAGCATTCATAATACATAATAAACATGGCTATAATGTGTTATATCGTTTTATAAACAATTATATCGATGTTTTTAATGCTTTATGAGTACATTACAATGTGGTTTGAATGTGTTCATATAAGATGGCATTCACAGAAAGTGTTACCAGAATGTCTTGTTTTGTTATGTTTCACTGATTCTAGTGATTATTAAATTAACACTTGGAAATGAGCGAGTTGTTGACTGAAAGACCAAACTCATACTGCTATTCTGCATTCTGGTGGAATGCAGATCCAGTAAGTTCTTAGCAAACCAAATGTTTGTCATATTGCCTTCAGGTGTTAGCTCAAACAGTACAGTAGTTCACAAACAGCTCATCTGTGATGTGTTCACTGGTCTGTCAGCCATTTTCCATGCCCTCAGGTGTAGCTTGGAATCCCACTGGCTACCGTGGCCTGGATGCTACATTCATATAGCACTTACCTAATTTTGTCAAAATGTGAGCAACAAAAGCCACCGTTTTGTACTTACAGTATACCATAATATAGCCTAGTTAATGTACTATTATTATTTACCAGCTGGATTTAACGATTATACTCACAGGAATTTACTCTGAATCAGATCTTGTCCTTCATGTTTCTCTAACCACCAAAAAGCCATGCTGATAGCTAGATCATGATGTACCTTGAAGCATAGCCATGCATGTCCAGGAAAAAAAATGATAAAACTATTATTATTCATCTTCCAACTGCTTATCACAAAGTTGAACCACACAAGTCAAAATCCAGGGGAACACTTTAGAGTTTGAAACTTTTTGACTAAACTGGCTTTCAGCTTTACAAACAGTTGATGCCAGTTTCCATGTCAAGATGACTGTACACTGTACTGTTTTGGAGTTCTATGTGGAATATTACCTTTCTATTTTCAATGACAGCATCAGAAGGATCTTTCAGTCTTACCAAGTCATCCAACAAAGTTGAAGACCTCTTTCCCTTGGGGTCAAATCCATTTTCTCTGAGTCTCTGTCCAATGTAATCTCCACTGCAATCAAAGGACTTTTTTATGCTTCTGACTCAGGCAGGTTTCATCATCCGACAGCTTTCTTTGATCTCAGATCAGTTGATTTTACCACCAAAGAACTCAATAAAATTGAGCTGATTTATCCAACATAATTGATTATTTATTGCAAGATTATTTATTAACTCAGAGAATTCATGCTGTAGGTTACAATGAAACAAACACCAGTATTCCTGATGCAAAATGCTTCTTGTTACTCAAAGGGGGTCAAAAAGGCATCACAATTTCCAAAAACATACTCACAGTAGAGCCCCTACATCTTGTTTCAGACGACGTGTTTCCATTGTAGAACTTCAGCCTTCCTCACTATGATGTCTAGTGAGAAGATCTTCAGTCCTGCGAGGAAGCAGCCTAACAGAAAGGGCCCTGGCATACGGAGGAAAGGCACTCAGGAATCTGTGTGGTACATTGTGAGTCATAGGTTGCATTGTTGAATTCTTTAGGAGATGATTCTAATATGCACAGAACAAACAGTAAATAATTTGGTGCACATAAGTAAAATATTCTGAAGTAACCCATACCACACAGATTCTAATTGAGAAGACTCACATTCATTAGAGACATAAAGGACTCACCTTTTGATAGGAGTTAAGGAGAAGATATCTATGTAGAAAGAAACTGAAATGACTTTTGGGTCCGTGACGGTAAATAATCCTCTCACCTGTGCCAGTCCGACCTGAAGGTTGACTCCACTGAATTTACCCTGACTACAGGGCAGTCCTGAACCCGACACCGCCTGGCTCCTGTACTAATGGCAGGTAAGGTGATATATACAGTTGACATAGAGGTGCATGCGAACAGCGTTAGAGTTACCTGGGGTTACGACTTCCACTTAGAACAGTTCCTAGATGCTGGTTGGCACTAGAGTTACCTGGCTGTGGAAAGTTCTGCATTTAGTTTTTACACTGAGGACATGGCTAACTGCAACATCATCCATCTATTCATTTTCTATATCCACTTGTCCTGTGCACGATCATAAGGATCCATGGAAATAACCCAAGATGGGAACCCAACCCATTGCGGGACACACACATCATTCACACACACTAGTTGCAACCAGGGACGGATTATGGGTTGTGTGGGCCCCTGGGCAAAACGTTCGCGAGGGCCCCCCCCCCACCACCAGCACCAC
>JAODKF010000040.1:16887616-16918099 GCA_026779585.1 Mormyrus proboscirostris
GGCCCTCTAAAATAGACAAACGAAAATACATTGTTGATAAGCGTTGCAAATTGTTTTGGGCTAGGGGCCCCACGGGCTCCCTGCACCCCAAGGGCCCCTGGGCAGCGGCCCCGCTGGCCCGGTCCGTAATCCGTCCATGGTTGCAACATATAACAAAGATATATTTTTTTAAGATTTTATTGATTTTTTAAAGAAATCCTGTCTTGTTTTTCAGTCTAGCCCAGTGCCTAAGGGTCGACCTTGAACCTAGTTGTGTCTCTCTGCTGATCTAACTTGTGTTATCTTGTATGCATGTTTTTCCCTTGCAGGCACCTAAATGAACATCTTTTGTATTGGTTCCTTGATTGATGGCAAAAAACTAGCCCTAATGCAGGCTGACAAACCTGTCTCACTAAATTTGCACTGCATGGGACGACCAGAAGTGATGGTTGACATACAACCCAATCAGAGAAATCAGTTTCACCGACTAGTTTCGACGCCGATTCAACATGTGGCCAAAACAGCATCAACAAACCATATCAGACTGTGCCACAGACACTGACGCAACAAGCAGTCGTCGACTCTCTTTGACAGCCTGACTGTTTTTGACAGCTGAAAATTGGCTTGGTGTGTTCCAAGCTTAAGTTTCATTCCCTCACATCTCCAACTCTCATGCCTCTGTTCACTGTTATGTAGAGATCAAGTTTTATAGTAGGTTAGTGTTGACGTAGACTGATACTTTCAGGCATTGATGTACAGGCAGTCCCCGGGTCAAGAACGTCCGAGTTACTGACAACTCGTACTTATGAACAGAATGCCATAAAGCCTATTATTAATTACGCCTGTTTAGTCATTCGCTGTGTAATTTCTTTTCAGTTAACTATTTATTTGTTTGTTTGGCTTTTGTGTTTTAAATGTGATTTTAATGTCTTTTATTTAAATGTATTCTGCCTTTGTAATGCACTTTGAATTGCCTTTTGTCTGAATTGTGCTATATGAATAAACTTGCTTCGCTTTGCCTATTCAAAATTTAGAATATGTACAATGGTTAATAATAACAAATGCACACACTACTTTGTGGCGCTCGTGGAAACATTGTGTGGCTTCAGCAGTTCATTGGCTCAAGGTACAGTACAGTACTGTATGTAGTTACTTTTACTATTACTGTGTAATATGTTTTACTGTTATGATCTATATTATTGCTTTTCCGACTTGCCTACAGTACAAATTCGACTTAAAGACAGATTTTGGAAACGGATCTTGTTCGTAACCTGAGTTCTGCCTGCAAATCTAAACAAACTATGTACAAAAAGCTATTTACATCTTACAGTGTAAACAGCACTTTAAACCTAAACCAGAAGGCAGTCAATTATAAACACCAGATTCCAATAAAAAATGTATAGTTTAGATATAAACTGTAGCATGACATCATTAAGTGACGGTATGTAACATTTCAAAGAAAAACCGAGTGGAGATTAAAAACCACTGGACTAGTTTTATAGGTATTGAGCTGGTTTAGAGATGCTCACCCGGAAGCAGCATAGATGAGAATGCTGTGCTCTGAAAAGCAGGAGTAACAATAGTTGGGAAAACAAAGACATGAACTGATCATTATAGCAGCGTATTTTAACAGAAGCACTTTGACTTCGATGCCATTCTAAAGAGTATAGTGACAGGGTCCTTCTAGAGACAAACTAGAAAGCTTTTGATGATAAACCTTGATCCTTAATCATTCCAGATAAATACCAATATGTCAGGAACACCGATACTCACTCCTGTGCGGCTGTGTCCAAGGTACAAGTTCTATGTAGGTCTAAGGCAGAATTGAGGTGAATAAAGGAGGCATCAGATCCAGAGGACCCCGACTGATCACTGGACCTTGAGCAGACTGCCACAGTGCTAACCCAGCAATGCTCTCCAATGAACAGCCCCTGCTGAATAATTCATACTGAGCTATGGAGTCCTGTCAATCACTTCAACAACGGGCTTTGGGTCACAGGATTCCATGCAAGATACACGACTGGGTGCTGAACCGCACCTACACTGTCACGACTCAGAAAAACTCTCCACACTGTTCACGATGAAATGAGAGTTATATGTAGACCAGTAATTTATGCACATTCAGTATTTTTATCAGCAACATCAAGTGAAAATGTGACAATAAAAGAAAGATTTTGTCAGGATTTACAGTAACTGTGCAAGAAATAAACGTACAGTTTTTAATAAAAAATATTTTTATTATTAGAAAGATGAGGGTGCCAAAATCAACCATTTAAACAGTAAAATGTACGAAACTGTAAACTTTAAAAAAACATTTGAGGTCTCTCCTTTACATAAATAGCGTG
The DNA here is from genome assembly GCA_026779585.1 of Mormyrus proboscirostris. Lineage (NCBI taxonomy): Eukaryota > Metazoa > Chordata > Actinopteri > Osteoglossiformes > Mormyridae > Mormyrus > Mormyrus proboscirostris. Next base: position 16,889,941 of record JAODKF010000040.1, read on the forward strand.
AACAAACAGCATGAAAAAAACAGGGACCTTCCAGTAACAGATCTTACAGAGCAAGATGACACTGGTGTAGCTACTGGATAAGCCTGCATGGTCCATGGTGTTACAACACATCTAGGCAAAGTTATAACAAAATTTGGAATGGCAACTTCCTTCCTCTCACTTCCCAGATGAAGCCATGGTTGTAGGCATTGGCTTTCATAATTAAAAATAAATGATAATCTGCTTCGCAGAGCCTACTCGCACCTGAGTTCAGGCAACATCATGAAGATTCTGTCCTTTGTGACTTGAGCAGACTTTGTGATGTCCTCAGTACTTTTAACAGCCACACAGCCGTCCATCCCTGTCCAAGCTCAAGGTGTCGCAAGTCGTCTGGACCACAGATTACCTCACCAAAAGGCCATAGTTCATCCACGTCAGTAGCTGTGTATCTGATGTAGTGCTGAGTAACATTTACTCAATATGCCACAGATATCAGGTACTATTTTAACTCTTGCCATCTTCGGAAGCTCTCTGCTGAGTTCAATGTTGGAAAAATCGGGGAGTCTGTGGTGGAATTCAGGCGAAGCAGAGAGCTGGTGACTTATGTCATCAATTTAGGAGAGAGCATATAATTGGTGCAATGCTGTATGCACCTTGGTGTTTACGTAAGTAACGGGAGTGGCAGAACAACAAGGTAGTAGAAGTAAGTGCAGACTAGGCTGTGGTTCTTTATATCTAGAACACAGTCTGGAATCCTTAGAAGTGATGGTAGAAGGAATAATGTCCCCAGATTCCAGTCTCAAAAATGAGGACCCATTTTCTCAACATACTGCTGGTACAGTTGAGTAGCCCTTTTATTTCCCTCCAAGAAGACTGTGTAGTTCATGAAAACTGCTATTCACTTGTTCCATGCTTTTGACTTCCTTGTCCTTAAGCCCAGACTGGAGAACACTCTTTTACTCAATACTGTACTGTTCCATGTGCAGGAAATTATAACATTTCATGTTTGATGAGTATGTTTTTCTTTTTTAAAAAATGTAATTTAAAACATTATATCAAAGACGTTGTTCTTATTTACTTGTTTGGATGTTCATTATTTATGTTTTTAGAGGGGAACTATTGCATCTGTGATAATGTTGCTGGACAACAATTTTTTTTCCCTGGGGTAAATAAAGCTCTATATTATCTAATCTCTTCGAGAGATCAGACGGTGCAACCTAATGTCCCTTAATGAAAGTAAAGCTACTTTTTCTTTGTTACTGCCTGGTCTGTAAATTTGGGTCGCTAATGTATTGTACTCACCTATTCACCCAGGGTTGTCACATGAACAGACAAACGGGGAGGTATGATATACTACGTCAGTTTTGGTTGCCCCACCTTCTTAAATACCTTCTCAGATACTTATACTATTTTTGACTTCCCATACACAAATCATAAATTGACATGAGATGAACCCTAGAGGACACATGCCTGCCTGCATCCCATATATTGCATTTTCCATTGTCCTGTAACTCGGCAACACCTGGCTACTTACTAAAATTGCTACGTGAAAATCAATCGAAGAAACATACTTAAATTACCATAACCTTAATGAATGTAGCACGTCAGCGTGATGCAGGAAAATCCCCACTGACCAGCTTCAAAACGAGCATTACAACAATGTGCGAGAAATCATAAAATACTTAGAGGGAAGCAGAAGGAAAATATGATACTGATTGCCCTGGGGTAAAACTGGGAGGTGTCGTTAATCGGGTTAAACAAAACAAATGGTCCAGCAAAGGCACGCTGCACTAAGGCTGTGTAATTATTGAAACAGAACGAGATTAAATCAACTTGGGGTTGTTGCGGTATATACATTATATATATATATATATATATATATATATATAACAAAAAAATCATGTACGATGTACATTAGATTGTTGTCGATGCAGTTGTGGCCTAATTTATATAGACAATGAATCGGAGCCAGAAATGAAATGTTTTGTCTGTAAATGTTCGTTTAATTCCGTCTTCACTCTAAATTTAACATTAACCTTTCTACACTCCAGCAACACAACACTGCATCTTGTGACAGATTTGCGTCACATACCCTTCGTTGACGAGCAGAACGAGTGACCAATGGGAGGTCGCCTACGGTCTCGACCAGCCAATCCGCACGGAGATCTGGGGGGCGCGTCTGACAGAAAGCCTGCCACCTCTCGCCGGAATGATTAGCAGCAGATACCGAAGCGGATCAAACGATGGCGAGAGGCTGCCGGTGTTTACGAGGAGCGGTGGCCCGGTGTGTCAGCCAGTTCCGGGCCCCTGCGATGAGAGGCAGCTCTCGGAAGAATGGTCTGAGGTACGGGTGAAAAGCTTTCCTGGATTCGAGTGTGATCCGGCTCGTTCTGTCCCGAAAACTGCTGTGGGTGTGTTCATATGCGGGTGTGTATTTTGCCTTAGGTTTGGGTTCGTATAGTTATTGACAGACAGTTGTACAATTCGTAAAGCCACATCTTTGCACTGATAAGGGTCCTGGAGCGAGTAAAACTTTACGGGTGTGGATCTCGATGCCCTGTCGGCTCTCCTTTAGGTAGTATTGCTAGAAAATATCTGGCATATAAAAATGTGACATGGATTGTACAGACTCACCTACAGTTACGTTCCCACATAGCTGCTGTATTACTAAGAATTACAAGAAGGACACTCTCCACAGTGCTCTTCTCCTAAAGTTAACAAGAGCCACCAGTTGTGATGTCATGGCTTGTCTCTGACATAAAAGAGGTGGTCCCAGAATTAGCCAGCTGGGTGCCAGCTGCCCATCAGCATGAGGACACTGTGTCCCAGTGACCCTCCTCCCCCACTGTCCAACAGATACAGTAAAGATGATGCAAAAATCTTATCATATACTGTCTGTCTGCCTGTCTCTCTATCTGTCTGTCTCTCTGTCTGTCTGCCCATTCCTGGAGTCAGACGCTTTGGTAAATTAGCACAGAAATGTCCCTGTTCGTTCCTGCCGCAGCTGGAATTGCTTCTTCTTTCCAGCATTGCATCTTATCTATGAAATTGGTTTTACCAGGGCTGACTTTAGGAAGTGGAGCTCAATTTATAGCATAAACTGCGGCTGTAACAACCAGACAAAAAATAAAACAACTGGGGCCTCCGCCAGCTTGGGCCCTGGCTAGCTCCTGCATAAGTCTGGCCTTGGGTCATACTGTTGTGTTGCAGACTGTTACAGATACAGTATGTTTGCTAGCCGTGTGCAGTACATGTTGTATGTGGGTGTGAAAAATCACCAGCATGCTTTTATTGAATGTTCTAAACTTTTACACATTAGTTTAATATTGTTTCAGCAGTTGTTTCAAGGAATGCGGTTGTTTGGTCAATGCCAGGTATATGTAATCTTACCTGTGTCTGTGCACAGCATAATGTTTACGCAGGCAGTGAGAAATAAGTGACATAATGTCATTGCAAGGTTAGGAGTCCAATGGAGAGCAAAGGTCACATCTTCCATTCCAGCTTATAAACCTCCATGCATATATTTCATAGTTGCATCAAATTGCATACAGTTCAGACTTAAATTTTTATGATGGCAAGGCATTTTGAAATAAAAATGGAGCAGTAATATTTTACAGTGTACACTGTCTTTTCGCCTCTTTTAGCTGTCAGTCTTAATGGTTAGGTTGCGAATGGCCATAGTAATTTCTATTTCCGTTACAGATATCTCTCCTCATGTGGGATCCTGATGACTCGCTGTCCCCCCCTGCTGGAGGTTCTGCCCAGGCAGCCCAGCATCCTGCCCGCCAGGAGTTTCTTCAATTTGGCGGAGTCATTCAACAAGAGGAAGGAATACTCTGAGAGGCGCATTATCGGGTCAGAGGCTCAGCAGTGTGGGGCAGACCGCCAACTTTATATCTGCACCTAATTATAGAACGTTCAGGGTTTCCGAGTCTGGGGACAGAGGTGTCACGTAATGCAGGTGCGAAAGGTCGTCACCCGTTCTGATCTGACGAGGCCGGAAAATTCCGAAACAGCCCAAAGTCAAAGCAGCAATAAATTCTGTTTGTTCAAGTCACTTGAACTTAGTTTCAATAAGAATTTGGGCCTCATGAAAACATGATTTTTTCAGAATTTAATCCAGACTTGCATATAGCATCATATTTAGGCACCATCTTTTACCATGACTTAAAAATCCTAAACAGATTATTTTCCCAGTTTCATTACTGTCGCATGTACATCAAAATCCTCTATGACAGAGACTGTGTTCTGCTTCACCACTCAACGGCCATAGGCAGTAGTGTTTCTGCTAACCTTAGGTACTTGCATTTTGCAATCGAGACTCTGGGTAGATCACTGCTCCAGATACAGTCATAGATGTGCAATCTTTACAGTTTATATTGAGGCCTTGCTGGAGGGGAGAGACATTTATTTTCAAAAGTAGAACAAAAGTTTGTAGAGGATTAGTTGAGTTCATGGAATGATTGATTGCTATTGAGCCAGCTTTCTGTTCCTTGACAGATTTTCACCTGAGGTCATTTTAATTGTGACCATGGAACTGGCTTGTTGAAGCAGGTGAATGCTGGAAGAGAGTGTGAAGTGTAGCTGTGTATGTTGGTTTTATTCTGCAGCATTAACTACATTGTTAAACAACAAGGTCCCTTTGCCTAAGTGACGCGAGTGCATGTGAATACGACATTCCTGTGATGTTCTCCCGCAGGTACTCCATGCAGGAGATGTATGATGTCGTGGCAGGGGTTGAAGACTACCTTCACTTTGTGCCATGGTGCAAGCGCTCAGACGTGATCTTCCGCCGCTCAGGCTTCTGCAAAGCCAAGCTAGAGGTGGGCTTCCCACCGGTGCTGGAGAGATATACGTCACTGGTCACCACAGTTCGCCCCCATCTGGTTAAGGTGAGGAAGTTCATTTATCCTACTGAGAAAAGCATAATAAAGCCTTTTGTGCCACTGGCTTTGGGGTATACAGTGAGTAATTGTTAACAAGTTAAGTGTTGGGTCAAACATGAGTGTGTAGTGTGTTCTCCATGTATCAAGGATGAAATATGCTAATCTTAGGGAGGTAGTAAGAAAGTGTAAACTATAGTGTTGTACCAAGTGCAAAAAATACATATTAAATTATGGTACATGGTGACCCTTTAACCCCTTCTAACTGAAGCAGGTCTTCACCACACTGCCTGCTTCAGCGTACTCGTGACCTGCCTGTTCCCTGTTCCAGGCTTCCTGCTCTGATGGAAAACTCTTCAACCACCTGGAAACTGTGTGGCGCTTCAGTCCTGGACTGCCTGGCTATCCCCGCACCTGCACTCTGGACTTCGCTGTGAGTGTCCTTGTCTAAAACCCTCCTTCATTTTGATTTCTCTTATGATCCACATGTACACTAAGACACACTATTATTAATGCTCACTGGGCAGGTTTGGCATGAAATTTTTTATTGAATAATGAAATCTTTTAATTTTTATTCTTAGTTTCTTATAATAATATCATACTTGTGTTATATTACACTTATATTTGTTCTGTACTGTGCTATCATACCCCCCCGTGTTCCTCTTCCATCTTCTGTAACTGTGGTATAAAAATTTCACCGTGTTCCTCCAAGCACATTTGGAAATAAACCTTGAACTTTCCCAGTTTCCTCCAGCCGGCCCACATTTTTGCTCCCTAGCTGGGAGGGATTCAATGTTATTTTCATTAGTTTTTTTTTTATTATTATATCACTTGCCTTTCACACTTGCATATCTGGCTCTCGTCTGGTCTGCAGATCTCCTTCGAGTTCCGCTCGCTCCTGCACTCCCAGCTGGCCACGGTCTTCTTCGATGAGGTGGTGAAGCAGATGGTGTCGGCCTTCGAGAGACGGGCCCACAAGTTGTACGGGGCTGAAACACGGATACCACGCGAACTCATGTTCCACGAGATACACCAGACATAAGGCACTGCCTGCGATGCTCCGCCTGCGATGCTCCGCCTGCGATGCTCCGCCTGCGATGCTCCGCCTGCTCAGAGATAGCAAAGGAGTGCTGAGGTTTCTGCGTACCTCTGTGCCTTAGTGTCACTAAAACAGATTTTTTATTCTCTTTAGCAGCCCATGGCTGATTATTGCTCTTTTTTAGATTTTATTCCCAATTTTAATTGTCTCTGGCTTAGTTTCTTTGTCATGAGGCAAAGGAGTGCGGACGTACCTTCCTCTGACTCGCATCGCTGTCCTGTCTACCCTCTGGGAATCGACTCTGGGGACCCTTGTTAATGGTAACGAGTCAGGTTATGTGTGTCGAGCTATGCTGATAAACCAGTCCCAGCTGACCCCCCCCAAGAGACTAAAACTAATTTGCTCCTCCGCCTAAAAACTTTCTGGACAGAACTACAGAATGTGGCAGTGGTTGCGGGAGATTACCTTAACCAACGAACCCACTCAGAACCCTGTGCCCAGCACTTTGATCTGCAGCTGGGGAGATATTTGCCAAGGATTAAACAAACTCAATTATTTTTCATCAGGTACATTTGGGGGGGGGGCTGTCAGGCTCTCAGGGTGCAGAATGTCCATCCATCCGTCCATCCATTCACCCACCCACCCACATGTCTGTCCATCCATCCATCCATCCATCCATCCATCCTCTAACTACTTATTCTGGTCAGGGTCATGGGGGGGCTGGAGTCTGTCCCAGGCAGCACAGAGCACAAGGTACAGCCCACACTGTCCTTTCAATTTATAAAGCTGAGTTTCCCCTTATGGGGACCAAAAATGTCCCCACAGGGTCAAAATAGCAGGTTTTTATCACATTGTGGGGACATTTGGTCTCCACAATGTAATATATATATATATATATATATATACAACCACACATGCACACACACACACGCACACACACAAACAATATCATACACCACAAGCAATTTAAAGATGCCATTTGCCTTGCATGCATGTCTTTGACTGAGAGGAAGCCACAGTACATATAGGAAGCCCGGACAACACGGGGAAAACCTGAAAACTTCACACGCACAGCAGAGGAACAACTCAAACCGCCAGCCCTGGAGGTGTGAAGCCACAGCGCCACCCACTGGCCCACCGTTCCATGCCAGGTGCAGAACATGATCTTCTGAATATGATATGAGCATTTGGCTCTGGTATAAATGTATATAACTAAGCACTAATGATATAGTGTGAAGTTTGTGTTGGTAGCCGGGTGTTAAGAACAGGACAGCAAAAATAAATCAAGCGCAGGTGGCAGGACAAGCCGTCTGGTGGGTCCAGTGGAAATGCCAGGATTACGAGTGAACATGCACAATTTATTTAATCTTTACCGAATGAGCCATGCTTTCCGCTAGGATGCCAAGTCCTGAGGTTGTCGGCTTAGATCTGTGTTGACGACGTGCACAGATTGTCGTTTAGTTTGGCATGAAGCAGATATTCGCCTATGCCTAGTCTTGAAAAGGACCCAGGTGGGGGAGGTTTAGGGTGCCGGCCATGGGTGACCTTAGCAGGCTTTGTAGATACCTGACAATTCCCTTGTACTCAGTGCACTGTGGCCCCATATTTATCGTGACCATTATTATTACTTGGTGTATGTATGCTCCATACACACATGCTATTTATTTAGCTTATTGGCTCTGTGTCACACGAACTACAAGCAAGAGGCAAATGCGCACAATTTTATATTTATAATGTTGGTGGATTTTTAGCAAACGCGTATTTTTATGAATGAAAGTATTCTGTGTATGTGGTATTTGTATATATATGCAGCATGGGGGGATCCTGGCAGGAGGCGGACGGCCCGTCGGTTGGGGGGGGGGGGCATTGCAGGAGCCGCACGGCTGAAAAGGGGGATCCGATTTCACCCAGGGTGGCAAGTACGTCTGAACCGCCACTGGTGGGATCCTCAAGGATACAGACCACATGCAGCAAACAGCTTCTCTCCCACAGATTCTGTAAACCAAACATTGTGGTCTCATGAGTAATAAAGCAATTGTGACGGTTGATGAAGGATATAGGGTGTCGTTACAAAACCTGACTGTAGGCGGCACCATTTCTCAAAACAATGAAAATCCACATTGTGTCAGCTTAACGTGTGTTGTGTTAAAGATCCAAATTGTTTCATATTCTGAAAAACTTATTATTCTGACTCATCTGATTGCAAGTTGGGATATTGGGTATTACAAAATGTCAAAAATTGTGTAGATTGCTCCCTATTCCCACACAAAATGATATGTTTTAGTGATCAGGTGAACCTCATGAGAGCATTATTTTTTTGCCAAAGAAATAAGCGGTGTTTCTATACTGGCTTTTGTGATTTGTTTTACCCCTTCTGGGTAGAATTTATGGGATGTTTGGAACATTTTGATACCAATAGTACTTCGATGAAGCACATATAAAATGGAAAGGCAAAGAAACTTTATTTAAAAAGGAATTATCTTCCACAAAAGGAATAAAACATTATTATGGTACAGTACTGCTTGAAGTCAGTAATACTGATGTTATTTCAATCACAAAAAAAAAATATATGTACATCAAAGACTATCAAAACACCTGAATTATTTTGAAGGGAAACATAAAATGAACAGCAATATTTTGAAGCTGAACATCACCTTCCAGTGATCGTTGGTGTAAACTATGGAGAAAAAAAAAAAAACAATTTTACTTGCAAAGTGTGAACTTTCTCTTCCCAGCCAAGAAAACAAAAAACAATAATTGCACATTGTGCTCAACAACTTATCCTATATAGTGTCAGTGTTTATAATACATAAACATTTGTGACTCACAGACTACTAAATTAGAAGCTGTTTTTTTAGCAGCTTGTAGGTTACTGTGCGATAGTTCTGCCGCTGGTACCACTGGCTCTGCTGTTACAGCAGCCCCTGTAAGGTCTGGCAGAACGTTTCATAGCAGATGTCTCAGCATTTGCAAGGAATGGTCTGGCTGCTCAATCTCCGTATGTGTAGAGGAGCCGTGGACTGTGTGCCTTATGCTTTAAAGTCGTCGTCACTCCTGGAAGGAAGGCGGGGAAATCAGCAACAGAATGCAAGTTGTGGGCAGAGGCGGCCATTTCAGGTCCAAAAAGTAAAAATCCAAACCAGGATTTTGTTCCAACCCGCCTCTAGGTTGCGGAGAACTAGTCCATTCAAAACCAGTGTGATTAGGGTTATGAAAATAATGAAGAGATTGAAAAGTAGCAGAGGTTGAAGCACACACGTTTCAGGGTGACCCTTTCCATAGCACCCCCGTGTGCCACATGATCTGTCTGTGCTGGATGTGCTTCGCGTAGACGCATTTCTTTAGTGATCCATGCCTCAGGCAGGGCCACAGTGGGGGTGCTGTGGGTGTACTGTGTGTACGGTATGGCAGGGCAGGGCACACCGCTGACACCAGTATGCCTTGCACATCTGCCAGCATGTTGTGTAAATCCATACCACATAATCACAGTTAATCCACTGCTACGTGACCATTCCAAGATCACATTTAGCAACAGGAATGCATCAGCAGCTATCACCAAGAGCTCTCCTGCAGCGTTATCTTAAACATCAAGGAGGAAAATCTCTAAAGACAGTAATATGGCTTTATGAAACGTCAAAGTGTCCACTTGTGTCTGACTTGCCTAATCTGCCGCCAGAAATGAGTGTTAGGACAGGAGGGTCACATGCAGGTGACCTCTGCCACCCCTTCGTCCGGTTCGAACCCGCCGTCATCCAGCTGGGACAGGATGCTCGGGTAACCTCCGCCAAAGACCGGGAACACCCCAGTGCCGGCCGTGCAAAAGGACTGCTCGCTTGGGTCCACAGAGAGGCTGGAGGCCTCAGTCTGGGGAGATCCAGCCTGTGTAAAGAGAGAGACTGACTGTTCTGCTCATAGATACACATTTGATGCAATATGAAAGTTCCATAGGCAAAGACATATACTGAAAGAAATGTTTTTAAATTTGTGGGTTCCTTCAGCTGATTCCCATTCACATGCCATGTGAGCGGGATGATAGACAGGGATACAGATGACTGGCACGCAAGTACACATTTGCCATATAAAGCATTATGTGGGGCAATATATTTTTATAACACTGTCAATGAGTAGTTATTTTATGGGCATTTGTCATTTTAAATGAATTAGCACTTCTGGTATTAAACTCTGAGCTCTTTTTTTAAATAAAAAAAAAAACCCTGTACTTTCCCAAACAGAGTGTTAGATCGCGGGTATTCATAGCCTTGGTTTTACTGAGCTAGTATCGAGGAAAAATTCATAGCAGAGTCTTATAGCACTAATGTAAGTTGCTCTGGCTAAGGGCGTCTGCCAAATGCTGTAAATGTAAATCAAGAAATGACTGCATTTTATACCACAAATGAAATATGCTATAGCCCTATAAATGTTAAAATTAATGTAAATTTATTGTCATAACAGTGCAAATGCATATTTATTTTACGTGGATTTGCACCACTATGAAAAAATATTGCCGCTTTATATGACGAATGCGAACATGCATACCTGTCATCTGTAGTCCTGATAATGGAAGGTAACACAACGCCAGAGACAATATGAGGACCTTGCAACCTCTGAGGTCAAAAAATGGTGAGCCGCATATTTGTCTGACAGTTACAGATTTTACAGCAGAGCCATCAGTGGGGCAGGAGCCTTTAGCCTCACCTGGCTGCGGTGCTGTGTGGATCTGGCTTTGACCGGCCTCTGGAGAAACACGACCTGCTTGGTGGCCAGATTCCCATCACTGAAAGAAAAAAAAAAAAAACACACACACGCACAGTCAAGGAGAGACCTTCGCAGTCTGGGGTGTCTGTGGGGAGCGGATGGCGAAGGGCGTGACCTGTCATGGCGAATGATTGGGGTGGGAAGCACACAGGTGAGCAGCCAGCCGAATTCAGCCAGCGTGTGCAGCAGAGGCCCGTAGTCCGTCTTCACGTTGGCACCCTGAGGAAGACAAGCACAACATCTCGAATTTTTCCGGAGCCATCTTTAATGTCCAGAAGGACTTCCTGTGTGCATATCACGTTATTACTAAATAAAAACTCTTGAAAGTGCTATGCAAATAATCACTAATTCGCAAAATCTAGATAGACACCGGACCTATCGGAGGACACAGGAAACGTGTACAATGCACATCTTGTACCTATTTCTGTGTATCACTCACCTCAATGACAGTCCACTGCTCCACAACAATGGTGTCGTTGCCTGGGGGACTGGAACTCCGCTCCTCATACACAAACAGACCCTCCAGAGACCTGGGGACAGGCTCTCCTATAGCAGAAGAAGATTATCAGCCAGGAGTAAATGCCCTCAGCTGGTTAAACGTGGAGCTGCGTCAAAATATCTGCAGATTTGAATTCAGCAGAGAACTGCCGTTTCAACCCCGATATGAAGGACTGGCCTACGTTAAATACCCAGCCTTACACATGGTAGAAAAACTTTGTGAAAAAACTGTCAATCACAATAAAGGGAAATCTGTGATGAGGCATTTCCATGAAATCATGTCTTTTGACTGCAGAAACAAATAACCCAGAGAAAAACCACAGTACCACAAAGCAGGTTTAGAGTAAATGGAAAAGAACTGTATATCCAAAATAATATTTAAAAGTGTCATACTCTCCCGCCACCGATTTTACATCAAAGATTTTCTAGATGTATGGACAAAGTATCCAAAATGTAACCAAAACACCTGGAAGATAAAGAATCTGCGATTGTCAATACATGTTACTGGTTACCAATCAGAGCAGTACCTTTGGGAATATCCCAGTAAACAAAAGAGTCCACCAATGACCAGCCCTTGCGGTAGTACGCAGCAGTCAGCTCCAGCCAATCAGCCTCTAAGGCACTGATGACTTGGCCCCTCCGTGACACTCGCATGGACAGCGCACCCTGGTGGTAGCTGCAGGCCAGGGCATCCAGGGGGGCGCAGCCTGGTGCCCAGGAGTGGAAAAACACCAGCAGCTGGAGGTCTGTGTGAAGAAGCCTTTCATGTCAGCCTTGGATTGGAATGACACCATTCTGGTTCTGGCTGACCAATAGAGGCACCTAGTTTGTGTGAGATTTACATAGATCCTCATTCATTTGCCTCACTTGGGGGGTCTCACCAGGGCTATACGCCGACTCCTCCTGCTCCCGGACTTGAGGTGGGGTACAGGGGGGGGTCCTCGGGGGGGAGCGGCAGCTCCGCCTAGGGCTGGGCATCCTCCCATTGCTCCTGAGGATGTCGGATCTGACGTGTTGGAGCACAGAGCCCACAAACCTCATGCCGCCCTGGGAACTGCTATTCACCTGGAAAAGGGGTGTGGCCTGTCGGTCGTCCATACAGCATCTTACATTTACTTCCTCATGGTCCAGAGCAGCGCTGGGCCAAAGCCCAGAATATGGCACATGGAGCAGTTTTTGCACGATAATTAAGATTAAAAAAACGTATGTTCAAGCCCCCTGAAAAATCATAAATACAACTGCTATATCCAACACAATGAGCCTCAAAGGAATCAACTACATACATTTATAGTAAGTCTTCTGTTGCAACTTTCAAGGAACGTGAAAATAATAATTAGAAAATGGTTCTTGCGGACATGGTTTAATTTATTAAATAATGAGTGATGAATTAAATTACTTAATTCAATTATGCCCAAGTCTGGTCTAGAAAGAAGAGACACCCCTTATGATATGTTAAACCCCCCCCAAGTGATGATAAATATGAGAATAGCATATTCAGCATATTCAGAAAATCATATCGTGACCCCTCTCGATTATTTGCCAGCACCCGTTGGGATCGTGACCCATACTCCAGAGGCTCAGCATAAGAAAAGCGAACCAAAGGGAGTCGGACTGCACCGGACGGCACAGGGATCAAGGAGAGACTTCACGGGGTGCGGATGCGGCAGTGGGTGGGACAGACACGCGCATACAGAGCTACCTACCCTGTCAATGAGCGCTCGCACCGTGTCCTCAGTCAGCGAGTCTCCAGGGAGGGGCCACATCTCCGCTCTCAGCACAGGGACACTCCGATCCAGGGCCAACGCCTGCTTGCTGAGGTAGGCAGACAGATCCTGCTCTATTACCTCCTGACATACATCTTACGCCGCAAAGCAGGCGGTCCCTAAATTCGGTTATGGACTGATAACAAAAAACTTCACCGAGTCCCAATTATTTACCGAGCCACAGTTTGAGGACCACTGATTTAGATTAGAAACATTCTGGAGTCCTTGTGTGTAGTACAGACCCCAGATGAAAACAAGACGCTCAAACACTCGTCAATATGGCTACATGGTTTCTCCTGTTTCTCACTGGCCAGGGTCTGGCCCGCAAACCAAAGAATGCGTACATACCGAGTCTGTTAAGGGCTTATATCAGAAACACAGACTTTTCATCAATGCACTGAAATTCCTTAACTTCAGCGACCATCACGGCTAAGGAAGGCTGCATGCATGCTGAGAATGTGATCGTTTTCCATCAAATTATATCGAATGGGTGTGGTTTTACATTATTGCCAGGCCAGGAAAGAGGTAAAGGAAGACGGAGCGGTACCTGGACCGCAGACGGGCCAGCACGGCGCGGTACAGCAGGCTGCAGGGCAGGGCGCGGCTCCGGCCCACAGACAGGATGATGGGGTGCAGGGCGGCCAGCATGTAGCCCTGGGTGTAGTAGGGCAACAGGGCCTGGGGCAGCTCAGAGAGGGAGGCGAGCCCCTGCACTGTGGGCCGGCTGCCTGGGCGACGGAACAAACAGGAAGCATTACAAACTTCCTTTATTCTCCTGCATGAGACACAATGCATTCACACAGACACCCAGACAGTGCTGCATCAATTCCTCATTAAGGTTTTATATACAGTGTGGTGCAAAAGCCGTAGGCTGTCCAGAGGGTTAAAGCTAGTTACCCGAGTAGTGAGTACTAAGGGTATATGTGCTCAGATTTAAAAAAAAAAAAACACAATTTAACATTAGAACATTACTTGGATATGTTGGACGGTTGCTGCAAATATTGGGGTGACCTTAGGAATGTTTTTGAAATGGCTGATCTGACATATTTTGACAGGAATAATATCGTAGTTATACACCAACGTGATCATTTTAACACCATTTTCTTAGATTACTTAAGTCTTTTGCACAGTACTGTATGTAACGTAATTTTATAATTGACTCCAGAATACACCACTGGTTAGTTAAAATTGGATGGATGGATGGATGGATGGATGGATGGATGGATGAGCCTCAGCAAGTTAGGACTCCCATGGTCAGCAAACTGATGCCCTCATCCCTAATTGCCCCAGGGGTGTGAGGCACTGCCTGACCCTGTGCTCTGACCCCAAAACTAGCTCTCAAATACACAAAAGCCTGTGTGTCTCATGCAGACCAGGATGGAATAGAGGCCAAAGGAATTTGCCCACAGGGAAGTAAATAAGAATCACTTTCTCATATGGGTTAAGACAGATTTAAGTCTATAGTTTCAAAGACTAATTGTCACACTACCTCTGGAGGCACAGTGCAGAGTAGAAGCTACAAATGTCAAATAATAGAAGTATATAATGGGAATTAATGTCTCATGACATCGAACAAAACATTTTTTTATCCAGCAACACAACACAAATCAACAAACACTTTCTCACATCTGCTGCCCTAATTGTTTATCTCCATCTGTTGGGTCCAGCCTTGGTCCCCACGCACCCCAGCTTGGTAGAAGCCTGGTATTTTGTTTATTGTTTACGAGCTGCTCTTGAAGTCTTTACCAAAGTAATTATTCAAACAGTAAATCAGCATGACGTTTCACCCAGAGCCTAGTTAAAACAATCTGCTGAGGGTTGTGCGGCTGTACGGAATATGGGCGTTATTTCACATGTACTGTATATTATATGCTACAGATGAAAGATCCAATGTGTCAGTCTTGGACCGGCAACACAAAGAGATAAGTAGCAGCTTTGGCAGAAACTAGATTTGGCAAGCGGGCGATACTTCGCTCACAATTCTGTCAGGGACTTCTTCACCTCACAAATCCCAAACACCCCCCAAAACACACATACACTTTCTTACCCTACAATACGCGACTGTTTTAATGGACTGGTGTTCACACTGAAGTTCTGGCCGGCAGCCAGTCGGCTCAGATAACCATATGTACTCGCACATTCCTGCATATAGATATCCTTAAATCGCTCCAGTGCACTAAAAATTTCTGAAAGCAATATATTTTGTATTAGCGGCAACAAGAAAAGAAAAACAGAAAAGCCTGTGAACCAACATTTGCAGTCGCTCCATTATTTTTTTTTATCATCAGTCACAGAATAACAGCAGGAACAATTCAGGAATCCTCTCCGGACTACCTTACGGCCTAAAATGCTCCATGTAAACACTCGTGTGTGATTTTACAAGGCTTACAGATTCCAGTGGTGAAGTTTATTTAAACACACACCAGAATGCACAAAGGCTGACCTGAATACTGTATTAAACAACACTGCTGAAAAAATAAAAGGACAAAATATGATGATGACGATGATGATGATGACAGCCACAAACAAACACACACACACACACACACACACACACACACCATGCCCTGCCTGTATGTGACTACCCCGTAACCCTGAATGCGGCGTCACACCTGGTCTGACGGGAAGCTCGCGAGCCCCTGGAGAGCTTCCCGTCCCCAGTCAGCCTCCTATGTGACACAAATTGTGAGAGGCCGGTGCTTTTGTCCCCGTGCTTCTCTCCGCTTTCAGCTGGCGTGCACGAACCGCCATTCACCAACCAGTAAACCCCCACAATCCCACACCTCTAACAAACTGCACACTGAACTCTCTGTTCCCTGCGAGAAAATAAAAAAAACAAGAAGATGAAGGAGGGATAAAGGATGAGAGAGGAGAGGAAATAAAGAACGGGGAAGGGAGGGCGAGAAAAATGCAGGAGTGAGATGCTGAATTCCGAAACAGACGGGAAAGACAACCAAATGTGAAAAGGCTAGAAATGAGATGAACACACTTCTTGATGAGATTTGACAGTAGTTGTCTTAAGACATCAAACCAACCAAGCTGATCTCAGCTCAAATCCACTTGAATAAAATTTAACTTGATACATCTGCAGCTAAAGTTGTTTTTCCATGCATAGAGACAATGTATCCAGGACATAACAACATGGATGTTTCCTATTGGCAGCCGCATTGCTTTGTCACAGCTTACCTTTGCAATAGTTAAAGTTCCGAATGTTATATAAAAAATACATCAACTCAATGAACAAGTGGCAAGTAACAAGGTGATTTTTTTTTTTTTTTTTTTTTAGCCAATAATGATTGCTGGTGACACGGAATTCACTGGAATCGCTGTGTGTGGAGGAAGCTGGTTCTGTGCACCTTTTTAAATTATACATCTGGTTTAACTTGATTTTTAGGTGAACATTTAATGTCAGCAATGCAGAAATGCCTTCTTCCCACTGTGCTGATAGGTACAGGCATCTGAATCCCTCAAGAAGAGCATTCGGATACTTATGATTACTTTGTAGAAGATAAATGATAATATCGAGACGTCCCATAGACAGACAGACAGGGAGAGAGACAGAGAGGGAGATGGACAGAGACAGACAGACAGAGAGAGAGGGAGACGGACAGAGACAGAGAGCTAGAGAGAGCCACTGAACAGCCAGCGTTATAACTTGCCAACCGTATGAAACCGTCTAAGATAAAGACAAAGACCATAATAATAATTAGTCACCATCAGGTTACTTCTCTGTTATCGCCTGTTACCGAATATCGTCAAACTGCACAAGCTGACGTAATCACAGGTATGTGTGTAAACACCCTCTACTCCTCTCATAATGTGACCAAATACACCCCACTGCAATTACCAGACATACAGAAGGCAGCAGCATAAATAGTATGTGTAAATAAAATCGTATACTTTGATAATCGGCAATTGTGCTTCAGTATTCATACAACTTGCACAAACTCAGATACTAAGACTAAGGTTGCCAACTTTAGTCAGTTGGCTGACATGAGATTTTCAATTCGAGACAATTCTGCACACGCAATTACATGCATATAACATTAATTACCTTGTAAGTAGTCCGTATGGTTTACAAACTACCCCAGCGCTCCTGGTGTAACTAATTTTATTTTTATAATGGAATAATATGGATTTGTTGTAAGATTTCTTACGTGAGCGTTTGACTCTGAAAGCGTTAGAGCTGGAAACCCTGTAAGATGTAGTTCACATTCTTTGAATGAAACAGCTTGATTGTAAAGATAGGTGCACCTCCATTCACATTTCATACCCCGGTCATACCCGGCTTTCTCTCCTCACCTTCCAGGCTGAAATCCAGCAGCACGTACTCATACGCCGTGTCAGTTTTGGTCTCCACCTGCGCTCTCTTCAGACTCGAGTAGATCTTCCCGGGACTGCTGTCCTCCGGGTCCTCCAGCTTCCTCAGCCCGCAGCCCATGCTCATTCACTGCAGGACCAGCTGACTGGGGCCGAAGCCAGAAGAAGCCGCTCCGTTAGTGGGACAAGCGCTCCATCCTGGAAGCAGGCTATATAATCTTTAGCGCCAACACAGTATAATAAAATTACTTCTTGTTCAAGTAAAGACTTCTGTTTTCTTGAGACAGGAAAAGTAGAACTTTTTCTGTTGGATGTTCGAACGCTATAAAAACTTCTCGTTGGTGTTAACTACTGACTTCACCAGGAATAAGATCCAAACAAAAGAATTAAGAAAATACTTCGCCGTGGTTTTACGGGGGTGAACATAGCACGAAATGCAAGAGTCGCTGATGAAAGTTGGACGCGAACCCAGTGGAGATCCTGGAGAAGGAGGAACTAGGGAGATTGCGCTTGGGAGGAGAAGGGAAAGGGGAGGAGGCCGGTGGAACTGGGGGGCCGTGACTGGACTGCAAACAGAAAGGGGAGTGGGGGGGACGACAGTCTGCCACCCATAAAGGGTGTTGAGTCAACGACTGAGCGCCGTGCAGTTTTTTTCCATGGAGGAAATGATCCATGTTAGGAAACGGATGGGGTACGTGTGAGAAGCTCGCACGTGGAGGGGGGGGGAAGAATGCATTTATGAGAAATGTCTGAGTTACGGAGTTAATGGGTATGTCGGGGTGTCTTTCTGCAAAGGTAAATACTTTATCAAATGTTTTTAGACGTGTACAATTTATTTCTGGTTGTAGGAAGCCTGATGTTATGTTGTGATTTCCGTTTTTTCCTGCCATTTACCGGTTGCAGAGCTTTAACTCCGTGAGGGTATTCTTTAATCAGCGTTAACAATACAGCCATGCGCAGTAGTCAGGCTCAGACAGCCATAGCGGAAGTTCATTTCCCTTCCATTCACAAAATCCGCGATCTGCAGCGTCAGGATGGCCACTGTGAAAATGACCTCTGTCATAAAAATAATAAAGTAAACTTGGACCTACAGTTTGGACTCTCTCTCTCTCTATATATATACTGGGATATTGTAATAAAACTTTATTCCGTGGTGTCTCAAATTCTTGAAATTCACCATATTCTGGCTTATATGCCCTAAAGCAGGGGGCCCCGACTGCAGTCCTGGGGGGCTGGAGCCCTGTGTAGCTTTAGTTCTTTCTCTGTTCCACCATAAATGATTCAGCTCAAGAGCTGTGTGGTAATTAGCACAAGGAGCTGAATCAGGTGTGTTAAATGAGGGGAAACCCAAAAATGTGCAGGGCTCTGCCCCCCCAGGACTGGAGTTGGGCACCCCTGCCCTAAGTTGTGGGATTCTTCATGGTTGTGTTTATTTCAGCCCTGCCCCATTACATTCATAGAGCTTTGCATCATCTGCGAACAGAGACAGCAGAGAAGTTTCCATAATGCTTCGTGTTAATGCTCATCCTCAGTAAAGAAAATGGCAGCAACTGAAACAGTAACTGGGAGTTTTGTGGAAAGTTCAGTTCAGACTTGCTTATGTCTGAGAAACTCACTTTTTAGAATGGTATGATTCAAATTACCAATGATAGTCAGAATGTCAATTTTCCAGTCGTGTGATCTGATCAACAAGCAGCTGTTATGCAGTGAGATGGAATATTTCTCCCAGTGACAACAAGAGAAGAGCATTCTATTGGAGAGTAAAACTGCTAAAACAGAACGGTTCAGTTTAAAAACAATGGCTCCCGGCTGGAGAAATAATGTTAGGACAGAATTTGCGGCTATAGAGAAGAACAGGCCGCTACCTTTTGATGTGCTGTTGAGGTTCATCCCTGAACACACAATGTCCAAGCAGCACCACTGAATAGCTGGAGTTGGAGATTCCATATGATACATTTCAGTGGGTGAAAACGCCAAGACAAGAAATCACTCCATTTGTCATGAGCAGAGATTGCAGTTTGACTGTATCTCAGTGAATGGACATATTCACTGACATATTCAAGAAACATTCCAGACAGAGAGACCTTACGTTCGCACAGGCAGCCTGGCTCTCACTAAAAACCATCCATATATTTAAGAAAGCAATATAGTTCAAATAAGTGCAACAGTTAAATATCTGGAAGCCACTACTTCAATATACATAGACTGATACAAAGGACAATGAAAGAAATGTTTTAAAGATCAGACATCGTATAGGGTTCTGTACCTGCTTGCTACTCTGCTAACAATTTTTCATTCTAGGAATGTTTTTTGAACGTTATGATTAAGGTATGGAAGTGTTCAAAGTGTCCAGTTCTCCCGATGCTCCTAGAACGTTATCCCACTGCTACAGCTACTATACAACTAAGAATAATAGGGTAGAAGCAGATGTAGGGCATGACAGGGCAGTGGGCAATGCTGGCTTTGCACCTCAGAGTCAGAAAGGTCACAGGTTTAAGGCTAGATGGTGTAATTGCAGTATTTTAATTATAAAACAATATTTTTCACCATTATGTTAAAAAAGGATACTCTAATATCGTTGTGCTGACATTCACTGAACCTTTGTTAAAATGTAAAACATTGAAATAAAGTTTCATTAGCGTTGCAGTAAGAACGTTCTCGGCCAACTTTCAGAAGACCTTCACATAACGTTGGCTAAAGTTCTGGGAATGCTCCCTGTTAGCTGGGTAGGGGTCTTTGCTGTGGTCTTTTTAGGTTTTTACAGTTCATCGGACACAGAAGAAGGGTGATGGTCGGGCTGTAGTGTGTGTTTATGATCCGGAAGGATCCCCAGCCTGCGGGTCCCTTTCCATGTAACGTATGCACAAGGCTGGACCCGTTAAACTCTTCGTCACCTCAGTTCAGGAGGGAAACCCAAAGGAGATGAAGTGATTCTTACTGCATCTCAGATTCCGTCTTACATTCGACCACTAAGATTTGCCCCCAGATATAGAGCATAAGAGGTCTTTAACAGGAAGAGGGTGTGGCAGCGTATGATAAGCCTATGAGCCAAATATGTCCACAGAAGATAACTGAATATTCACATATGACACAACAGCCGTCCAACATGAGGGAATGAGAGTCGATGGCACTGGTGGAGGGGGAATAGTGTTCGGGGCAAATGGAGCAGCTAATGTCCCAACATCAGCTGCAGCCACTTGTCTCAAATTAGTGGCAGGAGAGGGGAATTTTAATGCTCTATTTCCCTTAATGCGGCACTGGAACCATTCCCCGTGAAACTGGTGAAACAAAAGACCATTAGTAACTATTCTTGTGATGATTTGAACAAGACCTCTTCTGTTAAAAATGTCACGCTGGTCTTGCCCTCAAATTTAAGATGGAAGATTGATGAAGAAAAGTGAACGGATAATCTTACAGCCCGTGTGTTTGATTGTTTTCATTTGCTCATTCTTTCAGCCCTACAGCATCCAATGTTTGTTCAGAACCATGACACTGACCACTTGGATGACACCCCCCGTCCAGAGAATAGGCTGTGATGTTGTGGGTCTTGTATCTTATTTCCTCCAGCTAATCCCCAAAAATTTGTGCTTTGATGAAATTATGTCTCAAGAGACATAAGACAACCTGAAGATTCAGCAATCTTACTGATTGCCTAATCTTGTTTAGTTATTCAACCTTATCTTCATTCCTCTCAACTCAGGACTTGGGTCCTACTCAGCTGTTGATAGCCACATGTATTACAGTCAACACCACAGTACTGTTACTAAATACAGCTTGGTGAAGAGATATGGACTGACAAGCAGAAGACATGGACCACGCAGGTCTGCATTGTTTGGGGTGACATTTTGCTTGCATCAGTGTGCCTTGGTCTATGGCTTGTTAATAAGCTTCTACTTTTTAAACTTTTTAAAATGAATCGTTGCTATGAAATGTAGTGTGATCCTGAAGAAACGTTTCTGACCTCTTTTAAAATGAAACTTCATGTTTCCCCTTTTTGACATTAGTGCCTTAACCCAAAATGTAAACCTGAACTGATGCGCGTATTTGGCTGCCTCGCTGTGACCCTCCGTAAACTCAAGAGCCGGAGTCACGGCACAGACTTGTCTGGACAAGTTTTACCACCAACCAGCTATGTGTGAACTACAGAAACACTCGCAATTGCGCCGCCCCATTTGCTGTCTCTTTGAGCCACTGCCATCTGGTATGAGATTCTGCAGCCTCAAATCCAGAGAGGTATGACTTGACCAGCTTTCTCCTCCAGGGAACTTAATCACTGAACGCTCTGTCCCCATCCCACTCTTTAGACTGGGTCTATCAAATGTACTCATTTTGCATTTAGATTCATAACACTCCTAACTAAAATGAATCTTATTTGTCTTTCGCATATGCAATTCTGTTTTTTTTAACTATCTTTCCCCCAAAGTGTTTTTCTATATTTTTGTCTTGTGTACATACATCCCACACATCACAGAGCCATACATCACAGAGCTGAGAAGACAAATTTATTTTGACTTTGAAAAAAAAACAGGCTGCTCATATTTATTCCTTGGTTTGAGATGTAAAAATAAATTCACGATTGTTTAGTGCCATCTGGTGTTCAGTATGCGAGCCGACAAACAGCCTGGAGTGGCCGTACAGGCTGGTGCCAAGGTGGAGTGATTATTGACAGTGTATTATGGCTTCCTCAGTCCTAAACCCTCACCGCAATATTCCTTCAGTTTTGAAGTCACCTGGGACCAACCGGCAGATAATGTAATAATAAAACAATAAACCAGACACGATCATTTTCCCCATGAATGTTCCCCGTTAACAATACACACAAGTTTGAATTTAATGGTTTTTATATTGAAGTTTTTAAAGTGTCAATTCTACAGTGTCATGTTCATGATAAGTGAATCGAAAATGGATTATTACAACGACATTTTTTCCTTTGTGACATTTAATGTTCATAGCGCCGTGATGTCCCTGGGTTTCTGGATGTTCGGGTTTTTTTCAGTGTTTTGTCACTCATGGTCGACGGGGGCGGGCAGAGGCGCTTCCAGCGGACGATCTGCGGCTGCAGGTCCTACATTAGCATCACTCGGATTACTTCTGCCTAAGGATAGATACAGCTATTACAACTATTCAACTACTTATACAGTAACCTGCGTTTAATTACTGAATTTGTTAACGTTGTTGTCGTTCTTTTTCTTATTTCTAATAAAATAGTCAGCATAGGTTGAGATGAGTTAATGAGCAGAGAGATGCGCGAAGCGCTGCACCTCTATGCATTAAAAGCATAATTACCTACTTGTGAA
This sequence comes from Mormyrus proboscirostris, assembly GCA_026779585.1. Lineage (NCBI taxonomy): Eukaryota > Metazoa > Chordata > Actinopteri > Osteoglossiformes > Mormyridae > Mormyrus > Mormyrus proboscirostris. The sequence goes on from JAODKF010000040.1 coordinate 16,912,475, forward strand.
TGTCTGTGACTGTCCCTGTGAATGACTGTCGTCCTTCTCTCAGCCAGAAATCGAATATTTAATACTAGTAAACAAATTGAATTAGTAACTATAGAGACCATTGGCTCCAAGGATTATGACGGAGCGGGACTCTTATAGGGACGCGTCCAGGGGGACCGAAGCGGACTTTGCACCGGGAGGGATGTCGAGGGCAGGGAGGCGAAGCGGAGTCGCTTCGATGGATCCGGAGTCCGGTTTTCCGGAGGGGATTAGAGGGACTCCTCGCAGGAGCAGCATAATAAAGGTAGGAGTCAGTAATCAAGTAAACAACTATAAGAGGAATCCCACGGGTAATACAGAATAATTGTCTAGATCGACCAGACTAAATGTTCATAATTGTACTTCGCAGTAATACATAGTCATTATTTTGCCTGTTACTGTTACTGCTATTAATTCAGATCAGATGCTTTAAAGGTGTTTACACTGCTGTGGATATTACCACATGACGTCTTAATGATCTAAATTAAGAAGTTAGCGATACATTAATTGTACGGCTCTCGTGTTTGCTCTGAATGCGCATAAAAAACGCCATATCTCATATTTATCCTAACTCCCATTGGGCTCACGTCTTTCCCCACTGCTTGGTGTCTGCATCTGATGGATTCTCTCGAGACAGCTGATGAGTGCTCAGCTGTAATCGGCGTGATAGCAGGACAACAGTGGTTTTAATGTTATTGTATTCACTGTAAGTGGTATAAAATTCCAGTTGGGGTCAAAACGGATCACTTTCTCTGAATCCTGTTAACATCGGACTGGTGTCTGCTGACTTTGGCGCATATTATTTGCGCTTTTCTGCCTTAAAGTCAAACTCTGCCAAAAGTACCTTCGCAGATTCCGTCACTTGGTTATTTTCGCTGGCGAACTGGCTCTGACGGTAAATCCCCATTTTACTGTAGATACTGAGCTCTCTAACTGCGCCGTTGTGCCCTGTATCCTTGGCTCTCCTTGTCTCTTATGTCAGTCCACTCTTGCTGTCTGTCTGTGCTCTGGCCTCTGGCCAAGAGTAATGACAATGTGCCCACTGTACTAGAGTGTCACTGAGAGCCGGGTATTGCCACCACATCCCAGGGTCCGTCACTCAGTGGTACCGCAGTGCACAGGCAGCCACCACGCAGTGTGTCATGGGGCGGCGGGACAGTTAGGTGCTGTGATTTCCTGATGAAACAGGAGGGCAGCAAACTTTGCATGGCGAAGAAGGCGCGTATGACCCATCTGGTGTGCGAGATGTTTGATAGCTTCTGGAGAGGGACCTTAGTGCTGATAGATGGATTTGGAGGAAAGATAAAAGTGGGGGTATATGGGAGAGAGTGCAGAGGGACTGTGCTTGATCTTCAGACACTGTTACACTGTTAAGCAGCTTAGACCGCCATCAATGGCCTCTCAGGGTGGGCTGGTAGAAGATGCTGCACGTCCATGACCTGTCATTGGGCGTAATCTAGTCTAGTGCTTTCCTGTGTATCATATACTGTTTTCCTTTGCAGCTGGTAACACTTTACTTCAGGGGGCCGAAGTAACTTAGTTAGTCATTTACTACTCAAGAACGAATAATTAACTAACATAGTTCCTGCATGAAATGCATGAACCGTCATGATTTATTAATGATGAATGAACGATGAATGATGTTGTGCTGCCTGGTTTTTGCCATTTTATGGCCATTTTAGGTCGTTGTGTAGATAGAAGGTATCTGAGGAGAGGTGACCTAGCTGGATGGTCCTGGTGAAGGACCCCTGAGGAGAACCCATACGTGTTTATCTGTTTTTTTTCATCATCTGTTTCCCTTCCACCTCTTGAACCAGGCCTCCTAGCTGGCCAGGGGCGATTCTGGGTGGGGGAGGGGTCCGGAGGAGTGGGGGCCGAGTGAGAGTCAATTACCTATTTGTAAAAACTGTAAAATGCAGCATTGCATCAATAAATTTTCAAAATTAACTTTTGCTTGTTAATGCTGACAATCTATTGTAAGTAATACTTGGAGGGCATTAAGCTCAAATGCATCTGCCCCCCCTAACAGAACGACTGGCCCCAGTCTGCCCCCCCTAGTTGAAATGATCTAGACTCCCCACTGTTGCTGGTTTTCCTAGGACCTATCAGTGCACAAAGCAGGGGGGCGTAAGAAGACGGTGTCTTTCAGCAGCACGCCGTCAGAGAGGAAGGTGAGTAGCACCGCCGACTGCCTGGCCTTCATGCAGTGCGGCTGTGAGCTCAGAAAGGTACGACCCAATTCGCGCATCTACTACCGCTTCTATACCCTGGACCCGTCGCTCACCTGTCTGCGCTGGGAGCCCTCGAAGAAGGACAGTGAGCGTGCCCGCCTGGACGTCAGCGCCATGTGCGAGGTGCGTGCCGGCAAGTACACCGAGACGTTCTGCCACAGCGGTACCGCGGAGTGCCTGCCGGAGGAGGCCTCCTTCTCCATCATCCATGGCGATGGCCACCAGTCCCTGGATCTGGTGGCACTTTCTCCTGAAGTCGCAAACATCTGGGTGACGGGCCTGCGCCACCTGATATCGCACCCGGGGTCCGTCCGTGGCAGTGTCGACGAGGGTAGCCTTGGAAACCGCTTGCGCCGCAGCTGGCTGGCCGCTGAGTTCGGCAAGGACGACGAGAACGGTTACGGGGTGGTGTCCGAGGACGCGGCCGTGGCCTCTATCTGCAGGCTGTGTCCCAGCGTCAGGGAGACCAAGGTGGGAGGACACTGCAAATCTTTGATCACTCTCAATCTCAGTTAAACAAAAGGCTAGGATATAATTAGCTGTTTGCCTATTTTGCACCAAGAGATGCAGGACCAGAGCAACAGAGCAATCACAGTACATTTCACTACATGCTGTACTTGTACAACTGTGTATGTGAGAAATGAAGAATCTTGAATCTCATAAGATCCTGTGTTGGCGTTCTCAGTCTGCTGGGAAGTCCTTGTACACCAGACAAATGAAATGGGGATGATCTTACCTGCCCTGTCCAACTCATTTCATCTCCCTCCACATTATCTCTCTCTCCTGTCACTCCCTGTCACCTCCAGGTACGACTCAGGTTTAAGGAAATCCAGCGCATCAAGGAGAAGCTGACCTCCCATGTGACCCTGGAGGAGTTCCAGGAGGTTTACTGTGAGCTTTGCACCCGCCCTGATGTCTACTTCCTGCTGGTGCAGCTGGCCCAGGACCGGGAGTGCCTAGACGCTCAGGCACTGCGGGCCTTCCTGGAGACGGAGCAGGGTCTCCGCTCCGCCACGGCCGAGGGCTGCCTGCGCATCGTACAACACTTCGAGCCCTCGTCCTGGGGACGCGAGCAGGGGCTGCTCAGCCTGGATGGCTTTGCTCGCTACCTGCAGTCACCCGAGTGCCAGCTGTTTGACTCTAAACACCAGCACGTGTGCCAGGATATGAGCCAGCCGCTCACACACTATTATATCAACTCGTCCTCCTGTTCCTACCTGACTGATGACCTGGGGTGTGCTGATCTGGGGGCACTGCAGAGTGCTCTGCAGGCTGGTTGCCGCTGTTTGGAGCTCACAGTGACAGATGGGCCTAGTGGTGAGCCAGTCTTGGCTGTGGAGACAAGTCTGAGTTTGACTGACCCCAGTCAAGCCCCTACAGCGCCTATTACCGCCCATGCTGCCCTTGAAATCATCGAGAAGTATGCGTTTGCGGCCTCGCCCTACCCTCTGCTGCTCTGCCTCTGCCAGCGCTGCTCCCCAGACCAGCAGAGAGTCCTGGCCGAACACCTGCGCAAGGTCTTCAGCTCTGGGCTCTACACCCTTGGGGCTCAACAGGCACCTCCAGGTCCAGAAGACGTGTCTCAGCTGCCCTCCCCAGAGGAGCTGAAGGGCCGGGTATTGCTGGTGGGTAAGAAGCGGCCATCAGAAGGTGAGGGCTCAGATGGGGAGGCGTCAGAGGAAGAAGAGGAGCTGGAGGACGAAGGTGAGCTCACAGACCAGCAGATGGCGCCCAAACCCCCACATCCACTGCGGTGGCGCATTTGCGAAGAGCTTTCCGGGCTGTTGGTTATGAATCGCTCCAGTAGCCGCTGCTTTTATAGACGCCCAGCCTGCCAGAAGGAGAGCCCTTTGGCACCTCCCAACACCCCCACGCCCCAGGCCCCCCCATGCTGGACGGTGTGCTCCATGGGGGAGGGTGAGGCAGCCAAGCTGGCTGGCGAGAGCACAGAGGAACTGGTGGATTTCACCGAGCGTGTGCTGATGCGGGTGTGCATGAGTGCAGAGCTCTCTGACTCCAGCAGCGCCGGTCCCCAGGACTTCTGGAAGGCTGGCTGTCAGCTGGTGGCCCTCAATCTGCAGATGCCTGGGACCATGCTGGATGTGCACAGAGCTCACTTCGCCAAGAACGGTGGCTGTGGGTACGTGCTGCAGCCGACCGCGATACGAGCGCCGGAACGAGCTCTGGTTTCGTTGGGCCAGACGCTGCGCGTCAGGGTGATCAGTGCCCACGGCCTGCCGAAACCGCAGGGCTCAGGCGCCAAGGGGGACATCATCGACCCGTACGTGGTGCTGGAGCTGCACGGCGTGTCTGATGACTGCGCTGAGGAACGCACCGGTACTGCAGCGCAGAACCAGGATGACCCACTGTTTGATGAAACCTTTGAATTTCAGGTGAAGTCCGTGCCAGCTGGTCCCTACCTACGGGACGCCTGTAGCCCTTCAGGCAGGCAGTGTGTGTCCTGACAGCCTCCCTCCCATCCCCAGGTAAGCGTGCCCGAGTTGGCGGTCCTGCGTTTTGTGGTGCTGGATGACGATTACATCACCGACGACTTCATCGGCCAGTACAGCGTGAGCTTCGAGTGTCTGCAGCCCGGTTTTCGCACCGTGCCGCTGCTGGGCCTCGCGGGCTGCCCGGTGCCTCACGCCAGCCTTTTCATCCACGTGGTCATCACTGAGCTGAAAGGTAGTGGCAAGCCCAGGAAGGGGGCACGGCGGGGGCACGAGTCGGTCGCCCTGCACAGCGTGGGCGTCAGGGCTCTGGACGACACCTTCCGCTCCGCAAGCGCCCCCCTGGGCGAGGCCACAGACCTGCGGGTTTCTGCACAGGTAGGTGTGATGCCTGTTACTCTGCTCCGAGTTTCATATCACAGCCTTCCTAGGACAGGAAAGCATGCAGATGTCATTTTCGTCTGTGTTTGTCAGAGCGCCGTGGTTGCTTTCAAAGAGCACTTTGGGCTCCCCCTGGAGGTCACCTTCAAGCAGTGCATTCAGAGCCTGGTGCCCCTCCTACAGACCACTGATGGGCCCCTAGGGGCCTCTCTGGTGCTGAAAGATGGCTACCCCTGCTTAGAGGTGCTGGGGAACTTGTCTGAAAGTGAAAGTGTACAGAAGCTTGTGGGCTCCTACAGCACTGTGAGTTATCTGGATGGACGTAATATCTGATTTTCTTTCCCTATAAACCGCACAGACACTCACAGTCATATCAGACCGCATCGACACGCACAGTCATATCAAACCGCACCGACACGCACAGTCATATCAAACCGCACCGACACTCACAGTCATATCAAACCGCACCGACACGCACAGTCATATCAAACCGCACCGACACGCACAGTCATATCAAACCGCACCGACACTCACAGTCATATCAA
>JAODKF010000040.1:16921701-16939463 GCA_026779585.1 Mormyrus proboscirostris
CATAAAATATTAGTTTTTTGCCAGTGTGTCCCCCCCACATTCAAAATGCTTCTGACGCCCCTGCAGAGATGTACTGTAGAGACCTTCCTGTTCACACAGTGTCCATGTGGTTTTCCTTCAAGTCTCTGATGAAACTCAGCTGTTTTTCTCGTATTAATTCTACCCGCTTCACCCCAGGGATGTGGCTTTTGACCAGGCAGCCATAACACAGCCTGTACATTTTGCTAAACATCTTCAACTTCTCTCACTGCGCTCCACCCTCTTCTGGGTATGACTTTCATTGGTGTTTGACAGCTCAGAATTCTCAGTAAACTTGGTAGATCCATTTTATTCTGACAGCGGTTGTTCATCCGTGTTTATTAGACGTCTTTCTGTTCTCGGAGTAACGCCTCTGCTTTTGTCCCTCTTGTTTCATATTTCTTCTTGCTTGTTCCTCCAGCTTCTCACACAATAAATCATGTTCTCCCTTCAAGAGTCTCTTGTGATTTTCTTGAGTCTCAACCTCTGTCTGTGAACTTTCCTTTTGTCAGCCATAAAATTTGGTTCTCGCAAACAAATGCTTGTCAGTTTGTAATTTATGTTAAAATGTCACGAGAGGGACTCGGAGACCAGTTATCGGGGATTTATTGAAGGGAACCAGCCGACAGGAAGTGAATCGGCACATGGGACACTGGGTCGGGGGCGCGGAAGAGAAGGCATTGGTAGCCGGTGGAGTCAGTCCTACGAGCACGTTGATGACAGCTGGTAAGAACACTGTGACGGTCCAAAAGGGGGCTTGGGTGAGAGAAAGAGAAGGAACTAAGGAGGAACGGTAAGTAAGGATGAGTTGTGAAACAGAGATTAGATGCTCAGTATGCAGCAGGACACTTGGCAATACCTCACGCTGAGCATCTAAGCAGGCAAAACCAAATAGACAGGAGCAGGAAGCATCACTGCATTATGACATACAATATCCTGCAAATAAGTGGAATTCTGGGTAAATTTCCCCCACGTAACCAGTTTAATATGAGCCATACATTATTGAATATGAACTCAATATAGACAATTCATTATGCACTGAATAGTAGAACTCAAGCCCATTGTGTGGCAGGTGAGCCGCTTGTTGGATGATTGTGAAACCATTGTGAATCAATGTTGCAGTTGCAGAGTACAATAGAATATAGAGCTATGGGTACTGATCGGACAGGGCGGCAGCCTGGACGGCATCCAGATGGTAAATAACGTAAATAGCTGTGTATAGTTATTGCCTGTTGTACTGTTATTGTATGTAACGTAATGTCCAGTGTAGTGGTTGATGTTACATGTTGTAAATAGCAGTGTGCGTGTGCCCACCTTGTGCGGTGTGAGTAGCTGGTGTGACCAGTACACTGGGCAGTGTGAGTGGGTTGGTGTGTGAATGGCACATGGGCAAAGACCGCCATCTCCCGTTTAAAGTCGCTGTCGCCTGTCCCATTATTGACCAAAATTAAACTCTGAAAATACGTGGTTAATTCAGTGTAGTATAAATTGAGAGACTTCCTAACCACATTGCTCACAGAAAATGAGCTCTCAATGCACCTTCTGATAAACGCCGTAGTGGTTTCTCCTTCCTCGCCAGTACACAGCTCTGCCCAGAGTTTTGTCTCTTTTTGTGTTTCCATGTTAAAACAACCAACGTAACACTTTCTGCTAGCCTGAGTTCATGCTTTCTGAAGTTGCGCCAAATTTGTGGACTCTGCTTTAGAGCAGGAAGATGCAAACAAGAAGTAGAATCACAACTGCATTTCACAATTTGGGGAAGAAACCAGCACTTTCAAAGGTAAGAAACTGCACCAAAGAACGTACAAAGTAACATCATTTGCATTTTTTTGTCATATTTCTTAAATTGTTTCATTATTATATTAGTTGTATGTTACTATGCTGTTAGTTGGATGTTTATCATTTCTTCCCACTTCCTCTTTAACGCGATTTTCTCAAAAATCAGATGTTGGGAAACATTCCTTTAGTTTGGTTGAGGTTCTTCACAGCATTGAGCTGGTTGTTTAAAGACGCCCAGTTTTGTACTTTGGAAAGTGGATTCAAACAATTAGCTTTTCATCAGTTTTATACTGGCTATTTACAGAATTAACTCTGTGGCATCACCATGAAAGCAGCACCACTGTGGATCCTGGTGTCAATAGCAGGATGGTGTCTGAAACTCACAGCTGACCGTGAGTAATTTGTACTATCACTGAAATTTTTAACACAACTATAATTGGAATGATCTTGACGAATAATCTAAATGAATTCAATAAATTTCAAAATGTTTCAAAACTAAATTCTATATGTAAACTTCATGAAACTCTTATAAAAGTCTCATTAAGACTAACTTTGTCAGCATAAAATTTATGAAAAGTGTCATAAAACAGTATCTTATGAAATATTTTGTGAACTCTTGATGAACCCGATATTTAATCATTGATTTTACGTGTGATTCTTTTATTCACTTGACTCATTAGCAGTACAATGTTAAGAATACTGTAATACAAACTTCCTAATGCACATTTTATCGAGCTCATATTGAGCCTGTCTGTCTCCAGATGTTTTGTATTTGTGTGTCTGGTCTAAATAAAAACAAGAATTAATGAGGCCGCAAGATAAGCTGTATACTAATATGTTTTCATTCTGATAATACATTTTGTGAATAGAGATTACATTACAGGAAATTAGGGGGTAGGGCTGTCATTACACTTTAATCTAGATTTGGAGACAATTTTTAGCCATTATTTGTTTAGCAAATACATTTATGCAAAGCAAGCGTTATTTATTGTAAGAAACATTTATCAATGAATATTAATTCCCAGAAAAGAACTTACTGAATCAATCATGAATCCTAATGAAGCATGATGAATATTTATTATGTCACAGCACTTAGGGCCACTGACTTCGATATATTTTTTCATTGCAGCCTTAATCATGACGAAATATTTTCTGTCCGGGGAATCCTTTTGGGTCAATCTGAAAAATCCTGATCTTACAAACGGAACAGAATTCAGTTGGGAATGGGCTTCACATAGTGGGAAGACCCAACAAACCCTAATAGCAAAAATAAAATTGTCAGATCATGGCTACTCATGGACTTTGGAAAAAGGGGTATCTTTCAATCGAGGTCAGAACTATGGCATTCAGATGGAACCTAAGTTTGAAAATGGGGGACTATTTATTTTTTCACAAACGAAACCAACACGCTCCATCCTGGCACAGACTGAAGTGATTGCAGTAAGAGGTAGGTTAACACTGTACTGAGATTTAACACTCATTTAGAGTAATGTTTCTCAAACTGCTCCTAGCTCCCGGTAGCAAAAATGTGTGGCAGGAAGCTGGAAAGGAGCAAAAACGTGGCCTGTCTGGGGTCCCCAAGGAAGAATAGATTTAGAGAACAAAACTGGCTATTTGTCTCATCACCGTCCCACAGGCCTCAGCACCCCATTACAGCAGTTTCATCCTCTTCAATGCTATTCCCTGGCTTTTCTCCGATCTATTAAATTATATAGCATTATTCACTATTGTTTCTTTCTATCATGTGTTTGCTGTTTTACGTAGGGCTGTCATTCTTTTTCTCTTTGTAATAGCACCATGGCAAAATGAATTGAACTAAATTTAAATATTTTCCCTGTGTCTCCAGTTGTTGTCCCGCAGTCTGATTCCGTCATAGGTTCTGATGTGAGCTTCAGCTGTGAGGCGTCTCGTCTGCCGGATTCAGTCACACTCCAGTGGGAGAAAAAAGAAAATCACATCCCTAATACCACTCTGCTGTACATCAACACAGCCCACATCATTATCCACAGTGTTGACATGCAGAGCAGTGGAGAATACCACTGCTCATTCAGAAAGAATGGACATGTAGTCTATTATGTTGTTAAAATGTTAGAAGTCAACCAATGTAAGTGGATTAATATGACCGTTTTGAGATTAGCGGTCGAATCTAAGTTCGGCCTGTTCATTTCACAGATACGATCCCCATTTCGATGTTTTTCAGACTCCTACAGAAAGCCATATACTCTGTATAGAGAGGTGTCCAACAGCAGTGAGATTACACTTATAAACCAACGACGTGATTGGACCAGCAATGTTCAGTGGTACTGGAGACCCACTTCACATGAAACTGTGAAAAAAATACAGCCTGTCGGTACCAGAATGATATTCCCGTCTCAGGGTTATAATGGTTATTACATGCCCCTGCACATCTCACCAGTTACGTATGAGGAAAGTGGAACATATCACTTATATATTAATGAAAACTCCTTCAACACTATAACACTGGTAACACTTAAAGGTAATTCTTTTTTGTTCTGACTAGCACCACAGCTATTTTGCATCAGAATATTTGAACGACAATTGAATGCTTGTCTATGTTTATCTATTGTTCATGTGTTCAGTGACTCTCGAGCCCCCTGGAGGTCTCTTTGGGAACAAGACCCTTGTCCTGACTTGTCAGGTGTCAGAGACAACAAAGTCATTGACCCTGGCCTGGCTGAGGATGGAGGGGAACAGGGGAGTGCTGGAGAAACAGGAAACTCTGAATGAAAATCAGCTGGACAGGAAGCTCCACCTGACCCTGTCCAGCCCCAGCAGAGACCAAATGCACTGGGCTTGTGTTATTTTCACGGGGAGGGTACTGAGAGCAAAGGCGTCCCTGCAGATCAGCCTACCTGGTATGTTCTTCCTGCATCACTCTTTCTCATTGGTAGACCTGCCTTTCTGAGAATCAGTGCAGGAATTTGTACAGTAAATTATAAGGCAACACTAAACTTGACCGTGAGTATTAAATTGGGTTATTTCAATGTAATCTACCCTGTTGGCTAACTTTGCTGAATACAGGCCTAAAATGAAACCTAAAACAAAGAATCATTCAACAATAAATCGATTATCAAATAAATATTTGAAACCCTTGGCTGTTAAGTAAATGATTTTAAGTTTTTTTTAATTCTGTGCCCTTCATTCTAACCCTAACCCTAACCCTAAATCTAAACCTAAACCTAAACCCAAACCTAAACCTAACCCTAACCCTAACTCATCCAATACAGGGTCACCTATCGTAGGACGCGCAGGCAGGGAGCACTGTGGATGGGATGCTAATCCACTGCAGGAGACCTGAGCACACATAATCACATACTGTACTATGTGCTATTTGGAAATGCCAGTTCAGATCCATGTTTTTTCAGACACTCAGAGAAAACTTATGCTTGGGTTCTGAAAAGGGATGTGTGAGCAAACCGCTTGGCAGCTGGGCTCTAGTCAATTGTAAAATAAACAGGCCTTTATTCCAGTTGATTCTGGAAGCTTCCAAACTAATGAAAGACCATCTTATTCTCATTACTATGTATAGACACTCCCTGGGTTACAATGGGATTACATTCCGAGAGTCCTATTATAAGGCAAAAATATTGTAAAGCAAAAATACATTTCAATACAGTACACCTAACCTGATAAGATAAGATAAGATAAGATAAGATGATCCTTTATCAGGGGGAGCATCTGTATTAACATTCATACAATAAAAGCACACACCCTTCAAAGAACTGAGCCTGTGAAATTGAAGCATCATTTTGCAGTTATGCTCCTGCCACAAAATGTCTTTATATGCAAATGACCAATGACGTTGTGTATCAGGATGGGTCCTTGTCCTGCCCTCCTCTGTATGCCAGTTCCCCATTTAGCCAACAGGTGTCGCTGGCCATCCCGTTTGATGTTAGCTCCTTATGTTTGTCCTGTGCCCCGGGCTGCTGCGTGGCTTAATAGGCTGAGTAGGCAGCTGTCATCCAAGCTTTCATTTCTGTCGTGGGCTTGTTCAGTTACATTTGTTATCTAGTCTTCCCTTATCTGTTGATTGCCCTCATCTGTGCTGTTCCTAGTAATTATATTTACCCACACCTGTCCCTCACATTAGCCTTGTCATCTGTGCATATATGTGCCTGCCCTTGCCCTTGTTCCTTAGGAGGTCATCGTATTCAGATGTGTTGCCTTGTGTTCCTTGTGTGGTTTCCTGTTTCAATTCCTGTTTTACCCTCCTACATTGGTTTCACCCCTCATGCTCCCTTTTTGTATCTTGTTTTGTTTTACTTTAAATAAGCCCCTTTGATTGTGAATCCATAATGCGAATTGTCCGTCCTTCACCATGCCTCTCCGTAACAGTTCTGCTGTTCCTCCAGCTCCATCCGCTTCGCAGGTCAACATTATCCCAATGGTAGCTGCTGTTGTACCACTCAGCGCTGTGTTCTTAGTGGCAGTTCTGGTGCTGTTTTGCAAGAGGGGACAAGCAGCAGGTGAGGCAACCAACCAGGTCCTTTCCACAGCCATGGGGGGGACTCATTCTGGTAGGACTGTGAATCGCAATGGGCCAAATGGAGTGGCCAATTGGGGAGATGTCATGGTGGGCCTGACTAATCGCGGTCATGGGTGGCATTTATAAAGCATTCATGTTATGCTGAGCTATTTCTAGAAAGAAGCACATATGGTATGAATGTCTGGAATACACTGCATCTTAATTTGGTGCTAGCAGCCTTTAGCGTGCCGTATTATTATTAAACACGTCGAACATTTCATTAACGGTAAACATCTCGTACAGGTGTTTCTTCGGAAGGAGCGGAGTATGTGTCCGAGTCAAAAGCGAAGTACAGCAGCGTCCTCAGTCTGCAGGAGCGCAAATGTAGCGTGAGACCCAACCTTTATGTTACACCATTGCAGGTCCTGTGGGCTGATCGGTATACAATGCTCTTAGCCACTTTGCTAATTATATTCCTGACATGTGTTTTCTTATCTTAGCAATTTCACTGTCACCAAGAGAAGTACAGAATGACTCAGAACTTGTACCTGCCCAGACTGAAAATATCTACAGCAACGTTATTTACCTGCATGAGGACGGCCATGAGGACGGCCAAGTGCTTGAAGGTTAAACAAAGATTAGATTCTGCATGTGTGTCTCAAAGCATTCATTTCCTCTTCCCATTCTTACATAATTCCCTTCCAGGTCCTATAAGAACGTCAGTTGGGGATGAGAGCCAAGAACTACACTATGCAGCTTTGCTCCTAAGACGTCTTAGTTCAAGTGAGTTTAACATCATTCGTCATTCGTAACTTCTACTTTTTGAAAAGGTTTGTAATAGTTGAAAGTGGTAAAAGTTTGTGAATCTCAATTCAAAAAAACAAAAACGGCAAAACTTAAGGTCAAAGAGAAAAATACTTTTTCCAAAACAGTCTGTGCATTTTCTAATTAGGAAAAAAACTTAACGGCCGTATTAAAATTTCTTCAAGCTTGTTTGACATGTCTTTAATCTATACTGGAGCTTTTAATGAATCATATACAGCGCATACGTATATAATAAAACTGACCTTCTGTCCCTAAAATTTACATTTCAGTGCAATTTGGTAATCGTATCAAAATTCTGCTTCTTTATGCAATTTCATTCTGCATCTTCCCAGAGGATTCAGCGTCTCCTGCCTCTGCAATGGCCGAACAGTCATGTGCAGTAAGTTTCAGTAACAAATAACTATTACAGTCCAAAGTCTGTCCTGTGTACTATGATAAACTCTTTACCTTTTACCTACTACTTGGATTAAAAATAAGAAACAAAGGATTATGAAATGTTAAGTAATATGACTGATTTTTATTTAGTGGCAATATGCGAAGAAACAAAGTATCATTACTATGGACGTAATATTTAACTAATTAAAATATGTAAATATACTGTTTAAATCCAAATCTGTTTCCATTGGCTACCAACACATTTTTTTTTTTCTGTCTGCACAGGAGCAAACGAATGACATGGTGATCTATTCAGATCCAAGGATAGTGTGAGATGGCTGTGTGGGATTCTGTCTGCATATTCTGTTATAAACTCTGATGCCTTCCTGAACATAATGGAGAATTATACAACTCACACAGACACACACACACATACATAGTCATCCCTTGCCTTACATCCTATTGAGTAACTTCCGATTGTACTTACGTCACACCAGATCCGTAATAATATTTATAGAGGCATCTGAAGTAGACGTAGTGTAATGTTAGCAGCAAGAAGCAAAATGAACTGATTGCACAGCCCTTAAACCGGATTTTCGTTAGATGTTGTGATATTGTGTCTTATGTCATGTGCAGTATATGTGACCTCTCCCCAATAATGACCATGATGCCTCCAGATTGAGTCACGTCCTCACGTCCAGGACGAAACCTGGGCAGGAGCTGAAAGATACATAAAAGCGCTTTACGTGCCCCTCATACTGCTAGAAGTGCCAGCGGCCAATGTGGTGGCGAGAAGAAACAGCCACGCGGCGATGGGATGGCGCTGATGGCGACGCTTGCCTTGAGCTCCATGTGGGCTTCACTGTGCGATCATGAGAACACAGGATACAATGGGTGCCAAGAATCTCCTAAATGCTCCATGAAGATACTTATAGGTGGTTCAGGCGTTGCGTAAGGGATATGGGTCCCTCACAGTCACCTGGTTTATGTGTTTATGTACAGCTCAGTAAAAGTATGTGCCACTTTGGACTTTGACCATTGACTGTTCAATGGTCAACAACCATCAAACAGTCTATTTTCTAGGAAAAATGTAACATTTTTACATACATTTTTTCCTGGAGGGTGGATGAATGGATGAATAGATGTATGGAAGACCCTACATATAATTCATGTGTTGCTTCTGGATGAACAATAATCAAGCACAGTATCTCAGGAAGTTTGTCTTCTTATCTTGACAGTTAATCCGATTTTAAATACTCTTTCCTGTCAGGTGTATTTATAAGCATGACCTACAGATGGCAGCATTATAAAGAACACGCAGTGCAGCACTGGACTACAGGCCTGTATAGTGCAGCATCCTCAAGATATAATATAGGAATATATATAGGAACGAGATGCAACGAAGATACAAAACAACAGTTTAACTGTGTAACCCCACAAACTGCTCTAGGTGCAAAGGATTGATGGATAACCCTGTGCTCTGACCCTTGTTTGTGTAAATGTCTCATAGGATAGACGTGTAGGTTCGAGCTCTGTGCCCGTGATCGGAAGGTTGCTTGTTCTAATCTCATGGCTGGTAGAATGAGTTCACCAGTAGGTTCATAAGCAGGATCCTTAATGCCTCTTGCCCCAGGAATGCTATCTGACTCTGCTCTCTTATCCTGACCTTGTTTTGGATTGAAGCGTCTGCTAAACAAATGTAAAATAGACGGGGGGGCAAGATGGGGTCTGCAACAAGAAAAGAAATGCTATATATCTCGGCTTGTACAAATAGCAAATAAAGTTTCTGATTTATATTTTCAATACAGGTTCAACGATTGACGAGGGGAGGGGTTTGTCCTCTGGTTGCCCTCCCCATTTCACAGGTGGTTATAGTGTAGCCAGGAATTATTGGCCATTATGTTGTGGCACCAAATCACAAGGCGGTATGTTTTTCCAATGCTGAAGGCACAATGCGTTTTTCTTTTATGACTGTGATGGACGTCTTTATTCATGCCGAATAAAGACGACTGTGCCACTTGTAGATTCAAGTGCTGTTCTGTGTTTGGATGAGAGAACAAAGATCTGCTTAATTTTGCAGAGTTAGGCCTGTTAGCTGGGTATGTAGGAAAGAGTCATACAGAAGGATTCTGGTTTGAGTGATCAATCTTATAAAAGGTCACATGTTGCTTAACGATGGGGAAGCATTCTGAGAAAGGCGTCGTTAGGCAATTTCCATCGTTGTGACAACGTTACAGGGTGTACTTACACAAACCTAGGTGGTGTAGCCTACTTTGCACCTAGGTTATATGGTACTGTCTAAATAACGATAAAGCTGGTTGCAGCGTGTTTCATCCTGGCTCTGACTAAAGTGAGTGCAGAAGAGGTGGGTTAGCATTACCATTAGCATTAACATTCATTTAGAGTAGTGTTCTTCAGATTGGTCCTGGCTCCTGGTAGCAAAAATGTGGACTGTCTGACAGGGAGCTGGGAGGAAGCAAAAACATGGACTGTCTTGGGATCCCTAAGGGCGAGGTTGGGAATCACTATCTTAGGGAATCCATTTTGTTGGTGGAGATAGTTGACCTTGAGAGGGGAGTCCAGTACAATTAGATATCTATATATAGATTTTCTTTGTCTACTACCAAGGTTTCAAATACAAGAAAGAAACACTGATAGTAGTATTTGTTTTCTTCTTATCGTTTTATTATATGAAACTTTCACACACTTGAAACTGTACCTTTCAGCAGAAGGAGCAAAAACGCCTCGCTTGCACTTTGTACTTTTTATAATAATCTAGTAGTTTCCTGAAAAAATGAGGTGACACTATAATTGCTTATGACTCGAGCTTCTTCGCAGGGCATGTATGTGCTTGCAGAGAACAATGCAAACGCAAAGAAGGCACGGGGCTGCGCCTGCGTAGCAGGGGGTGACTGATCCGTGGGCCCGCTTGCGGCTGAAGGAAGCTGGACCCTGAGAGCTGATGAATAATCCCTCGGCCAGACGCTGGGCCTGAGCCGGGCAAACCCAAGAAACGCTCGCCACAGAGCCTCTCCCCCCGCCTTGAAAGCCTGAAAGCGAGCGTCTGGCTCCAGGCCCGGCCAAGAACCCCGTGCCGGTTGGCGTACGATGCCGATGAAGGCTCTGCTCTCAGCTCCAGTTGGCCCCGTCCCAGTCTCCTCCCAGAACTTTACCTTATGTCTTCTGTGATTACAGAGATACACCTGTTCACTTAGAAGCTTTGTATTTATTACCATCATCAGCTGCGCATATGATTGCATAGAAAATGTATTACGGTCATGAGTGACTCGTTATTGCAGTTTTGCAGAGTCATAGTGGTCTGTCCCTAAACCCTGAGGACAGACCATTGGTCAAATCTTGTCTTTATCTGCTGAAGGGAGCTTCCTGTATCTACAGTTTATAACACCTCTAAATCCATATCACAGTTCTTCAGATCTTAGTCCTGTCCTACCTCTCATAGTTATGTGACTCCTGCAGTGACTCCAGGCTGAGAGCCTAGTTAACGCTGAAAGCAGACAATGCCCATCGCCACCTGAATTACAGACAACTGTCCCTTCACGTGCCTCATGACATGTCAACCCAGATATCTCTACAGTATATCTAAAAAAATAATTTCCATTCTGTCCCAAACATGGTTTTTAAGGCCTTTAAAGACGACAACACAAGGATTTTTGTTAGAGAATGCTTTTATTTGACTTCCCCCAAAACATCTGTGCCCTCCCACGCTTTACATCTACCCACCCCACCCACAGATACATATGCTGGAAACCCACCCAGTTATCCATATATCTGATCTCCAACAGGGGTCATTGTACCTCAAGCTCTCTCCTTTTCTAGCCCATGTGACAGCAGGGCCAATTTGCTAGAATTTATCACATTCTGTGAAGTTCCAAAATAAGGGACACATATTTTTTGTGTTTAATTTAATAATTGAGTGCTTAAATTGTAGATTTACAATCACAAAAAGTGACTGGAATTTACTTTAACGCATGTTTTCTTATCTGGTCCTCGGAAACCCACAGTTGGTCCATGTATTTGCTTCCTCCCAGTTCCCTTCCAGATATTCCACAGTTTTTGCTTCCTCCTGGGATCTGGGTGGGAGCAGAAACGTGGACTGTCCGTAGGGTCCTGAGGATCGGATTGGGAAAAACTTTTTTAACCTAAAAGGAAAAGAAAAGTGAAACATTTTGATTTCTTTAGAATTCATATGTGACCTGAACGTTTTGATTGAAAGCATTTTTAATAGTCATTATAACAGTAAGCTTGGGAATGTTCTTCAAGCTTGATATGCTGTCTGGGTGCAGCGCTTGTCTGTGGTCCCTCTCACCCATTTTGCATTAAACAGAAAATGTGAGATGACTGAGCTCGAAGGTGTGCTGACTGACTGTATCTCTGGTTGTCACGGTGCTGTGGCTTGGTCCGGCCCCATGTCATTTGAGAACGATGTCGCCAAAATCCCATGAATAGCCAGCTCCGAATATTCCTGTTGGAGATCTTCCCTGAGAGCTCCTGTTAGGTCCGGCCAAAGCATGTCTCATGCTGTGGGTTGGCTCTGCCGCTTCCTGTACCCACACGGAGCCTTGATTGTCACTTGCTTGTTTCATCTGAGCGCAGGAATACTATATAAAATGATAACTACGTGCTAGGATAGCGGACGTATATGACTTAATAATTTGAGGAATGTTTGCAAGTTAATTATTTAGAATCTGGGCCTATATTGGTTAAAAGCAATCTGTTGCACGCCTTTGTTATATGGTGTTCACCAATGGCCTTCCCTCTGTCAGAGTCTTCTTTGAAATATACTAGTCTCCAGCTCATTCGCAGGCTGTGTGTCTTTTCTTCTGTACTCACACATAATTCCATCTCTCACGTTTTTAGCCAAATCTGTCTCTGTCCTGTGAGGCTTCTCCTCTCCAACAAAATGGAATCCTGATATCAGCCATTCCGCCTCCACTGAACATGTCACCTCATTGATTTTTGGTTCAGCAGTGCAGTGCAGTTATTAAAAGGGAACTATCATTTAAAAACAGCTTATTATGTGTGTGCCAGGTGTCGGCTGTCTGATTGGACGCTCACTCTGCTTCTGGTACCATTGTGCCGCTCCGCACGCGCAACACTTTTGTATGTTTCTTTGTTGCTTTGCATCCTGGCTTCTGACCTTGGTTCTTTTTAATTCCCTATAAAAACCAACAAGAGCTGGGAGAAAGCACTGGGGAAAGGAGAGAGTGGCTCAGTCAACTCTGGGAGGAGTGGAGAACCCACTGGGAAACATTCGGCCAAATGTGACATCAACCATCAGTGCTCCAGACCACTGTTACCCTTTCTCTTGTCTCAATTACCATTGATTATTTCTCCCAGTAATTCTGTAACGCGATACGATCACTTTCTGGATAGAATTGCATTTCGAAACACTGATAAACACGCTGTTGTGAAAATGAAAATACGGATGCCGCACAATGATACTGTTAGGATATTACATAAGGATAATACCTTTAAATTTAGATTATTTCTTTCTGTGCTTCACCCTCCGGGACCTTGTAGAGTCTACACTTCTAATGGAGGTTTGCAAAAAGCAGACATCCGCGTGCCTTTTGTTTCACGCACGGTTGGCCGCACAGTGGCATGAGCGGGCCCAGTTCCAGTAGCATCAGTGACAGCCCCGGCAAGCAGCTTGATCAGGGAGGGGTTGCAGAGTTTTTACTTAGCTATCTATCACCAGCTGCTGATCAATCAGGATTATTAGTGGCCCAACTGTCATTGGTGGGTGAAGCTTCTCCCATGAAAATGTCTCCGGTGGGGCGGTAAAGGCCTGGACCAGGCCAGCTGAAGCTGCAGCGCCGCCGCCACACTGATCCAATCGATCTCGCAGACCAGTCCTTGCCTTTCTTTTGCTGGCTGGGAGCAGGGGTGGGGCGTGGGTGGGGGGGGATGGGGCACTACTGATTGGACCTCATTGCATGATTAAATGTAATGGATTGGCTAAAGGGAGGCAATACATCACACACACGATCTATGTACAGCTGATATGATGAATCACCTTAATCCAACATTCCAGGGAACACAAACGTGCAGCGTACGGCGGGGGAAGCCACAGGGCTTTGTGCAGTGACACTTTCAGCACTTGGTGCGATGTGAAAATGAACTGTTCAATTATACCCAAAATGACTCGAAAGACCAGAAACTAGTAGCAGAAGGCTCTGGGGTAGGGTTCTTCACATCTGGACCTCGATTCTAAATCCAGGCCTTGTTTTCAGTTCTCCCAGGTAGTTTGTTTAATAATTACTGATTCTGATTGGCTACAGAGGCTTTACACCTGGCTCACAGGTGAAGGAAGACTGGAAAATCGGCAGGGCTCGACCTTAAGGGCTGTGATTTGAACAGCCCTGCTCTAGTGTCATAAAGCAAAATGACCATAAATTACCGTTAATTGAGGAAAGGAAAAAGAGGCCTTTAGAAATAGCAGTTGCACCCCATTGAAAGGAAAGGTGATCATTAATCAATCGGTGCTGCGTGCAAGCTGCAAGGTTGGACTTAATATCCTTGTTCAAATATTAACACGGGCAATTAAAGTGGACCAGACCCGCAGCGTTAGTGCAGCACCAGCAGATGGTGTGAGGAATTCTTCAGTTTCTCCCGAACAAATGGATCTGGAGGTACCTTTGGAAAAGGTGCTTCATGACTGGGGTAGTGTAAGATGGCGAGATGCTCTCCAAATACATGTTTATTTACATGCCGACGGAAGAGAATACAGGAGGTGAGCAGGGTACCCAATACCTACCTTTCTCCGTCAAGCCCCCCATCCTGGAAACAAACTGATTGATGTCTCCTCCATTTGGAACACTTGTCTACATGATGTTAAACTGGATACACAGTGGGGAAACAGGTCCTAAAAAGGTTAATGTAATCACTTTATAATTTATGCTAATTAACAAATTGACTTGGACTATAGGCTGCAGGCTTTGGCACAGAGTTGGGGGCAAATTGATGTGGGGGGGGGGGGGGCAGTGTGGCTAGATGAGGGAGGAATTGACGAGGGAAGCAGTGGAGGAATGAGGACAGGCCATTAGGGAATACTGCCTCCGGTCTGCCTCTAGAGGCGGGGGCCTTTAGACACAGCAGCAATATTATGTTACTCTCTGACCCCTCCTCCCAACATAGGGGCTGCATTTAACTGAGCCCCCCCAAAACAACAAAATGACACTAAAACAGATCTTCAAGACCATGCATAGCTCTGGAGGTTTATTGTCGCTGTATTTAACACTAGACAAGTTTTATCACCCTGGTTTAGTTGTTAAACGTTATACAGAACATTTGTAGCTTCTCATAAACTAAATGGCTATTGGCAGGAAGGATGGAGGAATGGAATCCAGCTAATTAGACCAAAGGCCAGATTAACAGGTCTCATTTATACTGATAATGCCACTTACGGGGGCAAAAGTTGCATGCAGCCTCCCTCGGGCTGCTTGGAGGAGCGCCACGAAACGCCGTCCCAGCCGTCAGCCCCCTCGGTCACCTCGGCACTTCACACCTCTGCGGTAATAAAATGAAGCAGGTGGTGCTTCTCCTTAGCAGACGAAGGCCTGACAGTACCTGACCTTGTGAGCCTCATAGCTTTAATTATCTTTCTGTGTCACGCAATAGCAATGAAAAATTAAGTCAATTCCCAGATTGCCTCAGATAAAAGCTGTTTGGAAACGAGCAAAGAAGTACGGGGACCGAAATATTCATAGTGAAGACCCATTAAAAGCGGGGTCCGCGAGCATGAGTGAAAGAAAGTGTGACAGATTCATTTTCGAGAAGGTTAGAGGACCGATGCAGCAGAAGGACTCCTTCCTCACTCCATACCACTCTGTTAGCCTGTTAGTCCGCGGTATGTAATGGCTTATGTGTTTATATTGCTACAGCTCCCATTGGAAGCATTTTTAATACATTTTTATGATGCCCAATTTTGTCAGACGTTGGCTGCGTCAAAAGCACTGGGATCATAGGGGAGATTCCGGTAGCCAGATGCGTGAAATGAGGAGCATCGATTCTGCATTGATTTCCCCCGGCTTTTGTAAATGTATTCTGAAGGGGGATCCTACGGGAGTGTCGTGCGGCCGTTAAAGCAGCCAGCGGTATTCACAGCCACGCTGCAAGTAATAAGGTTAAACGTATTTGCCCAGACCCACTGACCTGAATCCTTTCTCCCTTGTTAAGACTCTATTGAATTCCCAGCTTCAATATTCAGCATCAGAAAATAAGTGTCCCGGAGTGAAAAGAAGGTAATAAGGATGCTTCTGAAGGCCACTGCAAGCTGGCATGAAGTGATGAAGAGCAGTTATTATCCTGCAAACAGCACTGTGCTGCCTGTCCAGTCAGCCAGCGGGCTGATTTCTATTCTGAGAAGGTAAGAACAGAACCAAAACGACAAGACCTGCATATTCAGTATCGTTTAATGAGAAAATGCAGTTTCTGACTATTTTTTTCCTCTTTGGTTTCACTTTCCCTCCTCCCGGCATTCACCGAGGTTGCCATGACAGTGGTCCGTCGCCACGGCAACAGTGCGCGCTGACAGGTCGGTGTAAAGCGATAGGACTCTTTGAGACCGCGGAGGTACTGCCACGCGCTCACGGCGGGTGAGAGAGGGAAGGTGAGGCAGAACGGCAACTTGTAAAAGCAGCAATAACTCAGAGCGCGGTTTCCTCACTGGAAAGACAAAAAAAAAAAAGAGACACGGCAAGGAGACTGACGAAGCGTGTACAGCGTGTCTCCTGACCCACGTCCAGGAAGCACAAGGGCATCATTCTTTCTATGGGACACTTATAAACCCTCCGCTGACCAGAGACCAGCCTCCCAATGAGCTGAGGATAGAGTGCATCACCCCCCCTCTCCCAACACAGGAACATGGAAAGCCACGCTGATGTATCCTTGGAGGGTGCCTGTGGAAGGGTGGGGGGGATATTGAAAGGATGCTGTTACTGAGAAAGCTCTCAGGGAACCGGCTGTGCAGTGGCATCCCAAGACCACCTTGTGGGACAGTGCTGTGTCCTCACCATTTGATTCCTTTAGGTAATCTAATCACAGCCAGTCCCTCCCCAGAAGAATCCCCCAAAATGACAGGAAATGAATCACACTCCTCTGTCCCCTAGTGAGTGGAAGCAGCAAACCGCCCACATGGCTCCTGACCCAACGGCATGCGAGTGTGGAGCTGGGTGCCACACTGGCACATCCTCGGTTTTACTTCCCTGCGGGCATTTGGCAGTATTCGGCCGTCAGCTTGTCTCCGGGACATGCTACTGGCTCTTAAAGTCGCCAGAGCAGCAGTGTGTGGACCCTCTCGCCTCTCGCGCACGACCCACTTGGGTAAATATGTCAACTGCATGCAAAAAGACACTATAAATGAACCGGTGACACTTCCCACCCCTGCTCCCTAAATATATTTGTGGTGGGTATTACGATCTAGGAAAGCAACCAAAAATCAACAAAAATTGTATATAACATGGCAAAAAATACTGAACTTGGAGCCTTTGGCCTGTTCTGCATCTAATCAGACTGTTCATCAAGCCCCCGGGCTCAGACAGCATACCTCTGAACCAAATTATAGAAACGCTCCTCCTTTAGAGATCAAATTCCATTGCACCAACCAGGTCATTAAGCAAAATGGCCGCTAAGTGAACATTACAGTAGCTGAGGCATGAGCACGACTTCATTGACTTTATTGCAGCCTTCCATACTCAGTTTCTTTTATCCTTCATAAAGCGGATATTTATTCCAACATTTGGTGCATTCGGCTTCAAAGATCTCTCTCACTCCAGTGTCTGTTGCTGTCAGATGTACAAAACTGGGATGTACATGCTTACAATGGTCAGAAAATTATTATTTGATTACCGTTGAATTTGCAAATTGCCGCTCACTGAGGTAGTCCCTAAACGGGGCGTGGCTGTACTTACTTGCAAAACTAAATAATTCTGTCCAGGAGGGAGGTGCAACATGTCGTTTCCAAAAATGATACACGGTGTTGCGACATTTCAGGTTCCTGGGTAGTGTGCCATAGGACTGTGGGTGTCTGTGATATCTGATTTTTCAGGCCTTCTTTAGTTTGTTTTTGTAGAACAAGCAAGCCTGACTAGACTTATTTCATTTGTATGCTGTGGTATGGAGTATATTTCAGGTTCTGTCGTTTGTGGGATTCACAGGGGACTATCTGTTTCTGGGACTCCTCGATGAAACAAAGAGTTCCATCAATACACTGGTGACTGGGGGGGGGGGGGGGGGGGGGGGGGGGGGGGGGGGGGGG
>JAODKF010000040.1:16944229-16957719 GCA_026779585.1 Mormyrus proboscirostris
TCGGGGGGGCTGGCAACGCTAATTGGACAAACCCAGCAAACCGCAAGCAAAAATGGGGGGGGGGGCCCAAATGAGAGACCTAAATCAGCAGAGGTCCCACAAGGAGGTGGAAGGGCCTGACCAGGAGAGTGACTGCTAGCATGGGTGTTTATGGGGGGGGTGGGGTTGGGGGGTTAAGATGGAGCTCTTCACGTGAAACTTAACTGCTGCTTTACACAGAGAAATGGCTTCGGCAGGGCTACAATGTAAGTGCAGCAGAAATCTACACTTCAAGGTACTTAAGCAGATAAGCCCGTTCATATCAGCTAATGAAATCTCCCTTTTCAACATCCGCTTCATTTCTTTTAATTTTCTCCCCTTCAGACACTTAATAACAAATAATTGCAAAAGAACAAACAATTTAGTTACAGCTGTATTAAAATTGCATAAAAACATCAAGGCTTAATTGAAGAGTTTATGTATGTAGATTATATGATGTATGTTTTAAACATCTAAAGCAATGATATCCAGGTTGGACAGACACATATGTTGCATCATCCCTTTGACAAAACTGACTGATTATGTCCTTTACTTTAGGTGAGCTATTCAATATGCCAGCAATCCTCACGCAACACCAACGTTCCATTATCCTTGTGTTCACATAACAATTCAAGAAAAATGGATTTCAGATAAACACCCTCTGTCCCTGAGTCAATAAAAAACTCATTTATACATTTTCCATATTTGTTTGTTGCCTGTTATCTAACTGACTTTGCTTGAATGTAAAGGGACGATGTGTCTTATACAATCTTGGTCTTTGTCCCTGAGTTTCTCACCTCACACTAGTGGTGGCTGCAAAGGAATTGAACTACTTCAGATAGGGGCGCTGCTAAAGATTTTGGGCCCCATGAAAGCATATCATATTGGGCCCCCAGACCAATCCAGTTATTTTCCAAATAATTAAGGGCCCCGGTCTCACACTGGCTCACAGGTAAAGGAGAGCTGGATAATCAGCAGGACTCGGCCATTGAGGGCCGTGATTTGAATACCCCTCCCCTGCTGCATTCCTGCTGTCTTTGGGACTCTCCGTGTGGGAGTGACGTACACACTGGTGTTGAGCAGCACCCTTTTGGAATAGACCTTCTGAGCAGGTGGCTGCACACTGGGAGCCTAGGATGAGGCTTCATCTGAACTCCGCAGTAATGTGGCGTAAAGCGTATCAGGAGGTATGTGTGGGGGCAGTAACCTGCAGGATCTCTGGGGGCCAAGCCTGAGGAGATACTGCTATTTCTGAGGGGTGCTTTCTGGTTCAGTGGGCTGAGCCTCTCTGCCTGTGATCGGCAGGCCATTAAGCCTCGTGTGTGGGGGCCCCTGGATGAGGCCCTTAAGCCCCCAGCTCCAGGGTTGCTGCACACTGGCTGACCCCGCGCCATCATCCCCAAGCTTGTCTGTGTTTTGCATGGTGGGGCAGAGGAAAAGAGAATTTCCCTGCAGTGTTTACTAAAGCGTCACTATTAGTGTGTCATAAGATCCAGTGCCAGGGACCGGGTTTAGACAGCTGCCATTCTTCAGCAATTAGGTTAAAGTGTCACTGTGCTCATCCTGAGAAATGCATCCTTTTGGAAGTTCCACTGAGCTCCATGTGACTATTTATTAAAAAACAACCCTAATGCATCTCCCTCACAACCAGGTGGTTTTTAAGCAATGGCAGCTGGAAGACCCACCAGTATGTAAATGCTGTGCTTTGTATGCAGGAGCATCAACTGGGCCTTTTTATGATCCAGAGTGGAAGATGTTCTCCCGCCCTGGGAAAAGGGAAGCTGAAAAGAAGCATCCGTACGATGACAGTGCTGAGTCCCAGCGGGACGGGGGCTCAGTGGGGGCTCCCGTACACCGCCTGTCCCCAAGGAACGCCTTCACGTAACTGAAGATCCTCATTCTTCTGTGTCACTGTGCCTCCACAATGCGGTCCAGATGCAGTCTAATGCGGTTATCACCATGGCAGCCCAGATTCTGCCTCCCTCACTCCGAGAACTCCACTTCCTGACCCCGTCTGTAATGCGATTAGGTCCGTGTTACACGAAATGAATTGCGGTGATTTCATTAGAGGCTTGACGAGGGCCGGTGAGGTCTGTACTGCGTGTCTTTCTTTGGCTGGGTGGTGCTGAAGGTTTGGATGTTTAATTGGATGCTTATTGGGTCAGGCGAGGCAATACCCACATAAATACACAATCCCAGGCAACAAGGCCTAACGTTGTAGAAGGCGGACGTGCAGAATGTGGCTCGGAGGTCATGTCCCTGAGCTCCGAGTCTGAACCTTGGCCTCTAAGACTCGATCAAATGAAATATATGCCGTGCTCAGACATTATAGCCCCAGTGCCATCATGACCCAGACGTAGTTTAGATTCATTAGAAATGTAATGGCGGGTTACTTTTTGCACATTTCGAGATGAAGTGGATACAGAGAAAAGATCAAATGTACAGGTCAGGTGGTTTTCACATTATGAGACTGGATTCACAAATATCCATCCAGCTATTTTCTATAACTACTTAACCAGCTCAGTGTTACTGCAGATTCACAAATATCCCTTTGGCTATGTAGATAAATAAAGAGTTTGAATGAATGAGAAATGGTTGTACGTCAAGAGTACTTGAGCTGATGGGCTTTCCTGTTATACGTTAACAGTGTCCGTAGGCTAAATATTTATCTCGGGGTGACGCACAGGGAGAAGGCATCAGATTTTTCCACAGTTTGCCTTGCAGTCAAAGGGCTGTGTTTAGCTGTGTATGACCGTTGTGTATCTTCTCAGCAGATTCCCTCTGCGCAGGCTGGGATAGTGTGACACTTCATTTCAGGAGCTCGGCACCTACTGTAGAAACATTCTTCCTTCCTCCTCAGCAGGTGTGAAGCAGCAGTAAAGCGGAGAGATCCTGCAGAATCCACTTTTGTACGGAATGAAGTGAAGCAATTTTCTGTTTCCTCGAAGGGGAGAAGTTGGGTTTTGATGCCGCTCTAGAGCCATCGGGGTGGAAATGTCCCTTGGGTGGGTATGTAATGATTTCATTCCTGACCAGCTTTCCCTTCCCCAAGTCCCCTAGGCCTCAAACTCCTGCTTGTCTTCCAAGATTCAACCCTCAGCCCACAGTCTACAGAAGCATTTGATACTATGAACTGAAAGTCAGTGCACCTTGAGCACCCACTCGAACCAGAAACTCAAATCACATCCTGCATTACTATTTAACGCACACAGAGTGAAGAACCTAGACAGCGTCTCAGAGAGCACAGCTCAGAGGCTGAATACTACCATAATATCATTGATCAGCGAGAGGGAGGTGCAGATTTAGCATGTTGTAAAAGGGGCACAACTTTAAAGCCCAGTCTACCTTAGGGGCAGGAGGAAAGAATAGCCGATTTTCCTGTTCTGTGGTCGTCCTCTGAAAACTCTAAACATGGACGGTGTGTGAGCCGTCACACTGAATCCTGTGCCCCCATCCAAATTGCGTGTCAAGGGAGAAGTTCAGAACTACTGAGCTTGCAGGCTGACGGCATAAGATAAGGAAATCATCATATATACTCATCAATGGCTGGGGGAGCATCAAATATTCATGGCTTTTTGCAGACCCTTAAGTAAATGGGCTAATTCGTTTCGGAAGACATGCATAACCACGACGACTTGATGTGCTACAATCCCCCAAGGGCTCTTGGACATTCTGCGTTCCATTTACCCCTCCAGCCCTAATCTCTGCTGCTCCCCTTAGTTTTAAGAGTTTGGGTGGGAAAGGCAGAGACACTCTTGTAAATACGGACAGAAGGAAAGAAGCCACCATGAACGGCCTGGGAAGGTGTCTGTAGCCAAGATGGAGTTTACCGTTGTAGCTGATGATGCCGACGGCTGCTCGCACTCTTGCCTTGCCTTCCAAGATTAACTAACTGCCTCAGGTGCTGAAGGTTCACCACCGCCACGGAAGGAAGAGACTGTTCATCAGCCGGAATATGGCACTGTGGCGGCAGCTAATGCGCAGCATCCTTTTGGACAGTGTTCCACACCTGGAGGCTGACACGTCGCTGCCCAACTCTCCATACATCCATCATCAGACCACATTTCCTGGTGAAGGTGGCAAAATGCTAAACAGGTCAGACGAGACCCATCGTTCCAAGGGCACAAACATGTCTTCTGGGAGAGACAATCCCTCCTGTGCTCACCCGTGGTACTCTGACCAGCAGGACGTACCTCCCCAGGAATTCAGCTCCCCTGGGTGACAACCAAGTGACATCCCTGTTAGATGTCTGAACCAATTCAGCCTTTTCTTCTAGAGATAAATAGAGCTCTATTTTGAGGTCCCTCCAGATCCCCAAACTCCTCGCCCTGTCACAGAGAGTCCCCAGCAACACTACGGAGAGGCCTAATTCTGTCCACTTATTTTTGC
Source organism: Mormyrus proboscirostris (assembly GCA_026779585.1). Taxonomy (NCBI): domain Eukaryota; kingdom Metazoa; phylum Chordata; class Actinopteri; order Osteoglossiformes; family Mormyridae; genus Mormyrus; species Mormyrus proboscirostris. The sequence continues at coordinate 16,948,637 of JAODKF010000040.1, forward strand.
AGCGTCGTTCTCTCGGTCATTATCCACAGCTCATGACCACGGGTCACGACTTAGCTCTACCTCCGCACCATGGACCTACTCAAGGGTGGCAATGCTGTGGCCATCAAACCAACCTGACAGTCACCAAGATCTCAGACTCTCCTCTCTCAGCAATTCATTCTACATAGATCAGTGTGCCTTGCCTGCACGAGGGTTGCAGGGACACAGTGGCGTTTGCCGGAGAATGCCGAAGGACCGTGACAAATCAGAATTTGAAAAATGTGTGAGGTCTAGATTTAATTGGTTTGATATATTTGCAGGGATGTATTAAGCTCTAAGATCCCTTTAAATGGCTCTCAGAATGCAGAAGGAAGAAGGAAGAAATGTTAATACACCAATCTAACCAATCCAAGACAATGTTAGTGTCCGAAATTGAATACTTACACAGTACGTACTGAATTTTGTTAGAAGCCTACTTGACCATTAATGTAGTACATACTGTATGTATGCATGAGAACAGTATGCAATGAGACATACAATCTTGTACATTATCTGACCCAAATATTTATCAGTGATATAGCTTGGCCACTTTGTTTAAAACTATCAACAAAAAACTTGAGTCAACTAATGTAATCTCATTCAATTTATGTAAATGGGGATTATTTTCTACTTAAAGGAGCTGTAAAATAATTTTTTTTTCCAAATTGTTCTCTAGTGTCTACATAATTATTTGGTCCTAGAATGAAACAGACTGTTTTCCCTTATTTGGTGGGCTTATTAATATGTTCATGAGCTCTGCTCTGATTGGCTGGCTTACAGTGAGGCACTGCGATGGCTCACACAGAATCAACATAGATCACTACAGGTGAGGTGAAACTTGGAGCATTTAGGCGCCCATCCATATATATTTGAGCCTGTATCAGAGGAGGAATCAGATGTTTAGGAACAGCCTGTTGCTCGGAGATTGCAAACAAACAGTATGTTTTGTCATTTAATGTTTAATGGAACAATTTGCCACACGTAACTGTATTAATGCCTCTTCAGCCAAGGCACAATGTTAGCATAATCATAACATTGTTTTCAGCATTGTAACGAGAACACTGAAGTTATTTTTCATCTCATGCAAACAAATTATTTTATGAAAACAGCAAGCTGAGCAGTTTGTAAATGTATTGTTTGCGATGAATTTGGAGTTCAGCTTTTAATTTTTTTTTCTTACTGCAGTATCTATTGCATATTTGTTTAGCTAACCAAAAGTTTAGTCAGTATCACATACCTCTTAATGTTGTCCACTACTCCCCTGCTAAGTTTGGAGTATGTTTTCCCAAAAGCCTAAGTGTTAGCAATGTTAGCTACTCACATAGTTAGAACCATGCAGCTGTTACAACTATGTAAATTGGAGCTTTCGGGAAATGTTTCCCTGAGTTACCTGTTAAAGATGAACTTCAACCGTGCCTGTCGACAATTTGGTTCCTTGAGAAGGATATGAAGAGTACCGACATGCCCATTTCAGCCTCGAACGGCACACTTACACATGCAGCCTGCCATTCTCACTGTTGTCCTCCGCGTTCTTCTTCGCAATACCTGCAGAACTGTTGAAGTCCAAAGGCGCACATCCATCTTGCTCAGCTTCTGAGCAAAGCAACGTCCTCCAGTGACCTTGCACGATAGCGTAGAGTCCATTGGTTGCACAATTTGGAATTTCACAGAACGATGTATGTCATCCAGGTGCTGTTCTCCAAACATCCCATCTATACTGCGGATTCAGACATACTGCACTCTTTTACGTACTATTTTTTGCCTACTACATAGCAAGCAAATACAGTCATGCGTTGCCTAACGTTCTTCAACATATTTGACAGCACGTACATCCAAGGTCCTGTAAGGTTAAAACAGAGTTAAAAATTCCTTGTCGGCTAACGGGATACAACAAATGTAAGTGGCCGTTGTGCATCTTGCATAGCTGCTTCAAATAAAGTGAATGCTTTGCCAGTTGTATAATTGTACATTACATATGTATCTAACTTGTAATTCTCATAACACGTGATGGCGACAATGACCATCTATATCATTTATATATGTATTGACTTTACTGTACTTTGTGTAGTTATTTTAATATGTACTCTCTATTTTATATAAAATGGGCTATTTAGGCAGTACAGCTATAGCTGTAGTATACTGTATAGGTTTGTATTACATATGATGCTCACATAGCATCCAAGTTTTAACTTCCTATTGGAGAGAATTTAATATGTATACGTTAAGTGACGCATTTCTGTACATGTTTTCGGATGCACCTAAAGGTTCAGAACAGTGGGAAAGGCCTCCAGAGAGCCGCCATGGTAACTGGTGATCATGTGACCAAGCCTAGCTAATGCCAGCAGTCGAGGATTAGGCTTAGGGTTAGGTCACTCAAGCAAGGGCGTCATCTTTATGGACAGACAAGGAAGTCACACTGTCTTTTCACAGAAATCCAGGGAGCATTCAAAGAACTCACAGAAAAAAAAGCCACCTGAAAACATCTGTGACACAGAAATATCCCGCTTTAAATGATTTATGAGGTGATGTTTAGAGGCATGACAGGGATACGTTATACTTTCAGTTTCGGGAAGGAGTGACCTTGCCACATTCTATATCGAAACACATAAACATACTTTTTATATATGCAGTATGTAGACCTTTGCTGCTCAGTGACACTCAGAAGTGGAATCTTCTCTTCTGCCCCCGTGTGTGGATCCGAAACCCAACCACGGACGATATTCCTGACACTGAGGTGCAGAGAGACTTTTCTCATTGGATGCTCTGCAACGTCGTACAGTACCTGGTGACCTACACGGTTGCCTAGCACCCTGATGAGCTTTTCATGAGACGTTCACCCTTTGAATGTTAAAAGCAAAACTGTCTGGCAAATAGTCCTGAAAGCAGTAGATATATATTCCCAATGCACATGCAACGCGCCAAATTAGGCTGATTCTACCATACGTGTCCTATAAGAATCACATGATGAAAGGACTGAACAGGGAATTTATTCAGAGCAGGGGTGGGGGCACAAATACAGCCAATCCTTGATTAGCAACCTAGTTCCATTTCAATGAACAGGTCCTCAAACACAATGAACACTAAGTTAAAATGGCGGTAGCCAAAGCATGACCATGACACAGTTTACTATAGCTTTCCATACTCAATTTCTTTTATACTGCAAGACGTAGACATTTTGTTCATTCTACTCTCATTCCATTTGATCATTCTACTCTCGGTCCATTGTGCACTGCTGTCAGACGTAAAAAATTTGGTCACCGATGCACACATCGGTCGGAAAATTATGCTTTTATCACCATCGTATTTGCGTATGATCGCTAACCTAAGTAGTTGCTAAACGAGGAGTGGTTGTAATCACCGGCTCAAATTTCCAGGGTTAAATTCTTCCTGGTCTTGTAAGGTACTGTGTTATTAACCTAGACAACCTGTCCAGTTTCAGGCTTATACATCGAAATATTCGCATGGTTATACTTGAAAGTCATAGTTACACATGGGAATGATAATCAGAGAATCCACACTGGCCGAATTCTGGTGGGTTTAACATTACAGATAAGTTACAGATAAGTGCTAAAAAATCAGAGCTGTTCAATATCAGGCTGCACATATTGCCGACAGTAAATGCTACAGCAGACCACATATATGTATGGCTACGGCGTCCCATGGATGAGAACTTGACGACAGGTAACATGGAGCTTGAACCCTCTATAATGCATTCATGAAACATCTTACATGAATCACCCACCAGCTGGAGAGCTTGTTAGATACACTGAGAGACTGGGGATTTTTTTCACTTCAGTGCTGCCTAGCTGGTGTTACCCTGGTACATTACTGAGAGATTTACCAGCTTTTAGTCATTTTTACAGCTATGCTTTTTTTTTTTTTTGGGGAAGAATTCAGAGCAGATGCCAGAATATTGCCTTAGATAGGACACCCACACGGCAAAGCGAGACAGATTTCTGAAAGTGTGAAGAAGCACCTTGCAGGTCCGTAGCAGTACACGCAGTGGATTACCGGGAGTCCTAGTTTTCCAGCAGGGGCAGCAGAAGAGAAAACTTTAGCAGGTAAACTCACAGCAGTGCCACCTGAATGACTTCTTAATGAGCTCCCACAGGTCATGAATGCTTACGGCAAAAAGGATTCAGGCAAGAAGCATATGCAGCCAGCGAGGATGTATCTCCTCTTCCTTTGTATCACTGAAAAGGTCTCAAGTCTTAGGGAGTCAAGTTCCTATATTTTAAAAGGGTGGCACAAATAAAAAAATGAATCTTGGTGATTTTCAGTATGCCGGATGCAGCCAGGGTCTGCGGTTCAGTGTTTCCCAGTCCGGTCCTCAGAGACCTACAGACGATCCACGTTTTTGCTCCCTCCCAGCTCTCTGCCGGACAGTCCATCAGAAACTGGGAAGGAGCAAAAACATGGACTGTCTGCTGTCTTCATGTCATTAGGATGCAAACTTAGCCTGTCCCTTTCAGCATACCTATCCCTGTTTTGCAGCTGTCAACATTAAATTCCAGCTTTTTTTTAGGATTCATGGAGTCAAACTACTCGATGTGAGTGAGAGCGGCGATGTCCTAAAAAAATGGCGCCGCCTGCGCTGTGCTCGAGTGAAAATTCATATGTGGCCATTAATGTCTACAAAATTCTTAAGGCTGTGTGTGCGTGTGTGTGTGTGTGTGTGTGTGCGTGTGTGTGTGTGAGAGAGAGAGAGAGTGAGAGAGAGAGAGAGACAGAGATCTATGTGGTAAAGTTGTTTTGCTTGAACTCAGGAAGAAAGGGAAGGAGATTTTTCACACACCCAGTGTTGTTAATGAGAAAAGTGAGAAAATGTCAGTTAAGACTTTCTCATCTTCTACTCAGTTGCCATGTTCCAAGGCAGCCGATGAGTCAGGATATAAAGCTTTTGTTATTAGAACAAAAATCTCTCAAATCCCAGAGCCCAAAGATAATCACAGGGTCGAATCAAGTGCTTCTTTCAGAGACATGTGAATGTCTAAATAATACTTTCAGTGTTTCTTTCATAATTAAAACACCATTAAAACAGCATTTCAGTGTAATTGTAAAATAACTTCGTTGGGTACACTGCAATTCACCTGGCCATCATCAGAACGACCTAGTAATTCAACTGCTAGAGTCATTTCACTTTATGTGTGGCTGCCATGTGGAAAATGTAGGTCCCGACTGTATGGTCACAAAGCTCTGGACCATTTTACAAGCTGATATCAGCATTGCGCCTCTCCAAGGGTCAGCCATGATGAAAATCACACTGCATCACCTCCCAATACCACAGGCACAATATTCCAGGGCCTCTTAGTGACCTTGCTAGGAAAGTCACAGGCCATTTTGTCGAAAAGATTCTCATAACAGATGGTGAATTATGGTGATGAAGTTCCTTAAAGGTGCAGAGCGTACTCCCAGATGCCGGAGGACGGACGGCCAGGGCCATGAGCCCAGGTGCTGGCTGAGAGTCGCTGTGACAGCATCCTGTCAGGCTTCTCCTGGCGCAGGGGAGCTGGGAAGGGCCATGTTGATGAAGCGTTCAGCGAGAAGACAGCAGACCATGACCTGCCGTGGCTGCTGCTTCCCCTCCTGTCACAAACACACACACGCCACTGTGCTGTTTGTCAGCCATTATTCCTTCCTAAAAAAGCACTAGTCGCTAACTTCCTAATATCATATCATATCATACCTTATCATGATTTTCAAGACAGGAGACAGTGTTTTGTTCTTAATTGCCGGGGTGTGAAAAATCTATTGAAACAATTGAATATACGTAAAGGAAAATGGCAACAAGCGTAGACTGATACAATAACAGTCGCAAAGAAATTTCTGGAAAAAAGAAACAGAGCGAGACCAGTGACCCATTTCGTATGGTTCGCAGACGAACCACAGATGTGGGTCACACCAGAGAGGTGTCGGCTGAGGCAGTGGAGCAGTACTAGAGAGCGAGAGCGGGGGAAATGGAATGTAGGTCCGAGGCCAGCCCCCTGGGGCCCCCAGTGAGCATTCTTACTTCACGGTGGGGGCCCCGACATGTGTCACGGGCAGAGCACGCCCCAGCAGCATGGGTCCCCATGTTCTGCTGCCAGCCTAACTTCAGCTTCACCTTAGCACCTTGTACTCCTTCCCCATCTGTGCCGCAGCATTATTCTGATATCCTTTCAAATTCTTCATGTCCCCCCACGTGCCTCCGCCCCCCCACCTCAGCCATACTGACAGTGTTTCTCTCACTCCTTACACTGTGATACCACCAACAGTGATCACTTACTGGTTGGGTTCAGCCCCGGGAGCCCCCTGGCCCCCCAGACATGAGCATAGGCCAAGAGGGGGCATGGGTGCCAGTCATGTGGGGGGTGGGGGGGGGCAGTGGGCGGAGCTCTAAGTTCTGCAGCCACCAAGCCATACACTACTGGCAACAACGCTGAGGATAGAGTCATCTGACCGCGTGACCGCGACTCACAAAATTAACAGCTACGGGCCAAAGTACAGAAGAATGCGTCCATTGAGGCCCCCAGAGCCTGCTGCTCACAGAGCTCCGAGGTCTGTCACTCACTACAGGAGATTTCCATCACACTGCCCCTGCCAGGATTGCTCAGTGAGCCGAATATAACCCAATTCAAAACATGAAGACACAGTTTGGACTAAGAAACCTCAAAAATAAAAAAACAGAAAGTGGTAAAAGAATGAAAGGCTTCACAACCATCAAAAGCTGTTTTCATCTCCCTGCAGTCATCCTCTTCAGGCTCTCACACATAGCTGGCTCACACCAGGAGCATTCAGAGACTTTATTCTGGGTCATGAGATGGTCAGAACAGAACAGAAGCTTTCATTCCAAGCAAACATACAATTTGACATTCTAAGCACCTTGTTCATGAGTTTCAAGATGGGCTGCCGCTTGGATGTGACCTTTCAGTCTTTTGCTCGCCTGTCTGCTTTCTTAACTAATGTCTCCTCTTTTCAACCTTGAAGCACGTGAAAGGGCAGCATATGGGGTATGGGGAGAGCGAGCGCAAAGCTGTCGCCGAGAATCCCTAATTTGGAGAACTGTGTTTGTGTCTCGTAAAGGAGACCTTCTCTCCCAATTCTGTGATTTCACGGGCCCGATTACAGCCGATTTATCTGCACTGCCCCCTTATTCGCTGGTATTTATGGTTCCCGTAGCAACTGTCACCTGGCACACTCCCATCCAAAAGCCGCTCCAATAAAGAGACCTGGATGAATGCAGTAACAGGAGGTGCGTGTTCTCCCTGAGCAAGGAGGGGAGCCAGACAGGCGGGTGGGAGTGGTAACTTTTACCCCAACAGCCTCCTCACGCTCAGATTTGGCACACAAACGAGCTCCACATTTGCATCCACCTGACCGATCAAAGTGAAGTCAACAGAGGCTACCGCACATGCAGAGTGAAACAGATCCACCGCTTCAATCTGAGCATATTTGTGCACTGGGAGAACAATATGACCATGAAGATGACTCAGAGAAAGTCTGATGCTGTGGTAATGCGACTACATTATTTATGAGTTTTTCCCTCCTAACATAGTGCGCGCAATTTATGCCGTGTCCACGTTTCCAGCAGGAAACAGTATATTTTTTTTTATTAAGCTGCATTTTATTCCATAAGATCTCAAGAGACCTGTTAGACGACGACTTTGAGGAGAAGTTTGTATGAAGAGACGTGTTTGCAGATTATAGTGTAATGGGTGGTTTATAAGGAGGCAACGGTTAGGAGAGGTTCAAGAAAAGGACCAAAGAGTGTATCTGCGTGCACATTTGAGGGGAGCTTTGTAGGAGCTGCTTTGCCCTTCCTCCTGTTTACTATGGATCTGCTAGCCTGTTAGAAGGCAGGAGAACAAGTACAGAGTCAAACTGGGTTCGACGCAGACAACCATTGTTTCTACAATAGGATTCATCTGCCTGTTATTCCATGTAAGATAAAGTTTACTGCCTTCAGTTGCTCAAATCTACACTATGACAATCTTTTGTTTACTGCTTTTCCTTTGTGGATTCAAAGCCAAAGCGGCAGATGGCAGGACTCCCAACACACATCTTGCTACTTTCACTTTAATCTGTCTTTTTTTCAGCCCTCTGATGGTTAATCCCTGAGATGCCCTATCTTTCTTTGTTTACACACCAGTAAATCTCTCAATTCCATGTCTTTGTCTTGTCTTACCAAATGGAAATATGCAGAAAATTACTTAAGTTACCAATCCGCAGGTCTGTCTCCAGAGCAGTGAGCCTTGCTTACAGTGGACACTCAAGGCTTTCTCTTCTCTTGTGGCCATGAGTACGGTTCAGGTTTCTGACGTTGTGAACCATGTATTTATTTCTGTTTACTGCCACCGGGTTAGGAACACCCTCAGTAAGATGATGAGCGATTCGCTTTCCCTGTACCGCCGGCGTAAACTTCAGTCTCCGCCCATTTCATTGTAACTGGGTAATTTCCATTGTCACATGGCTCAGGGAGGAGCTGCACTTTGCAATGACATCATGTAAACCTGGAGGCAGGTTGCAGGGCGCCCAGTGATGATCCTGATCGCAAACAACAAACAATCTAAATCCAGACATATTGGGCCACATATCGCCTTGGACCAGATTCTTCTTCTTCCTTTGATACCTTCTTTGATACATTTGATACACACATGCACCTAGTGCTCATTCAAGCACACACATGCACTCGACACACAGACACACATTAAAACATAGACTCACTGCTGACACATATATACTGTATGCAAACACTGGATATCAGCTTACACTGCTCACACATATATATGCACACACTGGATATCAGCATATACTGCTCACACATATATCTGCAAACAATGGATATCAGCATACTCTGCTCACACACATATATATATGATCACACTGGATATCAGCATACACTGCTCTCACATGCACCTAGTGCTCATTCAAGCACACACATGCACTCGACACACAGACACTCATTAAAACATAGACTCACTGTTGACACATATATATGCAAACACTGGTTATCAGCTTACACTGCTCACACATATATATGCACACACTGGATATCAGCATACACTGCTCACACATATATATGCACA
>JAODKF010000040.1:16983639-16995384 GCA_026779585.1 Mormyrus proboscirostris
TGGTGGGTTGAGGTGCAACATCCCCTTTTTTGTCACTAACATATTCACAGAAGTCAGTCTATAATTTTTTCACAAGCTTTTTGCTGAAAGAGGCTGGAGGAAGAGGTTAATATTCTCCCTTTATCATCGAAACTATCATCCCCAGCACTTCATTAGCCATTTTGTTCATTCTGGATTATTAATATGAGCAGTCATTATTTAATCTTCCAATTGTGATTTTTTTTAATATAAATCTCCAGAAGAAGATATATGTGATATGATATCTGCCTACTTTAAGCGCAGCCCATCAAAAGGTCAGGGTCAGTCTCGGGGGGGGAGGGGGGGGGCATTTTCATTTTACATTTTCCTCACGTCCGTTAAAGGACAGAGCTCCCCCAAACTACATTTGCCACATCCATGAGTATCAGAGCAACCGTTTCACAAGCACAGTCGCGATGGGGCTTCTCCATCCTCGGCAGATCATCACTCTGCTTCCTGCTTTGCTGCCAATGAACCTCCTGAATGACACAATTCACAGAGCCTCGGATCAAATGTCTGAGCTGAAACAGGTTTGCTTCCCCTTTTGATCCAAACTTAAATTTCTGTTCATTCAGGAAAACCTTTCTGTTTTAATTCTTCCCTAAATAATAATAAATGCAGGCGCTGATTATTTTAGTGGTTCAATTATTATTTAAGCCATCGAACAGCGACTGACAAATTGCTTGACGCTGTTTGGTTATTATTCCAAATGATTAAATAAACAGAAAATTTTCTACAGATATTACAGCTAGTAGTGTTTATTAGACACTAATTCAGCGGTATAATTAGAGCGAAGTCCTCGTCCTGCTGTCACATGACTTGCCTGAACTAACATAAGCACTTTCATAGAAGCAGGACTGAAAATACTTGGCAGAATGTGATGCATTTTTCATTGTCTCTGTGGAGCTTGTGGAGTAGGGATCCACCCGTGTGTCGATTTGTCATTTGAATGCAATGGCTATAATGTGCAGATGGGATGCTTTCCTACCACATACGCGAGCATTGAAACATACATGCAAGCCCACACAAATATATATATATTATAAATATATATATATATATATATATATATATATATACACAGCTGGCTCACAACCTACCACACTGGCACCCTGCTATACAGTACACCTAGTTGCCATGCCATTTCCTCACTCCGTTAATCATGGGCCTAAGGGCTGCCCCGCAGGTGGAAACCCTCTGGACACCATTATGCAAATCCCAAACTTCTCTTTTGATCACAGGCAAAGTAGTGTAAGGATCAAGAAGCATATTTAGGACAAAACAATATATATTTCTATCAGCATCACAGCAGCACCCATATAAATAATCACATTACGCAAATGAAATTCTGCCTTAATGATCAAACTTTACTGTGATATCACCATAATCACACCAATATGGTGGTTTATTGATTGTACAGATGCCTTGCACAGTATTTTGTCCCTTTTCAATGAAGAATATTGGTTTGACTGTCTGTTTATATAGCTGGGTTTAAATGAAGAGGACATTATTCAGTGGCATTCTCAGCAGCAAATGGGAAGTGGTATTGTTCAGTGGTGCTCTCAGCAGCAAATGGGAAGTGGTATTGTTCAGTGGTGCTCTCAGCAGCAAATGGGAAGTGGTATTGTTCAGAGGTCTTCTCAACAGCAAATGGAATGTAACATTGTTCAGAGTTTCCTCAAAAGCTTCTGTACCACATACACTGAATTTGTGTGTTAAAGGTTCCTGCCTCCATGTTTCTAGTTACTGACTGTTGGTGACCAGATGAGTGTGACAATGGTAATTTGTGATGTAATGGCGTGTGTTTATGTATTTCCATGAAATACTGCAAGTTGCTGTTAACGATGCTGCTTTCATGATAGAATGGACCCCTGTGCCAGTGTGATCTATTCAAAATGTCTATTCTTTGGCTCAGACAGTGGCATCTTCTTAAAATTTGGCTGTTTTCACACAACTAATTGGCATTTTTTACAGTGAAAAATGTTTTGCAGTTTTTTGCTGGTATGAATACTGCGGTCAATCCAGTCCAGTGACTCCCCCATAAAGTTACCACATGAACACATACTGCATGAGTTTTCTTTTGTGTCAATTATGGAAATGATTAACTTGTATGAAAAAATGGACGGATGATCCCACATAGTCTTAAAAGATAACCACTGCTTTAAGCCTGAGAAACTTCCATTAAAAAGCTACAATCCTGTAGCATTAACAAATAAATGAAAACATACAATACAAAGATACATATACAAACTAATACATTTTTTAAACAATTACACAGGTTTCCTTGGTGTGTAGAAAAGTCTATGTGAATATACATAATCTACACACACTTATTGTAATTGCAGGTTTTTTCTGAAATGAAGCCATAAATAATGTCAGATATTTTCCATAATGTGACCTTGCAACCAACGATTTTCATGAGAAAAAAACAAATAGATCATTAGAAGCATAATTAATATGCAACGCCTTTCTTGTATAAGTGTGTACAGTTTGTAATAACGGGGGATGCAGCAGAGGAAACCAATCGCATTTAAAATCAGGCCGAAAGGTAAGCAGCATGCACCTGCAGTCAATGAAAGCGATTCTAATTAAGCCCAAATGAAAATCAGCTGCTCCTGAAGAATTTCCTTAAAACTTTCATGGTTGCACCATACAGGGATAGCTATAGCCTGAAAGGAGCTAATACCAACATGTCTACAGGATATTATTGTTGGAAGGTGCTATTCAGAGAGGGATATAAAAGAATATCATGACCATCAGAAGTACAGTGGAGCCTATCATCAATAAGCGGCCAAAATGTGGCATCATTGGGACATTGTTAAGGTCAAGACAATTCTCAAAAGTCAATGACAGGACAGGGATACAACTTTGGAGGGAGCTTACCAAGATCACCTACCAGTTTTAAGTCAAGGTGTAGAAAAGTTGACAGACTTATTCACTTTATTACAGTAACAAAGTGTTGTAATGGTGGTGTTGTGGAGAGTTTGTGCACACATGTAACTGATGGCACAAGGCTGAAAAGGACGTCAGTCCATCACAAGGCATTATTATTATTGGGGATCATACATCTATTCACATTGCAGGCTCCATAACCGCCGATCCCAGGAAGCAACAGGGCAGGAGGCAGGTGCCATCACGGACGGGAAGATTGCAAGCCGCAAATTCGAAACGATTCGCAGGGAACCTTTTTAAACATTCAGAAATACGAGGAACGAGACTGTTATTTACAGTTTCATTTATTCGAGATTTTATTATAAACGGAAAGCATGTCTTTTATTTTCTACGCGAAAATCGGTTCCCAACATCTAGCTGTGGCGGTGGCAGGATAGTAAATGTTTAAAACCGGTTTCTTACAAATTTATCAAGCCAAACCATGTGCAAAATAATCGGGCCTGAGAGGTTATTTCTACGTCCACAGCGCACAGCACCCGCTCCCGTCCACTGCCAAACCTGCTCATATTCTAACGCTCCACGAACGCTGCTGCTGTATTTATATAGGCCACTAAAAATAGCTCATCTTACGCAGCCAAATATGGCCAGAGTGACAGGCAACCATGACCAATCATGTTGGTCTTCCAACTATGACTCCACCCACAAGATACATTTGGCCCGCCCTAATTGGTTGCTTAGTGAGATCATCAACCCTATTTACCTTATATGGCCACGCACAGATTTGATTGACAGAATCCTCCCCCCAACACCCCCCGGTGCCTTGGCTCGCGCTCCTCGGTAGAAAGCAAGCGCTGCTACTTCTCTGCTGAACCAGAGCATCCAAAAAAGTCTGGAATTTAAAGAGAAAAGATCGCAATCTGCCCATGCGGAAATAGACGGAGATTTCATGTCACCCAAATTGCGTCCGACTGGTGGACTGGGGACCAGAGTGTTTACTTCGGAAATTAGGATTTAATTTTAAGGACTCAAAAAACATACTTTTCTTTTTTTTTCCTCATTATTTACACCAGTTATATTGGTACATATGCGTGCATATTTGTGTCGGGGAGCAAGGTGGACCTGAAGGGTTACGTTGTTTTCTTTTTCTCGCAGAGAAGCAAAAGTGTCTTCAGTTGGATCAAAGTGAATTTTCACATCGAGAAACAGCATGGACGTGCTTGCGAATTATAGTATTTTTCAGGAACTCCAGCTCGTGCATGACACGGGCTACTTCTCCGCGATGCCTTCCCTGGAAGACAGCTGGCAGCAGGTGAATGCGCGCTACGTTGCAAAGCCCTGCGTTTACCTGCGCTGCTCTCTTAGTTTTTACAGAAGCGCACATTGCCGCCGCTTTACTCTAATAGTTATTATAGGAGCTCGCGGTGCAGCCGCGCCGCTGTCATAGCTCTTACTGGAGCGCACGGCGCAGCTCGCAGTGTCACTGCCTTATTCTCATAGTTGGTATAGGATCTCTAACAGTTACTACAGGGGATCGCAGCGCAGCCGCGTTACTGTAATAGTTATTATAGGAACTCGCAGTGCGGTTGCTTTACTGTACTAGTTATTATAGGAGCTCGCAGTGCGGCTGCTTTACTATAATAGTTACTTTAAGATCAACGAGTCAGCCGACAGCGGGAAATACTTAACGCTTTATCACTGCAGTAAACCAGCTTGCATTCAAACTTTTCAAAAACAACGAATTGAATCTTGTTTTGTGTGATGCATAATAATGGGGAAATTATGGGAATTGGGAGTGGCGGCTTGTTTTTTTCAAATTAAAATGTAAGGTTCTGTCCAAAACATGCCTTGATGTGGTTTAGATGCTGAAATGCTACGTGCTTTCTCTGTGTATATTCGTCTGCTGTATGCTGCGTGCTTTCCCCCACAAACTTGCAATATAAGCAGTAATTGAAATTCTGTTATCGATGATTAATGATGTCATTTTAGCAATGAAGGCAAACAACGTCAAATAGTTGGCAAACAACATATACTTAAATCCATGCGAGTTTTCTTTTCATCATACATCATGATTGTATTATATAAAATACTAATATTTGTTCACCGCAGTGGGGATTAGGTTTTTGAAATTACCCTGCAGGCAGCATTTACAGTCTTTAAATGGCATTATTTAACCTTTGGGCATGATGAAAATGTGAATCGCGTGGATGCCCTGTGGTAAGTCATTGGTTTCGCTGTGCTCTTGTTTATTAGGATTAAGAGGTCGTCCAAACACACACCGCTGTTCTGACTATAGTCCGGTCTCCTGATTCTAGTCTGCGCACATGCTGCTGAGAGTAAGGTGATTCACGGGGAAATTTTATGATGAATTTTTCGGGCACAGATTTTTTTTACAAAAAAAACGCGTTTTTAAGATTTGGGATTATTTGAATAACCAAATGCAGATTCCTGGTCAAATGTAGGGGATTGGATTGGTAACAGAAGCTGCCATATGAGGGAGGCGATCTGCTTATCCACGGTTCAGGCACGTGGATATGTAATGACCGTTAGCTTAGCAGAAGGCCTGCGCAAAAAGAAGCTGTACACTCCTAACCCCCCCAAAAAATCTGGTGCATTTGTGCCAGGTGAGGCATCTTCAGTCAATGCCTATGTTGGGCTTCAGTCATTTCCCTGTCTTCTAACTTAGCTTGTACTGCGTGTCTTGCTCAGGTAAAACTGCGCGCCAGACATCTTATTTTCTCTTACCCTGCATCCCAAGGCTGAAGGAGCATGGGAGGTAGAGAGAAACGTGCTGGCCAGATAAAAGACGATGCCCACATATACTGCAGTGTGCATAGTGCCTGCCGTTTGGCTCAGTATAGCAGCAATAAAGGGGACATATGAACTAGCATGGAAAGCGATGAAAGTCCGGTATGAAAAGATGCAAAAATGCTCATGACAGATGGAGAATAAGCAAAAACACACTTCCACCAGATTTTTTTTCTCTTTGCTGAGCTTAATAGCTTAAGAGCAGCCCTGGATCTCATGAAGAAGGTGAAGATGGTTGTATTGATATGACCTCAGCTTATGGGGTACGGATCAGGTTTAGATGGAGAAGTGAGAGTATATTCAGTGGGAGGCTACATTTGGGGGGGTTGGGGGGGAGAAGGAGAGGTTTAGTGAGCAAGGTGTCGTCCCCATGCAGGACTGCAGGTGAGTCTTTATTACGATACCCAGCTACCTTGGGCTTCTCTGTCTCCCTTGTGGTTTTGTTTTTTCTTTTATTTGACAAGCTCTTCCTGTTGCTAGTGGGTGGAAATATAGCTAAAGGGGTGTCTACATTGACTGAGCAGGCAGATGCCTTTGGTTTCCCCTGGACCCTTGCTGAAGAGTGACCTCACTGTTGGGGGAATGTGAAGGGAAGCTGGAGCACCATAGATGGAAGTGTAGGATATGGTGATGGACAATCAACTGGCCTAATCAGGGATCTACACCTAGACTCGGAGTGTAACTTGACCTACTGCTGCCAGAGGAGGCGGGGCATTGTGTCTCCATTTTAGTGGAACCAGGCTGTCTCTGTGCTCCTATGGGTCTCCAGACTCTGCTGTCCTGGTTAAGTGGGCGGCGGTAAAAATGGGTCATTCTCTGCATGCTTGTCTCCTTTAGAGCTTCCAGATGCATTTTCTTAAATTCTGAGCTGCATTGTCTTCATTCCCTTGCACTTTTAAATTACATACTGCAAGCATCTATTCTGGGACCTTCTGGAAAGCAAACCCTGTTTAAAGTATCACCACCTGTTTTTATATCACTGGGGGCTAAAGATGGGGGTCAGGGAGCGAGCAGAAGACCAGGGTCAGGCAGCTTGACACGGTCCACCGTAAACATGAGCTGCTAACTGTTCACAGTGAGCACTTTGTAGTGCGATGGATTGTCGTTGCGTTAACTGCGAGTTACCGGCAGCTGGCAGGCAGCCAATGAGTGGCCCACATGACACTGACTAGTAATTTTGAAATTTAATGAATAATTTATCCCACCCCCCCAATCTACAACTTATTCAGGCACCCCCACCAATCCCCCAGCCCTTTAATGGGCGATCCCCAAATTTTTTCTATCTATCTATCTATCTATCTATCTATCTATCTATCTATCTATCTATCTATCTGTCTATCTGTCTGTCTGTCTTTAAAGAATAATAATCAAAATTAAAAGTAGCTCTCACTGTAAAAAGAAAACCTGGAGAATGCTGTTCTAGAGAATGCATAGGACCAGCTCTGTAGAGCGCATCGCAACACTTTAGTGATAGGGGCAGAGGTTTATGTCACGGCTTTGAGTGGAGGGGGCGCAGTGGAGTGTAAGGTATGCCCTAGTTAGCCTGGACCTCCTTGCAGTAGCACTCTTCCACTGGCCTTAAGGACACACAATATGAAAACACGGATTCTGCCTGCTGTAGACGTGCTATGCGTTCAGGACCAGGGCACCGCTGTGAAGTCCGGTCTGACGGGATAATGAACTGTTATACACATACCTCTTACTGTTGTATGTCAAGTTCCACAGAACAGAGGCTTCTGCAGACAGGGGCACGGGGGGGGGGGGGCAGGAGAGACGTATACCCCTGAATATTTAATATTTAATTTTATTTAATTTGTCCCCCCAATAAATAGACCTTTACCTTTAAATTATTGAGTTGTCCTCCCCCAGTATCGAATGACCCCCTATGCCCTTGTTTGCAGTGGTGATCCTTGGGCTGAAGGGACAGCAGGTATGGATGCTGTAAGAAGACAGACACTTGACTTAATCGTGCATCTCGGAACATGTCTGACACCATGACATGTGGTCTTCACACGCCTCAGCTGAGTCTGCTCCTTCTGGGGGTCTTCCTGACCCCTTCAGGAAAACATTCTCGTCCCTGTGCAAGACAGCTGCGGAGATATCAGTCATGTGATCCCCAGTGCAGTGCGGCTTGGTGAATCACCTTATGGGGCCTGAGGATGCTGAGCAGGGCCCAAGGGTCAGAAAGCATTCAAAATCAACCATTTGAGGAAGACCAGTTGAGAAAGTGTCAAACTGCTAGATCATTCACCGTTTGACATTATTCTCGGCTCGGGTATATATATATATATACTGGGACACGACCCCCCAGTTTTCAGATGTGCTCACAATGTCCCCCCTCCCAATATGTATTGTAATTATGGGCTTGGGGCTGCTTTTCCACATGCTGGACTGCTCTTTAACTACAGCCTCTGACAGCAGGCTACCTTCCACACAAAGCCAGTTCAATGGGCCCCTTAAGTTGGACACGGCTGGAAGTCGGAGCAAGAGATCGGGAAGGAATCCCTCAGTTTTTGGCTGTAAATGATCTCAGGTGGGGTGTTGGGATTGGCGCGTCATGTCAGCACTAGGCAGCCCTTGTCTGGTTACAATGAAAATGAGCAGGACGAGATGGGGAACGTTGATGGACTCATCAGTTTGCTTCTCTGCTGCTATCAGGCAGTGAGTTGAGCAACAGGCCAGTGAGACAGTAGTGGTGTCAAAGAAGTCAGCTGACCTGCTGTCTTTGAGTCATCTGCGAGCAGATCACATGAAGCTTCCATCTGCTCTCCTGCCATGGACTCAGCAGTGTTGTGAAACTGAAACGGTGCTGTGATGGAATGACATCAGATTGAGCCACATGCTAATACACTAGAAATGGCGTTTCAGTGTGGTCCCTGGAATCTTTGTTCAAGTGAAAGTGAAATGTGGGCTGATGCTATGTGGGTCAGTCATTTCTTTTTTTTACCAGTAAATGCTCCTTGTATAACCATAATCTTCTCCGTAAGTGAGAAGAGTTGTCAGCATTTTACGTGAACGGCCACAGATACTTCGTAGAAACTCGGTTCCGACTGAAGTACAGATCACGAACAAATGCGACAGCTACTTAAATGAAAACATGCGCAGCGATTCATCAACCACGAACAAACATGAGATCAGTGTTTCACTTGTGTTATTCATTACTTGTTCCTCCAGTAGTACTTTCTGTAGTTCACAAAGGTTTACATAACTTCCAGATATACTAACAAATATAGCAACTGCTTGAGAAAAGATGCATCACAATTTAACTAAGACTTAGTTTGTGATTAATTAATACATGAATAATAGCATGAAACTATATAATTAGTAAATTGTTACCCCAAGATGTAACCTGTACCAGTTTCTTTGGCTTTCTTCTGTTTTTCAGAGGAAATTAACTGTTGTGAGGCCCTTTAAAAGGGTCGTTCTGATGCCTGAGTGGGTGCGTTTAGACAGGCGAAACCGCAGAAGAGCAGACACTGCATCGGGGCGACTGTGAGACCCACAGCTGCATGAGTGGATCCAGAAAACTGGACCAAGAAATAAAGACGTCCTCAAACAGGCTTCTTTGCAGTCAGAACTTCACCACTGGTTACATCTGTATAGCACCAGCCTGGAATGCTGCTTAGGCACTGTGAGAACCAGGGAAGACACAGTTTAGCAGTGCAGCGTTGAGACTGGATGACCATTTAACAGCTAAAATAGTCGCTGCTGGCATTTGCCCCACTTATCCGCCCGCGCAGTGCAGAGCTGGCCCTGTGGACAGGGAAGCCAGGACAGGAAGCTCCGAGGATGCTGGCAGCCGATCTGCGCTGTCGTTTTTCAGTGGACGAGCGACGAAGTGGGTCCACTCTTGTGCTAGGAAGGCTTTGCGAGTGAATTCATTTATCTCCGAGCCTCTTGAGTTTTTCAAGAGCCTCTGGCTGTGCAGATTGGGGCGGAATGGACAGGACGTGCCTTTAACTAAAGTTTATAGTGTTTATCCCTCAATTACAGATTTAAAAAAGTGTTTTTGTATACGTTTTGGGAGCTGCCTGATCCTCTTACACATCTTTTCTTTAATCTCTTCCTGGCTTTCCAAGTAAATCTTACAGGCCGATTTTCCACTGCCACCGAGGACCAAGCCATACCCGAGAGATGGTTTTCTATTGTAAATTACATGAGCTGTACCTGACCCGTACCCGCATTGACATGACCCTGCATAGCAGCGCCAAAAGTGTGACTAAACCAACCTAGATACATCACCACCATATGATTGGTCGATTGGACAGAGACAAGAAACCACCAGTGATCTGTGTCTATATGCATCTATACAATTTTCAATATCAGTACTATCTCACATTGCAATATATTGATGCATTCTCGATAATTCAACTTGGAAAATTTCCAACCTCCTATATGAAAAAATACTATGGAATGGATTGGAATCATAATGCAAATTTGCGCAAGCAAATGCTAATTCTGTTAGCGTTTGATGATGACATAACACGGTGATTCTGACAGACGTGCAAGTGGAAACTGGCACATAATAAATCATAATGTACACCGTGTGAACAGTAAACACTTGTCTCTAGTTTGTCTAGTTTTACGTCTCGCACTCTCTGGCAAACACCTTTACCGAGCCGACCCTCTGCAGTGGAAAATCAAAATGAGCTAGAACTGCGCTACAACTAGTCTTTCTTTGCGGTTTGGGTCGGCTGTGGTCTGGTTTTTGTGTGCCAGTGGAAATGTGCCATTAGACTTGTAAATGACATCACAAGCACTATTGTCTCACATGGCCTAAGCAGCATGGGGGTAAATGGAAATTGTGTGAGAATTAAATTAGAGTGGATTTGATTAGCACCCCACGTCTCACATTCTATAACTCGCAGAACTTTAGCTTTAGAGGGTTATTTTGTAACCAGTGGGCAGAGCAAAATCTGTTGTTAGGATGCTGGCTTTTGGGCTCGATACGATCATTTTCTCTCAGCGGCACCTGGAGTTGCCTATAGATTATCAGGACGAGACACGGTAATGAAGTGGCTGGACCGATGACAAGACGAATACATAACTTGTTTTTTGTGGAGTCTGACCTTACCCGACGGTCCCCTCCTGTTGAGCTTTCTCCACAAGGTTGCATTCATCCATGTCCCCCCACTGGTGGCGCATATGCAAACTGTGGCACATTTACATGCGCTGGCTACTGCGCAGCTGGCTGGGTGCCAGCCTAGTGCCATGTCTGTAGCCCGCCTCACGTGATCTCGTTTCCACATTTTCGCATGGGAAATGGAGGACACTCCCTCTGGGCTGGAGAACGGCGCCTTTTGATCTTATGGGCAGGTCTTTTCTCAGACCTTGGCCTTGAAGTCACAGGGCTAATGGCGTTAAGGCTGATTTATACTCCTGCGTAGAGTCAATATCGTTGGTAGCCGCGTAACCGCATGCCCAAAACCAACCTAAAAGTGCAGACCGCTTTCCCTGCTGCTCAGAATGTCCACCTTCTCCGTTAGCCATCAGAAAACAGTAATAGGCGCTTACTTACTTCATTATGGAGTTTCATGCTGATTCTCATGCTGTCTCTTGAAACACGGCGATTGTGGAGTCGCTGGTCTATTTATGACCATTGATCGGGATGGTCTGGTCTGAACATGGACACTGCCAGCAGAGGGAAGCTACAGTGAGACAGAGCTAAATGGGTCGAGAGCTATTTGAGTCTGGGATTTAGCTGGGAATACCTGTGGGACTGAGAGAGCACATGCTGTAGATGGGGGCTGTTTGTCAGTGTGGATGTGGAAACAAAAAACGAAGCACAGGGTCTTTCTTCACCTAATGCTACAGATCTTTAATGGATCACGCTGCATGTGGGATACCTGCCTACGGTTCCTTAGCTAAAGCAAATGTCTGAGCTACGAAACCAGGAACTAATGCTGGGTAGTTTTCCAAAGGGGTTTTCCGGCGCCAGCCAGGCAGCACTCGTCTTCCCAGCACCTGTGACTGTTTTAATTCCAGTATAACTCACAGCCAGGAAAGATCCTGGAATCGAAGGCTTAAGAT
>JAODKF010000040.1:16995484-17008096 GCA_026779585.1 Mormyrus proboscirostris
CTTCCCAGCACCTGTGACTGTTTTAATTCCAGTATAACTCACAGCCAGGAAAGATCCTGGAATCGAAGGCTTAAGATACAGTTTGGGATATGGAAGATTCTCCTCTACCTTCTGGTGTTGGCTTGGGGTGGGAGCAGAAGTTGGGGAGCAATCTGTGGGTGTGGAGAGAAATGCTGAAGTGATGACTACAGCCGTTCCAGCCGTGCTCCATTTTCCAAAAGACAGGTGTCAGGGAGAGGCTGAGAGCAACGTGGGGTTCAGCATGTGTGACGGCAGAAGGGGTGAGCAGCCACAGCAGCCCGCCTACACAGCAGGCAACGTCATGCTCCACCAAAATCCCATTTATAAGTGTACAACCCAGATCTTTCTCTAGTAGCGCTTCTCTAATGAGGAATAGGCCGAAATGAAGAGGCAGCTGCTTGAAACGCATGGTGCATCACTGAATATCACATCTAGTTTGGGAGTAACATCTTCGTTTAGCATTCAACAGCTCCTTGTCAAAGTCTTTTTTGGCTTCTTCCTTGTGCCGCATAAGCTCGGTTTGGGGAGGTGTCGTCTGCCGTCGGTGAAGTTAGCAGATGTGAGAGTGAGATAGAGGTCGAACCGGTTCCTGGTCTCTCAGGTGACCTCATCGCCTGAGCCAGCTGATTTGGGGGAAAGCGCGATGAGGTCATTGTTTGTTCATTGTGTTTGTGGACCACACAGAGGTGGTGATTCATGGCCTGCTTTTATCTCTGGTTGCGATATGGTGCATTACCTCATGCGCAGCCCATTTGTGTTTTAAAGGCTGTCTGGTAAGATCATTGCCAGTCCAGTCATCTGCAATGCCAGTCCTTATTGTCTGACAGATGACTTAGTTAATGTACAATCAGAGAGATGAGCACAGCATGTGTGAGTGTAAATACTGCGGTGACTTTTAACTAGAGATGTGTTCTGTGCACAACATTTTATTTTGATGTTTCCCGCTTGGAGCTAGAATTGGATTCAAAAACAGTCCAAAGGAGATATTGTGTTGTTGTAAGATTATGCTGATGGTGCTTTTTTTTTTTTTTTTTTGCTCCCTGCAATTTTTATGATCATTTTATTATTCTTGCCTTAGTTTTATATAAGTATCCTGTGTCCAAGCTTGTGACAGTGAGGAGAAAAAAATGAACAGCATGAATCTTCCCCTCAAATGGAGAAAATTAGGAAGCCGTCTGAAAGCAGAAGCGAAGTTTTTCTTCGTGTCTGCTGTGACATACGTTTCTCTTTGTTTCCTCCTGGGCCTCAGGGACAGAAACCAGACCCACCTGCCAGGAGGTGCCTCAGTGCAGTAACATTGTGGCAGGCTCTGGTCGATGCTCGCCATTGTTCCCAGTCTGCTGCTCTCTCTGAAAAATGACAAGGCGAGCTTGCAGGAGACCTGAACAGACAGGGACTGCTACAGTAGCGACAGCATCTACAGAATCACAACCGGGCCAACTGAGCGTGTCAGCCACTCAGATAATCGAAAAGGACAGAGTAAGGAGAAGGAGATTTATTCGGATTTAATTGCGATGGCAATTTGCTGACATGCGTAGATGGTGCATTTTCTGTAGCTGCGGGACAAAAATAAGGAGCCTCTCGGTAAGATGCCTTCAGAGTTCAGACGGTGGGACTGTAGCTCATGGTTTTACCCCAACAGGACCCCCTTGCTGAACACAGTGCTGGAGGTGGTTCTTGGCCAGGCCACCTCAGAAAGGTTCCCGTTACATTCCGTCAAGTGAACTGGGCAAGAGCACGGCAACAGGTGAAAGGGAGAGGGACCAGAAATAAGGAATCTGTCTCCCTGACATGCTGCTGCTGTCACTCTGAAGGAAAGAAGAAATGCAGGAATTAACATGGATGCTTTACACTATTTTAGAGTTAATTTGTTACTAAAGAGTGAATTAGGAAACGATGCCTGCATTTCATGTCATTAAAAAGATTTCCATAAATGGTCCCACTCATATAACTCAGCCAGTTTATTCACCAGTGGTAGTATTAGATTAGGGGCCTCAAACTCCAGTTCAGACTTGAACAAAGTAACCTGGAGCACTAATGTCTGCTTTTCCCCTCCATTACACCTCCAGAGTGATATTGCTTTGATGTATTTTCACCTGCATTATCTCTGGTGTAATAACCAAAAGGTCCTTTATGTCAGACGTTGCGGAGGTCACACGAATCGGCATTGGGGCGCTCCCTGTCTGGACATGGAATGCAATGGCATGTGGATCCTGGATGCATCTAGCCAGCCGGCTGGGGGATGCTCTGTGATGCTACCTAACAAACAGTGATCGTCATGGCGACAGCCTCGCGCTCCATTGTGTGGTACTGGCTGAGGACCACCGTGGCCCATGTCAGACAGACCCTCAGCCTGGCTTCAGCCACGGTCTGCAGCATGCCAGACGTCTCATTACAGAGATGGCCAGCTTGGGCTCTCCTGCTGCAAAGGGCTGCCTTCTGTCTTCTCTACCTGCTGACCTGTGCTCTTCTCCCCTGCCCTACTCGTTTGTACGAATCCCCAGCTCTGTCCACCGCCCTGACTTGCTTCCCATTGTCTGCTCAAGTTGGCCTGGGGTGCTTTATGTTGCCCTTCATTGTGTGGAATAATGAACATTAGCCCACTTGTGTGGCCCAATGGGACTGGTATAGCATAGGCTATGGCCTGCTTCAAATCTCATTAAAAACCTTTTTACCTCACCGACAAGACGAGCCTCGTCCCGCCCGAGTGCCGGTGAGTGAAAGTCACCAGCTGCTGATTGGATTATCCCGCTTGGCAGTTGATGCCTGCCGGGGCAGCTTTGAATGCCGATAAACCGACACCCAACCTAAATCGTGTTAAAGGAAGGCAGGGACTATGGCCTGAACTCGCGTCAGCCTGCACTAAACCGCAACACCTTCACTCCTACCTTTGAAGTGAGCAAGGATCCAGACCGGTAACTAAGATGGCAGCTGGTTCAGATTCCAGTTTGGGATGTGCTGCTGTGGGGAGGAGTTATCAACATGCGCTGGTCGAGGGTACAGATGTCAGGCCTTCGATAATGTGGGATAGGCAGGTATAACTGAATGCGTGGGCGGGGGTCCTGCTGGAGTTGCCCCCCTTGCGTGCTCCACTTGTTGAGGAAGGTTAAATGGGGCACGATGTGGTTTTTTCTGCACCTTGCCTCTCTTTTGACCCTTGACCTCTATATGTATACCAGGGTTTGTTGTGATACAGAAGTGCCTCCTGTGCAGTGTGTTTTGTAAGCCATGCCACTGATAGCCCAGCCTGCTGATACCACTTTGCTTCTACCCCGATCGACCAATACCCCTTTGCTGCTAATACCTCGCTCTGTTTCTGCCCCAGTACTGTCCCACTCTGCTGATACTCTACAAATGCTCCCGCAAACCTCTCCAGTAGGTTCAGGAGCAGACATCATGATTGCAGAGATGGCCGCCTGGTGAGAGAATACCTCAGGAGGAAGGTTGCAGGCCCGTATTCCTTCAGCCCCCTGGGAGGGCTTGACATGCCCCCCCAGAGACACCCCCCTCATAGCTTAGTCCTCTCCAGAGTTATCAACATTTCTGACAAGGTGTTCCCCGCAATGGTCCATGAAGCAGCAGGAAAAATCGAGGACCCAGGCTTCGTACATCTTGCTAAGGAGCCTTCAGTCATGGACCTGTTGCCAATTGATCCAGTTATTAATTTTTCACTGTGCGATCAGAGCTTCACAGAGCACTAACCCATAGTTCTGAACATAGTTAGAGGAGTATAGATGTCTTACAACCCCAGAGCCTATTTTTCTGGTTAAAATATAAAGTTCAGTTTAAATGAAAGCGTCTGCCAAACTGCTGTATCTGACCACAGACTATAGTTCCTTGTTTCGCTGGATTGCTGTGCTGTGGAAGCATAACGACTGAATGGTTTGCATGTGACCAATGGTATGAGAGTACGGGCTGAGAGGGGAGGTCATGTGATCATGGAGCTGCTGGGACGGGCAGGCTAATGCATGAGAACAGTGCAAGAAGCGCTTAAGCTATAACCTCTGTTGAGTGTTGGTAATGGTCATAATCAGACCAACTTATGAGGTAATAAGAAATGAGAATCTGCCGGAAAGGGCGTATTTGTAACTGCCTAGCTGAAAGTGCCAGAAGTCCAACGATGTAATAGCGAAAGCTGAGTCATGTTTCTTAAATTGCACAAATCCCTAACGTAAGTGTTCCTCTGGGCTTTCACATCCAGTGATACTTGTGCACGTACAGTGTGGACTTTGTCTGCAGGTCCTTTATTTTACAAAGTCGAATTTCCACAGCTTTAGAAATAGGGCACGAAATGGAAAGGCTGCTAGTTGTATCACTTCTCCTCACCAACCACTGTCAGCCATCTGTCTGGACATCAGGATAGAGGAGTGTCAGGAATCAAAGGGTCACAGCAGCCAGTGCCGCCCCCCCCCCCCCGGTCAGTTTAGGACCGTCCTCACGAGAGCTGGAATCCCACACACTCCAGTTTCAGGGGGGCACATTGCAGTGGGTGTAGTTATTCAAATTAATTCCTATTTTTTTGGTCAAAGTCATTAGACAAGTTACCTCAGTAGATATAGAGTTTTCTGTTAGCATAACATGATTGTGATACTCTGTATTTTAGTATATAAACTGTACTGAAGTAACACTTCAACAGCAACCAGATGCTGGTGCTTCATGAGTCCTCCGTGTTGCTTTTCCTGAGGGTTTTCTCCGGCTGTGGGAATTGCCACAAAGGTGACGTGTGGCAAATGGGAAGGCACTTTGGCTATTGCTGTGCCATTATCTGTGAAATGGTCTGTTGCTCTCCTGGAATGACAAGGCTGTACATCACTGAGACGCTCGTTCCTTCCACCGTGACATCAGTACTTTATCTGCCTGATTATTCTTTTCTTTCAGCTCTGGGAATCACATCACTGTGTATCACTCTAAGCCAGTGTTTCCCGACCCACTCCTCAGGGACCCACAGACAGTCCACGTTTTTACTCGAAAAACATGGACTGTCTGGCAAGGAGCTCGGAGGGAGCAAAAACATGGACCGACTGTGTGTCCCGGAGGACCGGATAGGGAAACACTGCTTTAAGCTATTTGCATTGACTTACTTTTTTTAAACATCCCTATGTCGTCTCACTGAATGTGCACAAAAGCTATTATCTCACACCGACAGCCACAGAAGGCCTGTTTACACCTGCTTAACCAAAGCTAAACCCAAAACGAACTGCTGAGTGAATATTTGTTAAACATGTGCAGTTAATATGTATTGAATTATCTATTTATGGAAGCGGCTAACTAAGTTAAAATCATTATCGGCCCATTAAAGCTGAGCATCTGTGGGATTAGACAGGGAATTCTGTTCACAATGCAAGCTGCCGGCTCGCTGTCAGAGCTGTGTGACAGATCTGATCTACATACAACCATATAGAACAGATCTGATCTACAGATACATAACAGAAACGCTGTGGGACCGGTCGGATGTACAGATTCATTGCAGAAATGCTATGGAATAGGTCTGATCTACAGATATGTGACAGAAAGTCTGTGGAACCGGTCTGATGTACAGATTCATTACAGACTTTTTGAGGGGCAGGTGCTTGATACATCACAGAGACCCTGCAGAAAAAAAACCCGAAAACCTGAAAAGGCACTCTGCACTGGAAGAAGGCACTCTGCACTGGAAGAAGGCACTCTGCACTGGAAGAACAGTTCCATAAGATTTTAACAGCTCTGAGCTATTAGTTAAGTTCTCCCTAAAACAAGGTTGATGGGCCGAACGGCCTCCTCTCATTTGTAAATTTCTCATGTTCTTAGAGTCTTTAGCTCTTAGCTTTAGCTACTGGTGTTGGCTGTGACATTTTACGTGTCAGTTTCATTGTTAGGATGCAGGTCACATGGCCACTGGCAGGGAGGGGTGTGCATTGGCTCTTGTTTTGTAGCTGCGGGACCAGGGTGCTATTGGCTTGGTCACTGTGGGTCACTGGGGTCTCCCATTGATCCGCCAGTGTTCCGCTAACCGAGCAGTGATGTGCGTAGGCGATCCGTCTCGTTTAGCATAACGCTGTCTTCGTGGATTTTCCTGCAGTCCAGCTGCTCTGACAGCTTTGAACGCCAAGCAGGTGGATTGGGGGGGGGGGGTTTACTGCTCGTAAATTTCAGCCTTCCTACCTGAGAAGTGTCCTGAGAAGCCCCCACCAGGCATCGTGTTAGTGTGTCCTCCTCTACAGCAAGGTGGCAGGGGCTTCAAAGCTGGAGATTTTCGGGGGGGGGGCACTTGATCTAATGAGCAAGGAGGTCCAGCGCGGAGGCACACAAGCTGACGTGTTACAGTTTTTCTTGATAGCATTGGCATATTTTATGAAACATACTTAACATTCTCAAGAATATACAGGACATTTCTCAAAACAATTCGTGCTTATAACAAAGGTCATTAACTGGCGTCTCAAAAGCAAATAATTCCGCCAATGAATTAGACGGCGCCACCAAAGTACAGTCAGCATTGTTTTAACCATGAGTCAAAATGCTTAGATCTTCTGTATTGTCAAAATGTTAGTGTAATTTTGCTCCTGAGCTGCCAAATATTGAATAATGGTCCATTCCCACTTTGTCTCATTGTCACTGACCGATTGTTCTTCTTTAGCAAACTCATACTTATTCATGTCAAAGACACTGGTTTCATCTTTGCTAAGCTCCATGTTACAGTATATAAAGTTCACCGTTGAAAGTAAGTACTCACAGGCATTTTTCAGATCTCAAGCCACAATATAAAAGCATGCAAGAGCAAGTCAGGCAGCACCGTATGGCACAGAAATAGCAAAATATCAGTACAAGAACAACGAAATGGCACAAAACCATGTGCGGTGGGAACGAAAAACACAATAATGGTGCATCACTGCAATTTAAGGAATATATTTTAGAAAATTTGGTGAACAGTTTTGAATGTGGCGCCGTACATAATAATCACTCACTTATATAGTTCTGGGTGTAACATTATTAGAATGGGAAACTCAATAATCCGTTTCGACCAACAGTGAAAATTGTGCCCAAGTGATGACAATTATACAAAACCATTTGCATACACGTACTACAACATTTGGAAATTTGTGTGAAGCAATAAGAAACAATGTTCTGCTGTGCAGAAGTGACATTGTGCTGTGGGGATTACATGTGTTGTTCTGCAAATGTTAATTGTCATTTGAGAAATGCTCCAAAGCAATTGAGAAAAACTGAAAATTACCGCTCGTGACAGATGTATTACTGAGCCACGGGGATGGAGGCATCGGGGGCTCCTGAAATCTTCTGAGATTTTGATTAGATCTGGAGCTAAAGTTGTACCGTGTCGGGTCATGAGTTTGTGTGCGCGTGCATGTGTGTGTGTTTCAACCACAAGTTTGCCTTGGGACGAAAGGCCCGGGACAGACTCATTTTAATCCCGAAAGCCCTTTGTAAACTTATGTGTCACATGGATACAGCTAGGCCAATAGGGCTATGACCTGTGGTGACTCTGCTCTGGTAGCTACAGTGAACAAAGGTCACATGACAGTACAGCTGCTACCAGCAGAGAATCCTTTGCAGACGCAGCTCCATTTCAGGCAGGATCCCGAGGCCATCGCTAAAAATAAAGAGATAAATTAGGCATATAAAAAGTATTTTAAAGGTAAAATGTCTTTTAATAGGCCTATGTCTTTATTTAAGGCTGCACATTTTTACATGTAAGAGGGCTGAGTCACGCTCCTCGGTTAATTTTGGAAATCCCGGGGGTTGGAGCAAGGTCCGCACATATTACTGCACCCCGCAGATACTCTCGGCGTAAACAAAAGCTTGTTCAAGCCGCTAGACGCAAACGCACAAATCCTATTTGTTCAACTTGGTCTCCGGCTGAGCAGCACGGGGTTTCGGAACTGCTGCCAGCCACTGTCATCTTAGCAGACATGCTAATATCCCTCAGGCTGCATCTTATACTGCTACTGGGAAGTGAATGAGAGCTGTTGTTTCCTGTGGCATTCATTGACTGGCCCTTTCTGTGCAGCTAAGTGTGAGCTCTCCACAGCCAGGGCAAGGGTTACTGCGAACACTGCATGTTTAGCATGCACACACACACACACACACACACACACACACACACACAAGCTTGCATTCATGTCTTTGTGGGGACCGTCCATTCATTTCTATGGGAAAAACCCTAATCCCAACAATGACAGTCTTAACCTTAACCATAAGTAACCAGGTCTCTATTCGGTCCCCATAATGTAATATATACTTATCCCCCCCCCCCTGACTTCAACATCAGCAAATTAGCTGAATAAAGAGTCTCTCTTCGTCGGGTTATTTGAGTGGCTAATTACTCATCGATGCACGGTGTGCAGGGAAATGAGAGAGGCGTCACTTTTGCGTCGAGAGGTGCCGTTTCAAACGGCCTCTGATGACGGCTGGAGCACTTTCGTCAGAACTCGCCCGCTTAGAAAGAACGAGCGACTCTTTGGTAAGATGCTGGTGGGCATCGGAGTGGACCGGTCTACATAAGGCGCTGACGTTACTCTCCGGCGCAGAGGGTCCAGCTCAGCGGCACCGAGCTCATTATCCTTGCAGGCTTAGCAAACAGCTGCCTCGCTCTTCTTCACCTTATTGGTTTGACTTATTGCTTACCTTCCTCAGGCACTAACTGGCTGGGGGTGGAAGCAGGACCCCTGCAGTGCTGGACTGAAGTGCTTTGATAGCAGAATAAAACAGACTAGTGATGCTTTATTTATCTGCGGGGGACATTGTCTTTTTGCCTGTGCCATCTTTCACTCCTTCAGACACAGAGATGTATATACAGGATAGAGTGAAGCCTGGGGTCCCAGCGTGGGGTCAGCCAGAGGTGTTCAGCAAACACCTGCATTCAAACTTGCATAGTCTGGGCCCCAATCGTTCCCAATGGAGCGGTATCACAGGTTATACTGGACTCCATGTTGGTCTGCACTGGATTCCATACTGGTCTACATTGGAGTCCATGTGGCCCTGCACTGGACTTCATGTGGGCCTGCACTGGACTCCACGTGGGCCTGCATTGGAATCTATGTGGGCCTGTACTGGACTACACGTGGGCCTGCACTGGAATGTGGATCTATACTAGATTTTCAGACAGTGCCATTCTGTGCTCACAGAGATAGCTCAGGCTCTTCAGCACGTTATCCTGCTTGCCTGTTTCTTACCAGTACATGCGCATATTTTTTTTTTATAATCAGTTAATGCAGTAGTCAACTATAATCATAAACTACAGTTAAACACAAACCATAAATTATGTGCAGTTTGACTGGGAAATAGCATTGCAGTGTAATTAATTGCTGTTTGGTGGGAACACGATTTGCTTCACCAACTGATATAATTTAGGGGAAAATATCTGTGTGCTTCGCTGGACACACACATATACATAAAGATTAAATGAAAGCGAGTGTTGACAGTTTATACAAAAAAAAAATGAGGTAGAAGCGGCACGCAAAGCTGTGCCTGAATGCAGATGCTAATTTTATAATAGACTGTG
Organism: Mormyrus proboscirostris; assembly: GCA_026779585.1. NCBI lineage: Eukaryota > Metazoa > Chordata > Actinopteri > Osteoglossiformes > Mormyridae > Mormyrus > Mormyrus proboscirostris. The sequence goes on from JAODKF010000040.1 coordinate 17,005,002, forward strand.
CAATTTAATAAAGATGTGCTTATCACTCAAGTTCATTTTTAATAGCTGCCCCAGAAAATCACTGATTTATGTCTGTATGCAGATGAGCTTTCAGATTGGGAAAGCACTGTCCTCTTTAAAATGAGACTTTTTTTTTTTTTTTTTGGCAAAACAGTGTTATGTTTATTTGTCAGATTGACAGAACCAAAAAATGCAATGTGCGTTTTCTGGTTTTAATACCTGTTTATCAATATAAGGTTGGTTAGAGCTTATGAAAATAGATAAAAGAGCTAAACTGATCCCAAACCTGATCTCCACCTTGCAAACCCTGTTATTTTATTGTAGGGAGGAATCCATCATTTTGTTTTCGCTTTCTTACTTGTATTTTCAGCCCCCTGAGACTTTTGCTTTAAATCCTGTTTATTGCCTAGGATTGGCATGGAATAGTCATAAAAGAAATAGTCTTACAAGGAAGGTTTTGTAAATAAATTGCCTTCTTTCTGTCAGAATGAAACAAACGGCAAGACTGTTGTTGTCCTGCTTCTCTGGGTTCCATGGTAAGAAGTTCCAGCACCAGACATGGATATTTCAGATCCAGGAAGTAAAAGTCCAGACCGAGATTTTGTTTCCACCAACCAGTACTAAGTGACTGTGAGTCTTTATGATCAACTGGTTGGTTGAAACAATATCTTGGTCTGGACTACACTCTGTCCAAGACAATTCATGCATCGACACAACTGCCATAAAACAGTGCTGTAGCAGGTCTTTTGGACCCATGCACTCAGCCTTAACCAATTTATTCTTCAAGCTGAAGTCACTGGGAAATGGCTGGTGCGGAAACATTATGCTAAACTGGATTATGAGTTTGAGGATTAAGGTTAGCGTGCTACAACTAGCCAGGTTCTTGACAGGTTGGTTCTCTTAGATCGGACCTGTTTTCTGCCAAGGCTTGTTGCTGACTTTAGTTCAGATCACATGCTGGTTTACAGTTTGGGGTGTGTTGTTTTAGAATCCTGAGTTTTGGGTTATACTGAGCTTGTTGAACATGGATATGTTGGGCTGAAATCAGGTCTGTCATTTTGCTACAGACGTGCCTGGAACTGGAGCGGTACCTGCAGACGGAGCCCAAGCGTCTGTCTGAGCTCTTCGATGAGGGTCTGGAGGGCCTTCTCACACCGGCCTTCCTGAAAGGGGACAGTGAAGACGAGCTGTCGGATCCGCTGGTGCCTGGCCCGGCCGAGCGGTCTGGCACGCAGACACAGCCCGTGCCACGCCCCCCGGCCAGCGGGGTCAACGCCGCCCAGCTGAGTGCGGTAACATCACTCACGCCGCCTTCGTCACCGGAACTGGGCCACCACCTGATTAAGCCACCACCACTGGCCGCGGTGACACCCACCCTATCAGCCTCTGAGGGGACACTGACGCTTAAGCTCGTGGCCAAGCGGGTGGGGCTGGCGGGGGCCAGGCTGGTAGCGGCCCGGGCGCTGCCTTCACTCACGGGCCACAGCGTGCTGAGCGATGAGGGCGAACAGGATGGACCAGGGGTCCTGCCAGGGGGAAGCGATCTTCCGGAGAGCAAGAAGAGAGTCCATCGCTGCCAGTTTAATGGCTGCAGGAAGGTATATACCAAGAGTTCCCACCTGAAGGCCCACCAGAGGACTCACACAGGTGAGAGATCCCAAAATGCAATGCTCTGCTAGCTGTGCTGGGCAGTGATTACCTCTCAAAACGTGGTCTTACCTGTTGTGCCCAAGACGGCTAACACAGGGTGTTTTCCAGTATGCGTACTTGACCGTATTTGTGTTCTTGTGTAGCTGTTATATGTCACCTTCCATTGCTGAAGACCAGATCCAGTACTTAAGACAGACATGCATGTTGTTCTTGCCCTGCCCCAAATATCAAGGATACATTGGTTGCATCCTTGCCAAGCAAGACCAATCCCATGATTCATTGAGCTCTAAAGTTCATTCTTGGGAGGCAAGTTAGAACAACTGCTGTTACCAAGGTCATAAGTACAATCTCTGCATTCTCAGTATTGAGAAACATCCATTGCCTGGGTGTTGTAAGACTCTTACACTCTATCTACAGTACTGCTGCTCACCGGCGTGCAACATGCTAATGCTAAACCTCGACAGTGGTCAGGAGAGCAAATCTAATTCCAAGGTGGGCTTAGCCATGGAAGGTCACCGGTTGCTTGATTAGAGAGGAGTGAAAAAAGGATGTGCTTTGAGTTCCCGTTGGTTAGTTCAAAGACGCAGTGCAGTGCAGCGAGCTCCTGTTTGTTCATTGAATGGCACAGGGTAGTGAGCTCTCGCTTGTTCATTAAGACCCAAAACAATGTTGCGAGCGTCCCTTTGTTCATTAAAAGACTGGCTCAGAGATGTAATTAGCTTAATCCTCTTTTTGGATATTTTCATAAATTATTGACACAGTAAGATTAGCAGAGAATTAAATGGCCCAAGCGGAAGTGATGCAGCTGTAGCTGAATTTCTGAAAGGTGCCTTTTAAGCAGATAAGAAATAGTATAAAGAGACTTTTAACTAGTAAAAGATGTACTTTGACTCAAGAAATGTGATGCTTCAGGAAAAATAATGGTCCATGACTGGCTTTCACCCTGCAGATTTAACAACCTCAGAGACCATATTAGCTTCACTATCTCCAGCTGACTGAGGAAATGTAATTAATTGGTTCCAAGGCACCTGTGAGGTGGGGGGTGTTGCTAGGAGACAACATCAGCACCAGGAGAGAGTCAGTAATTGGCTGATGATTTGTTACTTTTGTACCAGTCTAAGTCTGCACCACTGCTTTAGTGTGAAATCCACCATCCGCCAGACTCAGACTCTGCCGATTTGGGTTGCCAGGCAACCGTATCACACTCAGGAACTGAAAAGCCGTAATTGGCTGGTGGTCCAGACTGTCCGTGGGTGCTGGATTCAGCCGAGCTCACTGCTTTCTCAGTTTCCTCTCTCCCTCTATTGCCCTAGTCGCTAGGCAACTGCATTATGCATTCTGGCCTCACCAGGATTTAACTGGTTGGCTTTGCTGTTGCCATGGTAGCAGGTCCAAGCCTGCCTGGTTGCCGTTTGGCCGTTGGGTTGGGGGAGGAGGCGTGTTAT
>JAODKF010000040.1:17008196-17020534 GCA_026779585.1 Mormyrus proboscirostris
CTCTTTCTGACACCCTTTATGTCCATTTCAACCTAAACATTTAAAAATGCTGATACTCTTGCTCAGAAATATACTCACACAGTACGCAGTTAGGATGCGACATTAACCTGTCTCACACCTGCATCCATCACCCATGCCCCAATAGCGGGAAGCCTCTGATGGAAAGAAAATTGGGGGGGTGGGTATGGAGTGTAATCTGCTGGGGGCACTTTTACAAGCTTGAGGTTATTTTTATTAATACACAACAGGAAAGCTTATTGGCCTTTCAGGCACCTATTTGAGGAGCGGCCACAGAATGTGATGTAATAGCTCTTTAATTTTCTTGTTTACAGCCCCATAAAAATGACCTGGCCCTGATTACCTCCACCTACTTAGAGCATTTTTTCATGTTCCATTCAAAGGGGGGTGTCACTTACCCCTGCCTGAATTTAGCCCACTGGCCTGTGTTTCACTCTGTGGAGTTTTGGGCCTGTTACAGAGATGAGTGGCTACAGCAATGAGCAGAGACAGGAGCAGCTGGCTGACAATTCATGTACTAATACCCCCAATAAGCGTCATTTGGAAGCTTAATTATTATTCCCGACCCCCTCCTTCCATCTCAGATCAGCCCCCCCACACCCCCCCAGTGCCGCACAGGCTGTTAACCAGGAAGAGCTATTTCAGTGCACAGATACCCCTCCCAGGCTGCAACCATGAATACAACCACTAGTTAAAACACCCATGAATATTTCCTGAGGTTTAGATGTCAGTGGTGGGGGAGGGTCTTGTTAGAGCTGAGTGTTGATTGGGTCCAGTCTCTACACAAGCTGGTCACCTTGGGGCTGACCGTTGATGGGGGAATGGGATTCTGTCTCCCTAGAGCTGAGTGCCGGTTGGCCGTTGTTTTTGTGGGTGTGTTCGGCCCCGCCCAGGTGAGCTTATGTTGCCATGTTACTCTTGCAGGTGAGAAGCCGTACAAATGCTCGTGGGAAGGCTGCGAGTGGCGCTTCGCCCGCAGCGACGAGCTGACGCGGCACTACCGCAAACACACCGGCGCCAAGCCCTTTAAGTGCAACCACTGTGACAGGTGAGACGCACCAACAGTCTCCAGTGTATACGCTCCTCTATGCGATCACCTGCTTCTGTTTACTTACACTCCCGTCCTCAAGAAACACGAATGCACATATAAACAGGTAACATGCTTTACGGGTTCTGTCATTGCTGACATACCATATTACACATACAGCCTCCCAGTCAACATCATTTCACTCCCTAGTCCCTCCTCGTTCTTGTCATCCACCAGGGTATTATAAAAGAGAGTAGTGATACTTCACCCATGGGGAAGTAGTCTTTTTGTCCTACCCGTCTTGCTCTCTTTGACACACAGACACTTACACAGGTGCGAAAGTAAGCTTGGGGGGTGGTCACAGCATGCATTATCCCTGGAGCTGGGTGGTTAAGGGCCTTACTCAGGGACCTGATGGCGGCATCAGTCTTCCTGATCCGAGATTCGGACCCGTAACCTTCTGATTGCGGGCAATATTACTAACCTGCTGAGCCGCACATATCACCCTCGGGCTTCTAAATGGGGATGATTTTAGCCCAGCATGGAGAAGCGAGACACTGTATCACAATCTTGAGCACATGCCTTCAGTTAACAACCGGGTCGCACTCTGCTGCGTCTGTGGCGATCAATGGTGCTGCTTTGGGATGGATGTGGGCAGGATGCCCGTCTTGCCCTTGTCAGGACCCCCTTCGCTAACGGTGCCTTCTGTTCTCATTAGTTTAACACCCTCAGACAAACGGACGGCTCTGCCGATTGGTCCATCTAGCAACGACTATTAACATGACAATGAGAGCCAGTGTGGCGGGGGCCCTTTGGGGAGGCGAGGAGGACACATAAGGTGTCAAAATGGCCAGCATATGCACATGCCACCACCTGTGTAAAAGAGCTGTGATTAATACAGTCAGATCAGGCCTGAACCCCCCCCGTCCCAGAGCCAGGGCTGCCTGCAGGTGCCAGGTTTCTGGCGGGTGGGCGGGCGGAGGCGGGCGGGCGGACCCCACCGTGTTTGACCTCGCTGCTCTCCCCTACCGCACTTCCTGGCCGACTCAGGAAAGGAAGTGCACCTCCTACACCCACACACCGGCTCCCATCTCGGGGGGGGCGGGGTGGTGTGTGGGGGGGGAGCGGGGTGATGCTAATTTACCGAGACATGCTCAGCGGCGACCTGCACTTGGCCTGCTTTCATCTACAAGGGTCACGAGCGGCGATTTCGAGGGCGGAGGATGTCGAGTATGAGACGGAGAGGCCTGGGGGGGGGCGCTCCTCTGGCTCCAACTTCAGCCTCCCGCACTCCCCCAGAAAAATGTCTATTGTGTCTCGGCGTGATTCAGACTTCAGAGCGTTTCCATTTCGGTTCACACCAGTTAATAATAGATGTAGCCGGGGGCAAATTTAATTTTCAAAAACCATTTATCATTTCCCCCCCCCACATTTTGTTTTCCTTTGGTCTTCTTCATTAAAATTCAAATTAATATTATTACGCATACAGACCTGGTAGCGCAGCCCTTGTGGACACCTACGTGTGGAGCTTTCCTTCTAGTGTCAGTAGAAGATCTGAAATAGTTTGACACTGACTCCCGATTTGGGAACTTTCATGTTGGTTACTGTGCTAAAACCCTATTCGCTTTTCTTTCTCCATAAATGTGTACTTGTATGCAAGGGCTCTGGCTGAATGGGCTGCAGAGTTTCAGGTGCTAAGGAAGCACTCGGTGCATCTAATTCATTATTCATTTATGAGGCAGCACTCTGTTAATATGAGAAAAGCTCTGTACCCTGCACTTCCAAAGCAGACAGTACTGCCTGTGGCAGCATTGACTGTTCATTTCATAGCATTTCCCTTGTGGTTAACGCTCCCCTATACAGTGCATAATGGATTATTGGCATGGCGGACACTCCTACCCAGAATACCCCACAGTGGTTATGTAGATGAAAACCCTGCCCCCAACGTGCCTCTGACTCTGTTTGTCCTTTTATTTGCAGGTGTTTTTCCAGGTCAGACCACCTGGCCCTGCACATGAAGCGGCACGTCTGAATCGGCGCGCGCGGGTGTTTGTGTGTGTGAGCGTGAGAGAGCGAGAGAGAGAGAGAGACGACGGGCAGAGTGGGGAGCGTCGGCGCCCCGTTCAGGGAGAACACCCGACGAAGACCATCGGGGGGGGGGGGAGTCAGAGGGCCGTCCAGAAGACGCCGAGGCAGCAGAGGGCAGCGTGAAAGAGTGACAGCTACCGGGCTCGCCTTTAACATATGCACACGGCCCAATCATCTCTTTTTCGTCAGCAGATTAGCCATGCCTTACCTGGCTGGAGCTGGGACTCAGACACTGCCAAGCAATTTTGCTGATCCAAGTTATTCCCCATTTACAGTTTTTTTCCATTACATAAAACCCAGAGAGACTTTGGAAAAAGAAAAGCAGAAAAAACGTTTGCAGACGTTGAATGTCAGCTCACAGAAGTGGCGGGACTCTTGAGGTTTTGGTTAAGGTCGTAGGATAATTCTTTTGTACTTTTTTTCCCTTCTGTTTTCCAACTCTCATGGGTCATTTTCACAATCTAAAAACTGCAGTTATCTCAGCTACAAAAAGGCCACTAGACCTAATGTCTACATGGAGAAGCGTGACAGCAGAAGCTTTGGAGCACTGAAGCCGGTGAGGGGGAGTGTTTAAGGGCAGGACCCTGTTCGCTCACCGCCAAGCGTGTTGCCCACCCGGCAGACCCAAGATTGGCATAGAAGCACATTCTCACCTTTTAACAAAGCAGCTCTCATGTCTTTTATTCTTAATTTTAGGTAATTATGTCTTAATACACATTTAATTGTTTGCTCTCTTTCCGGAAGGCAGAATGTCCCCATATGGAGGAAAATATAAACTCTGCAAGAAAAACAGAGGAGATGAAAGGAAACTTTGAGGAATGGCTTCATGGTTTCTGGCACAAAATGAAAGCAAGTTCTGTTTTTCATTTTCTGTTCTTGAATTTTTGTCAAAACAGTTGTCTACAAAGCAAACTTTGGACAGGTACCATAGCCAAAATCCCCACTGGAGAGTTAAACGAAGGTGTGATGTAGGCTGGCACCAGTGAGTCGAGCGATTGTCTTTGATCAAGGTGCTTATCCATGCCTTCGGGAACTATAGCACCCCACCGCTTGGCCAGGAGGGCGATGCAAGTTTCAAAACTGTTAACAGTTTCAATGTTGCCTGTGCATTTTTCAAACAGGAAGATGAAGACTCATGAAAAATACAAAAAAAAAAAAAAAGAAAACTGGTCACATATACAGACAGGACAATTCCCGTGCTGGACGTGCATGGAGGTGTTAGGGGGTTAAGTACACACACATAATTCAAAGCAAAACACTGCATGGTGAACTCACGTACAGATTGCTACATACTTATCCTGTCCCAAAACTTTCGCAGTAGAATTTTAGGGTTTTTGTTATATTACTTGGGCTGTGACTTTGAAATAAGAAATGAGCACATTGCCACCTTTTCTCCTTCTTCACTGTAACACAAAGCATGTTTCCAGTTAATTCTAATGGCATTATTATGAGTCCATTGTCATCACCATACTCTGCTATCTTGTGGTCATCACCATACTCTTCCTTCCTCCTCGTGGTCATCACCATGCTTTGCCATGATGGCCATGGTCATCACCATGCTATCCTCCTTGTGGTCTTCACCATGCTCTGCTATATTTCTCATGATCATCACCATGCCGTACTATCCTCTTTGTGGTCTTCACCATGCTCTGCTATCCTTCTTGCCCTCCTTACCATGTTCTGCCATCCTCCTGGTGGTCATCACCATGCTCTGCTATCCTTGGTCAACAACACCCTGTGCCATCCTCCTCATAGTCTTCACCATGCTCTTCTATCCTTCTTGTGGGTTTTACCATGCTCTGCTATCCTTTTCGTGGTCATTACCATGCTCTGGTATCCTGCTGATGGTCATTACCAGGCTCTGCTATCTGTCTTGTGGTCTTCACCATGCTCTGCTGTCTTTCTCGTGGTCTTCACCATGCTCTGGTATCCTTCTTGTGGTTATGACCATGCTCTGGTATCCTTCCTGTGGTCTTCACCATGCTCTGGTATCCTTCTTGTGGTTGTGTCCATGCTCTACTATCCTTCTCATGGTCTTCACCATGATTTGATATCCTTCTTGTGGTCATGACCCTGCTGTGGTATCCTCGTGGTCATCACACTCTGCATCCGTATTGGACCATTGCAGAGAGGGCAACCCATGCTGGATATAACCAATCCTCCTGGACAATCCTGTACAGCCTTCAGGGAGCAGTGCCACCCAACCGGGCCAATACCAAAAACCTGTAGCACGTACCTGCCAGCATGTGGTGCCAGGGTCAGGGGTCATTCACATGGCACCACTGCCCCCTGTGTGCCCACCACAAGCAGTCTGACACCCTTCCTCCACAACTTGCCACATACATACATATTTCAACTGTCTGTTTTTCTACTAATAGGATTCTTTTCTTCAACACTAAAAAGTTATGCCAAATTTTTATTGGGAAGTGGAGTATATTTTCTATGTTTACATACAATGGAGTTGCCATTGTGGCACTGCTAGTGAGGGATGGCGTGCAAGCCTGCGTCTGTGTGTCTGTGCCCAGATGTGCTGATGGTTGCTGTGGCAATGCTTCTGCATCACTATGGTCTTGTGGTGGCATTGCAGCGAGACAGTAGTAACATACGTCCCGGCCACCTGGTCAGAACAGTGAGCTCCTTAATGCTGTTGGCCTCGCTGTTCTTTGTACTTGGACTTTACCGTTGACTGCCAAACAGAGGAAGAGTCTCCTGTTTCAGATCACCTTCCCTCTGCTTATTTATGTAGCTTGGTAGTTTGTGCCGACACTGTCATCCTTACCCTCCAAGCTGTACATGTCTGTCTGTATCTGTTCCTAGTCTCTACTGCCCAACATTGCCAGTCTGACTAATGATGAGTAGTTGCTGAAGGAGGAATGTAGCTCAGACCTTGGGGATTATCTTTTTACAGAGCAGTTAAGTGCTGATTGGGAAATCCCATCCAGTTCGCCTGTTTGTCAAAGCAATTCCTGTCCTTGTGCAACTTGCGACACCACAATCATTTTGTGAGCATGGCCACATAATTGTGGTCTCCCTCCATCCAGGAACATCTGTGACTGGTAACCACATCCCTGCACAATTTCCTCCAAAGGGACAGAAATGATTCAAGTGAATGTGGTTATGGACAGAAGGGAAGGCTTTAAAACAACAGAAATTGTACAAAACAAGGCACTAGCAACCACACACAAAACGCTCTGTTAGCCTACTGAGAAAATAGATTTGTCTATTTCTAAGGCAAGTTACAAAAGAGATATTGAGACAAACGTCCCTCCTATTTTTGGAGGTTTGTTATGTTGTCCTGTCCCATCATGTCTGGGGATGATGTACGAAGGTTGGAATCACCTCTCCAGGAAAAATGCACACTCGTGCATTACACGAAAATGAGCCATAACGTACAGTGATTTGAGAGTGAAGGAACAGGTGACATTTGACCATTCTGTGCGACCTCTTCAGTAAATATAAGTGGCACAAATCCACTTGCTGCAAAGGTCATGCTGGAATTGTATCTGGTTCTTGAAAGATACAGTGACAGCAACATTCACCAGACATACAGACAAAATGGTCTGAAGGTACCAGGCAGGGCACGGGGTGGGGGGAGGGCTGCGGGGGGATTTTGTGACGAGCATTTAAATGATAAAATGAGCAAAATAGCAGACACAGAGTCTACATGCAGGATGCACCTTACGAAGCAGGACCTGAGGCCGAACACTTCTTGTCTCAGGGTCCTGATGTCATCTGGCATTTGGCAGCTTCACACCTAACATTCCCACTCAAGTGCCGGGCAGAGGCCAATGATGTAAGCTGGTTAGATCCATGTTAAATTAAGCGTCTGGGTGTCTTTTTGAGTCAGCAAATTGCAGCACGATTATACGACACACACAAAGCGTATCCTAGCACACCGTGTGAAAGGCAGCGACCACCTTCACAGCCCCATGGAGACTCTGCTGACCCACATGCTTCGGGGACCAGATTCAAACAGCGCACCCATTGGCTCAGTTTAAGTTGGAGGTGCTGTGGGCTGTTTGGTTCCGGTTGTCCCTGAGGTGGATGGTCCCATAGGCCGGTTTCCCGGTGCTCAGTAGCACTGCAGCGGGTTCCACCCGTCCACCTGCCCTGCTCATCCTAAGTTGGCTGCATTAACCCTGGGGCTCCCTACGGGCATTTCTCCATCGTTTGCTGACCTCGGCTGAGCCTTGCGGCCTCCCGAGTTCCGCTGATCTCCTCGGCATCTTGGTGGCTCTCATTTCAGGGAGAAAGCGGCCAATGGCAGCGTCTCCCGCAGCAGCTTCCTCACATTCCGACTCCAGGCTCCTTCCCAGCCATTCCGCTTCCAGGCTGGACTTCCCATCACCATTCACGGTCTCTTACTGGTCAGGGCCCCCTGAGCTCCCCACCTACCCCCTTCTCACTTTCCCTCCTTTTTTATTTGCTGTACAAAGTGTTTAAAATATTATTTGTATTATATGATGTTAGTATGGTAATGTTCTTTATTAAGGAAAAAGAAGAATTTATTTTTGTTACTGGTCTGTTTCATAATTCTTTTTTAAATTGGTATTGTAAGATATCTATGCAAGAACCGTTCTGTGGAGCATTTTTATTTAAGAATGTAATATGTGTAATAAATGGTAGAATCTGTTTGTCGTGGATTTCCTCTGTGATTGGAAACACAGTCTCTTCATAGACGACGTGTCATTCAGGAGCCTGTGTTGTGCTTTATGTCACCCCTCCAGAAAGCAGACACCTGTAAGTCGGATGTATTGTAGAACAACCAGCCAAGTTGCGGCTCCATCTCCTGGCAGTAAATAAGAGTGTTATTACAAATCAGAGCTCATGAATATCTATGACCTTCATCAAATCCCCTCTCAGGGCATAATGTATAACACATTGCTTAATTAGGGCTTGCTATTAACATGTCAATGGCCCCTCTGCCATTTCAGAAACCTCCGCCCATGACTAACAGATTAAAGAGGTAATCCGATAACTAATGGGTAATTAGGGAGCAATTACACAGTAGAAAATGGGCTCGTTCATAAATGTAGCTCTCTGAGTGTCTTGCTGGAAGGCTCCATATTCACAGCTAATTGAAAGGGACATTGTCATCAGCCAGGTGACAGCTCTAGGTGTGAGCTGGGTAACTGCTGGTTTTGATGCCATATCTTCAGGGAGCTGTCTGTCAGCATAGACTACAAGGAAAACATTTCCCATTTTATGAGACGCGTGCTTGTCTTGGTGCTAGCCATTTCGCTGATCCATGTGCTGATCGGTGTGAGGTTGGGTGTGCTGTTCCATGTGCTGATCCCTGAACTGGTCCTTGTGTTGTGTTGTTCATGTTCGATCGGGTATACTGATCCATGTGTCATGGGACGTGTTGCTCTGTGTGCTGATCCATGTGCTGCTAGGTGTGCTGCTCCATGTACTGATCCATGTGCTGATGGATGCGCTGTTTTGTGAACTGATTCATGTATTTCTGGGTCTATGCTGCTCTATGAACCGATCCCTGTGCTTTTGGACGTGCTGATCTGTATGCTGATCCATGTGCTGTTGGGTATGCTCATCAGTGTGCTGACCCATGTGCTGATGGGCATGTTCATCAGTGTGCTGATCCATGCGCTGTTGGGTGTGCTGATTCATGTGCTGCTTGGCGTGCTGCTCTGTGTGCTGTTGGGGGTGCTGCTCCGTGTGCTGATCCATGTGCTGTTGAGCGTGCTGATCTGTGTGCTGATCTATGTGCTGTTTGGTGTGCTGCTCCGTGTGCTGATCCATGTGCTGTTGGCCGAGCTGCTCTGTGTGCTGATCCATGTGCTGTTGGACGTGCTGATTTGTGTGCAGATCCATCTGCTGGTGGGCTGCTCCATGTACTGATCCATGTGCTGTTGGGCGTGCTGATTCGTGTGCTGATCCATGTGCTGTTGGGCGTGCTGATCTGTGTGCTGATCCATGTGCTGTTAGGCATGCTGATCCATGTGCTGTTGAGAGAGCTGCTCCGTGTGCTTGGGCATGCTGATCTGTGTGTTAATCCATGTGCTGTTGGGAGTGCTGCTCCGTGTGCTGATCCATGTGCTGTTGAGCATGCTGATCCGTGTACTGATCCATGTGTGGTTGGGCGTGCTACTCTGTGTGTTGATACATGTGCTGATGGGCGTGCTGATCTGTGTGCTGATCTATGTGCTGTTGGGAGTGCTGCTCCGTGTGCTGATCCATGTGCTGTTGAGCATGCTGATCCGTGTACTGATCTATTCACTGAACTTTAGTCAGGTAATGGTATGTAACTGAATACTGGAGCAAAAATTACCCATCAATGTGCTTAATATCATTTCCAAATGCAGTGCAGTGAAAATGTGCTTAGACTCCGTTGGATATTTTATACTGAGCTTGCCCTAGGCTGTTAAACCTGAGGAAGCGACAGCTCAGTGCAGCCACCATGCACATTCGCACAGCCAGGTGCCCCCCCCCCCGCGGGTGCAGCTCTAGATGGGAATGGCAGGCAGTAATTAATCCATGCCTCAGCCGGTGGGAGCCGCACGTCAGTGAATATTTAACGCAGCCGCTGGCTCCCCAGCCCTGCCTTCCATTAGAGTGCTATTCACTGTCTGCTACTTTCCAGCTGCCTCTCTAGAGAGCTCAGCACGCTCTTAGATACTCCCATTTCATCACATGATCAATTATGAACCTCCTTCCTTTGAACCTGAGATACAGTATAACAGTACAACATATATTCACAAAACTCATCACAGTAATTGTCTGCCTTGTCCTCGTTGGGTCGGATAATTTTAATAAACTCATTGTGCTGATTAAAATAAATCATTGGAAAGATTCAATTATCACTCCTTCACTGGATCAGATGAATAGGTAATTTCACTGTAGTGCTATTCAGCTCCATAACTGTAATTGAAAACTGCCACATCATTTTCTCTAACTTTTGCCATTAACATTTAGACCTGAAAGTTAATAAAAGCACCAAAACGCATGTGTGAATCTCCTTTGTTTTAAATTTAGTAAACACTGAAACAGAGTGGGGCAGTGTGTGCCTCAGTGGGTTAGGATTCTGTTCATATGACAGGAAGTTGTCGGTTCAAATCCCATGGTCAGCAGGATGATTTCATGTCGTGCCCCCAAGCAGGGCCCTTAACTCTGACTGCGCTAAGGACTGCGAGACTCAGCATTCTCAAATAAACTGGGGGGAAAAAAAAAACCTGTATGTGGCTTTGCGTCTGCTAAATGTAGCAAATGCTAATCTGGGATTTAAACGAAAACAGAGGACTTGCATTTCCTGGGAGTTTATGACCCCCCCGAGTCAGCCTGCGTTTCATGTGGCCCCATCATCAGCAGCCAGGGCACCAAAAAGAGCTTGTTAGCACACAAAAGCCCCTCAAGTAGCGGCCCCACAAAGACTCTGAGACGACGTTAAATCTCAGCTGATAGGGATGCATTTACCAAGATGACATTCTGCCATTACACACTTGGATATAAAACAAGTGAAGACGGAGCCAGTTCTGCTGATTCCACACATCCCATTTTAGACTCGGTGTGTAAATATTTTTACATCAAGCCCGTACAGCAAACAGATGGATAATAATGAAGGAGAAGGTAGGACCACTTTGAAGTGAACAACAGAAGGGGAAAAAAGACACTGTGCTCTGTGAGTCCAGTAAGGAGGTGAGCATGGGGTCTCCAAGCAGTAAATGACACAGGAAATGCCCCCCCTTCACTGCACACCAAGAGAACGGGAGATGTACATCTTCTATTAGTCTTTGTCCCCACCGTTCGCACACTTTGACCCCCATTCAGTTTTTCATCTATGTTTCATACATGACCGACACAAAGACAATCGAACCTGCTCTACCGCGATGATTCACTCCGATGGCCTGTCACTGGTATGTTTACCCCCTCCCCGACTCAGAGACACACGCCCCAACGGTCTGGGGTGACTTCCTGCCCCAGGAGTCCTAGAGAATAAGAGGAAGGGAGAGGGCTTGACCCTCTACTGTCCAAAAGCTGGCCTCCCGTTGAACGCTTCACCATCTGGCCACTTCCAGATCCTTCTCCACACGCATACTGTACATAATTACTGGGTCGCGTACATCTTCTGTCTTTCTGTTCTCGCATCACCATGAAGAGAGACCTACGGTGCGTCAGCTGAAAAGCTAGCAGTTGCCTGCTGTTACTAACTACTTAACCTGAAGTACCTCACTGATAACAAAATATATAACTATAAGTGGTCTAAGTGGCTCTCTGTCTTAATGTCTTTATGTTTGCTAACAATCAGTACTGTAATAGCATAATGTAATAATGCAGCTGGGTGGCACTCGGTGGAAAGTGCTCAGCCCTGACTTCATGGACACGGCTGTCCATCTGAATTTTAACATGGCTTGAATATAGTCTTCTGATTAACTGGGGTTGCTTGAGCTCAGATGATGCCACTTCTGGGGATTCTGAATCAGATAAATTTATGACTATTCCATTTTGTTTTTACTTTGTGTATTGTATTCCTGTTCATTAATTTTATTTTGCTCATTATTTCACATTTTACTAAATTTATTTGCTTATTTATTGCTTATTTATAATTGCCCATTTATCTTAGATTCTCATTCCCTCTTTACGCACTTTCTTTGACCTGTGCCTTATTTGTGTATTTCATACAGCTTTTCCATCTTTGTTTATTTTAATTGTACATGTGAAGCACTTTGAGATACATCATTATTATCAGCAGGGTTATTGGATTTTGGTCTGGTGATGTCACTATTCGTTTCTGTGCGGCATTAACTCACAGATTCATTGATAGTGCTGAAGGCGGAGGTCGGAACAGGAAGTGGATTTAAAGGGGTCCAGCACATCCCTTACTTAGAAGCTAGGGCTGCTTTCACAGGTCAAGCCAGGCTTCTATTCAACTAATTCTCAGCCACATGACTTTAGTTTTGGCGGTAAAATTGGCAGGTCTGTCTCCCGCATGCTTTCATACATCTCGGCCCCTCTCTTCCAAACGCTCCTTATCTATTTATCCCCTTCAGACAGAGCCAGAGATCAGCGGACGGATTCTGGACCCAGAGCTGCTCCTGGTGCCCCTGGTGTCTCAGTCAGCCCACTCTGCTAATTACACTCTTTATTTTACTTCTTTTTTTTCTACACCCACCCAGCAGCTGCCAATGTTATATCACCAGCTGTGTCTCGGGCTGCTTGATCCCCAGGGGTCCCTGCCACTTGTCTGGGG
>JAODKF010000040.1:17020634-17047202 GCA_026779585.1 Mormyrus proboscirostris
TGTGTCGGTATTCGTCATCCTCACAGTGCATCTAAGGCTGCTAGTTTTGTTACGGTGAAGACTAGTAGCCCGGTGCTCCCAGCAAAAAGCAGAGCATGTCTGTCATACACAGAGTCGCCTCTGATGTACGGTCGCCATGAAATTGATGCAAATTGCGCACGCAGCCTTTCAAAATGCGCAATTCACAAAGCCAGTCTCACGCCGAGATTGTTTTGTCTGTCGCAGAGGTGGAGGAAACTCTTGCGGTCACAGTGTCTCTCATCAGCTGGAGCCAGGGAAACGGTATAACGAGAAACATACTCGTGGCTTTTTCCTCTTTTGTCTTGGCTTTCATGACGGCCCATTTTCAGCAGGTGTGAGGCAGAGATGGGGCCAGATTTGAGCGGACGGGTTGGCCGAGTGTCTTGAGAAGCCTCCAGTGTGTCAACGGGGACCCTCAGAGTCACATTCACCACATAATATGTCTTTTTACCCCATCTCTCAACACGCTAACACACCCGGCACTTTAAGACTTTATTTTACCGAAATCATTCAAATGGAAAAACGAGTTACCGAAATTCCAAATAATCCACGACAGGGAGGCATTCTGGGTTCCAGCAAACACCTCTATGTTGTTCAGGCCCAGAGCGCGAAGGGGTGTGTGTGTGTGTGAGAGCACAAGTGTTTGTGAACAAGTCGTGCACAGTGGAGGTGTCCTGCGGGGGTGTGGCAGAATTCTCAGGACAGTCTGCTGGCCACTGTGAGCTGACCTCACGCGCAGGTCCTGGTAATGTGCGGATGGAATACAATCAGTCTGTGCTTTGTTGTGCAAGAATGGAACCCTTATCTGGCTAATTAGCAGTACTGTGATAAAAATTAATTGTGCCACTGTTGAGAAATAGTAAATAATGCTGTTTTGCTCCAGCTAAACAAAAGGCATCTGCTTTTTTAAAAACTTTGTTTGGGTACATTGATATTATTTTATTCCATTGATTTATTACCTTTTGCAAGGAAATTTGATTTTTGGCTTGATTTTTGGATTAGGTGAAAAATAACA
Organism: Mormyrus proboscirostris; assembly: GCA_026779585.1. Taxonomy (NCBI): domain Eukaryota; kingdom Metazoa; phylum Chordata; class Actinopteri; order Osteoglossiformes; family Mormyridae; genus Mormyrus; species Mormyrus proboscirostris. The sequence goes on from JAODKF010000040.1 coordinate 17,021,671, forward strand.
CTCTTTATGGTCAATAACTTGCATCCTGCTGCCACTCCTGTTCCTGCTTTACTAATTGGTTAATTGCACCAATTAATTGTATATTCTGGGGTCAGCCTTATTTAAGGAGAGACCAGTAGTCTGTGAGCGCAGGGCTCAGTAGTAACCTTGTCAAAGGTTTGTGGGTTTTGGGGGCGTTTTCGCTTTTGCGATGGTCAGTAGCCAGCAGGTACTGCCTAGCTGGTATGGGTATCCCCTGGCGTTTATGGTTCCTGTTGACCAGCATTGGTCTGGTTGGCTGGTCTTCAGGATCCCAGTTGGCCATCAGTCCACAGCTGTGATGCTTGCTGCTGGCATCCTGTCTCTGGGCTTCGAATGTTTTTACATTTTTGTTTTTGCCCCCTTTACGTTTCTGGCTTGGGGTTTTCCAGCCTCTGCTAATGAGTCGGCCGCCTGTTTTGCCTCGTCCTGGTTGCCCGTCCAGTCAGTAGCCAAAGTCCCCCTGTTTCCAACAATGTTGGACAGCTGGTCTAATGTGACCAGATAATCCATGTCAGGGAGGACAGTCTGAGCCAGGACAGGATTTGTAAATTACCATTTCAATTAAAAGGACCTGGATTTCACTTGAGCACTGAGCTCTTGCTGTGTGCTGATTGGTCAGTCTCTTATAATCGTGCATCTGTCACTAATGCTAATGTGAATCTGCTGGATGAGTCTTTCAGTCAAGGGAACAAACCAGTCATTACACAAGAACTGAACTATTTAGCCAGTGACAGGAGCCTTTCAGTTTGAAAGTAGTTTGTAAAACCCGAAGTAGCTCAAAGTGTCTCCCTGACATGGATTATCTGGTCACCCTAAGCTGGTCTCAGCAGTCAGGGGGGCAGAAGACCTGGCATGACGGATTGGCCCAGGTAGATGTTCTATCACAGATTTTATTTTCACGAAGGCTGATGTTCTAGACCTGTATCCTGACTCTGGGCCGTGACCCCCTGTAATAGCGGTGTTGTGAGTTTGCTGCTGCAGGACATTCGCATGTCTCTGCTTTACAAATCCAATGAAAGGCAAGTGAGCGACCGGAGTCTGTCCTCCCGCAATCAGCTGCAACTCAGCCTGAATTGGATATGAAAATGCTTAGAAAAGAATTTCATATTTGCAGGGGAAATAAGACCGTTATAATAACCCATCGTTCAAAACCAGCAAACTCAGTTGAAACATCATATCAATCATTTTAATATAGATTGTTCTCTTACTCAAACCCAAGATGGAGCAGTCACAGAATTTACAGCTCATACTCCACATGACTTTTCCTTATATTCCTACTTTCTGTTTCACAGATGGTCTCCTGCATGACTTCATTTTTTCCAGATGAATTGAAAGATACAACATGTTTGGCACAAATGCTAAGTTTGTTCCAAGGTGCATTTGAGGAAGAACATATAGGACTTTGCTTATCATTGATAATAACATACCATTTGGTTTCACATTAAAACCACATTACAGACTATTGCAAAGAAAAGCTGAACGGCAAGCAGACCTGCTTCTGCTCCCATCCCAGTTCATTATCCCAGTCAGAGTTCAAGGAGTTAAGAAGAATCAGCAGACCGTGTGAAGAATGCTGGGTACTGATTGGTGCGGCAGCATAAGGGCCCGGGCATTGCACATGATGCAACCAATAGAAAGGGAAGGACTTTGTTCAATTGCCCTATGTAACTGCTCATGTCTGACAAACTGGCAGCGAGTCACACCGACTGAATGTCATCATCACCCACCTATGCTGCTATGACAGTTGGCCTGATCTATCTTTTCTCCCTCAACTCTTTCCAGATGTCTTTGGGAGAAGCTGTCGCGTCCCGAAATGACTCATCGTCTGACTAACTTTATCCCTTCACCAGAGAATGCGCTGCTGGGAAGCAAAACGTGCCGTCTAGTGCTTCACACTGTCACAGGAAAGTCCCAAGATTGGCTCGGGGAGCTCAGTGATATGGGCAGAGCACAGTATCACTCCTGACTGGAAGGTGAGGGGCCTTTAACCCTGCCAGTCAGCACAGAGTCAGCTTCTTTCATCATGAGCTCAGCAAAGACCGTTATCTGGAGCATCTCCATACCTCACCTCCATATTGAATCCTTGAAAAAAGCTACACGTCTGGCTGATATGATTATTAATGAACACATTTGGGGTGACAGGAAAATCCAGCCAGGCTTAAGGTCCATAGAGTTCTTTTCTTGACTGTGAATGCTTTTTTTTGCACACATGATACAATTGCCTGTGTATGTATGTTATATACCATTTTTTAAAATGTTTTTATTTCATTTTAATTATTCTATTAAGTTATTTTATACTCAATTCCCTTTTTTATGCTCATCTCTGCTATGCAGAGTATCACCTGTTATATGCCTCTCCTGGTTTCATTGTTATTTGTTTTACAGTGACAAAGTTTCTCATCTTTTTCTTAACCCTCTAGGTCAGTGTTTCTCAATGATTTCAAAATGTTGACTCTTTGGGGGGGGGGGGGTACCCAAGACCGGGTTGGGAAATGTTGGTCTACATGTAGGTCTCTCATTGTCTTCATTTTAACTTTACTGTTAAAATAATGTTAACTGCTTTTTCCTCAACTGTGGTATTATTCTTAATTTGTTTAATTGACTTTCAAATTGAATTGTAAAGTTGCTAAACCTTTGTTAAGCACTTCGAAGTGGTCATACCAGACTTGGAACTCCGCTGGATAAGACGTAAAACCACGTTTGTCAAGGGTTTTAACTGTCGTGTTTCCTGCTGCCATGGGACTATATTTGTTGAAGAATATCCATCAGAGTAAGAACAGTGGTCATGGTTACAAGGCTTTTGAACAATTTCAGCCTTGAAAGTCAGATTACCTCTCCCTTGAGGACAGTGGAGACAAGGAAGCAATTAGACAGTGACCAGCAATCTTGTTCTGCGAGTCAGGAGATGTATGGAGGCTTAATTGTCTCTTAATTGCCTTGTTGGAGCACCTGGAGCTTCATTGACAGGCTCGGAGCTGCAGCACAATGCCAAGGACACGGCCTGCTGAAGAAGGGCTAATTAACAGCAGTAGCGGCCGTGGGTAGTAATCCAGGAACAACAGGAGCTTCTGCTTTAAGGCTTCTGGGAGCTTGTTGCTCCCATTGTAACTCTGATTGCTGTATTCTTTTGTTGCTTCTGAACAGAAGACAACCTAACGCGTCATGATTTCACTGGGATCTGTAATGAGGCTTACCTAAAAACTCTACTCCTACAGAGGATCGTGTGAATCAGGACAGACCCTCCACGCCTCAGTCCTTGAAAAAATGGATGGAATGAATGCAAAAGAAAAAAACACCATTCAATTTTATATACAAAGCAGCCTTTCAGTGTCACTACTGCCATGCATTTAGCCAGAAAATTAATCCATATTTCACAATGGCACGACACTCGAAGAGGATGGGTGTTGTGGCCGGTTCTTAGCACTGATCTTCCGGAAGAACTGGCCTCAGCTTTTCAGAAGGTTCTGCCCCAAGATGCCCTTCTGCTGAAACACTGAGTGGGGCGTGAAGGTAGCACCCAAACCCCGTTTAGACCACTGGTGGACTATGCGACACTGGAATGGTGGAGCGTGTTGTGCACAGGATATTCGTGCACCTCCATTTCAGTGAGAAGTCGACATGTCATCTGTTGTTCTTAGTGCTTTTCACTGCCTGCGTCGTCAAGAGATAATTGCATTTGCTAACTGCGAAGTCTCTCAAAGGTGTGTAGTAAGCTAGGGTGTTATATACCCCCTAACAAGACAAGAGACTACATGTGTGAGGACATCTCATCGCGTTCTCATCAAATCTCTGAATTTTACTTCAGAAGCAGCCCCATCAAATCCAGTTTTGTGCTTGGAACCCTTGATAGGGGTGCATGTAGTAGCTGTTGGTAGATCAGGATTAGGGAATTGAAGTAATCATTTGAGTCCCCCAGTCATCCCCCAGGAGTGACCTAAATGACAACAGGCACCTCTGTCATTCATAATATTCCTGTCTGTGACCTTCTCTGCTGGAAGCTCACAAGGCCCCGTGATTGGTCGCTTTGCTGGGTGAGAGGCAGTGATTAACACATCCAGTGCCCTGCTGACACAACATAAGAAGCACAGAGCTGGTTCTTTGTTGGCAGAGGAGTGTAAAATCTGCTAATTACCATGACCTCCGCTGATCCAGGCTGAATCCGCAGATGACATCTGAATGGAGATTAACAGATGAACACAGCTTCACTGTGGCATCCCAGACTTAACCCACAGCCTGCTGCCATAAGAAGGAAAGTTGTGCAAGATGAACAGCTCCTGCCTGTGTGAATTAAAGCCTAGATATGGCATAGCCAGGCTTGTCTAGATCATATAATGAATCTCCTCATCCACTCACTCACATGTAAGTGCAGGGGCGAGCTAGCAACAAAATCAGCCCGGGATTTTCCTGCTGACCAGGGAGGGGGTCCCCCTTCCTATTTTTTGACACTGACTGGGGGGGCGAGCCAATTGCGATCAACTGGTTGGCCACCAATAATCAGTAATAATCTCCTGTAATCGACCTGGAAACACATTGGTTGAATCTCAATATGCGAACTTGACCGCACTTGTGTTGTCGTATACCTGTTTTACGTGATCTTTAATTGCAGAAGACCAGTTCCAATACTAAGAACACAAGTACAGAGGGCAGTAAAAATGCCAAAAACGTCCTTGCCCAGCTCCAAATATCAAGGATTCATTGGTTGCATGTTCGCCGAACGAGAACAATCCCATAATTCATTGCTCCCCAAGTTCGTTCTTGGAAATCAAGTTAGAAACTGGTATTCTCAAAGCCGCAAGTTCAGTCTTTACATTCTTGGTAGAGATTCACCCACTGAGACTGACCAACAGGTTGGGCACCCCTGGTTTATAGGTTATATAATGAGTTGGGAAAGGAAGACCAGCCCACCAGAAAATTCCTGAAATTCCCGATGGCCAGTTTGCACTTGTATAAATTTTGGTACCCTCCCCCATAGAATCAGATTGTAATTATTGGCTCTCCATTTTAGTCAAGTTTTCATGGAAAACCAGTGACATTGTATGCTAGTGTGAAAGCTCATGGGAGTTTTACTTACACAAAGATGTTCTGCAGACAGAAGGAAGAATGATTGGATCAGAAAGATGACCAATCAGATTGCAGAAAAGGTCTTGATCAGATGTCTTGGTCCTGCCTCCTCTAGGTGCTTAGACCCACCTCCCCTACAATCTGAATGTTTTTTCCTTCTGTCCTAAGAACATTTTTGTGTAAAACTCCCACAAGCTGTGTGCAATAGAAAAAAACAATAAAAAAAAACAACAACAAGTGGAGTAGTGGAAAAATTAAATAATCCAGGCTCTCCATCTTCCTCACTGTCATCTTTCTTCAAGATCCTTCCATTGCCTTTTGCCAAGAAACCCAGCTGGATCCCTTGGTTGATCTAACAACCTGCAAAAACACGCCTGCCAGCGACTGAATCACTGACCTGGGGGCAGCACACACACCGGTCCACAAAAGTACCTATGTGATGCACATGCAGGCTGTTCTCCATGTAATAAGATGCCCCCAAAACTAAGCCCACTTTGAAACTGAAGGGATGAGACTTATTGGACCCAAAGAGGAATCTAATTGGAAGCTGAAAGAAGGAGCTGCCTGTCCTTTTATGCCTGTTGCCTGAGTCATTCTGAATCCAGGTTCTGATGCTGTTTTTCATGTTTAATATTCCATCCAGAGGTAGATAGTTCAGGTACAGAAAGTAAAAATCCAGACAAATTTCAACCAGACAGTTGAGTACTCTGTGACTACGACTTTTAAAATCAACTGGTTTTTTCAAACAAAATCTTGATTTAGATTTTTATTTTCTGAACCTGAAATTTCCACCTCTGATTCTCTCACATCCTTCCTCATGTTCCTTTTGTCTTTGCTGGCCCCTTGTACAAGGCCAGGACACAAACCATGCAGTTTGACACATGGCCTAAAGAGACCTGTCACACATTTTGTGTCAATGACAGGGTCACAGTGTTCATACCCACCACGGTGTGTTTGCTTGCCTAGTCGCAGCTTCCTGGAATAACATTCAAATCCAAGCTTATGTCATTTTATTCCGTCACTGTTATTGTTTGAGGAAGTGACATTTGTGGAAAGAAGACAAACTTCAGAACTTAATAGAGGAGCATAGACAAACTGGTTTTTACATACAGAAAAATCATTCTTGGCTTCCGGATTCCTTGGCTATCTGCAGCAGATAGGAGGTGCTATTGTCCCAGCAGCTGGTGTCCAGACACATGGAAATATGAAACAAATTCTAGAAATCTCCAGCTAATCTTCTGCAGATCAAACACCCACAGCATTTTGCATGTGCAACATTTTTAAAACAGAAATTAAAAAAGAACAAGGAGTATGCTGTGATTGAAAAGGTCAGTAAAGTGCTCCTTTCGTTGCTTAATCCATAATTAAGAGTTTCCTTCTGAGGAAAATGGTGATTTTTCAGTAGAGTTCCCCTTTCATTGTTTAATCCACAGTCGACTAAATCGTGAATTGTAAATAGTCATTCTGGCCTTGAAGGATTATCAGGAATGTGATCATAAGTGAGGTTCATTGCAATATGGAAAAAGCTCAACTAATTATTTCATTTCCATGACATCTTTTTTTTCCACTATATTTCATGCTGAATACAATTTTCCAGGGAACTCCAGCGATCGGCCTTGAAGGTCAATGATCTTCTATGCTTATTGTTGACTCTAAGGTATTCCTTTACGTTCCGCACGGAGCAGAAATGGGATTTTAAATATCCAATTACTGTGAATATGTCAGGCTGACCAACGCTCATTAAAGTCTAATTGTTGTGGCAAATTCTACATCTGCTCTCCACCCAGGTTTCATTACAGTCATATCCACGTGCTGCCAGCATCTTAGTGTCCCTGCATTAATCCTGTCACTTTTGTTCCTATTTACAAGTTCTAACATGAACATATAAAACAGACCATTATTAACTGCAGAATCTTCATGTTTACATTTATTTGACAGATGCTTCTGTTCAAAGCAACATACAAGTGGGATCTGTTGTCACTGGTTTTAAACTGGTGTTTTCATACAGACTACTGGGCATCCGTACAGACCGAAAGCTCAATGCAGTCTCAGCTGCTGAGTTTGCCAGAGAGTGGTACTCCACTGTAAAGCGCAAACGCATAGATCTAGCAGCCCCGACTGCCCAAAAATTCCCCATCCCAAAAATATTTTCTGCCTACCTGGGGTTAGGCAGTATTGTGCGTAACTTTCATTGCTAAACATACTTTTGATAAACACATTTTTGTTTGTTTTCAACATGACTATTACCTCCATGTTCAACAAAGAATATTGACAAATGCCCTCAAAACAACACATAAGACAATACTCCTAAGAGCTTTAGGTACCAATTTTTATATTTTATAAAAGTTACTTGGGTTCAGATCCCATCTCAAGGGTCCCTGGTGGACCTCTTATTTATTCTGAGGTTTTGCTCAGGCTAAGCATGACTTGTTTTTCTTTTGATTTCACTCTATTTTTGCATGTCGGCGGCTCATGTGTATTTTGCGTGTTACTCCATGGTAACAGTGTCACAGAAATGAAATGTCAAAATTGCAGAGTGGTCTTAGGGTCTTATTACTTAGCGTGCAACTTCGCCCACTGTAAGCATGTATTGTGTCCAGCTGATTTAACTTGTTCTATTTTTACGGAGTGCGTGGGATTTGATTAAGGCGCATGTGTCTTTTGGTGTCGTCGCATGACCCAGACAAACAATTCAGGCTAGAAAAAGAGAGGGATTCGTGCCAAGTCAAACAGTGAGCAGGTCACCGGGTGAGTAAATATGCCAAGGCAGAGGGAATGTGGCAGCAGGCAGACCTGTCTTCGACTTACCCCACAAAGAGGTCTGTGGTAGCATGGCTCACAGCACTTCAATGGCAGCCCCGCGTGTCCCCGCGTGTCCCCGCGTGCGCTGTGCGCAATCAGAATTGTGAAGCGCCTTACACACTGTATTCTTGTGGCATCTCTGAGTTAGAGAACGTCAGGTCCACCACGCAGTCTAGCTAGCTCAAGCTCTTGTGGTATGTTCTTAGAGCTGCTAAGATCAAGAATTCTATGAAATCTATAACAAAAAAAAAACAAAAAACATCTACGGACAGCGATAGTAAGGGAGGATCATCATAAACCAATGAGCAAATAAAATAAAAGTTTTACGATAAATAGTAAAACAGTGAAAACACTGCTTGTTCAAGAAATGAAGGTAGTGTTACTGTAAAAATATTTATTTACTTATGGGGAACAGTAGTACCTTGCTGCAGATTCTCTGATCCTCATTATGTCGTGAACAGGCACCAAGTGTCAGGAAGGTACCTTGTCATATCTCAGGGCTTGTTGAGAGCTGGAGCTGTAGGAAATCCCTCCGGTGTGTTTCAGTACTGCAGGATAAGGACAGCCAGATGAGGCCTGCAGCGGGGAACGAGGGCTGCTGGCTGGCATTGTGAGCGCGAGAGTTCACGGAAGTGGGGGTGCAGGTCACTCTCTGAGGTCACACACACCATGCAAGCACACACACACAGAAAGAGAGAGAGAATCCACATATTCATATCTTTATGGGGACTCTACATTGATTTCTATGGGCATAACCCTAATCCCAACCATTACAACCTTAACCTTTACCCAATGTGGTCCCCACAATGCAATAACTACAAAAATGCTCACACAAACGGAGACTGCTACACGACAACATTCACACGCACACTGAAAAGCCATGTCTGGAGTCATGAGTCTGCTAATAACAGAAATAAACTCAATACTGCAAGTAACCGGTGTAAGGATGATAACCTAAGATGAGGCCTAACACAGGTTTTGACTAACGTGGCGAGATTAAGCCTTTCAGGGTGTGTGTGCACACATTCCCCAATATAGTTAATCTTGGATATTGGTCTCAATTGTTTGCAGTTACACATCCTTCACTGCCCATAAACTTTACAGGGACAGTTGGTGACACTCTGGGGTTCATGCCACAATAAAAGGCAACTTTATGGCCTGTGTGACTGTAAAACATGACAAGATAAATAAAATATGTGACTGGCATCTGGAGAAATGTATATATAAATGATAGCTTCCCATATTCTACAAATACACCGCATGGCTGATTCGTTCCTCAATCACCATGCATTTAATAGCAATGAGATGCTGCCCCCTTCTGGACAGAATGTAAATAACATTGCTGGCACATAGCGAATTTTGTCTGTATCGGTTACGTTAAAACAAGGTAAAACATTACAATCAGCAAGTGGTATGCAGTCTGCTCTAAAACACAGAACTTCACCTTCATTTTTGGTCATTAGCTGAATGTGTTAATATGTATATTAATAGCCAAAGGTGAAAATATGCACATATTTTGTACATTTTAGCAATGTTATACATAACCAGAACTATTCCGGGGAATTATTCAACTGCAACAAGTTATACTTTAGTGTTATTTATTGATGTCATTTTTGTCTTGTGAGCGCCATAGGCTGAAGCAAGCAAGCAATAGAATCCCTGTACGTTGTCTAAATATTTTTAATATTTTATAATATATAAATACTTTGTCTCCCGCGCTCATTTGTCACCGACACAAATCCTCAGTCAACCCAATGCATGACGTAAAATAAAACGTGAAATGCATTCTGCAGCCTCTCCGCTGTTTATCAGCAAAGGTAAAGCTGTACACGGCCGTATACAGACAAAACAGAACTGCCACTCCATTATCACCATACCAAGCAAATCCTCGTACAGCTTCCAACAGAATACGTACTACCTACCTCACACTTAAAAACGCTACTAAATTGACTTGGACAAATATAAATGTTTAATACACCATACATTTCATATTTAACATATATTTGCATGGTCCCTATAAGGGTTCAAGTGTAAGACACCCATCATCGTTGTCATCTACAGCACGTGCCTTCTTTTTCTTCTTCTTCCAACATACTGGCGAATAAATAGACATGGCATTTCTACAGATAATGCTGCCTCCTACTGTCGCGGAGAACACCATCAGCAGTTCAGTACCGTCAATTTCCGCCGCCCTTCGTTGGAGCTCGTCCTTCTCCGTCAGGATTTCGTAATTTTCCGTTCCCGCCTCGGCGATTCCCGGCAGAGCCGCCTGAGCTGATGTTCCCTTCCCTAGCTCTCCGCGTTGTTGTTCTCGGTGACGCGACGGAGGTGTTGCCTGACGCGGCCTCTTACGTGTCGGCCTGAATAAAAGTGGAGCTCCGAGGGCCCGAGAGTGACGGAGGGAGACTGTATCGGTAAGAGAGGAGAGGCGGTCGGGGGGTAATAGGCGATGGGTCTGTCCCGAAAAAGGCGCAATGCTGCTATCGGTTTGGACGAAACAAAGAGATCATGGCGGCGTTGGGCTGCGTACGGCAGGGTTCGCGGGAGTGGGAAGGGCGCCCGGGGGTCCGGAGGAGCCAGGCGGCGTGGGTAGGGAAAGCGAGGGAAGGGAAGAAAATGGAAGGGCGGATGAGCGGCCGGCGCCCGGGCAGCGGGAAAGGAAAGGGAAGGGAGGACGGACGGGGAGCGGGTCGGCAGCCGCGGAGAGCGCTCCCATGGGGAGTTCTCCGGGGGAGAGCGTTTCTCCGGCGGCTTGGTCACATACCGTGACTTATTCCGTCCGGCGCGGCTGCATGGCTGCTTGGTCGGCGCTCAAGCGCGCCCATTCCGGCGTGGCCGCGTCCGCGCTGCTCCACACGGCCCGTTCCTCTGTTCTTCATTCATTGGCAGCGGTAGCAGGCGGTTTCTGGGATGTCTGTAGGTGTCCCACACGTTTTAAAATGGGCACATGGTTTATGGCGTGAGGTGAAAGCAGCACGAAGCACTGATTGTAGTTATGATATTTAAAGTACTTCGGCTGAACTGATTTAGGTACGTTCTCTTCTCAGGTTCCTGGAGATAGATGTATAATCACGAATCTATGTATTTTAAATCCCAGGTAGCATTGACTTTAATGCAGAAAATATAACATGTATAGGTATATTTAGTGATATTATAACGAATCTTGCATATTTGAGGATGGGATTCAGTGAAGCATTGTTTCTGAAACATAAATAGGCTGGTGGTGTAGCTGTACTGCGGCAATCTGCAGGACGCAGAGCCTGCCGCCTCCACTATGAATCTCCCTGGCACAGCCTCATGGATGCTACTCTGCCGTTATTTTCCACGGAAGCAAACTCAATGTCCCTGATCTGTAGGCCTGTGCTACCACAGTGCACCTCTGGCCATCAGTGTGTTCCCTGCAAGTGCAGATATTGAATAAAATGGTCTTCTGGACTGCCACCTTGGCCTGGAGATCAGATGTAACGACATAGAGCAGCTTGAGGTCTGGCTTTGCAAGTGAGGAATGCAGAGGGCAGGATGAGGCCTGTGGGGACTGACTCAGGTTCAGCACTGCTGTAGAGGATTGCTGCCAAATCGGCACACCTTCCTTCCAAAGTTGGAAGCAGCTTGTCTCCATGGCAATAGATGGAGTTTTTTTTTTTTTTCTTTTTTTTTATTATTATAAATTAAACTCGACAGCATAAAGATGTCTTTAAAGCCTATTTTCTGAGTCGGTGTGTGTGTGTGTGTGTGTGTGTGTGTGTGTGTGTGTGAGAGAATCTGCACATACCCTGCCCATACCAGCAAATCAGTGTTGTGTTTGTTAGTGTGCACACGCACATGTGCCTATGCAGGTCTGCAGTTCTCTTGTGGAAATGGGTCACTTCTTACAAAAGCAGAACAGCGTGTTCATGTTCAAGTGCACAGTCAACATGTTTGTATGTGTTCAGTGTACATACAGCATGGGAGTAGATCCCCTGCACCCTCGTGGGAGTCACCTTCAATCTGGGAAAACTGCAGTCAGGTCTTTTTGCTTTTAAGTACTTCCTGTTCCCTAATGTGACTTTGGCTCAAGCACAGATAATGGCCATACATTCTATAGTTGAAAACTCACTAAGCAAGAACTTTCTTCTGAAATGAGGAGAATAGGGTTAGAGTGACACTAGCGTACATCAATGGTAACGTGCCCCTTGTTTGAAACAGTGACAGTGTGGGCAAGCCTTCTATAAATCCACCAACATGTCACCTTCTGTTGAACTTGAATACAGTCTGTAATACTTGCCGTTTAATATTGTGAAGGCTCAGTAAATGTCACCAAGCTGTGATTTACGTAGACGTGACATTACACTGTACAAACTTTCTGGTGCACACTGTTAATGATTTTCCAAGGACTAGCAGGAGCTGGTCCATGCAGAGTCTGTTCATGAAAAGTAATTTGATGTCCAACCACTTCGCAGCACACAGCAGGCAAATTTCAGCTCTGAATTTTGGCTTTTTCCTTAGGCGGTTCCAAGAAACACAATTTTCCTACAGATTGTTGTCGTGAATGTGAAGGGAGGGGTCTGATTCCTGTGATTGAGGGATCATTTTCAGACGATGATTGGTCTCATGATTCTACTGGCACACCAGCCCCTGCTAAAGTGCTTTGAGATATTTCTGACTCCTCTGGCTATGATTAGATAAGTGAGCTGGCTCAGCTGTGCTACACTGAGCACTATTGGGTCCCCATCAAAGGACTGAACATGTTTATAACAGACCAGACCTCTGGGACGTGAGCCTTCTGGTGACAGATGGTGTTCAAGTGGTGGACCTGGCTCAACATCTAGTGTCTAGAAGTGGCTCTGTGTGAAGAAGAGTGTTTGAGGTGTGGAACATTTATTGATGACAGAAAGGCATGTTAACAGCTCCTCAATCTTAATGGACCGTTTGTGGGATTTTATTTTAAAAAAATAAAATTTTAAATGGCATTCAATATGGTTATCCTGATCCACTTTTTTGTTTCTCCAGCATATTCAATATTTGCATATGTTGATTCAGAGTCCTGATCCAATCTTTTAATAAATACTTAAATATATGTACTGTTACGTCCTGGTCTAAAGTCAGGCAAAACATAAAGTGGAGGGAGACCACTACTTTGTGCTTGTGATTTTATTAGCAGAGGAGACAATTTCAGGAGCCAACCAGGCCAAAATAAAACACCTCTAACTCTGAAAAAATAAGATACTCCTTTATCAAAACCAAACAAAAAGAAAGGTAAGTTTTGTGTGCTTTTATTATCCTTCTGACAGGCTTCAAAAGAATGAGAAAACTTAATCAAAGCAAAATGCTGCAACACTCTTTACTCCCCCAGCTGCTCACAGTGAACACATACAATAGGCTCTGGTAAATTCTTCGTCTGAGTAAGTCTCCTGATTTCCCGGTATTCTTCCTTATGATGTTTCAGCAAGTTCCAGTTAGATTTGTTGTATTAAACAACACCCTTCTGTTACCATTCGAAACAACGGCATTGCAGGTAGCTGTTGGTTTATTTAGAGTTTTCAATTTCACACATTTTCATGCAGCTTGCTCCTCAATAGTTTGAAGTTGTGTGCCTCAAGGTTAATGCAGCATGTGATGAAGCCCTACAATCTGCACAACTGACGTAAATTGGGCAGGTGGGGGGAGTTAAAAAGATCAGCCTTTGGTAGCCGATACCGATCAATTGAATGATACCTGGGTTGGTCCTGATTCCAGTCTTTGATATTGGGTCGGGACGTCACTGCTATTTGTGTATGTCCGTGTTTTATTTTTGTTTAAGATTTTCCCAATTTAATTTATTTTTCTCTTGCTTGTGAATGAAGGCTCATTATTTCAGCCTAGCGCAAAATAACTGAAGTGCGGTTAATAAGTTATTTAGTATCTGCTTGTTGGTGTTTGAATGCCGTTACCGTTTTTTTTTGACGTATTTGGCCCCCTGTTTGTTTCTACGGCACCAGTTTGCTTCCTGCTGAGCATCTTCCACAGCTTCTCCCCTCTATATCCTCAGCTAACTAAATGACCATGGAATCGGCCACAGACACTCAGCAGGGCGCCGAAGCTCCAGTGTCTGAGACAGAGAGCCAGCAGATAGCCCAGGCCCAGATCGCCACATTGGCACAGGTAAGCCCTGGCAAGCAGACACCGCCCTCGCTGTCCTGCTGGCTGTACTGGATCTCAGGAAGGGGGGGGGTTGAGGCTTGCAGCAGGACAGCCATGGAAATTATCTCAAGTCCAAAAGCAGGGCAGCGTAGGTCGTTACCGCAGATGAGCAGTTTGAAACCTTTAACTTCTTATATGCTCCAGTTCATAATGAATAACTAAGTGAGCAAATGTTGAGTGGGTCTTGTAATGCGCTTGGGAAATGGGCACCGAGCTGCGGTTTCTGGCCACGAGACGGCTGGATTTGCCCTGCTGGCCTTTAGCTGTGCATGTGACTGTCCCTCTGCCTGGACAGGTGTCTATGGCAGCTGGTCATGGGACGGCCAGTGGCCCCACGGTCACCCTGGTGCAGCTGCCAAATGGGCAGACGGTCCAGGTGCACGGGGTGATTCAGGCTGCCCAGCCGTCTGTCATCCAGTCGCCCCAGGTCCAGGCTGTGCAGGTGAGTGCGTCCGGACTCTTCCAGCTATATCCAATTGTGTTTTATAATTCTTTGCGCTTTATTTTCTATTTTATGCTTATAAAATTTGGACCTGGCGTCCCTTCCTGGGTGTCCCTGGCTTTGTGCCCAGTGCTTCCTGGGTAATCCCCCAGGCTCACTGTCAGGGGCGATTCTAGGAATGGACCTTTGGGGGTTTCAGCCCCCCTATTAGATGGCACTCAAACTCAGCATTAAGTTTGGTCCCCCACAATGAAATTTGCTGAGCGAAGCGGTGGTTCACAATAAAGCTTTGCCTAGCCGGGGGTACAAAATGTGTATGAAAGTACAGGAGGAGGAGCATTTTAGTGCATGTATTTCTTGGTACACTGCAGTCCCCCTGTGTTCATCACAGCGATGTCACTGCAGTCCCCCTGTGTTCATCACAGCGATGTCACTGCAGTCCCCCTGTGTTCATCACAGTGATGTCACTGCAGTCCTCCTGTGTTCATCACAGCGATGTCACTGCAGTCTTCCTGTGTTCATCACAGCGATGTCACTGCAGTCCCCCTGTGTTTATCACAGCGATGTCACTGCAGTCCCCCTGTGTTCATCACAGTGATGACACTGCAGTCCCCCTGTGTTCATCACAGTGATGTCCTTGTAAATTCAGCAATCGTGGTATCTTGCCTGACTTTCAGATCTCCACCATTGCGGAGAGCGAGGACTCCCAGGAGTCGGTGGATAGTGTGACAGACTCACAGAAGCGCAGGGAGATCCTGTCCAGACGACCCTCTTATAGGTACAACCCTGCCCCCCCCCAGCCACTCTTGCTCTCAAGGTCACCTCTGAGTGCATAACAAGCTGCTGTCTAGTGCGATACCATCTTGTTTGAGCTTGATTTCTTCTTGGATGGGTGGTTGCCTGGAAAAAGCATGGTAGCAGTTGCACTGATGCAACAGTAGGGGGCAGGCTGGTGTCCTCTGTATGAGATATCTGCAGTTGGAAATTCCTGGCACTGCTCGGTTGCCGTGGTAACCAGTTCTGGTGCGCTTGCCCTCCCACAGAAAGATCCTCAACGACCTGTCATCCGACGCACCGGGGGTCCCGCGGATAGAGGAGGAGAAGTTGGAGGAAGACTCGGCACCTGCTATCACCACGGTGACCGTGCCGACGCCCATCTACCAGACCAGTAGCGGCCAGTACAGTACGTGCCCTTACTCGCCCCCATTCACATGCTTAGGGCAGCGTGGACCTGCTGTGTCTGACTGCGGTGGTTTCAGTGCTGTACTTGCTCTCCTGACCATCTTCCCGCTGCCGGCTCTCATAGTGCCTATTTTGTCGCAGTCGCCATCACTCAGGGAGGGGCCATCCAGCTGGCTAACAATGGCACAGACGGCGTGCAGGGCCTGCAGACTCTGACCATGACCAATGCGGCCGCCGCCCAGCCGGGAACCACCATCCTGCAGTATGCACAGACCACAGATGGCCAGCAGATCCTGGTGCCCAGCAACCAGGTGGTGGTTCAGGGTGAGTGTGGGTGGGAAGGGTGTACTCTCCATGCCCAGGTCCTCAAATATCTACAGATCACACTGCAAAACCGGGGGGCTTCTTCTTAGGTGTTGGTTTTGCACCTTTGTTAATTTATTTTAATGTGTGCGCATTCATATACAGTCGTCCCCTGATTCCACAGGTGATACGATCCAAGACACACCACGGATGGCCGAAACCTGCCACGGCCCCCACTTATAACCTGATTTTTATGCTCATGATTAAGTTCAAAGGTTAATTGATAAAATAGGCACAGTAAGACACAACCAACATTAAAACTTAAAGTACACTGTACATATACACTGCATACTGTAGTCTCTCTCGAATGAAAGGGACTGATATCTTAGCTTAATTCTCAGAGGACGATAGAGTGATGAAAAAATATTGTCGAGGGACAGCAGAGCTTCTTATGCATTTTTATGACACGCGCTGCGATTACACAGCAACAAATGCGCGTGGCGAAAACACGAGAGGCAGCCTGGAAGAGAGTTTTGCAGGGAAGCGTGGGAATGGTGACAGAGGGAGTCGCGGTGAGCACATCCTGGTGGATTTCACCGTGTTACAGCCTGTCCTTGCTTGGCGTGCTTTGAAACTTATGAACATTTATTTATGGAATTCTCAGTTTTATTTTCAGAGCGCGGTTAACCGCGGATAACAGAATCCGCCAATCCGGGGGTCCTATATATATATGCGTTGAACTGAAATGGATGGAACGGGCTTGTCTTTCGTCTCTAAATGGACTTCCTGCGTCTGCTGTGGCAGCTGCCTCCGGGGACGTCCAGGCCTATCAGATCCGCACGGCCCCCACCAACACCATCGCTTCCGGGGTGGTCATGGCCACGTCTCCGGCCATGCCCGCCCAGGGTGGCGCTGAAGAGGCAACTCGCAAGAGGGAAGTGCGACTCATGAAGAACAGGTAAGGCGGTGATGCGCCTCGACCGCTCTGAGACACGGCCGCCTAAGGCCTACAGACTGATGCTTGTTTACAGTCGGCCAGTCAAATTTTTCCCTCCGTGATTCTCTGCTGATACGTCTTCATGTTCCTTACGCCTTTCTCCATCTGGATGACTCTTTCACACATTTACACATATATTTACACTGAGCATTTTAATAACCATCTCAGTGCTTCCTGTTTGAAAATAAGCCTTGGCTGTTTGTCTGACATCCAAAGCTGAGTAATTTCCTGCGGTATATTTCTAAAAATGTCTAATAAAGAGCCCATGTGTGTCCTTTTTCCTTTCTACCTTGCCGACATCTGTATTATTCAATCTTGAAATAAATCATGGGAGTACAAAAGTAGAAAATGACCTCTGACATCCCCAGGATTCGCCACTGTACAGTGAGAGTTTAAGGAATGATGTGTACTGTTACTTTGCAGACGAATTGTAAAAACTTTAGAGAACCTGATGTAGATTGACGGACGAACTGGTCCCAGTGTCATGGGGGAGGTGTATTAAGGATAAGAACTTAAATAAAACAGAATCACTTTAAGTTAAGCAGTGCGTATACCCCATCGCTCATCCATAAGAATGTTCTGCCTGTGAGGTCAGTCTGACCTGCCCTGTGGGAAAAGGCCGACGTTAACGCTCCTTTCCAATCGTGTCGCAGGGAGGCAGCCCGGGAGTGCCGCAGGAAGAAGAAGGAGTATGTCAAATGCCTGGAGAACCGCGTGGCGGTGTTGGAGAACCAGAACAAGACCCTCATCGAGGAGCTGAAAGCGCTTAAAGACCTGTACTGCCATAAGTCAGAGTAGTCCTCGTCCCGCCGCTACAGAGACTTAGCCCCCCTGGGCATGAACATTTTTATTTTCTATGTTTTTAAAGCTATGAGCCCCCGATGCAAGAGGCCAACCATAGGAAGTGACTGTAACTCTAAGCTCCCTTGTCCCTTTCTGCTTTTGTGGATCACAACCTTCAAAGGGCCACCTTGAATCCCGGGTGAGCAGCCGTAGTCGTCGCTGAGCGGGATAGTGGCGGAAGCGGTGCAGACGTGCAGAGCTTTTCCCTGGGGAGCAGTCTGTACCCCTGCGCTCACCCATGTACAGTTGGCTGGTGTGTGTACTCAGGCAGACTGACAGAGCGGGACACCGCAGGACAGCTGTGCTTCTGTCTGCCGGCTGCGTGTCAGCCGGCCGCTCGGACGCCGTTGTCGGGAAGGTGTTCGGCAGATTGCTACAGATATTTGTACTGAAATTTCCGCCTGTTTCCCATTTTACCTTTTAAGTATTTTTTTAAATAGCCGGTAACCATGCAGATCAAAAACAAAGTAACAATAATGACAGCAGTTGGGGTGTATCTGAATACTGGCATTTTGTCCCAGTCAGGCTAACCGTAGTCGTATGGCCCGATGAAGACTGACAAAGACAGTCAGGAAAAGCATGAGGAATCTGCTTATAGTCTATTTCCATGCCCGCTCCTTCAGTCTGGCACATTCATCACAGGATGTTGCCCAGGTTCTGTCAATCAAACCTTAGCGTTACATGCCAGAAGGGAACCCTCATATGGGATCGATATCAGCTGTTAGACTCAGTGCCCCCCCAGCAGACGCCCAGGAGGTGCCGACGTGAGGTCTGTAAACTGGTTTCCTGTACAAGAACCAGCAATGCCCACAAATCATGGCTCATCTCAGATAATCGCTATTGAAAACGTGCCTCCATAGAAGGAAAAACATCGAGCCTTTTGATCTTCATGGTTTCTTCATTGTGTGGTGTTAAAGTATAAGTTGCTTTTCTTTTCTGGCCTAAAGCATTTCTGTGCATCCCCAATGTGATTTCTGTGCATCCCCAATGTGATTTCTGTGCATCCCCAATGTGATTTCTGTGCATCCCCAATGTGATTTTTGTGCATCCCCAATGTGCAGTGTGGGGGCTTTTGGGGAGGGGGGGGGCAAGATACCTTGTGTTCATTCACGAGTGCTGTATTTTATTTTATCATTCATTTTTAATGTGATATGATTACATAGAGCTGAGGTTCCCAGTTCATATTTTTCCACAGTAGTGTATTTTTGTATTTTTTTTTAGTATTTGTTTATTTTGTATGTCTTTAGGTCATAAGCCGTACATATTTTAATTTACTTGATATACCTAAAATGTGTCAAGCGTCGGGCAGCATGGTGGGGTAGCACCGTCACAGCACACTTCTAAGAGTGCGGGTTCAGATTTCTGTATGTTACATGATTAAAACGTCCATGCATCCAGCTCCTCCCGACAAGGGTCACTGCGGCAGCATGCCTCGCAAGTTTTTGGCTCATTTTGATTGGTCATTTAGAGCAGAAACGAGAATTCAGCATCTTCCTGATTCGTTTCCCAGCCCGGTCCTTGGGGACCCCCCCCCCCGGACGGTCCACATTTTTGCTCCCTCCCAGCTCCGTGCCAGAGAGTCCAGACAGTCCCAGAGGGACAGGCTGGGATGCTGCTCTAACTGCTAATTTTGGGCACCGGCGTCACAGCCAGAATATCGGACGTGGTTTTAGTTTAGTTATGTACATGTTACTGTGCATCGAGTTATTCCACATATTGAGCTGTAGTTTTGTATTTTCATTTTGTTTAGGAAGTCAAGCATTTGCTAGTAATTTGGCCATTTTCATTTGCCATTTTGATTCTGTTAGCATTTAAGATTCCCAGACTGAGAAAGCTGCAGCATGTAATAATGAGGGTGTGTTTCTTTCACCGGGTAGGACCCTGATTACAGTTGATTCCTCTGTGTCTGCAGAAGTTCAGATCCGTCTCCCTTTTCTGGAGGGGGTGTCATCAGCTTCCAAATGGCAGCTCCGATGTCCCACATTCGTTCTGTATGGTGATATGAGGATGAACTGCCGGCCAAATGGGATAATGGGTGTAAAATGGAAAGGTCGCTATTTTTAATGTAGGCTATGAAAAGTTTATGCTGTATTATTTAGTCGTCTTTATTTTTATATGTAAATGATTGTTACAGTGTACAGCTGTCCATGTGTCTTACTGTGAGGGGGGATGGTGCGGCCAGATCAGGCCGTTTAGCACCGTTGTTCCAAATCGCAGGGCTGTGCGGAACGGCAGCAAAGCTCGATTTTCCTCCTCTGCTTGGCCTGCCCCGACACACGTACCTCCTTACAAAATCTGAGACGTTGGAATTTTCTTGGCCCTCGTCTGACGGGACGGCTTTCTTACTCCGGTTTCAGAAAGAGGCATGTGATGTGTTTGCCTTCCTGTTTTAATGCACAGCTTCTTTCTGTATCTGCTCCAAAAAAAAAAAAAAAAAATTGTATTGTTTTTCTCAAAATTGAACAGATGTTTCTAAGTCATACTTGTTTTACAAAGAAATTTGTAATATTATAAAAGATATTAACTTCCCCTGTTGGAAAACTTTGAAATCACAACTGAAATGAGATATCCTGTTAAGGTTTTCTTTTAAACCTGATGTTTATTACACTCTGCCAGTCTTCCCCGTCTTGAGCAAACCGGCGTTGCAGTGTGTTAAACCCCCAAACCTGTTGGGCAAAGATGCCTTAACCTTCTCTGTAATGCTGTTTTTTTCTGACTGCACCTTTTCCACGCCTTGTATGCCCTGGTATTCGGGAGTCTCTCACTGCTCAACTTTGTCCATTCGCAGACTATTTCTGTCAAAGCTCCATGCAGTAATTGGTGTGCCTATGCACTTGAGCATACTTATGCATTTCTCAAAATCGCTGCGGCGGTTTTTACATTTTAATATCCAATATTCCAACCAAGTTGCCGGTTAGTGAGATGGATGGCTGGAGGTGAGGACAGCCTGAGACAAATCTGAAACATCCCTAATGGTGTAGTTAGCTGATGAGTCTGGGACAGTAAACCTCTAGAGGGACCTGAATTCCAGGCATCTGAGTGAGCATCTGAGACCCCTGGAGACCGACAGCGGCTCCTTTCTGCTCTAAACGTTGTCAGGGACCCTGTATATATTATTGGTCCTGTTTAATGCATCAGCACTGTAATTAAGAGCCTATTTGATGCCAATCTTACCGACCTTTTATAAACATTTATGTAAAGCCACAGTGAAGTTGCTTTGAAAGTCACCCTTTTTGCCTGTTACCACCATAAAGAGAAGAAAAACGTCCTGACATTAAATTTAATAACGATTTGGGGGGGGGGGGGTGATCCACTGTCCTGCTGCTGCTGCCTCAAAGCGGTTTCCTTGGAAACCAGGGAACCTATGAGCACTGGAGAAGCCCCATTTACCTGAACCCCCATTCCACCAGAAATCACCATCAGTAAAATCTTAAAGCTGAATCCTTAATATTTTCATATATTTGTATTTATTTATTTATAAATGTAGATCATTTCAGAGGTGGAATGTTCAGGTTGTCTCCAAATTCCAAGACTATTACTTTAAGGAGCACAAACTTTCAATTGACACTTGATCCATAAATATTGTGAAATCCATCTGAGAATATTCACACAACATATCTGGTGGAGAAAGCAATCAGGGACTGGCCAGGCCAAGTAAAACACCCAGCCTCAGACGGGTGGGGAGAGTCGAAAGGCTACAGCGGTCTGGTTTGTCCGTTATAGACAGCCTGACATACAGATCAGTCATTCTGTACTTTGGATTAATTCGGACTCACTTTAAGCTTATTTCTGTTAGTATATTTTACATTGGGTGACTATACATCTTTTTCCAGGAGCTGTCCTCTTTTTTGGGACTTAAAAATGTCCTGGATTTCGCCTTATTTCATGTTGACATTTGCTTTTTACAGTCAGAATCCTTTCTGTGTACATATTTGTGTTACTTTTGTGCCTCTTTTTGCATCCTAAGCAATATATGGTCGCCCTAGTCAGACATGACCTGATGAGGGTATAGCTGCTTTCTCGACTCCGCTCACAGGCAGAGACCTGCGTATGCATGTCCTTCCTCCTTCTGCTGTGCTAATTATGATCCATTGTCAGAATGACGAGATCTGCTGTGTGCAGCAACAGGGTCAGTGAAATGAACACTGTCAGCTCAAATGGTCACGAGCGCAATGCCGGTTGCCAAAAACTGCAAAATGGTACTAGCTTTCTGGCTGTTGTAGGTATGACAGTGAGCCACAAGGGGGCAGAATGTATCCAGGAAAACAGTTTCTGTTACAGATGATTGCTGACCAAAGCAACAAAATCAGTCTACAAAAACAGATCATAGTGTGAAAGGTTTGTGAGGAGATTCTGCTTATAAGTGAAGCAAAGCACATGGTGTTTGTGTGTCAACAGCCAATTAAAGTGGGAAGGAGACTACAATTAATCACCATTCACATATGATACAGCAGGAGTATGTGTGGGTAATAATGGAGGAGGCACGGCCTGATTAAGTGCATCTGTTGGTATGCACACGTTTTATAATGCTGTTATAAGCAAAGTCCTTTTTATCCACTTTTCGATCAGGTTATTTAGCGGCTAAACAGTTCAGCTGATGCATTTTCGCTCCAGGGTACCTGCTGTTCTTAGAGCATTACAGCTGTAAGTACTGTGCTATAACAAACTACCTGTTCTGCTGCCCTGATTTATACTCGCATTATGTGTAGCTGATTAGCGTACGCAGCTCAGTCTTCGGGATTGTGGCTTTGGCCAGTGGTGCCGCAGGACAGCCCGACTACAACTGAACCGAACTGAACATGTTCGGAATCCATCTCAACCTTTCTGACCATTGATCTCTCAAGAAACCACCAATCGAGCAGAGTTGAAGACCTAGGCAGATATGGCAATGTCACTTTGAGAGCTAAATGATTAACTCTGTATCGGAAGAGTCCAGAAAAGGGATGTTTTCAGTCGGGTTGCAAAAAAGCCTGTATGAAACATCCTATAGGTATTATTACATATTAACTTATACATACATATGTTCATGTCCTTGATGGAGCTCCTCCTGTCCTTATGTCCTAAAGGATCTTCTAGCAGTCCTTCACTGGTCCTCAGGAGTGCTGACTGCCCTCTCTTAAAGAGCTCCCAGCCCTTAAACACAGATGCTACAGTACAGTCAGAGTCCCTGCAGCTGGGCCCAGGTTATAGCTTTTGCTTATTGCGCAGAGGGCTAGCAGGTTCCCATATGTGTGCAAACCTACACAGTAATTCTAGAGCACTCGCGTGTGCATATCTGTGTGTGTCTGACTTTGCGACGTGTGCCTAAGCATGTGTGTGGCCCGGCGACACAGTGAAGTCCGCAGGTGAAAGAACCGTAAGTTTGTCACACAGTGTGATATTCAGTACACAAAGTGGCCATTTTCTTCTACAAAGAAGCTATGGCATGTTGCATTTCTGATTGGCCAAAATATGGCACAATTAGCATAAGATTTCAGATTCTCTGTATATTGCTTCTTCGCTACTGATTTAGACATGTATTTTTCAAGATGGCAGCCCTTTGTATCTCTCTTAAACACACCGGAGCCCATCATATGGCAACCGCCCTGTGACAGAAGCTTCAAAAATAAGGCTGCATTGAGTGGGATGGAAACAGGCCAAGAGGAGTCTTAAGCAGTCAGCGACAATGTTTAAATGATCCTCGTAATTGTGTAAAACGATGATATGTCTGTGTGTCAGCTTGACCATTTCAAAACCTTTCCTAAAGTCAGCCTAGTGTTCGCAGCAACCGTCCAGCACATCCGTGTAGTTTTTTATTTAATCGGAGGCGAACCTCATATGGCTTATCAATACCTCATTGACTTAACTAATCAACTTAATTAAATGAACTGGTGGTGAAAAATTTAATAAATACATGGAATGGCTGAGGTGCCCCTGAGGAGAGGTTTGGGAACTGAAGCCGTGTTCAACTAGATATCAGTAAATTCTTGGAAAACAAGAAATCTGTTTGTTTTTATTGCGTTCCTCTCAACTTTGCATATGTTCTGATGTTAAATTGTTTTTGTTTCTGAGCAAATACGTACTTACTACCCAGATAAATAACTGTAAACATTTTCTTTGACTGCCTAAGACTTTTGCACATTACTGTATGTCTGTAATGTGCCATTTGTCTCACTTGTATGTCACGTCTGCTAAATGTGTAAATAAGTGTAAATGTTATGCAGGACGGTAATAAAATGACCGGCCACAGAGCTGACTGGCATCCCGCGTTCGCGGCTGTTCAGATGACCGTCGCTGTTACCCACACCAGGGCAGCAAAGGACGCAGCAGGTGACATGGCAGTGAGAGAGAGAGAGAGAGGCCTGTCACACCTAGAAGGTCACAGCTTTGAAATCCCGGGCGTGGTACCGCCTCTCTGTCTCTGTGCTCAGTAATAGGCTACTTAAGTTAGCATAACATAAATGAATTAGCAGTGATAAAATGCATAGGAGTAATTATAGTAAAATCATGACTGAGTCATATGAACAGCGTTGTATAATTTCAAACTGCTGTTGAATGTTTATTGTTATTTCACACAACCATCTGGATTAGGACCTAGGATGTTTTTTCATTTTAAATTCAAAGTGCCCATAACCCAAAGTGACATCACCCACGAGGCCATGCAACACGGAACACGGGGAGTACCCTACCTTCAGCGCTTCTCTGGTCTAGCTGCCCAAATCTCAGCCATGCCTGCATAATTGGGAGCTAGTCAGCAGGCAACGTTTTTAATCATCTACACTCTGCCTGCAAAGGGTTCACCTTTCAAAGCCTGACACCGACAGCAATGGCCACCGAAACCAGCAAGATTCACGTCAGGTGCCGGTGAAGACACGGGTGGATCAGGGGCATCGCAGAGTCATGATCTTCTTCAGAGTGACATGGAAACACAACGTGCTGTAGGGGCTCATCACCGATTCAGAGGACGTCGCACCACTCCAGCCCCCATAGCTACCTCCCCAACACTTCAAGCAGGCCGGATGAGCACCAGGGAATCAGCAGGGAAACTGTTAAATGTGCTTTGACTGTAAGGTGGAGCCCTGCCTCAGGAACGTCAGTAGATGTTAATCACAGGACCCGTGTGGGATGAAATCAAAATGAAAACATTTTAATCAATTCCCAGCAGGCAACTGGTTTCGGACCCAGTATCCACTACGGATGGCACCTGTGGAGACGAACATATAATTCTAGTTCTAAAAGTTTTCAGTGTGATTACATGAGTCCTGAACTTTTTGTTTTATGAAATCAATTAAATTTTGTTGTGTTTCGCCCATCCATCCATCCATCCATCTCCAGAAAATTCTCATGGAGGCAGTCAAAGCACTTTGATTTCCAGAAGGTTCAAAGTCTGTCTGATCTGCTCCTGTTTGTCTTATGAAGAGTTTCTGCTTGGAAATCATGGAAAGACTCAGATTTAATATACTTTCCTATGTTGCCTGTTTGCACGTGTGCTCAAGTCACCCAGTGTTCTAGCTAGGCAACTCTTATAGTGACTTCTGGCATGGTCACACCATCCATCCATCCGTCTTCAGTCTGCATATCCTGGTCAAGGTCAGAGGGGAATTGTTTCAATTAAACAAGAGAATCATTAGATACTCTTAAAGTTAAAATTCCCCTTCTTGATAAGTGAAGCTGGTTGCTGTATGCTTGTTTTTTTTTCTTGTTTTCCAGAGTAAGAGCAGGCAGGGTGGGGGGGTGGTCAGA
>JAODKF010000040.1:17050987-17063015 GCA_026779585.1 Mormyrus proboscirostris
AGGTTAATGGACTGAATGCTGCTTCATTCTGGGCTGCTGTTGTTGGATGTTGGTGATATGAGTTCAGAGGTGGAAGAGTTAGGTCCAGAACGTATAAATCCAGACCAAGGTTTTGTTTCAGCCAATCAGTTTAGTACTCTATGACGGTGACACTTTATACTCAACTGGTTAGTTGAAACAAAACCTTGGTTTCGATTTGTGCTTTCTGGACTTGAAATTTCTATCTATGTGTGGGTTGGAGCTGCAGACCAGTGGGTACCATCTTGTATGTGACCTTTACTGGAGCAGATGTGAACACCACAGAATGCTAATCTGCACCAGAAATGCTTGCTTATTGTTTAGAAAGTCAGTATTCAGGCCTGCCATTGAACTGGTGAGTTTTGCAGGTTCTGCCTATTTACCTTCTGTACTTCTTAAGGGTGAAAAGGTGAGAGCAAAAATGAAAATAGTTTTTTTCTGGAGAAATCAAAAAGTCTTTCTTCCTCTAGAAGCAAACTGTTGTTTTTTACTGTGCTTGGGGGCAGTACCTTGCTCAGGGTACCTCAGTGGTGCCTTGCTGGTCAGGGACTCAAACCTGCAATCTTTTAATTACGAGTGCACTTCCCTAACCATTACGTCACCACCGCCCTCACCAATGTCTTTGTTGATGTTCTAGGACTCACGTGAAAAAAGTCATCACACTGAGAATGTGACAGTTAATGCCAACCAAAAAATGTCTTACCAGCCATGTCTGAACTGCATAACTGATGATGTTTGCGTTCCCATACACTCCCATAAAGCCATCTCACACATATACTACTTTGTAGTTAAGGTCCGATGCTTTTATCTGTCCCCAGTTTCTCACAGCACAGAGGGCCGCTCCCTCTGCCATTCCGTTTTTTACGATGCTCAGGTTACCATGGGAACTCTCTCAGAAGCTACTGATATAAGGTGTTTACAGAAAGAGGAACTTACTGTAGAAAGAGCGCTTCTGCCATTTACAGTGTTTGATAGGTGCATGTTTTTATCAACAGGAAGTTGCACGAAGTACATTTTAATCTTGAGCAAGGAACAGAAGTCATGGTTTGCAAAGGTGTTAATTAGGAACTGGAAAACTTTTTTAGATTCTTTCATAAAAAGAATATAAATCTGAATTCAGAAATATATATCCTTTGTACAAACGTTAAAAATGAAGTTGAGAAAAGTGGTTATGAAAGATGCATAGATTTTAAAGTCAAAGTAAAGTGACATCAAAAATGACTGAAAACAGTGAGGGGTATAGAATCAGATAAATAAGATATGAGGAAAGCAAGTTCTGATGTCTCTTTGCTGAGTGTCACTGTCATATCACTCTGGTCATATAATCATGACTCAAACAGCAGAGTATTGCAGAGGGGTAAACAAGGCACAAACGAAGAGTTCCAAACGAACAGGTTTCCTAACAAACATGGCATCCCGCCAGCGTCGATGCCTCAGCTCTGCAGAGCACGCGAGTCCTTCCAGTGCTAATGATCCAACCTTTCAGCTCTCTGCCTGGGCCTTAAAGCACCAAATGAGATCCTCTTCTCCACGGAGAAAACCAATTACTGAGAGACAATGGCCACAATGCTAAAAGGCTTGATGCATAGTGAGGGCCCTCGCTTCCAGACCCAAGAGTCTGAGCAGTCCACACCCCGTGAAACACACGCACATACTGAAAGCGCACTCTGAGGTGGGTGGGCTGAGTACAGTTGGGTCTACGGGGAGCACATCTGCACACTGTAAACACACATAAAAGTTTGGCTTTGGATGGATGGATGGACGGACAGATTGATTGATGGATGGAGATATCAGTGGTTTTTGTCACTATTACGCCTTCCTTAGTGATCTGCATGTGTGCATGTGCGTGGGCAAGATCACAGCTTGCTCTGACTGGACTGCCTGTCAAGGAACTCGATGCTTTTCAGATAATGAGCATCAAACACTGGATGCAAATAAAGACAGAGAGACAGAGATGAGGGTTGGATTGAGTGAGGCTGGTAGCTAAACATGATTAAAATGATATTGTAATCTGTTATGAATCATTTTCAGTTATTTTATTCAATTTAGTTCACTTTTATTTATAAGGCTCATTTTCACAACATTACGTTGCCTCAAAGCGATTTACAGCATCTCCGCCCAAAGCCCCCAGTGAGCAGCCAGAGGCGACAGTGGCAAGGAAAAACTCTCCAGTAGGAAGAAACCTTGGGAGGGACCAGACTCAGAGGGGAAGCCCATCCTCCAGGGGCCGGAAATTTTGCAATTTTATTTTGCAGTCTCAGCAAAGTTTGTCTAAATATTTACACAAATATGTAATAACAGGTGTGAATCTATCTAAAAGATTTTTAGAAGTACAAGCTCACGAAAGGCGCAAATATTACATATTGTAAAAAAATATTATATATGTGTCCTATAAATAGGCTTCTGCACATTGACAACATTTAATATGTAGTTCACTTATTTGGCTAAACGAAATTTGTCCTCTGCTGGCCCCTAGCGGCAAAACTACATAATTGCTAAAGATTACTACGCAATAGGAAAAAAAGCCTGCCTTTCAGAAAAAACCATGCGAACAGCAGACTGTCTCGTGCATCTGGGTAGGTCTTTGACGCAGCCTTGTACTTGGTCTCTATATGCAGCTCTGAATGCTTGTCCAACTCTGTCCAATCGGACTGACCCTGTGTCCAGGCAAAGATGGAGGCTATGAGAGGAGTGTAAGGGAACCCAACTTACTCTTGGTGTTTTCAGTGTTTTCAGCTGCAGTCTTGGGGTCCTTCAGCTAAGACTACTTAAAATCAATGATGACTCTTTAGCGCTGGGAATTAAAAACTCATTATTTCCTACTGTAGAGATCCACTAAATCTTTGTCATTCACTATTTATATGAGTTCCCTCATTGCCTGGTAGCACTTAAAAGGTACCTGCATGTTATGTCCTTAGTCCGCAATTAGTTGTTTTCTTTCATTTCTTTAGAGTTATGAGCAGGGGCGAACTGACAATAAAAAGCAACCTGGGAATTTGCTGTCAAGTAGCTCCAATTTGATATTTTACCATTTTTGTATATATTTTTCCAATTCCGGTCTTATATGCTATATAATGTTGCCGTTGAGGAAGAAAGATCATCACTCACAAGACCAGTTCGCACCTGGTTAGGAGCCACATCATCTTTGAAGGACCTGCCTTTTGCGTTCTGATAAGTGGTCACAGTCCAGAAGATCAAACCAGATTTTTTTCCCCTGCAGTGGCTCGGTTCACGTGCAACTCCAGTTAAGCCGCATGTTATAACTTCTTTTGTGATCAGATCTCCCCTGTGCAGGTAGCTCTCCAGAAATGAAAAGATGAGCTTCTCCTTAAGTCGCTCCCAAATCACCATTGTCATCTGGCCACCTTGCATTTTCACCACCGAACGTGTCTTCTTAGATATCTTTGAATCCTATCAAGAATGACATTTGAAAATGAGGAAAGGTAGCGCAGGAATAGCCATCATCTGATATGTCTGGTTTAGTTAATATAGATTGAATGGGTTAGTTCCAAAACCAGATTTCAAGGATTCAAGTTAATTTTACAACATACATTCCTTTTAAACGAGGTTATTCCATTAAAATGCTTATTTCGGCACCAGCACAGCTATTAAAGATAACAAAAAATTACTGCATATTTAATAGTAAACAAAATAAAAGTGTAATATTTGCATCACTTCAAATCGAGATAGACGGCATATTAACCTAGATTCAAGTAATTGCAGTGTTTAGTTCAAAAAGCAAAATAACAACGTACCTCAATGAATGAA
Source organism: Mormyrus proboscirostris (assembly GCA_026779585.1). Taxonomy (NCBI): domain Eukaryota; kingdom Metazoa; phylum Chordata; class Actinopteri; order Osteoglossiformes; family Mormyridae; genus Mormyrus; species Mormyrus proboscirostris. Next base: position 17,054,774 of record JAODKF010000040.1, read on the forward strand.
GTTAGTCAAATTATGTAACTCTGGTTCTCATTACCATATTTTCCGTTAACTCTCATACACACGATGTGTTTGAATTTGAGATCCTGTCATACCACCGTAGACCATGTAATTAAAGAAATTGTGCTTCTGGGAGTTAATGATTTGGGACTTGTAAGGTAAGCAGTTTTACTCCAGCTGAATCTTCTCAATCTTGACACTCTTCTCTAAGGACCAAAACCATTTCAAGTGGGCGTGGTGAGCGAGTCTGCTAGTTGAAGACGGTTAATTAACCAGTCAAGAGGAAGAAGCACGAAGCCATGCGGACGAGTGCCACCACCCCTCGTTTATCTCACTGGCGTGAAGAAAAGGGTGGCAGCGTGGCTCAGTGGGTGGCACTGGATCTGCAGTGTGCGCGTGGAGTTTGCGCGTTCTCACCATGCATTTCCCCTGGGTACCTGGGGCTCCTCCCACAGGCCAAAGACATTCATCAGAGTAACCGTTGTTTATAAATTTTCGTAGTTTATTACTGGGAGAGTGTGTGCCCTGCGATGGACTGGATGTCTGAAGGGAAAACGCGTATTTTGTTGCCTTTCACGCCAGGGGTATCTTAGAATTGTTTATCTGACCAAACTGTTTTAAATTGATTTATGTTTGGAGTTTCATGGTTCAACACAAGAAATGAAAAACTAATTAAAGTTTTGTATTATTAATGACACATTCAAAACAATGTTTCAGGTTAATTTGTTGTTTATATTTTAAATTGAATGTTTGTTGAACTTAATGAGATGTAAACAAGAATAACAGAAAAGTCCTGATACCATGTCAGGAGAGCCATCCCGAAAGTTAGCACTGATGTCGCAGCTCTTCACAGCTATCCCAATTGGGCTTGATCCATATATATTACGTATTTCACGTACTACCCACGACGAAGTACGTAATACTATAAGATAGGCCATTTTTTCATTAGATGGACTGAGTCCCATTTTAAACTACGAACTGGCGGTACTGAAGGGAGATCACAACTCGTACGTTTACGGCTGCATTCCCCTTTTATTTCATTATCAAGTACATAGGTCTGCCAGTGCCTTGACGTACGCAAAGCGTAAAGCAATTAAAGCCTCTCGAATTACTAAAGTGATTCACAGAAATGCAATTTGATATAGCCTAATTTAATGCATCTCATATGAAGCAGACAATTTACAAAAATAGCTCTTGAATCCCATAAATTTATCGATTTAATTACAGCATGTGTATCAATGCACATCAAGCGGCTAGAGGCATATAAACGTGATATTTATTATCAGACTAGAAAATATAGCAGTGAATAACTCGATTATCTAATAAAATATATTATGCAACAGAATTGTGCAATGAAGCAATCTAAATAATTTATCATTTAAACATGTGAAAGTTCAATATTCTGGCTTTTACCCATTCGTCCGTCAGCCATAACCGATTACCCAGCACAGGAATATTAGTTACTAAATATTATATTGGGAATAAGTTATAGTCTTATTGTAAACGGTTCCTATAGTTGTTGCTGTCCTTGTGGTCTCCCTGAGGCATGGAATGATTGTGGATAGTAAAAGCAAGGTACTGAAAATTGGGGGTCACTGTGGGGGGTGTGTTTAAGGGGGGATTTTGCTGGTTTTAACTTTTAATTGGATTTGGTTAGAGTTACGGTTGTGCATGTTTATAAGGCGTGGCTGTGACGGAGAGCAGAGCTAAATGGACTGGCCTATTAGTGAAATGATACGATATAATTCTTCTATTAAATATTACTGTGCACTTCCGTGGTATGCTCGTTAAAAAAAATGTGTGTTTAACCCCGATATCTGTCATAAACTAAAATGGTGTTCATATTAAATCCCATAAAGCTGTTAAGACCGCTTCATGCACAGCTGAGGAATGCGCCATAATGATGACAGTGAACTTTATTTCCTATGCACACTGGCACAGGGTAACAATACGGATGCATGCCGTGTAAGCCATCTATCCACGCCCGCGGGAATGTGACACGACGTCGGCTGGAGGTAGCAGAAGAAACTAGGCGACACGACTCACAGACAACGAGAGGGAAGGGGGGAGTGAGGAGGAGGAGGAGAGAGAGAAGGGGAGAGCGAGGCAGTGAGGAGGAGAGAGAGAATGGGAGCGCGCTGAACTGCCCTCCAGGAGAACATCGCTACTGGAGACAGCAGCATCAGCACCAGAGACGCGAGCACCCGCGCTTCCAGAATAACTTTCGTATGCAAGGAAATAAAGTACACGTTTGACATAAAAACACTCAGGTTACGCTTACGATCTCTCGACTCAAGTCGAGGCTAAGTTGTGGGTCTTAGACCTGACTTTCAAGGTTCCCTTTGAAGGATGTGGTGATAACTCCGGCCTCAAAGTGGAGCCCCGAGTGTCTCGGATCAGCGCGCTCCTCCAGGGGCTCGGAGGCGCGCCTGGCACCTCTCGGTTCTTGCCCGGATTCGGGTCCGAGTCTGAGGCGACAGGTTCGGGGCGCCGAGCCAGGAGAACGCCCTCCACTCGGACCAGGATGCCGGTCATGAGAGGTCTGCTAGCCCCACAGAATACCTTCCTCGACACCATAGCCACCCGCTTCGATGGCACCCGTAAGTAACCGCAGCTGTATAAGCATATTATAGACCTTTTGTAGGCGTCGCTCAGGTAGATGAATTTGCATGTGATGGAACAGGTAACCTGCAGCTCTTGTGTGCCGAGTTTCGGTAACACTCTCCTGGCGCAGTGACAGTTAATCTGGTTTATATTTGGTGATGTCGCTTTGGTTAGGAAGACAGCAGTATTCCTGAAATACCTATGTGCAAACGTAAACTGCTTCATTGTTATCATATACATAACGTGTTTTTTTAAAATATATACGTCCTTTTTAGATATCGACAATTTATATAGAGTATTTTTTATTAATGGATAGATGACAAAAGTAATTTCAAACGACTTTTTAAGAAGGTATTGTTGCTATACTCTGGGCGGTACCGCTTCGGTGCTCCCCTGTCAGCAGAGTGCTCACCCCCCCCCCCCCCTCCGCCCGGATAGCTATGGCTGTAAGTAAGTACATGGATAAGGACCTGCAGCTGGTTTCCTGATAACAGATTGCCTCGTTAATCTTATTGTAATGTACCACAACACGACCATGTAAGACGCAATGGGTGTGACTCTGTTGAGAAAGGCGCTACATATATATATTTTTTTTAATACAATGAATTAAACCAAAAGGACATTCTAGCTAACTGATGCGGTGGAGGTTTCGTTTTAATTTCCTTTACTCTGCAAAATGTTATAGGCCTATTTAAGTATCATGCATAGAAGTTTTGGTAGATTTTAATGTTTTCAGATCTATAATTCGTATAGGGTCTGGTGCACAGATGGCCGTGTTACTAAAGACTGGCGTAGATGTACCATGGCTGTAGTCAGATGAGTTTTAAGCAAGTCGGACATTTCTCTGGCAGTTAAAGCGCGCTGACATTGACTGGGCCCTGCGGATTACAGCCAGTTTCACTGCAGTCAATGACAGCTGGAAAAAAACAAGGCATCACGGGGCAGTGTTTGCATCTTAATATTAAGTTGTGACTCACAATCACTGTTAAATATCAGCAGTGCGTCTCTTTTCTCTTTTTAAAATGTCCTTTTCCTGGCAGTAGTCATGCTGTCAAGCGTCCCACTCGCGGCAGGAGTTTTAACCCTTTAACGTCTGGGTGTTAACCTTAAAGACCGAAATGCCTTATTTAATGCGTAAACATTCTGGTTTTTAGAACAAGACCATACAATGTGCTTATTACGCTTAAGATCCGCTTGAGAAATCATTGATATACTAAAGAGCGATCGATTCATTTCAAGTGTCCTTTATCTCCTTAATTGACGGGGTTTATCTATACTTGAACCTTTGTATATTTCCATGCCATATATATATATACAATATTAATTAACCATGCCAGTCCAAGACTGTGGTCCGCTGAAGGTGGGCGTCCGCCATTGTGAAAAGCAGAGTGAACCAAATAAATGGCTACAATTAATTCATAGGCTCAAATATTTGTGCGTTTTCATAGCATTTCAAGGCAAAGCGTTCCTTTTCCACTATCTGGTCCTATTCTAATAACGGAGAAAATTGTGTTTTAGTTACTTATTTATCCTTATGTTATGCAGGAATACATCAAACATTTTCACCGAAACGCAACACTTTAGTGTTGCCCTGCTGTCTCAGACACAGCGATTTAGAAAAGTGTTTAATGCCGCGTCAGCTGTCTTCACCATCGCACCGACACGGCAGCTCACACGAATGGCTCCTGATTCAATCCCCCTGCAATCCCACCGCTGCGCATTAGCCGGCTGCATGTCACCCAGCCGCAGTGCACAGGAGCGGAGCAGCGAAGCTCAGTTCATCGCCGATGGGACCGAATCAGCCCAGTGGGCCCCACAGACATGACATCGGCCGAAGCACCTGCCAGTAATATCACCGTGATCCGATTTCAGCACCATCATCTTTATCCCTTTGTCACATTAACATATCATCTGAAGCAAAAACTGCAGTAATTACATACCATGACTAAAATTATGCTCAATCATTATAATTAACTTCCTTTGATGTGAACAAGCCTTAGCCCCCTGCACGTTCGATTATTTAGTGCCGAAAAAGTAACTGGCGCTCAGTTAAGAATCTTATTGTGCAGATTTTCATTAATTCATTTAGCTGTCAATTCACACGTAGGGGCGTGTAGTGGGCACAGTTTACCCACATTCCAAGCACATAACTTCAATTTCATGCGTCAGGTTGGAATTATGCTGTTAGAAATCTTTTCCCTTTTTGGTGTAACACGCAGTGGAAAAGGTGCAATTATAAATACACAGGATGAATGCGTTTTGGACCAGGATTTCAGCCCAATGGACTCCTGCCTTGTGGGACGCCTCCTTTCCCAGCCACTCGTCTTTGTTCTGCTCCGGAGGAGGCTGTCAGCCATCGCTGTCGTCCCATTTGAAGTGCTTTGATCTGATGTGATCCGTTTCTGTTTCCTCGCTTCCCTGCCTGTTTATTGTTCGTTGCATTTTCAGCCACGAGGCTGGATGTTCGTCACCTCAGCCGAATCGGTCCCCAGATATGGGGGACGGAAAACAGCCGAGCCGCTGGGCTCTAGGGCGGCTCAGAGTGTATGGATCATCTCCACCTCTTTTCAATGCTATCACGCCGAAGCTACTCTGCCCTCTTTGCTTCGTGGAACAAACACAACAGAATAACCTCGGTGCTTGCGGAGGTTTTACGGAAGCTGGTTTATTTTTATTAGTTGTCTGGCAGCTGCTTTAAGCTGAAGCCGAAACAGAACTAGTTGCCCCATTAGTCATGAATTTAGTGTGTTTTTGGAGTTCAGCTGATGGTCTCCACAGCACGTACAGCCCCCTGCTGTAAGGGTGGTGGTCGAGCTGATCTTAAAATGAGAGCTATGGAGCTGTGTGACCTTCTGTCCGCCAGGGGGTCCCTGCAGGCTGCTTTTATATGTTTTTATCTTAGGTGATGATGTAAATGAATATGGTTACTTTTAAAGCATTGGTAAGCGATCTGTGTTGCATGCGCAATGTGCAGCTGGACCTGGCTGCCGCTTAATTCAGTGTCACGCTGCTCAGCTTATTAATCTGCTTCACAGGCTCCTTGATGCGATTCGCTTTCTCCTTAAAGCCAGACACAAACTTGCAGGTTCACAGTGCTGAATGCAGTTTTTCAGTGTCACCTGGTCTCCTTAAGCCGCATCTGCATGTCCGTGATGGTGGAAATGGTCACCCAGCAGACAAGTCAATCATTTCTCAGCTCCCGGAGAATGGACCTTTCTTTCCGTAATGGCTAACGGTGAGATAATCAGTGTTCAAACAGGATGCTCTGCTTGTCGTTTTGTGTTCAGCAACCTGTGGAATATATCTACCTCCAACCTGTTGTCACCTTCTGCATGACCCTCCTGTCTCCTCCTTCACGTGGCCCTGATGGGCCACACCTGGTACTTGTTGCCCTGCATTAGTCTATGCATATAGTATAGTACTTGTCTGTCACGTCCTCACTAGTCTGGTCATTGACATCGTACAGTACAGTCTTGTTGCTGGTGCCCAGTCCTCCCGTTTTGATCCCCTGTCTTCCCATTTATTTCTAATCTTTGTTTCTCCACCATGTCTGCCCCCTGAGATCCCTTGTCCCGGGGGCCGTGTTTCCTGTACAGCATAGCAACCTGTGCAGTGCAGCAACCTCTATAGTATAGCAACCTGTTTAGTACACAGAGTAACAGCCTGTTTAGTAAAGTGATTAATTGTCATTGCTGATATACCACAGCACACAGTGCACAACAACTAAATGTGTCCTCTGCATTTAACCCAAATGACGTCGTGACATAGCAGGGGGCAGCTAATTCAGCGCCCGGGGAGCAGTGCTTGGGGGTGGTACCTTGCTCAGGGTACCTCAGTGGTGCCTTGCCGGTCAGGGATTCGAACCAGCAACCTTTCAATCACAAGGCCACAGTATACCAAGTAAACCAAAATAAGCCAAAAATATCATCAAATACAACACATATTGCCAATGTGTGTTTAAAAGAAGGATGTTCCATTCTGTAGTGTGTATGAAAAAAAAGTATTTTTATGGTTTTTGAATCACAAGCTCAGTTTCAAGGAGAGGATGGGGAATTTCAGGGAGGTGGGGGAGTCTGTATGAGATGCTTTTCCCTGCTACTCGACTAACGGTGAGGCTCTGTGCTCATACGGGTCCCATTTAACTGGAATCTCTTAGAAATGCGACGGGCCAGTGTGCAGTTAGGGATACATTACAGCAGTTTACAGACACTTTGAAGAAGATTAAATACAAAGCAGCGTTGCGGGTATGAAAAAGCAGGTGTCAAATCAGGGATGCTTCTCCTGGCCGGTGTGGTGTAGCTTTTAAAGGCCATCATTTTCCCTCCGTGTGACAGGCTTATTCCAGACCCTGTCCTATGCACCTGCTGAGGGTGAGGCGGGGATGGGACTGGGTGTCGATGCATGTAAAATTCACCCAGAGCCTCAAGTGTGCCGGGCAAAGAGAGAAAAACCTCATTAGAGGAAGAATGAATGCGGTAGACAGGGTAGATGCGACAAGTCGGATGAGCTGAGCTGTCTGCTGATGCGGGAGCCACCAACATCCAGGCTTGTTGTGGAGCTGAACAAGCAGAGGTTAATATTCTGGTAACGAGTAGAGAGTGTGGCCAGCCTGGAGTGCAGGAACATGGGGGATGGAGCGGGTTCATCCTGGGGAAGACGGTAAGCTCGAGTATGTAAACAGCTCAGGTTTAGAAGTGGACATGGAGGAATCGAGCACTTAATCGACGTGGGGCTCTAGAGGTTTGGTGAACAAACAGTCCTGTCTCTCTGCCTCCCAGGTTTCGGTCTGCTGTCTCTGCTGCTCTGTCTTGGTAGGATGGTCCCTCAGTTCCGGGTTTTACTGCCGAGCTGTTTATAAACCTCAGCTAGCGCTGCCATCGCTCGCAGTAATTGCACACGGCAGTCCAACAGGACATGAAGTCGCCAGCAGGACGTACACACAGATGACAGATCGTCGGTACCGTGTTTTTATTTTATGTAACCCAAAGCGGGGAGAGCTCAAAGAGCAGAGGGCCGCGCTGTTTCCTCACACTTAAGGGCTTCCTTTGTGCTCTACCACTGTTGCCAGTTTCCCTGTGATTCTGCTGTGCTGCTGTCGAGGTGCCAGGAAAGTATAAGACAGAAAAAGTTCGCCTATCAATGCCGGATGAAGTACAAGAATTATAACATGTACTGTATGTGTACTTGTACCTGACAGCAGGACTGGGGCATCTTTTTTCACAGATTATAAGTAAATATTACACCCAGTCTTTATTTAACTAATGTTTAACTGGTGTTTACTATCGTATTATTCAAACACTAATCCCAGGACCACTGCACCTCCCCATCTCTCCGTCAGTCCACATGAGATGCCTGGTATCTCTGAGTGACGAGGAGCGACGCTCCCCACGCCCCAGTCGTGCGGGGATCTGAGGCCAAGGCTGGCTGTACTGCCAGGCCGACATGACAGCAAATTGTCACTCAGAATCAATGATGGGAAATTGTGAGTTTTTTCAAGCAGAGCGTCATGCATATGGCTGACCAGTACATTTCCCTGATTTGGGGGGGGGGTCGAGGCGAATAGATTTTCTCATTTGGGGGAGTCACCCTCAGTAGAGTTTGTGTGATTACCGGTCGTCGAAAAGGGGCACTTAGAAGTTCA
>JAODKF010000040.1:17065926-17093714 GCA_026779585.1 Mormyrus proboscirostris
GGGGGCGAGTTTGCTGGATGAAGCCAATGAAGGATGTGGTCTGCAAGAGGAACGACAGACAGCCCTGTGCACATCGTTATCCTGCTTCTCCTTACGCTAATGATTCCTCTCACTGACCAAGCCTGTTTTTCATAATGTAACCAGAGCACAGAAAAGGACCTACAAAATAAGCCGAATATAAAAGTCAGCCATACGTCTGCAGATCTCCATGCGGAAAATACTTTTTCCAATGCTGATAATATGAGGAGGCTTCACATGCTGCAAGTAAGTCAGTCTAAGCCTGGTGGAGCATTTCCTCACTGGCAACTCGGGGGCAGATTACATTTTCGAGTGGTGAACTCCATTCATCCATTTTCCATACTCACTTGTCCTATCATTTGTCAAAACGTCCTCTCATTGATAAGCACAAGAAAAGCTAATAGGTTTAATTTTAAAAATGAAGTCTAAGAGTAAGCATTAAAAAAAACACTGCGTTTGATTAACAGAGAAGAGGAAGAGAGGAGGAGATGTGTCACACTGCAGATTCTGCTTCACCTTGCTCTTGTGTCTGTCTCTATAATAGGTGTCTAATCCTGTCTGTAAATGTAAGCTTGCCGATTTCTGTGGGTGGGTGATCGCTGCGGGTGCAGCGTGTTCCAGGAGAACGGTAACGCTGCGTATTTTTGTCCACTGCCACACCCCACCCTCCAGGGGCCCGGCACTGCTCCTGCTCTGGGGGCCCGACCCTGGACCTTGGCTCTATGGCTGGGGCAGCGTGGTTCCCCCAGGCTTTCGAAATGCCACTCGCCTCTCATAAGCTCAGGTAGAGGCTGACTGCCAGGCAGCGTCAACTTGAGAAACACATCTGCAGAGCCTCGGGGCGCGGATGGAGTGTAAGGACGCGTGGAACATAGTCTCCTCAGACCCCTGGGCTGGGGGCGGCAAGGTTAAGCTTCTGTGCCTATAACAGTAAAGGTCGTTAGTTCAAACCTCAGCAGAATAGTCACTTCTCTGTTGGACCCTTCAGCAAGGCCCTTAGCCCTGTGAAATGCTCAAGCGGCGGTTAAAAAAACCGCCTGACCCTGTGCTCTTACCTCTAGCTTTGCTCTCAGCTGTGTTTGTGTGTGTATGTTTCAAAGGGAGAGCAAGATGGGGTATGTGAAAAGAAGCACTCTGCACCTGAACTGAAACCTGTGCAGATGGCAAATAAAAGATCATTTAGACAGGTGTCCTAGAAAATGACACTATATAACCACTGTGTGTAACTGTCTTAGCTGGGTGCGGTCAGTTACCTTTTCCACATAGGTCAGCCTGTGAAGTTGACCCGGTAAATGGGTTCTGTTAAAACTCCAGAACATATGCACTCTGTCCACTTCATTAGCTACACCTAGCCAGTACCGGGTAGGGCCCACTTGTACCTCCAGAACTGCTTGGAGGTCATTCATCCTGCACGCCGCGATTGTACGTAGCTGGTATTTTTTGCCCTCCTGCCCTTCCTGTTAGATTTAATGGCTGGCCGTTCTCCTTTGCTCGCGCTCAATAACAAGGTGTTTTTGGCGACAGAAATGCCATTGACTGAATATTTATCACACCATTCTCTGTAAACTCGAGATACGGTAGCGTGTGAAGAATCCCAGAAGGCTCTTTCTGAGACGCTGGAACAGCCGCGTCTGGCACCAATAATCACACCGTGTTTAAAATCGCTTTGGTGTCGCTAATGCTTAGCCGCACAGTAACCGAGCCTCTTGACCCAGTCTGCTGGCTGCATATATTGCGTTTTGGCTCTGTGATTTCCTGTTTGGAGAAGCAGACTGTTCGCATTAACAAGCAGGTGTGCTTTGTAAGGTGGCCACTGAGCGTACTTCAGCAGTCTCTCAGACGCTCAGTCATGCAAAGTCCCCAACATGAATTTAACATACAGCTATGGAAATGCATGCTCTACTGCCAACACCCGAGGATTTACACTGGAACGCACACTGAAATGCATGCACATCAGGCAGGACTCCACCCCACACACAGTACACACAGAGGGCACTGTGAGTCACATTATCAGCGCGTACTGAGCCCTCAGCTTAAAACCTCATGATGCGATTTTTGCTTGAAAAGTCCTGAAATAGCACGGTAATGTGGTGCGTTCAGCAGACAGCGCTCAGAGGGATGCACTCATTCTGGCACAGAACTTGGCACTGCACAGCCATGAGTGGGTTTCTGTATCATTATCGGGGCTGCAGCCATGTTCTGACACCAGACAGGTGACTCTTCTTTTCCAGCACCCCCCCCGCCGACTGCAGCAGGCTCCATTCCCCTTTGGAGGGGTTGCAGTTATAGAAATAGAGAGATGATTTCATGTTGCAGCCAATTAAATCGTTTCTCCTGGTTCTATGAACAACATGCTGCTGTTCTTTGTTTTTTTTTTTTCTTTTTTTTTCCACAAAATTAAAACCCACACAGGAAGTGGGAAAAATGATTTCTTATGCCTCAAATACTTAAATGTGTGGCAAATTCTTTTGTTTAAAATGGTTGAATGTCGTGATCTAAGTCAGCTGACTGTAGTCCTATTTTAGAGTTGCGTGTGTTAATTTTGACAGTCAAACTGCTCTCCTGCTGTATTGGATCATATCTGTACATTCTCTGATATTGATTTTCTCATGATTGATTTATCTGTAATTCATTTTATATGCTTTATATACATATATTATTAATGTCAACTGCTGGCCCCTGAACAGTTGGATTCATCTCAGGTATCTGAGTGAACCCAGAGGCTGTCCAAGCTTCTGAAAGCATGTCGGAGTGACGTGGGGCCACTTAGCATCCTTTAGGTTCTACTGATGTTTATCTTATTTTAATTTTACCTTGATTAAACATCATGTCTGTGAATCAGATCGCCAAGGGCAAGCGCAGGGAGAAGAGCAGTCAGCCAGCAGTGATGCTTCATAGTCGACTGCTAGGTACCAAATTAAGAAAGCACCTGCTCGCTGAGACCAACAAGATTTTCTAGTCAGTCGAAGAGGATGTGTGGATTTCTGATGTGAAAAGTGGGCTGAAACACAAGAACGGGCAGAGGAAGTCAGCGGAGAGAAGTCATTTATTGCCAAGTGCACTTTGAGGGCTGTGGTATCTGAATCCTGGCTGGCACCTGTAATTCGTGCTTCAGCAAGTATCATACTTTCATTATGAGATGACACACAGCTTCTGACATTGTTCTGCATTCAGATGTTCCAGAGGCCTATAACTAGACATAGAGCCAGTTCAGGATTCTCTAGTAGGATCTTTATGGTTGGTGTCTGAAGAGACCTGGGAACGTGTCCAGTCAATAATCTATCTTCTGACCACTAATCTATTGCAAGGCCAAGATCCTGGTGTAGACAGCATAGGGCACAAGATGGGACGTCCTAGATGTGTTGTCAATCCATCTTAAGGAAATCACCCACTATGGGCAGTTTATGACAGCCAGTTTGCTTAAGGCAGGGCTGCCTAACCTTGCTCCTAAAGATCCACCATCCTAGAGAGCTTAGTAACAGCCCTAATTTAACACACCTGGTACAGATGATCAGGCCCCTCAGTAGAATCTCAGTATTAGAACCAGGGGGTTATTCCATGAAAGTAGCTAAAGAAAGGCAGACTTTCCCAAAAAAGTCAGACTCAAACTAATGCCATCTCTTAGCCTCATGTTGTTCCACTAACGCAGCTCCGCTTTAATCAAGGCTCATAAAAGACAGACTTGTAGTCTCACTTAGTCTCACTTAGTGTGCACACCCGAGATATTTAAGAAGCCCAGATGAATGGATGAACGATGGATCGATCAAATGAGTCGGAAAGCGTGTAAAACGAGAGCAGTGTTTTTTTCTGCCGCAGAACCAACGCTGCTGATGGAGCTGTATGAAAAATACAAAGATATAATTTCTAAAAAAGGAAACACCGTGGCCTTAAATAAAGCCAGAGAGGCGGCTTGGCAAAGAATCACAGACAGACTAAATGTGTAAGTTATGTAAATGCTGCAAGTACCTAATATAGTGGTAAAGTGGTTTATGCTGTCACCTTACACTGTGAAAGTTCCTGGGTCGATCCCCATAGCCAATGGGAAACTCTCTGGGTTGAGTTCACATGTCGTTCTTATTGTAAAATGCTATTCTGTATTATCTGATGTCCGTAAAATGCTTGCAATCGCATCCATGTGAAATTTTCTGCACAAATAACCGTATTTTGTCTTTGCTTTTTACTAATAAACTTTCAAAGTAGACTATGACTAAACAAAATATAAATATATCTCTCTGTTCATATTATTTGAACTGATTTTTTTTTCAGGTTCAGTCATTGCATTTCATGTTTGACCTTTGTAATATGGGTATACTTTTATTTTAATTATTTTGGAATTAATTGGAATACTGAGACTTGATTTTTATAGGCTTTATTATACTGTATTGATTATGTTACAATCTCAGCTCTGTTCTCCTTATTATGGAAATATCGTGCAGAGGATTACTTCAGGAAAGATGGTTTTTATTCTCTGCTTGCCTTGATTTTACTCACAGCACCGAGTACAGGATTCCATTTTTTAATATACGTACAGACGCTTCTCTACTTACGAAGAGATACGTTTCGAATGGCCGTTCATAACTTGAAATGTTCGTAAGTTGTTATTCAACATCATTTTAAGAGTATACGCAAGTACAAAGAACTAGGATGCTGGATACTAGGAGTACGCACGATACGCTGCTGCGCGGCGGGAGTAGCGGCCAGAAGTCGTACAAGGCAGAATTGGTGCGCAGAAAAAAACAATTGATGTCGCAGACAGGAAACAGGAGCCTAATGAACACAATTTGAACTTACAGTCCTCTTCGTTTGTATGTCTGAAAGTTCATAAATAGAGGATAATCTGTATATACAAGACTCACTCTCCCGCTAACTCAAACGAAAACGTCACTTGTAATAAACTCGAACACAAAGATTATGGTCATAAAATCAAATATATTGGGGAATGTCATTTTGGTACATTACACCTTACAGGTGAACAAAATAATTCAATCAGATAATGTAGAATATTGTCACAGATGAGGACACATAATTCAACAGATTACATGACGTGAGTAGTGAGATCGCGGAATTTCATCCTGTGTAATGATCTTTTGGGAATCTGTTCCCACACGTTGGATGTCTTTGAGACAGCGTTTAACTAAGCGAGACAGTTAACCTGGTTCGGAGCAGACTATTTCACTTGCCTAAGTTACCATGGTAGCTCAGTGGGGATTCATTTAAGACACGTTGGTGGAACGGAATTCCCACTTAAATGAGCCAGACTTGTCAAAATAAGTCAGACTTTCCCTTAACACCCCCCAGCTTAGCTTCTACACAGGAGCAGAGTTGAGCAGCCCTGGCCTCACCTGATGTTTTGCACTGGGGGAAAAACTTATGCAACGTGAGGAAAACATAGAATCACCATACAAGCAGAGCAGGTTGTGGCAGAAAATAATGATTTAAGCATGTCGTCTGTCATGAGTTTTCCTATTAAGCAGTAGCTGCTTCATCTGCTTTGTAGCCATGGGATCCAGTAGACAAGTAGATGGTTTAGAATTGGTGACTAGCCTCGCCAGTTTACTTGGGATGAGAACAGCAAATGAGTCAGTGAGTTGCAGCCTTTTTTTGGATGCATTGCAGACCTGCTGGTTTCAGTAAAACACTGGGCCCTGAGGTCAGGAAGAGGCCAGATGATGAGTAGACCATGGCTTTGTCTTTGTGCTCGTTGTCCACTTCCTGAATCTCACTCATCCATCCGTTCATCTATCCATCCATCCATTTTCTGTGACCGTTTGAACTATTCAGGGTCATGGGGGTTCCAGCACATATCCCAGAGGCTACAGGCAGAACTCAGTGAATTCCTCTTTTTAAAACTCTGCAAAACAAAAAATCTGGGAGGTATTACACTCCTTTTCCTGGAAGCCACACTCCCCCATCTTCTGTGTCTGTTCCTGTTCCATTATTCCTGTTCCCTTCCCTCCCTCTCTCTGTCCCCCGTCGCCCACACGGTTCCCTCAGGTCTTCTTTCTCGATAATAAGTGTGCAGAATCAGAGGGTTGTCTCTTTCAGGTAGATGCTGTCAACAGGCTGACTTTCCCTCCTGTTGGCATTTGAATTCTCCATTGTGTCCATGAAAAGTCCTTGGAGCTGAAATTTGAACGTCCTCTATATACTGTAGATGTACCTTGGACACATTCGACAGACACGGCCTTGTATCCATAGTGTGTCCCTTTAAGATGTAACAATTTCAACTTTCAAACATCTCACCACAAAAAAGCCTCAGAGGGCCCCGAGGTCTACCAACTTGTTCCTAAAACATTATCAATAAATGATCACATATAATATTCAAATCATCAGTGAGTCACTGATCAAATATTTATTTAGCTGAATATTTAGTACCTTGTGGCTTCTAATACTTCAGCCTAGTCCAGTCTAGTTCCTTCTAGTTTTAGAAACTAAAACGTCATTGTGTTTTTTTGAGATGTCAATCCATTTATTCCAACTGTAAACATAACACATTGTCACCAATTGTCTGGGACAGAGAGAGACAGAAAATGGATTGAAACACAAACAGGCACAAACTGGTGTCAGTTGCTTCAGTGCTGTGTGATTGTTGCATGGTTTCTTTGATTGTGATGCATTTTTGTACTTGCTTAGCCTTGCCTGTATGGCCAAGCTGTGTAGATCTCCATCAGTGCTGCACTGAAGCACCACGCAGGAGCTGTGCATCGCTCGAAGCACTGGAAACAGCCTGAGTATCTGTTCTGAATACAGGCAGATCTGAAGTGACCCAATAGTCTGTCAGTGTAGAGTAGGGCAAGGTACAGGTCATCGTTTGTAATGATTTTAGGTGCAATGGAAAGCCCTTCCCACTGCTATCAATGTAATAGCTCCAGTTCTTTGGATTTAAAAGTGATGAAAGAATAACATGTGCATGCAGTATGTTCATCATGCAATATAAAATGTATAACTGCTGTTTATTTAGCCCCTTTTGTTTATAACACAGACCCCAAGTGAGTTTTAAAGATGCTAACAGTTTTGTTTCCTACAAATGACACGACTGCAAACGTTACATCGATTTTCGGAAGGCCCGTTCGTGTGAGTTTCTCATTGCTGCTCCTTTATTGCTGCCAGCAAAGTTCACGTTCTATTACAAACACAATTGTTTGCTTTCCCTCTGTCCCTGACGGATGAGAGCAATTTTCTGAGAAGTTCAGCATAACGGTGTGACTGTTTTCAGGCCAGCTGCAGTTCGGCTGATAAAGTGCTGGATAAAAGACTAAGGGCTTTAAAGTGCAGCCATCTGAAATTGTGCCGCCACCTAGTTAGACCCAGAGGCTTGTGCATCATCAGGATCACTGCTCAAAGAGGTGACATCTGCAATACTCTATCTTGAATAAGCAATATGACAAGTCATCGCTCCCCCGTCTCCAGGTGCTACAAGATGCCAGTGATGTCTCTCACCAGTGACATTTCTTTGGCACCGAGTTGAAGAAATGTGAATGAAATGACAATTGGGCCCTTTATTCTTAATCAAACTTTTAGGCCCTATTGCCATGATAGGTAAAGTAAGTAATAGCTGTGAAAAGAGATTCCTGTATCAGCAGACTGAGAGGTCATCATGCAACCTTTTGTACTGGAGGTTTGTAGGAAAAGAAAAAAATCTTGTTCTGCCCTGGGAATTTGCCATGTTATCAACATCTGTATCTGTGACACAAAACTATCCGGGGAGCATCAGCTCACAGTGTGTGACCGACATAGACAGCTGCCATCTTTTAACCATCACCATGAAGAAAGAACTAAAATAGAAAGGAGTCCTAAACACAGCAAGACAAAGGATGGCCGGCAGGTGAGGTCTCGGATGTGAGACGCCAGTAACAGAAGGAATGGCAGCTCCAATGCAGGCAGAGTGTCATCATGCTTTCAGACTATTTGGCGGAGCTTTTATGCATCCCAGCTAAAATAATGGTTTAACTGGGAGTGGACTATAAATAACTCAGATAAGCAGCCGCAACATACTGCACCTAACCCTAACCCTAACCCCAACCCTAACCCCAACCAATCTCCCCAGAGCTGCGGGTCTAGGCTATACAGCTTATGAAAGCTTCCTGTGTGAGGCCAGAGGTTCAGACACTAACACAGAGACCATCTTCCTTTGATTAGTTGATACTCTTATCCAGGGCAGTCTTTAGAGCTTGACATTCTTTAAATTTTTTACAAATAAAGTTCAGATAATTTGGTTTGGATACCTTGCTCAGTTGTTTAGATAATATATATATAGGTCATTTATGAATTAAAGCCTGCAGTTTCTGGTGAAATCTGCACTTTATTGATCCTGATGATGTCCTTATTCCTAAAAGTGCTTCACTAGTTAGGAGGCCATTGAAGGTGAGTGCAACAATGTAAAGACACATCTGCACACATCACCTCTCCTCAGCTGTGAAGTGGTGTTCTCTGTCGGCTGGCGGCATTTCAATACCTCAAATTAAAGACTTCACACAACTTCATGGCATAATATATTGATCCGTCTTCTCACAGCTCTTGCGCTGAATGTACTAACAACAACCCAAAAGTCCGCCGAAGCCTTTGTCTCCATAGCAACACAGGAACACACCGTATGTTCCTGTTGCCAAGCAACGTAACCTGATATATCCCAGGCACAAACTGCTGACAGTAAATAAGAGAGACAGAGACACCTTCTCGTACTGAAATCCACAGGGAGCATCAAAAGACAGCAGCTGGGTTTGTGGGCATTTGTGTGAAGATGAGTGTCATGGGGTTGCCGTGAGTGTAGCTGGCACAAAGTTCACTCTCCTAATCATCTTCGCTATCATCATCATTATTATTATGGCTTTGGTGGTGGAGATGCAGTCCCAAGTCCTGACTTTCATTCTTCACTAGTATTAATGACCTGGTTCCGTCTCCTGTAGAATCAGGGCCACACAGTCCTGCATATCATCCTCCTCTAACGGCTGGAGAGTGATCTGTGACTCCGCCCATCAGCTTAACAGTTAACATGCCAAAAACAGATTCTTACACTACAGTTGCCCATTGTGGGGGAGGTGTGACACGATCCATCTCCAGGGGCTGGAGAAGGCACCAGCATAGAGAGGGTGGGGGAGCTCTGAGGGATGCAACAGCCCCCCCGCCCCACTTAAACTCTGCTGTGATTAGTATCACCACAATCCTGTCAACACCACAGTCCTTGGAATCTATTTGTGTCGCACTCAATGTTTTTTTTGTACAGTATCTAATTGCTCTATGGCTTGTTTCAAATCAGCAATTGCCACATGTTTTTTTCTTAATGGCTACAAATAGTCCACAGGCTTCTCAATTTATGTCATGTTTTATTTATATTTTATGTTCGCCACAATGTGATGAACACCTGTTTTTTTTTTACATTGTGGGGACCATTTTTCAGGTCCCCACAAAGATCTGTGAATGCAATCAAAAAACTAAAAATGTCTCGTATTTGGTTTGGTTACTTACGGTTAAGGTTAGGGCTGGGTAGGGGTTAAGATCGTCATGTTGGGATTAGAGATTTCCCCACAGAAATGAATGGAAAGTCCCCACAAAGATATAATTACAAACCTGTGTGTGTGTGTGTGTGAGAGAGAGAGAGAGAGAAGGATAATGCTTCACATTCCTAGTTCCAAAATGCTCTTTACCTCTGCAGTCTTACCTTGATGTGAATGGTACGCTAAACTGGTAATTTACGGATATGTTAAGTCATACCCTTCTATCTTTATGGAACCATGTGAAGGTCAGCATATTAGCATATGGGACATTGGACACCAGACATCCATTACTGGCCCTTCATGACATATGTAGAATACAGGCCTGCAATTCATGCTTCAGCAGATATCATTTACCATTTGACAAGCAAGTAATTAATAGTCTCTCTGTTTTATTTTTTAGCTGACCTCAGACCTGCTCACCTGCGCTCAGCTTGAGCAAATGAGGCTGAAATTCAAAACAGCCAACAATTTCATCTGGTGCTCTGTGGAGGAATAAGTGGCTTCTCTGAATTCTGGTCATCAAATTTCCTGTTGTGATGGCTTCTGGTCAATCTCAGCATGGAAATTGATGTGGTACGATGAGGTTGCCAGCCCCAAAGAGAGTCACAAAGCCTTGTTGATCAGTGAGCCACACTGAGACTGCTTCATTGAATGCTGACTGGGGACACTTTGAGCTGGGACAAGATTTGTAAACTACCATTTCAATCAAAAGGACTGGAATTTTACTTATGGGCCGAGTTTTTGCTGCATGCTGATTGGTCAGTCTCCTATAATCAAGCATATGCCACTAATGTTAAAGTGAAACAGCTGGATGAGTCTTTCAATCCAGGAAACAAACCAGTCAAAGCACAAGAAGAACTGAACTATTTAGCCAGTGACAGGAGCCTTTCAGTTTTAAAGTAGTTTGTAAAACCTGAAGTAGCTCATAGTGTCCACCCTGACATGGATTGGGTGGTCACCCTAAATGTATGTGATGCAGAGGAATGCAGAATGCAGGGGGTGAATCACAGACATTGTTGGTCGGGACCCTGTGGCATATTCTGAAGGCTGGTGTGATGAAACAGTACTTCGCAGAGTTGAGTAATTCAGGTCCAGAGAGCAAAAGTCCAGACCAGGATTTTGTTTCAACCAACCAGTTGAGTACTCTGTTACTGTGACTCTTTATGCTCAATTAGTTGGTTGAAGAAAAATCTTGGTTCGGACTTTTACTCTCTGGACCTGAATTACCCAACTCTGCAGTACCGGAAGAAGCAACATTACGCAGCTGAACAGAGTGAGACCACGACCTTTCACTTCCCTGTAGCCTTCCAGGCCTGAGAAGGCAGCCATTGTTTTGTCCTGAAAGCTAAGTGGCCCTTTTAAGAAAGAGACTTACCTTGAGATATCTTCAGCTTCTGCAAGCTCTGTTCGTGAATTAAGTGCATTTTAAGGCCGCTTTTAAGGCCTGCTGTCCATCACATGGCCTCAGCTCCTCCATGCGAGATACGCTGCACTTTGGCTCAGGTGTGAAAATAGCAAATAGTACAAAACCAATGGGAATGCATTCTACACAAAATAAAGCATATATTAGATTAAGATTGTCATATGTATTAAGTACAGGATGTTCTAAAAGAGAATGAATAAATAACTAATAATGGAAAGTAAGGTGCGAGAGTGAGCATTTTCAGGGGTTTATGATGATATATTTGGTTGATAAAACTCTGATGAGCTATGAAATAAAGCGCAGCAAGGAGAAGGAGAGTCTCTGCAGCCACCAAAACATGAAAGGGGGCAGCCATCTTTAAACATCACCATAGCAACCTGCCCATAACAGAGAACAGAGCGATCTCGTTCCCTGTGAAGATGAAAAGCGAAAAGGGCAGGAAAAGTAAATAAATGTAGGCTTCATGTGTGCGCCGCTTTCATCTCGACGGCTGCCTTAGGCAGCTCTGTTGTTGCTAACATGCATGAGCTCACACGTGTAGCGAAACACTGCGATAAACGATACCTCAGTGTTTTGGGTGAGAAGATGAAAGCGCTGAATGGCTGTGAAAAGGATGCAGTCAAACAAGGACAAGTCGTCTCCCCGCTAAAATGTAGGGAACAACTTGTGGTGGTGGAAGTTCTTATTTAAACTAACATGCTGCGACATGCGCAAAGTCTATTATAAATACCATTAGCAAAATTTCAGTCAACATGTTTAGGACAAAGGCAAAAGAATTTTCAAAATCCTTTTAAATTCAATTAATGTTATATTAAAACTAGAACAAAAAAAAACTGATATTGTAAAGTGCACAAGGATGTGTTTAAATTGGGGCGGCCAGTCTGACCCAGAAACGGCTGGTGTGGATGCAGGTTTTCGCTGCAACTCCCTAATTATATTACTAATTAGAGCACCGATTGGCTGAAGAGTCCCCACACCTGGGTTTGAACAGCTGACCTACAGGTTATCCCAAAAACCTACACACACGTCGACCCCTTGCAGATAAGATTGCCTACCCTGGTTTAAATGACTCAAATTAATGGAAAGCTAGGAATGTTATGGATTTTATGGTTGTGTCACATTTTAAACTTTAGTTTGAGTTTCACATTAACTAAATATACTGTAACCTTCTGAGTGAGTCAGCTTGGTTTTCTTCCAAATACGACAGAAGTATCCACATTTTATGGTTAAACATTAAGGAATATAATGAGTAAAGCCAGACGCTCAGATGCACTTATATATAACATGTTGCCAGAGGAATATATGTCTTATATATATTTGGCTACATATATTTTCTCTAATTGGCAGTGTATATATTATGCTCTATATGAAAGTATGGTTTGGTATGCATTATGCACTGTGAAAGGATCATACACACAATCCCAAGTCTCACAGTTAAGGTCCGTACCAGAGACACACAAGAAGTCACATGTAAATGATGGCGTGTGAATTAAACCGCAAAACGGCTCGTGTTCTGGCATTGCTGTCCACGGCAGAGTATTTTCTGGTCCTGCCTCCTAACCTAACCTCAAATCGAGTAACGTGAAGACACTCGGGTCAGCTGACCGACACGTGTGACGTAGACCTAACCTCAAATCGAGTAACGTGAAGACACTCCGGTCAGCTGACCGTAACGTGTGACATAGTAGCTAACTGAGGGTCCAAAGTTTATCTGGATATGTAGCTGTATAGTATATTTTGCACCTTTTTTGACTCAGCATTGTGGAGCATCCCTTTTGCCTATTATTAGGTACAGAAAATTCAGCCATGCCAGTGTGTTTCTTTTACAGTGTGTTGATGCAGTAATTATGTTATCTCACATTCCCATTTTGATATGGCAGGCCACAGACATGGGCTGTGTCCGAAATCGCGCACTTGCGCAGTTTTAGTGATTTTTATGTGATTTCGGATACATGCTGTGCCTTGATTTCTATTTCTTGATTACCCAACACTGTTTAGTTCTATGACCTCGCGTTAAGTGAATCGCCTATGAAACTCACAGTCAGCCTCCCCGGCCCTGTCAACACTAGAGCTGACAGGTAGAAGACCTGGCGATGTGGGCGGGTGTGTGTGTGGCTTGTGACCTTTCGTGACGATGCCTTATTAATGAGTCTATACGTTCTAGAGCTCAGTCCCCGTGTTGTGATGGTAGACCACATAATAGCTGTTGTTTATGATCTTCGCGCCCCAGGGTGTTTATGGTCCTTTTGAGAGGGGGGGGATCTCGAAAAGGAAGATTTTTCAAAAGAATACATTTGCAAAGAAGAGTGTTGGTATTAATATTGGTATGCAGGATCAGAGGAAACGGCATCTCAGGTCGGATATGCAGTAAGATACACGCGAGCTGGACCCGGCTCGGAGAGATTTATTTCACAATGGCCATGCAGTGAAAAGCACATCTCACATCTCTAAAATAACAGCAGGGAAGAATGGCCTGGGCTGACGGCCCTGCCTCATCCCTGTAGTTCTTGGGATGGGCTCCAGGTATATCAGGACTCTGCACTGGATGGTTATTATGAAGCCGCACAGACTTTCTGTCACTGTAGTTTTTTTATTATTGTTATTTGTCTGTAAATAAGTCTAAACACAGCCAATTACAACTATACGTCTTGCATAATTCGTTCCAGCACAATGGGATCCATTTGCTTTTTGTTTCCATAATCTCACATATTTATGGAAATACTGAAATGGATGTGAAAGGTTAGCCGGCGGTCAGGAATTTTAGTAAATATAGTAATTATATTTATTGTGTATACAATATATGCAGTTAGGGTTTAGTGGGACCTTTGGTGCTTTTTATCGCTGTCTGACAGACAAAAAAGCAGACGGACACATTGTATTGCAAAACCAGCAAAGGCCACAGTGAGACATACTGGCCGACTATGTAAGAAATTCAGACACAATTCAACGTTTTTTCAGTAGCAGTCTTCCCATTGGCCCATTTTAAGGTATTTCATTTATGGCCACTTCCTCACAAGACACGTTCCCCACGGTGCCACGGAAAGTGCGGCAAAATGAGCTGCAGAGGTTCATTTGCATTTACGCTTTAGCAGATCATGTTTATCTACATACAGGCATCCCACAACTTTTCATCACAATATAAAAACACAGAGCCGGCCTGGGAATTCCCATCGCGCATTTTAATCACAATTCAGTTTGTATGTCGACTGCTGGCCGTGCAATCGTTCCATTAAAAGGCCATGGCACATCTCCCCCTGGCTGCATCCCACTGAAATGCCTTCATTCTCGGCTGGTATTCTCCACGCCCTTTCACATGAATACTCTGTGTGTAAAATAAGCCGAATCATCAAATAAGCTGGTAGCTGGTGTGGAAAGTAACCATGTGAAATTTCATGGATGAGTGTCTTTGTGTGGTGGTGCAGTGGGTGCAGTGGGTAGCACCTCTAGGACCAGGGGTCAAGTCTCCACCAGGGTTTACCAGTGGTTCTCCTCATGTGAACATAGGATTTCCTCTGAGTGTTCTGGTTCCACCCTCCCCCCCCCCAGTCCAAAAACATGCTGAGGCTAATTGGAGTCACCAAATCGCCCATATGTGTGACTGAGTGGGTTGTGAGTGTGTCTTGAAATGGGTTGGCCCCCCTTCCTGCGTTGTTCCCTGCCTTGCAGCCATAGCTTCTGGGATAGGCTCCGGCCCCCCTGTGTCCCAGAATATTACAAGCTTCAACAAGTTTCAGAAAATGGACAAATGTCACTGCAGAATCAGTACCTGGGGAAAAAATTGTCAAAACTGATTTAGAAATGTATATTTTTCGTTGTCATAACCACTGACATGTTTTCCAATGCTGCTCGCTGTTGTGATGTCCGTTTTATTCTCTTAATGATGTATCTCCTGATCTCGGCCTCTCTCTCCTTCCCTAACAGACAGTAACTTTGTGCTGGGGAATGCCCAGGTCCAGTCTCTCTACCCTATTGTGTACTGCTCCGATGGGTTCTGCGACCTCACTGGCTATGCCCGCGCCGAGCTGATGCAGAAGACCTGCGCCTGCCACTTCCTGTACGGGCCTGAGACCAGCGAGCGGCTGACGACGCAGATCAAGGGGGCACTGGATGAGCGGCGGGAGTTCAAGACAGAATTGGTGCTCTACAAGAAGGGAGGTGAGACTGTCCGAACAGAACTCCACTGGGGCACCTGTGTGCGGTTTATGGAAGGAGAGAAAGACACGGAAGGAAAGAATGAGATTCTTTTATTGGTTATTTGTACGACTACAGGAACCTGAGGCAATTTGGAAGAATGAGGCAAAGTCGTGGATGTATATTATCAATTCAACTCCATCCCTGTGAAGGCACATTAAACAGAGAGACTAGCAGAACACACGTTATTACACAGTAAATGAAATTCATATATTCTGTTGCCGGCAGCGGCAACAATCTGGGCAGACTCAAATGGCCTTGTAATTGGATTGCTGATGTCACGCTTAAATATGACCGTACCGTGGTCCTGCGCCTGGGACTAAGCTCAGTGAGAGATGCCTTACCTATTACATGTGAGCTCTTAATCCCTGGAAAGACAAGTCATTGCAAGAAACTGGGAAAAACAGGGAAGATGGTCCAGATCATGTGACTAACACTAATTAACATACATTAGAATGCATGTGAGGATGCATAAGAGTAAACCAGCCGGCTGCAGGGTGACTGCATTCTCAGCGGGGTCGCCTAGGTGACTGCTGGGATACAATGGCCCACAGAACAAGCAGGAATCACTGTGGTTTCGAAGAGAATAATCAGTTTGGAGAAGGTCCCTCGGGGAGACAGATGGTCCAACTCCATTTTTGCACTGGACTCTGAAACCTGCAGGTTGCTCACGTTCCTGTGAGCTTGTGACACTCACTGAAGGACAGATGATGGCACCAAGGCACCAGGGGCTGATGCCTCCTTTCAAGATCCAGGCTTTATTGTCCCGTGAACATAGAGACTGATAGAGGCAGAGAGACTGATAGAGGCAGAGAGACTGATCTTATCTCTATTGGGGTCTTGAGCAAGACCCTTAACCCTGAAAACTCCTCCAGAAGTGCTGGATAAACGCGTTCTTGCATTCTGACCGAAAACTTTGCTCTCAACCTGTGTCTATGTGTCTCTTAGGAGATTTAAGCTCTATTTTGATGAGACTCATTTTATATAGAGACATAACGTAATTGAAGCAGCGGTCCGTAATTTTAATCTAGTCCGTGCCTGCCAAGCCTCCAGAGTAATGATTCAGGAGCAAATTACCTTAGGTATTTCAGTGAACACAGGCCTTTTTCAGTAATAGTAGGCCAGTCCAAACTGTGATAAGGTCATGTCAATAAAGGTACACCAATTTTTTTTGTAAGGAGGAAAGAGCATTTATACACTACTGAGTTTTCAATAGCTGCAGAGTAGTACAGCACTACTAAGTACGGTACACCACTATGCAAGCTACTGTATAGTTGGGTGGAAAAATCTGCTTTTATTGTGTTTGATTACGTTAAGGATAGATCCCCCCCCCAAAAAAAATAAAGATTGAAATGTGGATTTAGAAGAAGCAAGAGACACATTAAACACACTGGTGAGTCACACTGGCTAAAACAAACATACGAATATTAACACGTGCACAGAATGTGAGTTATGCTTCTGCTCCACAAATGCACAGAAGTACACCGTCACACGTTCGTGCACATTCATGACGATAACGTGCCACCATGACCCAGAGACACTCAGAACCATCTCAGTGTTTGTGCACATTCATGACGATAACGTGCCACCATGACCCAGAGACACTCAGAACCATCTGTGTTTGTTCCTCGTGCTTAATGGGTTGCCTGTGTCCTGAAACAGCATGATGAGCCGCTCTACTCCACCCCGAAGGCTTCGTGTGATAGTAGCTGTAAGATGGGTATGTTCTAGAAGCTTCTGCCTTGCCTTTCCGTTGGTGTGGCAGGTACACAGTTCTGGTGTCTCCTGGACATTGTCCCTATCAAGAATGAGAAGGGGGAGGTAGTGCTATTTCTGGTGTCCCACAAGGACATCACTGATAACAAGAAGGACCAGGAATCAGAACCAGGCCCAGACATAGGTGAGTGAAGGGATGACGACCAATCAAAGGCCAAGGTGATGGCATGTGTGGGAAGAAGGGGGGTAGACGTAAGAGGAGAGGGTAGTTGAGACGCTGTAATGCATGGTGACCGAAACTGGCAAGATTCTGTTTTGGGGAGGAGGAACTGCAGCGACGCCTCATGCATCTATTCCAGCCTCATGACAACCTGTGTGTCCCTAGATGAGGAGACAGGACTGAACGTCCATCGCGTCACTCGTCCCTCGGGCTTCAACGCCAATCGCCGCCGCAGCCGGGCCGTGCTGTACCACCTGTCGGGCCACCTGCAGAAGCAGGACAAGGGCAAGCTAAAGATCAACAATGTGAGGCTCCCATTATGGGAGGCACCTGAGTCCGTCGCAGTGCCTGAGCTTTTGTTTCCCCACATGTAGCCATGAAAAGACCCTCTGTGTGATAAACAGGCCCAGCTATTTCTCACCTCTGTTATAGAGTGCTTTTTTATACTCACTGTAAAGACTATAATCTTTGTGGACTCATAGATCACTGTAATGAATTATAAATGGCAGCTCCAAGACAGTACTGATACATTTCAGCTCATAAATTGAGAGTTATTAGCTATGACTCTAGAGACCACAGCTGATGACTGCCTTGAACACTTCTGATATTCAAATGGGCAGGCAGCCCCCATATTTGAGATTGTTGAACCAATCACCATGCTGCCAAGTATAAATCCCTGGGATCAGGGCCTAGCTGGTATGATTTACTTACGAATAAGCTTGCAATACTTTTATGCAAAAACCGCAAAAAGGCTCTGATAGGTTTGCATGCAGTTATCCCAGGTCAAGTCCTGCCTCACATGTTTTCTTGTTTTACATGAAACAGAAAATGGCTTGCTTTAGTTGACAGACATCTGGTATATGTACAGGGGTGTTCATATGTTTGTTTCCCTGCCCGTCTGACCTTTTGGTTGCATCTGTCCACCCAGAACATGTTTGGTGAGACACCAGCCCTCCCCGAGTACAAAGTAGCCGACATCCAGAAATCCCGTTTCATCCTGCTACACTACGGCACCTTCAAGGCGGGCTGGGATTGGCTGATCCTGCTGGCCACGTTCTATGTGGCCGTCACTGTTCCCTACAACGTCTGTTTCACGGCTGTCGGAGGGCGGAACGAGGGAATCCCAGCCTCCCGCAGCCCACCCAGTGTCAGTGACATCCTGGTGGAAATCCTTTTCATGCTGGGTAAGGCTATATGTGGGCACACAAGCCAATTAAACCCAAGTGTACCTGGGTGTAGACAGAGATTCAGCTGTTCCGAAACACCTGAGAGCCTCAGAACATTGTCAGAGGGCAGTTTAAATCAGCTAGATTATTGTCTTAAGCGCCTCACTGCTCAGCGACATGCACTTAAATCCAGTCCGCACATCATCAAAGGATGAATAGTTCTAGGTTCTACACAGGGTCAGGTCTAGTTCTAGGTTCTGCACAGGGTTAGGTCTAGTTCTAGGTTCTGCACAGGATTAGGTCTAGTTCTAGGTTCTGCACAGGGTCAGGTCTAGTTCTAGGTTCCGCACAGGGTCAGGTCTAGTTCTAGGTTCTGCACAGGGTCAGGTATAGTTCTAGGTTCCGCACAGGGTCAGGTCTAGTTCTAGGTTCTGCACAGGGTCAGGTCTAGTTCTCGATTCTGCACAGGGTCAGGTCTAGTTATAGGTTCTGCACAGTGTCAGGTCTAGTTATAGGTTCTGCACAGGGTCAGGTCTAGTTCTAGGGTCTGCATACTTTCTGGTTAAAAGTTATCACGCACTACATAGGTGTTCAACAGCACCTAATTCAGTCTAACTTTTCAGAGTCCTGACTAGATTTATTCGTATTCTATCTGTATTGAACAGTATACAGTGTTTTAAATGATTTATTTCTTTGTATTTTTGTTTAAAAGTGAAGGGGATTAAACCAACAGAAATTTTGTTGAGTAAGACTTGTTTATGTAACCCACACATCCATCTATTCTCCCAAGTGCTCTTCCTAGTCAGGGTAGCAGGGATTACAAAAAAGCACATGGTTAATGCCTGTTTAAGTACGTAATTAGCTTGTTTAATGGCGCACCATACCACTCTGGAAGGCTATGAGGTGCACAAGCTGATTAAGCTCATTAACATATTCCCCAGTCCCTACATAGGAAGATGGATGGATGGATGGATGGATGGATGGATGGATGGATGGTCGTTGACTAAAGAGCATAAAGAACATAATGTAGTGTTATACAGCCACTGTGTGTTTCTGACAGACATTGTCCTGAACTTCCGTACCACCTACGTCAGCTCGACGGGCCAGGTGGTATACGATGCCCGTTCCATCTGTGGGCACTATGCCACCACCTGGCTATTTGTGGACATGATTGCTGCGCTGCCCTTTGACCTGCTATATGCCTTCAATGTCAGTGTGGTGAGTCTGTCCTCGCGGTGTGTGGGCATGGCCATTGGGGTTAAACATCGGGGTATACGCTAGCTTGGGTCCCCCATCTCTAGGTTGCATGAAGCATCAGCTAATCCTGTTTAGGTGCAGATTAATTAGGTGGATTGACAGCATACAGAAATGACAGAAGGAGCAACACTCTAGAACGAAATGCCTGGGACGTTTGGAAATAAACCCCAAATTACTCATATCAAGGCCCTAGAACGTGCAGCATTTCTCATTGCAGTTACTGTAGTATAAACAGAACAGTAAATGAAAATACATACCATATCTAATCCTCTGTGACCACTGCTCAACATTCGGTCTCATTCTCAGAACCTTATTGACTTTTTCCAGATAACTGCAGTAACTCCACTGGCTTCATTCTCTGGGAATGTGTTGAAATTTACCACAAGTCAGAGACATGTTAACAAAATACAGTGAAAGACACTGAAGAACCATGACAGTAAACTGGATACTACCTGCATCTGGTAGAGCCAGAGAAAACAAGAGCCTGATAGCATATGATCCAGTGTAAATGCGGTCTGCTGAGTGCAATGGAAAGGACTTGCTTTGAAATTCAGATGAATCCACATTGCACACTCTGGTATTCACCTTCTGACTTCTCCTCACAGTACTTTGGTGTTCACCTCCTGAAGACAGTGCGGCTGTTGAGGCTGCTGCGTTTGCTGCAGAAGCTGGAGCGATACTCCCAGTACAGCGCGGTGGTGCTGACGCTGCTCATGTCCATGTTTGCCCTGCTCGCCCACTGGATGGCCTGCGTCTGGTACTTCATCGGCCGCCGTGAGATCGAGAGCAGCAGCCCGGGGACCTGGGACATCGGTGAGGGCTCTCCATGCTTTGACCTGAAGTATCATACCCTTAGATCTGCTCACAGGGGCCTGAGTATCACATAGGGGCTCATCTTCATTCATCTCAGCCTAAATGGCATCTGCAATACACAGGAATGCAATGTTGCATCAACATCACAAATGCGAGACCCAGTCTGGCACATTATGCTAATGCACTTGCCATACGTAGCAGTGAGAGGCCGGCGGAACACTGCCAAGCAAAATCAGTCTGCTTACTGTCACATCTGAAAGTCAAATCATTCAAGAGCCTTCATGACAACATTCATGGTTTCATAGCTCCTTGCCCATGACTCTTGGTGG
This sequence comes from Mormyrus proboscirostris, assembly GCA_026779585.1. Classification (NCBI taxonomy): domain Eukaryota; kingdom Metazoa; phylum Chordata; class Actinopteri; order Osteoglossiformes; family Mormyridae; genus Mormyrus; species Mormyrus proboscirostris. The sequence goes on from JAODKF010000040.1 coordinate 17,086,554, forward strand.
CCAAACTATCCTCCCAGCCATGCTCCTCCTGGTGTCCTATTACAACTGACATCAACCTGCACCGTTATCAAATTATGAAGCAGCCACTGATTTCATAGGCTCACTAAGGCCTATAAGGCTAATGTGACCTCCGCTACACCAATGGCACTCCTTCCTTGTCCTGTCACTAGCTTACAGCCATGGGACCCGTCAGCAACACGGACGTGACTCATTACGATATCGACGGCCGGCCCCCCAACGCTGGAAGAGAGGGCTTAATAAGTTTGAGGGAAAATGTCAAGACAGCGGCTCGGCTGACATTAAAGCTGCTGAACCATGACCAGGAAATGATCCTTTAATAATGAATAAATCTGCACATTATGAGGTTATGTGAGCGGAGCTTTTGATCTGTGGTGGTGTTTTGTAGGTGATAATGGTGTTAAGTGGACTGTGAGGGTTCTGTAATGCCTACTTGTGGCTGCTAGCTAACACCTGCCCCCTACACACACAGACACACACACACACACACTCACTCCTCTTACTCTTTCCCTGTCTGGCTCCTCTCCTGGGGTGTGCTATCATCGCTACGGGTGACTTTATGGTGTATATATGTGAAGCGCACTTCAAAGACAGCCTGAGAGAGCTGTTCAGGTCCGCGCCGCTGTACAGAGTCTGAACCAGCTTCTGGGAGAGGATGGGGGTGCCCAGCACAGCAGACACCATGACATCCAAACTCTGTCATGGGATCCTGCAGAGAGATCCTTCCTGGGAGGATTCAGGGGGTTATATACTCCCAGCTGACACATAGAGGCTCCATCTATTCATTCAGCCAATATTGTGAGTTTTTTATTGCCTAAAAATATTGAACACCCTGCCTAAAATTTAGAAAAGTTACAAAACGTAAACATGCTCCTTGGTCACAGGTACATGTTAGAGTCCAGATTGTTAGTGGGATCATTTTGGCTTCTTCTAGGTTGGCTGCACGAACTCGCCAAGCGCCTGGGCACGCCTTACTTCATGTCCCCTCTGACCTCACTTTTGGGAGTCACCGACCGCACGGACGGACTCCCACCTAACAGCAGTCAGTGGAATTCATCGGGGACTGAGTCGGAGAGGAGGGCGGTTCCCGGTGCGAGCCAATGGAATGAATCGGGGGCGGAGCTGGAAGGTGGTCCCTCTGTTCGCAGCTCCTACGTCACATCGCTCTACTTTGCGCTCAGCAGTCTGACCAGCGTGGGTTTCGGGAACGTCTCAGCCAACACCGACTCTGAGAAGATCTTCTCCATCTGTACCATGCTTATTGGGGGTGAGTGTGTCTACTGTAGGGCTCGCCGTCCCTATAGAAAGTGACACCTGGCTACTGTTAATCTGCTTCAGCATTCAGCAGTGAGTCTGTGGGGCTGAGCTGTGGCAGACACTGTCCCTTGGCAGCCAAGCATGGTGCTACACTCTCCTGAAACTCTGTGTCCTTGCTAATATGCTGAATGATCTACCTGCCTTGATAGCTCAGAACTATCATGCATTATTTATCTGGCAAACAGTACAGCAGCATATTTACAGAATCCATGCAGCAATCCACATAACCTTACTCATGGTTACTAGATCAGCGCCTTGTTGACAAAGTGCTGTTCTTTAACTCGTACACAAGGGCCAGTGTCGCACGGCAACATAAAGGAGGAGGTGGCTGCACCAATGCGCAGCTGGTGACGGGGGAGTCACATGTCCACTCAGGTCCGGTGGTGGAACCTAGCAGCTAATCAGGAGCCTTCTCTGAGCGCCAGAGGTTGGTGGAGAGCGAGACAGGAAGTTCTGCTTTGGGGGAGTCATGGTGACAGTGATCCATGTACTCATTTTACATAATCAGACATTAATTATTAGGGAAAACAGAGCCCCCCCCCCCCTTCACCTTGCTTTCTGGCTCACGCTCTCTTCTCCTTTAATCCTTTGGAGCTGGCTGTCGCAGCCCCCCATCGATGCTCATTCTGTGACCGCGTGCGCATTTGTGTGCATCGCTCAATTCTCACTGCTCATGGCTCTGCATTCCTGGGGCGTTGAGGTCAGGGAACGAGGTCACCTGATGCTCCTTCCAAGGACCTTACATTTTGTTTTTTGTTTTTTCCACGGCAGGTAAAAGCACTCAGTAACATGTATGTTTTTTACTTACTCGTAGTGAAACGTGCTTTGCTGTTGGTTCATGGTCCCACGTACTGTCTGTACAGCGCTGATGCACGCCGTGGTCTTTGGCAACGTGACGGCCATCATTCAGCGCATGTACTCTCGCCGCTCGCTCTACCACACGCGCACCAAGGACCTGAAGGACTTCATCCGCGTGCACCGGCTGCCCAAGGCCCTGGAGCAGCGCATGCTGGAGTGCTTCCAGACCACCTGGTCCGTCAACAACGGCATCGATGTCAACGAGGTGCCTGTGCATCTGTACCCACAGTGCATCAACTGAACGCCATCTCATCAGCACCATTAGACTCAGAGGCTGCTCCTTGGTCCCCGCTACCTGTTTTTCTGTGTATCCAGTGTCTCTGCTACTACCCTCACTGCCTTGACTCCTGTCCTCACCTCATTTTACTCTCCATTTACTATTTACTCTCTTCATCTCTGATCTTCTCCCTACCAGCCCTTCTCCTCCTCACCTTCTGAATCTCATCCTGCCTGTTTTCCCGTGTCAACTCAGCACGGACGGCACACAGTCCATGCATTCCGAGATGATTTACAAATAAATATTAATACAAAATGGTCTCTTTCCATCGGCCAGCTGCTGAAGGACTTTCCAGACGAGCTGCGCGCCGACATCGCCATGCACCTGAACAAGGAGCTCCTGCAGCTGCCGCTGTTTGAGTCGGCCAGCAGGGGGTGCCTGCGTTCCCTGTCCCTCATCATCAAGACGTCCTTCTGCGCCCCCGGGGAGTTCCTCATCCGCCAGGGCGACGCCCTGCAGGCCATCTACTTCGTCTGCTCCGGCTCCATGGAGGTGCTGAAGAACAACACCGTGCTGGCCATTCTGGGTAGGGCGCCACTCTTCACTCATGCGTTCTCGACCTCGACCTCGTATACACACACCTGCCGACGACCCAAGCCTAGCAAGCAGCCAACGGGCCTGTATCGTCCTCAGAATCACCTATTGTAGAGACGCACCAACACATGCGCTCCCTTATCTCTTCTCAGCAGGTGATGCTTCTCGCTCACTGTTCCACCCTCACGCAACAGCAGTGTTGACTGACATGACCCTTCGCCTTTCGGGGGTGGCTCAGTTCAAACACGGAGGCTCTCAGTGAATCTTGGCTATCGATTTGTTTTTTTTTTGTTTTTACAGCATTGGCTTAAGGTCACGCAATGTCACAATGATACCGCGCTGTTATATTCGGCTTGATCGGAAGCCATCGACTCTGACGTGCTCCAAGAAGGATTGTCGATCCTCATTATGACGCTGGTCGGCACCGACCTGGATGCAGAGCTCAGGATTTAAGCAAGAGACCCCTTAACCTCTTTATACCGCTGCAAATGAGATTGACTTTTTTCAAGAGCGAGCGTTCGTCTCCAAATCTGTCTGTAAGCCTTAAGTTCAGAGCATCAACCCACAACTTTAGGCTGCTGATCTGCGTCCAACATCATTAGCGTTGTTAAAATGTTATTTATCTAGGTCTTTGTATTTCATGCAGCCAGTTTCGCTGAGGGGAGGGACTTTGTGGTGGTTTTGCCATGGCAACAATATCACAAAATGAGAGTGGATCGAAACTAGGAAATTTAATTCTGAGTCAGTATAACAGGAAAACCAGATGGGATTTTCTTTTTCTATGGATACTCTGTCAATGTATATTTTTACCCGTTTTTATAGGTGCAACTTGTTATAGAGAAAGTTGGGTTGTGTGCCTTATAAAACATTGATAACTGCATCGCCATTTAACTCTCTGTGGTGCTGACCAGTTTATCTTTGTACAGCTGAAAGAATCAGGCGATGCTGTGTCTAGAGTATGATTTTTAATTCAGTTTAGACTCTCCATTAGGTTTTAATCAAGATCAACTTTCAGCATGAGCTACTTTGACTGCCATTGTTCAGGCCTACGGTTCTCTCATTTGGTATCATTAGGCGATATTCTTCTCTCATTATCCAGAAAGCACTTTTCAAAGACACGTTGAACCATAGGCTTCAGTATTAAAGCTGGGTTTCGTTGCTTTTCCTATTGATCATGTTTGTTAGCTGGCAGCTTCATTAAACTCCTTGTAAGAATTTGGCCACTGTCAGTGTCTCTACCTTGCCCTGTGATGGACTGGCATCTCGTCCAGTGTGTCCCATGTCTTGTGTCCTAAGTTTCCTGGGATAGGCTCACTGCAACCCTGACCTGGATTACAAGTTATGAAAAGTGGATGGATGGATGAATGGACGGACGGACTGATGGACGGACTACTTTTTCCATCTACAGACTATCAATACAAATACAAAGCAAAGCTGTTTCTTGGTGATAAGTGAGTGTCCTTTACATTCTGTAAATATGCTGATATTTTCCATGCAGAGATGTTAAGTTTGTTTCCATACTCCATCTGGTGGAAAAATTCTGCTCAAAATACAAGGCCTTGCTGCCGTCTGTCTGGTGGGGAGAGGCAGCCAAAAATGCAATGATTGAGTCAACATCAGATGCTTCCATCCTATGAGAATACTCGATGTCTACTCACTGACACTTACCTGTCGCATGTATGAGTGCAGCAGCACTCAGTCACGATTAGTGAGCACTGTAGGCAGACATTAGAACACGAGCCGAGTGAGTGTCGACACCTGTTCTGAGCTCCATGAGATTCCACAGCTGGGATTTAGTCAGGCCTGTCCAGGAGGGTGAAGGGTCCCAACAACAGAGCAGATAATGGACTCCGACTGCACAGAATAACATAATGGCACTAGAGCACAGAACCACACAGCTACACAACTACAGAATGACATAGCTGTAGAACCACAGAGTAACACTGGGTACAAAACCATATAATGACACATGGGCACAAAACTACAGAAACACAGAGTGACATAGCCACAGAACCGCAAAATGACACAGCCAAAGAACCTCAGAATGACACAGCTAAAGAACCACCGAGTGACCCAGTTGCAGAACCATAGAGTGACACAGCTACGGAACCACAGGGTGACACAAGGGCACACAACCACGCAATCACAAAATCACAAAAGCACACAGCTACAGCACCACAGAATAACACAGCTAAACCACAGAACAACAAAAGTTAACACAACAAATATACGCCTCCAGAATATACATCAGTCTCATGAAGGTAACTTGCTGTAGGAAACTGGAATTGTGATCTAACGTTTGCTAAACATGGACTGCTCAATTTAAGCGACTGAACCATTTCCATCCATTTTCGTAACCCACTCATCCAGTTAGAGTCACAATTATTCTTCAGGACATGGTTAACACCCTGAACGGCAAGCCCATCCTCACACAGCACCCACACACAGTGTCCAACTCTAAGGGGAAATCAGGGCCACTGACTTACCTGATGTGTGAGGAACCCTGAGGAGACCCACTTCACCTCTACTCAGACTCGGACAGGCTGCGCTGAAACCTCAAGGTGATAGCAGATCTGTGAGTGTCTCCTTCGAAAAGGTTATTTTACACATCCCAGTGCTGGTCATGATCTGCCTCCGATTCATCCTCTGAAGTCTGTGTGTGGGAAAATCTTGTGGCTCACTACAGGAGGAAGACACCAACCCACCCCCCACTGCTGCAGTAGACGGGGTTTGATTGCCAACACCTCACTGCGTAGCATGTATGGTACACTAAGCTGAGTCCTCCCCACTAAGGTCTGCATCTGCTCCTTGGCTGACAGCAGATCATCAGCATTTTTAAATCCCTGTGGCCCACAGATCACACTGAGAGACAGACAGAGAGGGCAGCCTCACCTCGTCCACTCTGAGACTGTCAAGGAGAGACAATCGCAAGGTGCATTTAGGAAGACATGAAAACACATTCATTTGGGGCACAGACAAGCCGCATCTGTCAAACACACATACTCACAGACCTTAAGTGTGGATGGCAGCTTCACATTTTGTAGTGGGGGTTGGGCAGAACCATCAGTCTCCTGGGAGAAAAAAAAACACAGGAGGGTTGGCACTGACTACAGGCTAGAATGGAAAGCTACCTGTCACACTGTGTGTGGGCTCCATAGCCCAGAAGTGTTAGTTAAGTATAGAGAGATCTGATATGTAAATGAGTCATAAGGGGTTGAGATTATACGTTCTGCTGGATATGGAGAGAAAAGCCCTTTCGTGTGTCACTGACAGATCCCATTTTGCTTAATTAGACGCCTGGTTAAATAACGAAGCTCGAAGTTGAGATTAGAGGCCTCAGTCCGCTCCTCTGTGCTCGGAAGCTCGCTTGACCACAGCAGGTGGCAATGACACTGTTTTTGGTGGAGAATTTAAATGAGTTTTTTTTATTTCCTTCATCTTCTGAAAGCCCTCGAATGTGGATATCCTCAAAGATAGAGAGGCATCAACTGTGATGATTATTTACATGACTGTGGTCAGCCTCCCTCACAGAGAGGCATTGAATCTGACGGTTATTTACATGACCGGCGGTCAGCCTCCCTCACAGAGAGGCATCGACTGTGATGGTTATTTACATGACCGGCAGTCAGTCTCCCTCACAGAGAGGCATCGACTCTGATGGTTTTTTACATGACTGTGGTCAGCCTTCCTCACAGTTATTTACATCAGACAATTACACATGGGGTTTGAAATATCATGTTATGTTAAAAAACTTTAATAACTGGTTTAGATGGCCTACGTTGGCATTTGCTTGACATATTCATCTGAAAATGTTTCTGCCGTGTAGCTGTTTTAAGTATTATGCTAATTAGAGCAAATGTGCCAATTTAAGGCTAAGTAACAGCAGTTTAAATGTAGTAAAAGTATATTGCATGGATAAGTATAACTGGAGGGTTATGGTTAAATCAAGAAGTGTGAGGGAGCTTATGGGTAAGTCAGGGAGTGTGAGGGGGTTATGGGGAGTGAGGGGGTGTTTGGGTAAATCAGAGAGAGTGAGGGAGCTTATGGGTAAGTCAGGGAGTGTGAGGGGGTTATGGGGAGTGAGGGAGTGTGAGGGGGTTATGGGTAAATCAGAGAGAGTGAGGGGGTTATGGGTAAATCAGGGAGAATGGTAAGTG
>JAODKF010000040.1:17147499-17164922 GCA_026779585.1 Mormyrus proboscirostris
GATGATCCATGCAGTGAAATGTGTCACGGTGGGGCATGATGGAGGAGGGATGATCCATGCAGTGAAATGTGTCACGGTGGGGCATGATGGAGGAGGGATGATCCATGCAGTGACTCTCAGCAAAAGAGGTGTATTGACAAACAGTTAGAGTACAGGAAAGGAAAGGTTTCCCAAGAGGGGTCAAAACTAAACAAGGCAATCATGAAGTAACAAACTAATCACAATGACAACTAACACTAAAACTAGGAAGACGTGGGAACCGAGCAATGGGTCAAACACTAATGACACAGGAACTAACACATAGTAACAACTACGGGTAACCGCTGAACACCATTAGCACAGGGCAAACAGCCACAATGACCAACTCACCCATGTTCAACTGCTGTTCACATGGACCAGGGAAGGACAGAATCTAGTACTGACATAAATGCAAATATAGGATGCAAACAGTATAATTAAGGCAGACCGCTAAATATTTCTGTAAATGGTTTCCTTCACACCTTCGCTGTTTATCTCTCCCAGGGATCAGACTGCATGTTCTGTCGACTACTGCTAAAGCTCCCCCAATGAAACAAGAACCCACCTGATTTGGATACTCTGTCATTGTTTTCCAGGAGTTATCAAGTCTGGAGTTTCAAATTGAGCAGATAGTGTTGACTGCAGTGGGTCTGCATAAAATGCCCCCATCCAGAATGCCAAGTTTGTATCAAGTTAAGGATCATTCAGAGATCATCTCTTGTATCAGCAACTGCTTCAGCACACAGTGTTCTTAAATACCGGAATCTTATTTTGATTTTCACGTTGGCTTTGAGTAATTGTGTTAACATTGGACCATTGAAAATGGCGTCTAACTCACGTTTTGTTTTGCCTGCAGAAAAAGTATGGAATTTCAGGAACCACGCTTATTGCGGTCAGTGTCCTTAAGAAAAGCTAACCTGGGGATCTTCATGGTGGCCGTCTGTGTGGGTGAGCGGCTGCCAGAGCTGTTTTGTGGGGCTGTGTGGGGCCCCCACTGTATTCAGTTTTACCAGCCTCAGGATTATGAAAGTAACAAAAGCAGACTTAGACACATGATTGGGAGGAGGGACCTAATATTTTGGTATTTCTTCAACTCGTATCAAAATGTAACTTGATCTTACAGACAAGTCCTTTTTTGTTAGTGTACTTATGGCGAGGAGGTCGGGAGATACTCGCAAATCACATTTTTGCAGTGACAGGCTTGTACTTTACCTACAGATTTAAAAATATCACATTTTTGCAGTGACAGGCTTGTACTTTACCTACAGATTTAAAAATGGGTGTGATATTCACGTAGCTCATCCCATCTGTTTGGTAACCTGCTTATTATTCAGTTTCTTTTACATGATTCCTACAGCGTTACTTAGCTTCAGTCTTCTGCGTGGTATCTGTGATTTTGTGAGCCAGCCCGTAGAGAACACTCCCACCTCCAGCACACTATTTGAGGACTAGGCTGGTCGTTGGCGCCACCTTCTGGCCATGCCATATACTGCATGGTTCAATGCTGGTATTGTGTGTTTTGAATCAGGGGTTTAGCAGAAGCAGCATGACCACTTGCCCGGATTTCATCGGGACAGTCTGGTTTTCTCACCCTCTATTGCTGTTTGGTGTCTCCGTTTATCCCCCTTTTCCCTCCCCCTACCTGCTTCCTCGTCAACTAGTGCTGCTCTCTCCAACCTCCAGTCGCACGAAAAACACCTATTATACAAGTCGAGAACAGCCGTGCTTTCAAATATTGTTAATGCCATTCCTTAGAGATGATAAGATGATCGTTGTGATAGATATACTGTTCTCGGCTTCCGTGGTATGCATGTTCAGCTGCTCTTCACGGGTGTCCTTCTTTTCCAGCTTTAGTCCTCCCTTTTGGACACAGGTGTCCTCCTTTTTTGGCCATAGTTCTCCTTTTTGGACACAGGTGTCCTTTTTAAGCCTTATGTTTTGTCCTATGTTTTGGACAAAGGTGTCCTCCTTTTTGAGCCATAGTCCTCTCCTTTGGACACAAGTGTCTTCGTTTTTAGTCATGCTGGTTGTCACCCTATACTCAGTACAGAATTGCACAATCATTGGCCATACATTGTAAAAAAATAGTTAATAATATATCAAGGTATCTTTCTAGCTGTTGCTCAGTAGCCCATAGAACAATGAAGAAGTAGACTGATAAAAAGCCCGTCCCATAGCCATCATATGGTAAACCTTTTTCAGGTTTAAGTTTTAGCTGCATCATGGTGCCTTGATGTGAGGTGGTGTCAAATTCCTGCCTTAAGGTTCAGAGTGACCTGCAAAAGAAGTTCCTCCTGTCCTGATATTTTTATTTTCCATTATATATTCATAAAGTCAGTCCAACATGGGGGGGTGCCACGCCCCTCCCAACCCTCCCACCACCCAGCCACACAATGAGATATTTATTTATGAAGGGGCATCTTCTGTTGAGGGGTAGAGTTTGGATTTAGTGCATCAAATATCCCATCACCGCATTGTCCTGTGTGGATTGTGAATGCCAAAAGGGACATTACCAAAGCACCCCCCCCCCCAAACTCAACTGCTTACAGGCTTCCAGCTTCCTCAGACACAGAGAGCACCTTGCAATTCTCACCACTGTACCCTCTGAACCAATTACCCTCCCTCTCATCCTGCTCAAGGTTGTATGACAAACATGCCGAAAAGTGCTGAAGCACAACAGCTTTCTAGGTGAGATTGATGGTGATCTCAGCTGGTGTTTATGGGTATCATCACTCTACTGTACTCTACAGCCAGCCTTGGAAGCCCACAGCTCGGCTCCCTGTGGGAACGTACCCGTTGGCTATTGATTAGATTGACTGGATCGGTGGACAAAATGCATGTCACTCAACCCTTTCACCTTAAAAAACATAGAACAATACAATTCTCTGTTTTATTCAATATTGCTTATTATATTAGAATTATAATAATATAGTTATAATATTCACACAGTATCATATATAATGCCACTGTAAAATTAACATTCCAAAATGAGAAGATGCATTGAAGCTGACCCACAGAAGCATGTAGGTCCTCCTGGACACACTTAACCATGACTTGGAAGGGACAGGGGCAGAACCAGCACTGGAAGCCGACAGATGTGTGCAGTCCTCCCGGAACGCCGTAGCTATGTTCTGCATGGGGGGGTCAGGCGTTCACCTCATCAACTAGTAGAAGAGGTGGAAGTGATCGGGAGACTCACAAACAGGTATTTTATTTTAAGTGTGTCTAGCTTGACTCAGTGTCTAATGCAGGTAATGGGGGACCCCTGACGGATCCTTCATATGCTTTGTGAACCATTTGCTGTATTTTTTGATCCCAGTACTAGATGGCGCTTTCTTTTCAAAAAAAGAACACAAAGTATAACCCCAAGCGAACCAAGAGCACCATCTAGTGGGGTCAAAACATATAGCAAATGGTTCACAAAGTGTCATTTTATTCACCACTTAAAACCTCCCAGTGGCACTAGCTAATATACAAAATAGCAGGACATTTTATTTTCTTATTGTCCTTTGGAATTTCCATCACTTTCTAGAGATACTTCCCAAAGACGGCATTCCCAGCCGCTCGAGATCGCCCTCAGGGTGCAGCAGGCTTGGGGCCTGGAGCAGTGCTCTGCAGTACAGCCCCCTTAGCTAGCACAGCAGCCCCAGGAGGACTGGCCATTCGGCTCCTGAAGGTTTACCCCCCTGTGCCAAGCAGCATGTGTGGGGTTCTGGGTGTCCATCTTTGGCATCTTCTTGGCTGGAGAAAGATGACTGGTTTTAAATACGTCTGCTGTGTTGCTACCGCATATACAGAACATTATAAACAAGCTGAACACAGGTGCAAAGGTTATATGGAGAATGATCAGGTGCGGAATCGGCAAACTTTATTTGAATAATATCGGGACCATAAGGCTTTTGGTAGAACATTCCTGGAATTTATGACATGGGCTGCACCACTGAGCACCCCTTTGGGGGTGGGGCTTACCAATAGCCAGGAACAGCTCATTGACATTCATGGCAGTCTTTGCGGAAGTCTCCATGAACAGCAGGCCAGCGTCTTCCGAGTAGGCCTGACCCTCCTGTCACAGCGGAAACGTGAAGAGATGGGGGTTAGGCCATCTTACATCACACACCAACTCAGCCTCCATGTCAGCGCTGCTGTCAAGTTTGATCATATAATACTCATAGCTGAGTCTGGTCCTGGACAAATCCTGTTACTGAACACACATACTTCTGAACCTACTTCTGAGCATGTACTGCAAAACAAAAAAACTCAGAAACACATGCTGTAATGCCATCATTAGGATAACCATAAATGGATTTTGTACACATTTTGCATATTGTTAAAATCCACAAGTTTACTTTATGTGTTACTATATACATTTAAGTATATTTTTATAGCACATACTGAGATTCAGTATTTTTAAAGAAACTGTAAATTTATCCCCATCATTTGGAATTTCTGGGTGTGGGGAAATGGACAGAATGGGGATGAGCAAACACACAGCCTCCAGGAGACGAGTCTAACCCCCTGACCGTACTCTTTCTGGGTACCAAGTGTCGGCCCCCCCAAAGGCCCTGACTGTATGAGCACCTCGTACTCCACCATGCGCCGGTCAGCCAGGTCAGCTTTGTTTCCCGCCAGGGCGATAACGATGCTGGGGCTGGCCTGCCTTTGGAGCTCCTTCACCCAAGCCTTGGCCCGCTCAAATGTCTCCTGAACAGAGAGGGACATTTCTGAACACACTCACTTGAAAGGGGGGGGGGGGCGGAGAATTTCTGAGAGACCTGTGACCTGAAGTAGGTAGTTCAGGTCCAGAGAGTAAACGTCCAGTCCAAAATTTTGTTTCATCCAGCCAGTTCAATACTCCGTGACTGTGGCTCTTTATATTCAAATGGTTGGTTGAAGCAAAAATTTGGTCTGGACTTCTACTCGTCTTGTGACGCAGTCAGCCTACCGGTTTGGTGATGTCGAACACCACGATAGCAGCCTGAGCACCTCGGTAGTACATGGGAGCCAGACTGTGGTAGCGCTCCTGCCCGGCCGTGTCCCAAATCTCGAACTTGATGGTTGTGTCATCTAGACATACCGACTGTGCCAGAAATGCAGCTGGGAACAAGAAAGGGGAGTTTGGGAAATATCACAGCAGGTGAGGGATGATTTGCTTGTTGAGTTCCCAGCACACATTAGTCATCAAGAAATATGGAATACCGATCCTGTGAATGCATGCTTTTCTCAAGCTTGCATTTGGTCCCAAATGCTCATCAATCGTTGCGGGAATATGATACTTCATGATCTTTCACGTTTAAACTGAACATTCTGAAGTTTGTTGAGAAATCAGGTTTTAATGCTAACCTCCTCCTGCCCAGTGAAACCTCAGATCTCGATGGTTATCCAGAGTGTTCTCCTGTGTGCTCACCTCCTATAGTGGTCTCTTGGAACTCGTCAAAATGGCCCTTCACGAAGCGCAAAACCAGGCTGGACTTGCCCACTGCCATGTCTCCCAGCAGCACCAACTTGAACTGGCAGATCTTCGTCTGCCGCGGGGCGTCATCTTCAGTACTTCCTCCACTGGCCATTGGGAGGGGTTCCTCAGAAAAGGGGGGTCTGTGCCCAGCCTGCCCTTTTCACTGTGTGACTCCACCTCTGTCCTGCTGTCACTCTCTGCTTCTGAAACAATAATGTTGGCATGTTGCTGATGTCGCTAAAAGGAGGAGAGCTCCAGGAAGCAGGTCCGAGAAGGCCCGGGCTCCTGAAATACACAGCCTACTGCAAAGGGACAAAGTAACAAGTGATGTTTCACAAAACATTCCAGGATGTAGCCCGATTCATTGCTCAGACATCATGTTCGACATGTCATTGCTGTATCATAATTATTATTACCATCATTGATTATTTTCAGATGACAACTATTGTCCTAAAACTAGAATAACCTGTGGCCAGTCCTTCAAGGCACCGAGAGAAAAGCATATTCAGTAAACAGCATGCACTTCCTGAAAGTATACTTCTCTTTGTAGAGGAAGTCAATGTCCCAGGTCTTCTCTGCAATCTATGGACACTCTCTGCCCAACTCTGACATTTCCGTTTATTACACAACATGCAACAGTACATGGGGACACCAAGGCAACGTTATGATGAACACCATGCAGGAGGAACATATTCTGTTTTCTTCAAAACATTTCAGTAGGGGTCCTAATTAGGAATTGTGGTCTGTTTTCACACTGAAATTTCACAGCCAAAACTCTCTGAGTCTTTGCTGTGTTTAAATTAGCAGGAAAGTTAAAGCAGCAGACAAAATCAGTTAGAAATTCACAACCTCCAGAGTCACGAAAGGACAACGCCGGGCAGAAGGACGGGACTTTGAAACCTTACAGATAAAGCGCAACACACCCGTGGGTATCCTGCTGCGCGGAAATAAACCATGCAAAAGTCTGCAATGACAGCACTAGAGTGAGGGTATTTCAGGGAGTCAGCGTGTGTCCGTGTCAGTATCTGACTATTATGAGAATGACAACTATAAAAATGACGAACAATATGAATTTCACATTCAAAGCAGACGAACGCCTTAGTGCAGCCTTATTGATTCTAGGAATGCAATGGTGAAGCCACAAATCCGACGCGTCCGAACTGGCGCATCAACATACCTGAACTAAAATAGCTTCTTTAACGCCAGGGCGAATTTGTCTGGGAGATGAGTGAAGACCTTTGCCGAAGGACAGACGGACGGTCGCACGGACGCACACACGAAAACTGCCTCCCAGCAGCCGGCAGCTCTCGGCACTGGACTCCCGAGCGCTGGCTGCTCTTCCGCACATGCGCACTGAGCGCACCATGGGTTTGGACCGGTGGCCGCAGGGCTTTGAAATGCATTCACACATGTGACGTGCGATTCTGCATTTGTTCAATCAGTGAATGAATAATGCTGGCAGTTTTACAGCAGACTGAAGTGACGTATTCCATATTTTCATATTCCTGTTTTACTCTAGATGACAGTGATGCACTGTCTATGAAAGGTTAAAAGTACCGACTGTGATTCACATGCTAGTAAACAGCAAAAAACATTAATTTTATTACTTATAAAATATGCTCTGTAATAGAGAATTCCAATTTAACTAAATGTGGAAGAATATGTAAACTTCACTCTTCGTCTCCATGATTTTGTAATGCTCTTTACATGTCTCAGAACCACATGTGTCATAGCATATAAAATATTTGTATTTGGGGTTGCCACAATGACTAACCGGGCTTTCCCCCTCGATTTCCCCTATTGATATTGTTCCTATTCCATGTTTACGTTGGTGTCTTCTGAGTTCTCTCGTTTTCCTCCCATCGTCCAAAAACATGCCTTTAGGCAGAGATCTTATAGCTGGATCATGAAGCTGACGGCTAGGCGATGTGGGTAAGAATGAGAGGGAGATATAGAGTGCAAGATAAAGAGAAGGTAGAGTGTAACAGAGATGCCGAAATCAGCTGACAGTCTATATCGCTATAATTTGGGGCAATGAATGAACGGTATGCATTAGACATTTACGTAATTTCTGCATTGTAATTATTGCATTCATGTAACAATGAATTTTGAATATGCAAATATAGTTGGAGTGGGGTTGTTTCCCCTCTCACGTGCTGCGTGCGGAGTTTGTGGTGCACTACGATAGACTGGCACCTGGGCTGTGACGTACTGTAGCGTGAAGTACGAATACTGCCATCACCTTCGCTAGGTGACCTCGAGGGCCACTTTGTATTCTTTATTGCGGTATGCTGTTAGGAGGGAAAATGCAACTTTTTGTTCCAGAACAAAATTTGGCTTTTACTAGCTTTATTTATATGCCAGCATAAACCATAGATATCTGAAGCCCATAAAGTTATTGAATCCACAAAATAAAAATGACTTTATATTTCCCATAGGTCTAAATATTCGACATTAAATTCAACCTTGTCGTAAAACAGACGCTAGACCACACACACTAAATGAATTAAAATTATAATCATTGTTCTCATTGGGGGGCGGGAAGGCATTGGAGGCGGGTCCGCCGGCGGAAGCGGTAAGACTGCGTGTGAGAGCAGGAAACACCGTTCTGACACAGGAGCTGGGTATCTCGGTTGGGATTAACGAAACAATACCCACTGCTATGGCTGTCAATTTGCGCTGCTTATGCTGCTTACTGCTTTATTTCACGGCGACAGCCTTTGCGGGGTGAGTAACCGCGCAGCCGGGCAGGCGCGGTGCTGCCCGCAGGGGTGATCGGCGTCTCTTGCCGGTACACATGTTGTGCTCTGATTGGTCTGCACGCTGCACGGGCTGCTGGGGCCAGTGGGAGATATTTCTGAATATAACATTTTATACTCTACATGCTAGATATTCTCAAGGTGTACGTGGTGAAATGCATTTAGTGCTGATGTCTTCCGCTTCTCATAAGCAGGCTTCGTTGTTATTATCGCTCAGTAACAATGACAGCACCTGCATCCCGTATCTTTTCCCATACGTAATTTACTAATTTAAATATGCTTGTTTGCGGTAAATAATACACCGATACATTATAGATGACCCCAATCACCTAGCGCTTACACCGGTTTCGCTGTGTGTAATAATCCTATCCTTTTAGATGGAGCAGAGACGGAGACTCCTTCCTTAAATATAATAACAGGGAGCAGCTACTCCAGTTTGCATTTTTCAGTGGTACATACCCATAGGCTGAGCCTGTCACCTTGGATTTATTTAAAATTAGACTACGCTCAATACATCGGTTTAGCGCTTATAGGCACTCAAGAGTGGATATTTTATTAGCTCACGGTCGCTGTCACAATTAATGAAGTTCATAATTGTTCCTAGGCGTGATTTCTACAAAATCCTGGGTGTGAAGAAGTCAGCATCAGTTAAGGATATCAAGAAGGCCTACAGGAAACTAGCTTTGCAGCTTCACCCGGACAGAAACAGGGATGACCCTTCGGCTCAGGACAAGTTTGCGGACCTCGGGGCGGCATATGAGGTGCTTATGTTCGAAGTGCAATCGGTTTGCGTGTGAATACTAGCACACATTCACAAATGCTAGTTTTCCATTTGAGATCAGCTTACCATACAATATCTAATCATGCATACAGGGGTTTTAACCTGCGTAATCAACTAACCACCCAAGTAATCGTGGTATTTAAACAAATGTGAACTTGATCGTATTTTAAAGACTTGACGTTATTATAATACTTAACTGTTACAGTTAGTTGTATTTATGAATGAGGCTAAAACACTGTGGTTCAGCATGACTCGGTCCACACTACCAAGAGGTGTGACTTAATTGCGCTGCAAAACGTTGCGGTGTTCCGATTGGTGGGGAGAAATGTGTGGCCGCTTTCTATTGGTTCCTGCGTTCAGGGTGATGGTTGAACCCAGAAACGTGGATGCGTGAAAACGCGAAGTGGATCATTCGAATAAGTTGGGCGGGATTTAATTGCACGCTCTTACTTTGTGTGGTGGAATAGCTGCAACTTCAAGTTGGAATTTAAATCCAGGAAATAACACATTCAGTGCACCGTGGAAACTTATTTGGCGAAAACTTACTAGGAAGTGCGTTGAAATCTTTTCTACTCAACCAAAATTTACTGATCAATGAACATCGGCATTAAAATGGTTTGTGATATCAGGTTCTCACGGACGAAGAGAAAAGGAAGCAGTACGATGCCTATGGAGAAGAAGGTTTGAAGGAGGGTCATCATAGCTCGCACGGAGATATCTTTTCCAGGTGAGCAGCGGTATGGAAGCTAGATGGGGAAGGAGATTAATAAATTGTACATATACAAATAGTTTAGCGTTTTACAACCCTGTCCTTGAGAACCCTCCGACAGTCCATGGGGACCAGGTTGGGAAACACTGCTACAGAGCTGTGGATAGGACAGATACTCAGCTCTTTGTTTTAGTCAATTTTCTTTATAATTTCCTTATAATATGAAACGAATAAAACGGTAAGTACAACTAATCTAGGTATATTTATGTATTTTGCTGATTTATTTTTCGTCTGATTTGATGATTGTGAGATCTGTGATCCTTACTTCGCTAGTAGTGTGAAACTTGTACTTAAATTGTATTTCCTCTTTGCATATTGCAGTTTCTTTGGTGACTTTGGGTTTTTTGGTGACAATCAGCGGCAGCAGGACCGGAACGTGCCCCGAGGAAACGACATTGTGCTGGACCTCGAGGTGACGCTTGAAGAAGTCTATTCGGGAAACTTCGTGGAAGTGAGTCTCACATGTGCGCCTGTCTGGAAGATGATTCTGCTAGAGTCGTTGTACCCTTACCTGTTATACCATTATAAGAGCCTTCAGCACAAATTGGTTTCCCCCTCTTCTTCCAATTTTCCTGCTCAGGTTGTGCGTAACAAGCCTGTAGCCAAAGAGGCCCCAGGGAAGAGGAAATGCAACTGTAGACAGGAAACGAGAACCACTCAGCTGGGACCTGGACGCTTCCAGATGACCCAGGAAGTCGTCTGCGATGAGTGTCCCAATGTGAAGTGAGCTTCCGCTGTGTCTGTAGAGATCCAGTCGTTGCACAAGCGTCCTTGTCACACTCTGTTGTGCCGGGAGTGGAATGTCTGTTCTATAAATATGAGAATGTGACTTTTGAGAGTCTCTCTCTCAACACAGGATGGTAAACGAGGAGAGAATATTGGAGGTGGAGATTGAGCAAGGTGTGCGGGATGATATGGAACACCCCTTTATTGGAGAAGGTACGGCGCAAAGGACTCGCGTGGGGAATGCTTCAGGCGGGCCTGGAGCTCTCCGATATCCGCCTTCAGTCTGTTTATTACGCAGAATAGAATTTTGCTTCCGTAACAATGTAATGGTGACACTGAGATCCTGTACTGGTGATGGAGGGATGGGATGAGTGAGAAAAGTGCTGCCAGGAATCCAAAGAGCATCAGTAGACCTTAGATCTGTAGGCAAATTACTAACTTGCCTTTACTGTTCTTGTATAATCAAAACGCACATCTGTGGTGAGCGATTAATCTCAAAGATATACACTTATTTACAGTTCCAGCTATGTCAGTGTCCCAGGTTTATTAATACAGAACAATGAAACTCAGCCCTGACTTGACGCACACATCAGACTGAGTTTCTCTATCTTCTTTCCTTTCCTCCGTCAGGGGAGCCGCACATCGATGGAGAACCAGGGGACCTTCGCTTTCGCATTAAAGTGATGAAGTAAGAGTGCACTGGGCTCGCATGTTCTGGTCATTATGAAACAGGAATCTAAATTGTTTAACAACTACGAGGCGTTGAACTAGATATAAAGCTCAAGTCCTCTCTACCTTTATGAGAGTGGACGCACGTTCCCCTACACAAGACCCTAGTTGGGTTCTCCGTAGTGCCGGAATAGGAGGTGTCAGTGGTACCAGCGAGGGGATGCTGAGAGTAATGTGTGACCGGATGTACCAACAGGCACCCGGTGTTCGAGCGGCGAGGAGACGACCTTTACACTAATGTCACAATCTCCCTTCTGGAGGCACTGATGGGTTTTGAGATGGATATCGCTCACTTAGATGGACATAAGGTACGTATTCAATACAGACTCTCGTATACGCTCCTATCAGGTCGAGAATGAAAGCTGAGAATCGTACGTGTACATGTTTAGCTGCCCGCCCCCCCCTCGCCTGTGACAGGGATGGTGTTAATGCTTTTGTGACAGGTTCACATTGCGAGGGACAGGATCACCAAACCTGGAGCCAAGCTTTGGAAGAAAGGCGAAGGGCTGCCCAACTTCGACAACAACAACATCCGTGGTTCCCTGATTGTCACCTTTGACGTGGAGTTCCCCCGGGAGCAGTTTGACGAGCAGCAGAAAGCAGGTGAGGGAAGTTGGTGGGGGTACAGGTGGGGACGGGGGGGGGGCCGTTGGATGCCCTCCCGAACGCCACCATGCTGCCCATTCAGACAAACATTTTCATTTGCGCATGTCTACTGAGTCTTATATTAATGGGTCGGTTTTAGCAGGCAGTGCCTTATTCTGACGATTATCAGCAAACTCCATTCCTCTGAACAACATGAGTGTGTCATCTAAAGACTTGTGCTGTTAACATCATATGCACAAGGCATATTGAAGTTTGGTGAAATTTAGTACCCCACCTAATAATCATAGTGCTTCTCATTTCGGTCTCTGGGGACCCACAGCCGGTCCATGTTTTTGATCCCTCCGAGCTCCCTGACCGGCCGTCCACGTTGTTGCAAAAAATGAGGACTATCTGTGGGTCCCTGAGGACCGGACACGGGAACGCTGACCTATTAGGTTGTTTGTCTGCCTTCCCAGTGGTATATCTTGGACAGTATTGTTCATATAATGGTTACAACTGGGTTTTGAAAAAGCAGATACCATTTGGAATGAAAATTACCCTGAATATCAGACGACATGTGCAGTCATCTGGAGCTATTTTTGTGCCCTTTCCGTTTACCCATCAGTTTACAATTCTGTTATGTTGTGAAGATAAGATGTAGCTGTTTAGTCAGAGGGTTTAATGTCTTAATTTCAAGAAGTAAAGCAATAAATTCGGACGTATTTAAACCGAAGGTAAACTGAATTTGTGTTTAGTCAAGGGTCATTTCGCAGCACTATAACAATATCAAACCGTTCTTTCTTCTTTCCCCTATATCTGCTCGCACAAAATGCCAAATATTTATTACTGAGTAAAAAAAATTGTTAGGGGAGCAAATTTACAATTGCCCTGGCAAACTGCATTTTTAAACCTTGCTAGGGGCGTGAGTTTAGAGTCCTGGGGTTTCCTGGGATAGTGGGATGTGCTGCTTTTTCTCAGCCTAAGTTGACAGTGTAATCATACAGCATGCATTAAAATAGGATTAAACACCCCCCAGAATGAAGCGTGCAGAGTTAATGTTGTAACCTTGTGACCTTTCAGGTATTCGGCAGTTGCTGAGGCAAGCTTCAGTACAGAGGGTGTATAACGGACTGCAGGGGTACTGAAGACCCAACTCCCCCGAACTGTTCCCTCACTCAAACACGGGAGCCAGTCTCCATGTGTGGATCTATTTATTTTTAAGACTCAGGATGGCTGGATTTGTATGTTCTCTCTTCAGTAATGTGGGCCCTCTTGTTCAGTTTTTTAATAGTACCAGTGCCTCTGTCATGATTGTTTTTGGTAAGGATCACCGTTAGATTTTTATTTTATTTTATGTTTTTTAAATTGTTTTTTTTTTTTTTTTTTTTGGACACATTCTCCTTGACTTCAGTCTGAAGAGATTGGATCCATGAGGTGTCAGTTATGCCGTCTCCACTGGTACAAACAGACAAGGTCGCATTTTAAATGAGCAAGGGTGCCCTGCACTAGCGCCCTGTGACCTGTGTGGGTCTTTTTGAATTGTCTCCCGTTTTAATCTTAATTTATTCCAACAACAAAGTATGCTTGTGCCTGATGATCGCCACCAGGGAAGTGCGCTGTTTGCACGTGCCGTCTCTGACCACCTGTGTAAAACATGCCGGCAGACAGGAAATATTAAAGATCATAAGAGGATTAAAAGGTTTTTCTTACCGCCTAGGTCTCAGCACGTTTTGCTGGAGTCTTTGCTGTCTTTGCAGTGTTCGGTTTTGCATAACAGTGCCCAGCCTTAGCTGTACTGCCTGGCTCAGTGGGATTTTAGTTTATGGTATCTCTGCTTGATCCCTTCCACATGCACGCAGTGTAGGCCATCCACTGACCTACGCTACCCTTGCAGGGTGACTTTGGCAAAACAGCAACACATCAACACACACATTCATGCAAAAGCGTAATAGAATTGTGCTGAATTCTAAGTATTTAAATGGGGCGCTTGTTGACAGACAATGCTGTCCCTGGCACGGTTTTTACACGTTGGTGTTTTTTTTTGCTGAGCCATTTATTACTTATGATGGTTTTATTGGATTCTGAATAATTTAACTGATAACTTTTTTTTATTACTGGCAGGCAACAGTAGATTAACTCACTACACTAATATGATTTTGAAGCAAAATGATCAGCAGGATCAGATTCAATTACATTTTAGATCAAATTGACTGTCTGCTAACCTCACTTCATGCTTTTCTGTTCTACTCTTTAACCTTTAATCTATAAAAGCTAAGTGTTTTCCAGCCATGTTTGTCTTTTAGGTGGGGGTGTTTTTATTGCTGCCATCTTAATGGCAGACAATACTGCATCTTAAAACAAGCGTTAAGTACAAGTTGAAAATCTGCAGTTACGAAATCATGACCAGTAGGTGGCAGCAACACATAACGATCGTTTAGCTTTAAGAATCGGCGTTAGCGCCACCCGTGCTTAACCCGCCCGAGGACATTTTAGAAATAAATCCCCAGTTCCTCACACTTCATAAACCCTACAGAACTAGCAGCTCTGTAACTTTGGGGATCTATTTTTCCTGTATCAGTTTGTGAGTCCGAAAAAAGAAAACTGAAGAAATACGATGTGGTTAGAAGTATCCTTCTGAACCAGCTGATGGATTAAGTGAAAATATGATGTGCTTTTACAGTTTCCTGATTTGACTAGCACCCATGGTAGTCGCTTGATGACCACAACTATGGGCTGTCCTTATCCATCAGATATGGTCCCAGTTTAGCGTTTACGGGGGATCCTGACATAGACGGAATTTCCTTTCGCAAAATACTAGTGGCTGATTGTCTCCTCGAGCCACAGTTGGGTACAACCGCAATATAGGACAATATATATATATATAATACCCTATCAGGTTTGTATTGCTGATAACAGAATAAAAGCATATATTACAATTATAAACCAAAATATTTCAGCAGCATTCAAGTCGTACACGTAGATTTTTGAAGAGCACGGAGGTCTCGGCAGAGGGCGCTAAACTACCTCAAAAACTGGATATAGAAAAAGTCAACTGAACCAGGAGTTTTCTGGGGATCTGTTCGAGCGGTGTGTTTAAAGACGTGTATATTAGTAGATTGTATGAAAGTAAAAATGAAAACGCTCTTCGGAAAAGAAACGTAGGTGAAATTTCATACTAGGCCTTCTGGCGCCCTTCCTATTGGCTGACGCCATCGTGGTGATTTGCATAGACCCGCCCAGGCAGGGTTTCCTCCTCCTGTGACTCCAAGCAGGTTACATCTTGGAGAGAGGAAACGCAAGCGCGTGTCTGCGGGACAGTCTGGGTACCAGGACGCAGATGGAGCTCTGATGAATGTAAGTGAGGGAAGGACTCCTGTAACAGACCAGCCCGTTTTAATAGAGGGTACTGCAGCTTCTCAGACAGTGTATTATAAAAGCATGCTACCTGCTATGTTTTAAATGGCAGTGTCGATTCCGTCTCTGATTTTTCTAAATTAGTTATGAGCAATGTTCTTAACCTTTTTTTTTCTAACCCATTTAACTGAATAGCTTTCCACTCCTGACAAGCTGCTTGTATTTAAATGTTCTTTCACCCATTGCGGCTTTTTCTCCTTGCTTCTGAGATCACCGAAGATCAAAGCAAGTCCTCCTTGCACAGAAGATCTTATGCCAACTTTTAGAGCTGTTTCTAAATTTCAGCCAGGGGATCCTGTCCAGTTTTTTTATGACTCTGACGGTGAGGACCTTCAGTAATGTCACCAGCTTTGCCGGAGTCCTTTGCGCTTAAGCCCTCTGGGGCGGAGAGGAGCTGGCTGCATAGGTCTGGAGCTACAGCCCCAGCTGCGAAAGAGAAGCTCTCCCAGCCTCTGCCCAGCAGCCTGCATGCAGAGCAGCAGTGCGTTTCCCAGCACTGGACCCTGGTCAGACGGGCCACGCTCATGCAGCGCCGTGTCAGGGCTCTCCTGGGGGAGCACACCATCCAGCACTTCATCCACCAACTGGACACCCTGAGGGAGCGGTGTCTTGAGAAGGACGCATTCCCAGCATCCCTTGGTGCCCTACCACAGGAGTCGAGCTTCCCTGGGATTTCAGAAGCTGGTCTCACCCCTGCTCTTCAGGGCCAGGATGCCTCGAGGGACGTCCGGCGTCTTGCCAGCCATGTTCAGGTGGTCATGAGAGAGGCGCAGCTTGACTCTGATGCCACAGAGAGCAGCTCAGATGAGGAGCCTGACTTCAAGGTCACACCAGGACCACAGGGGGCGTCAGTGTGAGTAGCGGATGGATAGAGCAGCTCCTTTCTGTAGGTGTGGCCTGATTGTCGATCACAGCATCCTGTGAAGTGCATAAATGGTAGAGACCCCAGTGTTGTTTTTCTGAAGAAAACATTTGGTATTGCTCTGTGTAATCTGTTATTTCTCACTTTTGATGCACCATATGGACACTGTTTAATACACCGACTCTAAAAGCATCATCACGCAAACACGGCACTTAAATTCATATTCACTGGCTTGGCAGACACCTTGCTCTAACATGCCACTGTTTATATGACATAGTGGCCTACATTTTCTACAGTTACACTCAGACAGCAGAAGTTTACATTCCTGTTGTAGGCGGGCATTGTGTGAGCTGGTAATATCCAATGAAACGCTTTCTTTATACTGAAAGCGCAGGGTTCAAACATCAGAGCATGCACAGTGCTGCACTGGGAACACATAGCATTGCAGAGGTGTTTAGAAACACATAGAGTCCGTTGGTTGTACGCTGCTGGGTTTGGCTTCTGCCGGAGAGCAACCACAGAGCAGCGTTAGTGTCCAATCGCCTGGCAGGATCGGTTTGTCTCAAGCCTAGTCACCTCTTCACAGCTGCTTAACATTCTTGTCTCCTGATTGCCATCGAGAGCGCTACGTGCACGTCCCATCTTGCTTGGCGGCGCCAACCTCCCAGCACTTAGAGCTTTTCTTGATCTGAAGGGCCACTTGAGTAGAAGAAATAGAGTCATGACTGATGGAAGCCTGAATCCAAAGTGACCTGCACAGCTGAAAGACACGATGTAAGCGCAGAGCTTTCATCAAGCGCAGCAGTCATGTTTGATTTGGAGTGGGTGGGTATCTTTGGAGTCTCTCCAATTGCACCGGCAGATAAACACCAAATCAAGGACAATATGGCTAAAGTCTCCTCACTCCCACAAGGTCTCGTCCTTGAGGCTTGACTGAGAGAAACAGGGCAGGGTTAGAAGAAACAGCTTTCGGAGTCAAACTTTTTGTAATTTAGAAACGGGCACCATAAATTTGACATGGTTACCGTTCTGATGATGAGAAAGTTTAAAATGCTGCAAAACAGCAAATCATTTTGGATGCCTCTAAGAGCACATCCACGCGGCCCTGGAAGACAACAGACCAGAATGTAAGAAAAGCTCCCTTCCCTGTTCTCTAAAAGCTTACGTATTGTGCGTCACGCGTTCACAAGCATCTTACACTTTTTGGCGTGATAATCATCGCACAGAGAGCATTGCAGTGGGGTTGTAGATTTCAGATCACTGAAGCCTGACGTCTTTGTTGGTTCAGCACTTGCAGGCTCCGCATGTTTCCTCATTTGTCTCTGAGT
>JAODKF010000040.1:17181693-17195373 GCA_026779585.1 Mormyrus proboscirostris
CCCCCCCCCCCCCCCCCCATGACATGAAGGTTTCTTCATGTCACTCACAGCCAGCAAGTTCATGCCACCAAAACTTCCTTGATTCCCGGAAGCCTGGTGTGCAAGCATTTCTTTGTGCTGGGGAGCGAGATGGTAAATAAACATGAATGGTAATAGCCAGCTGTGTGTGAGGGCGTGTTTGTGTGTATGTGCCTCTGACTACGTGTCCGCTGCCGTCCATCTGTGCGAGCGGAGCTCTCAGTCCGTAAGATAAGATAAATTTTATTGAACGCAGAGGGAAATTCTTGTACATAAAAGCAGCATGAATTTTCCCATGGGATCAATAAAGTCAGTCTTATCTTATAGACTCACACATGCCTATGTAGATGCGTGATCCGTTCTGGGGTGGTATACAATGTGCTCCTGCTGAGTCAGACCTTATAAGTGTTCTTCGGTCAAAGACTTTAGAACAGCTGTCACCTCCCGTCCGTTAAACAGGCAGTTTCTCATCTGGGGTTTCCCCTTAGATACTCGTTTTCCTGCCTGAGCAGGTGGCAGCGTTTAATGCCTTTAAGGGATTCAGGAGGTTGTACTCCTATTTCTGGGGCGTGGAGACTTTCTAGAACTTTCTAGAGTGACCAATTTGTCTCACAGATCTGGACCTTTATTCATTCTTACAGCAAAGCATTTTATGGCCTTTGATTTTATAAAATATATGTGGCTTAAGGGTTCAACACCATACCCATACTGTTTGACTAAGGTCCAGTTTATTAAAAGCTAGGCTGCCTTCCACACATTTCTATATAATCCACCTTTCATACATCAGTATAGTCTGCTTGACTGAATCATGCTACCTCGTTCTCTAGGGACGTGTCCTCTGATGGGCCCTGAGAAAAACTCTGGAGTGCATATGCGCTTTTGCGTGGAAATGGGTCCGTTCTCCTGGATTTGTAGCTTTCCGCGGACCTTTGCAGCGTTTGAGCCGGATCGGTATAGAGGAAACCCAGAGAGTCAGGGCGTGCGGCGCTGCTGCGGGGCTGTTACCACGAGCGTGTTTTAGGGTACAGTGAGCTGCAGGTTTCCCCCACATTGAAATGCGCTCGGAGGAAGCAAATCGGGGCGTCAGAGCCACCTCTCCAAGGTTGCATCAAAGTCTTCTCCACGTCCCACTTAACCTCGGCCTGATTAGCATGCAGCCGTTCACATCTCATGTGTCATTCCCTTAATGCATCGTAACTTAATGGATGAGGTCTCTCCATATCCTAGCCAGTTGAGTCTCTTATTCATTCAGCATTGACTCATGAACAAAAAAGGACAGCTTTGAGTCCCGCTATGGATGTCTCTGTTCCCGGAGACATTTTGCTTCGCCTGGATTTACCTAAAAATCATGTATTACATTGTGAGGTTTAAGTAAATTTTATTGGGTAAAAGCACAAGCCAATCACATGAATGATTAGTGAATAATGGTGACTGATAACTGCATCCTAGCTGCCTCAGTAAGGGAAACTAAATGCTCTTTAATTGTCGCTGTCTAGTCCACACTGTTTTGGGAATTTCTTAGGTGTGTCGCCGTGAATACGAGGCGGTGAATTTCAAAGCGACAGCACTTGTCTGAGCTTCAGGATCACCTGCTTCTCTTGCCGTGAAACTGCATCCAGGCATTTCGGGCCCATAGCGGATGTTCATGTTGAGAGACTTTCCCTGAGATGTCAGACTCGCTAAAGCGCCGGTAACACGCTCTGCTGACAGGCCCGTCAGGAATATGACGTGCCGATGAGTAACAGTGCAATCTTACAGTATCTCAGGGTCCAAATGAGGCCCAGATTCCCCACTTTCATTTTGCACGTGCACCAGTATGGCGGTCAGCGGTCAGCTTCCTGCGTCCTCAGCTTAGCAGGAGAGATGACTTGGGGACGGGTGACTGGGAATATAGCTTGTTATAGGGATAGCCTAGTGTCGCTCTTCGGAGCCATGTAACTGTGGGTGCATTTCGTAAATGACAGGCTGTCCCCAGGTGACGAAAGTGATCTGATCCCCAAGTCTGTCGTCAAATCGTAGACTTCAAATTTGTAGGTAAGTCAGAAGAATAGTAAAGGAGTACATAACTATAATTATACAGCAATAATAAAGATAACTACATACAGTACTGTGCTGTACCTTGAGCTGATGAACTGCTGAAGCCACACAATGCTTTGAGGTGTCACAAAGTAGTGCGTATGTCCATTATCATGAACCGTTGTATTTAAGCTGATTTTGTAATATAATAGGCTTGTTGGCAGCCTGTTCGTAAGTAAGAGCTGTTCGTAAGTCGGATGTTTCTAACCCGGGGGCTGCCTGTATTGCGGCTGTCCGTTAGCCGTCTCCATCCTCAAGGTGACCCGCTCCTTCCAAGCCGAATCTCTGCGTGAAATCGGGTGGCACATGACAGCCTCATGAGGGCGTTGAGGATTTTGGACAACGCTGGCGGAGTAAAGTCGATACAAATAAGTAAAGCTCAGCAATATCTGTGTTTTACTGATTAAAGACAAATTCGCCGTGTAGGTTTATGGCTGCAGCGCCGGATGATTAATTACATTCCCCTCTTGGTATCACTTACTTTAAGTGAGCGATGTAAAACACCCGGTGCTTTTGTGAGAGTAATCCTACCATGAGTCAGGTTGCAGATCCACTGCCAAGGGCTTTGTGACCGAGACTGGAAGCTTGCTGGGCTTGCAGAAGTTCGGCGTGAAGCAGCCGTACGGGTGA
Organism: Mormyrus proboscirostris; assembly: GCA_026779585.1. Taxonomy (NCBI): domain Eukaryota; kingdom Metazoa; phylum Chordata; class Actinopteri; order Osteoglossiformes; family Mormyridae; genus Mormyrus; species Mormyrus proboscirostris. The sequence continues at coordinate 17,184,418 of JAODKF010000040.1, forward strand.
AGGCCGATGTCCGGCCGACCCCCCAGGGCAGGTGTGTGATGATGACACTTTACCCGGTTAACCACAGGGCATAGTTTGGTAGTGGGTGTGGTCTCGGGCCTGTCCGATGTGCTGTGTTGACTTTCAGAAATAGGCATCAAGGTTCTTAGGTTTGCTTAGCGTTCTGGTTCTTCTGCGGGTCACATGAGCAGATAATGACGACTGATGCAGGTCCGCCAGTGCTTTGCAGGCGTGAGGCTCTCCAGTGTCCCCGCCCACAGAGTGAGGTCCTGATGTCCGTTGTGGTGAAAGCATGGCCGTCTGGGTGTATGAAGGCTCCCGGCACTGGAGGTGCAGGGTCGCTTGGCTTGGTACCCAGTGCCATTGTAAGCGCCGGCTGTGATAATGGCTTCCAGCCCAAGCTTGGTTTTCAGCCAGGTCTTTAATCCATTAGCCAGGCCTTTGCTTGGAGCCTGTAGTCCCTATTAGCCATGCATAGAAAGGAGAGAGGCATCCCCAGGGAAGCAGAGTGTGTGTGCTCACGGTTTCCAGATTTGAGCACCGGGCATTAATAGGTGCTTGGTCCCGTTTTCACAGGAGTCACTGGAACTCCGGGCTCTGCTCTAACACCGAGTGGCCCCCTCACACTCTCCTCTCAGGCGGTACCATCTCTGAAGTCGTGCTCCGGTAGAAGAGTGACGGATGACCACGGCTGTTGCGGTTAAACCGCGCAAGCAGGAAGTTTAGTGTTTTATTTGCCCCCCGGGGCATTTTGAGATGCCGCTAACATCTGGCATGGACAGTCAGCGGGGCCTCACAGGGAATCGGCACTTCGCGGACACGTTTTCTTTTTTCTTTTCGTCGGGGCTGCTCTGAGAAGCTGTTTACCCTAAGCGGACCAGCCTGATCGGCCTCCAAGTCACTTATCTGTACATCTCCGGCACTTGGTCTCTGCCCTTCATTTTGTTGTTAAAAGTCTGTAAAGGTCCGGTGCTCAGTTGAACTGCATCAGCTGTGTGTACAGCTGTCTCTGCGACTTAGGAGGATGATGGGATGACCTGTCGCACGTCTCAGTTTCAGGGCTTTCAGTCTCATGCAGAAGGGATTCGAGGAGCTACGCCTGATAAGGCGACGGGCAGAGATGTTCGGTTTCCTTCAGAAGACGGCCTATGTGCGAGGGCCAAACCTCGACTGCTGTGTGTGATCTAAGGGAAGCTTTATATACACAATAGACTGGACGACAGATTAAGATAAAATCCTAGCAAACTGCACTTAACTCTTCAGTTACTGTGTCAGGAGCCTCGCGTGACGTTCGGCCTGAGAGTCGGCGGTGGCGCTAACTCATTTTTACAGGTGCAGTGTGGAGTCTGTTCTCATCACTTGAGGAATCTTTTGCGACAGCAGCTGGTCGACACGGAGGCTGTACGACACCACGGAGGGTGGTAAAGAGCATCCAGAGGATTAGCGTTACAAAGCTCCTGTCCGGCTCAGGAGCTGAACGTCACATGGGCCGCGGGAAGGACTTCAGTCACCCTGGACAGCCTGTTTTCTCCCTCCTCCCTTCTGGCGGAGGGTACATAATGCACTCGGACCTCGAGATACAGGGACGGCTCTTACCCTCATTTACATTTACGTTTGCTTTATTGGGCAGACACTTTGGTCCGAAGTGGCATACAAATGGGAGAATGTTCTCAAACAAGGGTTCATCCATTTCGGGGCATTGTCATGCCAAACTGTTGGAAGGGATCTGAAACAGCTACATTTGATAGAGTGACAGGCACAAAACTGTAGATTTTGGAATTGCTGGAGATGATGTGCTATGTACGAGGGCCAGACCTTGTTGAAAATGTATTTAGGCTCAACAACAAATGCTAATGGCACTGCAGATGCTGCCAGTCAGCACACCGTCACTTTGTTCCCTAGATATGTGCTTATTTCGTCTGTGGTCGTGTCCATTTCTGTTTTTTGGCAGCTGTACTTATTTAGTGTTTCATTTTTTTTATTATTATTTATTTGTCCTGTACTTTTCTGCCATTGTAAGTCATTGTACAGAGTACACATAAAGCATCATCTGTTTTTTCCCATTTTTTCATGATTACGTGGCCCGATATGAATTGTGCATCTGGCTCCAGGTCAGGTCAGATCTAGATGCCGATACAGTTCTGTGAATGAATTTGGTAACCAGACATGCTTGGAGCTGGTCAGCCAGGCAGTGACGGCAACATGACGTTGATGTGCATTGATTTGGTTGGGGAAGCACTTTTTGGTTGCTGTTTTTACTCCACCTCAGAAGGTAAACGTGTTAAACCAGGGTTCCCCAACCCAGCCCTTGGGCACCCCCAAAGAGTCCAGATCTATGCTCCCTCTCAGCTCCCACAAAAACGTGGAAACGTGGGTCCCAGAGAACTGGGTTGGGAAACACTGTGTTAGACTATGACAGACCTTTTCTGCTATGTTAGATACCATGAGTGACAGTCGATAACCCATCAATAAGTAGATAAGCCTCCTCTTCACCAAGTTAAATAAAGATAATATTGTTGCCCTTTATCACCTGAAACTAGTAGGTCCTTTGCATCATTCTGGAATTCTTGCATTTGTGTTTTCTCCAAATGACCTCATCTACAATAATTATGAATATCCAAACTCCTAGTGTTCCATCACTTCAGTTAGACAGGATCAGTCAGTGGCTCAGCTACACGTCTGTTTCCAGTATCTTCGATTGCTCTTGGAATATAAACTCGCTTTTCAGAGACTCATCATCTGCAGCTGAAGACCTAATACAGGTAAACTAGCAAAGACTCTCTCTCTCTGGTTTCCATGGCACTGAAATCCCCATCAAAAAGAATCCACAGCTTCCATATAACCAAAGCCCCCTGTCAGGTTATGAAACAAACCTACAACGCATCCGGCTAATATCTGAATGTATATGGCGTGGCAGCAGGGTGAGGCGGGAGATCTGCTATAGTAACTGACAGGAAAGGGGCAAGAACCCAATCAGAAAAGCCACGGCGAGTCCTGAGGAGACACCACACATCTCCATGGAGCAGGTCCACTGGAGTAGCTCTCCCTGCACATGCCATCCATTCCCTCTGCCTAACAAGGCGATCCGTCCAGTCGGAGTGACCCAGGCTTCATTACCTGAGGCATCTGTGAGCAGGGGACCAGTGATCAATTGCTATGGTAACATCGAGTTCATCGAGTTCATCCTTATCTAGAACTGTGTAATTACTCTACCTACTTCCAGCTCACAGTGTATGGTTTCTGTATATTCATATTTATGTGAGCATTTATTATGCTGTTAATGCTTCACCTGAGTGCATGGATCTAATAGCTGGATGCTCAAAACAAAGGTGACTAATCCTTGTCCTAGTGACCCATGTCTAGATATTCTGTTCCATCACAGCCCTGGAGATGTTTTCTCAGACCATAGCTCCTGAACTGGCTTTATTGTCATTTGCTTTTCTCACAGAATGAAATTCTATCGATGACAGATCATCGCTCTCGGCTGGCAAGTTTCTCCACTGTGAATATGATAAGCACATTCGCGAAGCTCAACCCGATTATCGAGTATGTACTCACACGGGGTAAAACCTTATGGTGCTTTCCATCGCTTATCCTGGCGGGATGTTTGTAGAGCTTTTTGCTGACTGTGGTGAGCGGCCACTAGTGTCGTATAAGCATGGACCCCTTAGAGCCGGGATCGCCATCGTGAGCCCTGCAGGCATGTTCCCCGGCCCCCCCTGGGCCATGTGGCCCCCCGCCTTTGTGAGTCCCGGCCCCCCTGGGCCATGTGGCCCCCCGCCTTTGTGAGGAGGCTCTGGGAGGACGGGCCAGGCAGCTCCTAGCTGCTCCCATCAATGCCCCCAATCCAGTTCCGTCTCATCAGTGGAAGCCATTCACATGCTAATCGTAAGCCATCTGTCCACGAGGTTGGTTTCCAGGCTTCTTGAGCCCCTCCCCTCTCCCTTTTTACACCCGAAGGGGGGGAGCTGACCTCTTTCTTGTTCTCCTTCTGTTGCACCTGGGGTGGGAGACTTTATGGGGGATGCGTCGGTCTTTCCTGCCGGTTGGCCTCTCTTGGTACCTTGGTGGGCTAATCAGTTATGACTGGCCATGCACAAGTCTAAAATGACTTGTTCTTACTTTATCTGTAGGTGTTTTTACACTGTTTTCAGGTACCTTTTTTAAGTGTTGGGGCCATCTTCAGTTGGATCGTGCTGAAGCAAGCTAAGATAGATGAATTTTTGTTTGATTTTTGTCCCTGTGCATTTTCAGATCCCCATTAGGGCACATGTTGCCGTGCATGCTGGAGGTTGCCTAGGAAACACACATTTACTTCAGAACTCTCAGGTTGGCTTGGACGGATTGCTGATGGGGTGGGGGGGGGGAGCGCATTAATCGTGGGTGTGTGTGTCGTCATATATCTTTTTCATCTATTGCTTTCTGATTGAAACACATCAGGGCCCCACAACAGTCCCCTCAGAGTTCATTTTTTCCAGTCTGTAATTGTATGGTCTCCATAGCAACTTGCCATCCACCAATCATAGACAAACAGTGTCTCCGTGGATTACAATGACACTCTGCAGAGCCAAGGAAATTGTCCGGCTTGGCAGAGCAGAATTGGGTCGAGGCAGAAATGTTCCTGACAATAATTAAGACATTCCATTCTTCTACAAATGCTAATTTAGTAAGGGTTTAGTACAAGTTCATCTTTAAAATAAAGCATTTTCTTTTAAGGAAATGAACCATAAATGTGTTCTGCTGACTCTAAGTCTGAATCTAATTCGGCCTTTTCTAAACTATTTAGCAGGTGTAACAGACGCAGTTAAGGGGTCATGCTGCAGCCTGGCTTGGGACTGTCTTAATTACAAAATGCCCTTTTTGCTGCAGCAGCAAGACAGGACATGGACTTCAAAAGAAAATGGTGAATGAATGGAGGTGGAATCTTAGACTCCCCAATTCTGCTGATCTCTCTGTCATCGTTGCAGCCGTCACTTGGTAGGAACTCACAGGTCTTCAGTGATACCAGGAACGTCTGGCCAGAACCTCGGAATGCACTCTCTTGACGTACAGTGCCAGTCAAAAGTTTGGACACACCTGCTGAAAATGCATTTGTCGCTGTTTTAGCTATCCTATTCACCTTATAGTAAAAGGCCTCAAGGCAATTAAATAATACTTTTCAAATATTGCCACGACCAAGAGAAGCATTCAACATCTCAACTTTCTCACATTTTAAACTCTTCAAAATAGCCCCTTTTGAGTTGATCACAGCATTGCAGACTCTTGGCATCCTTTCAAGCAGCTTCCAGATGTAGCCACTTGGAAAGCTTCTCCTACAGTCCTGAAGGAGGTTCCACAAGGTCTGGGCACAAGTTGGCTGCCCTGCTCTTACGCTTCAATCCAACTCATCCCAAACCTGCTCTATAGGGATTAGTTGGGGGGATCGTGGGGGGGCCAGGTCATCTGTCACAGCACTCTGTGTCTGTTCTTGTTCACAAGGTAATACAAGACTGGTACTGCACATTAGTGCAGATATTGTTGTCTGGCTGCTGATGCGAAGGGTTATGGAGCGTCAGAGGTACTGGAAAACAATATAAAGGACCAAGGAGACTGGCCGTGTTTTGATGGGTGGATGAGGATAGAATGCAGATGACAGCAGGCTTGCCCCCATTGTCCCCAGTGTCCTCACCTGCCACTCATTCTTGGCCATTGGAAACCTCCACCTTTTCCCCTTCTGATGACATCTTTTGTCATCATTTATGCCTTGCTGATAAATGCTTCTTATCACCATGGAGACCAGCTCCGTGGATGTGGCCATGGAAACAGAGTCTGTGCACCTTCATGACAGGCCTCCCACAGCTCTCCAGATGAGCATCTCCGCTTCTCGGTCGCCCAACTGCAGTGTTTACGGGTGATACGGGAGTTTATCGTGCCATATGGGTCGGTCACGGTGTTGAGATGTGTTTCATCCATGCCTAGTTACGCATAAACACTTTTTAAGCTAACAGCACCTGCGCGCCGGTCCGTAGGGTGATGTTTAATTAGCGCTGAGGTGTGTGAGGTAGTAGATCTTGTGTCTGGTCTCTTAGATAAAATACGGTAATTTCAGAAGGACGCAGCCTTTTGGAGACAGGAGTACAGTGGCTGTCCAGAGGCAAGGCTTCTGCTGTTTTAGGCCAGTACCCATCTATTTGCCCAAAAGCAGAGATTCTCCCCCTAGCAACATGCTTGCTGTTGTAGTTTCTGTTGCTGTTGTTTCATTATTATACACCAAGTGTCGGCTTTATTAAGTACTCTCAGCTAGCACCAGGCAGCACCCTGTTTTGCATCCAGAACCACTTCAATTGAGCTTTCAAAGACGAGAACGTCTTCCAATCAACTTTAATGAGTCTCCTCTTACCTGTAAGTCTTTCGTGGCTGATTTCGATTATGACTTTGTTGGATTGTTATTAATGGATGTAATGAAATTAGAGCATAGGTGTTAAGAAAAACAGATTCAGTAACTGAAGTTGTAAATTGCATGTGATTAAAAGTGTTACTCCTCTCACTCAGCTGTGGATGCTCCAGTGTACGTCACAGTCCAGCTGGGGGCTGTGTTGTCATGAATGCCTCCTGTTTGGTGTTTGAGTTTTCATCGGGGAAGCTGCTGCCAGCTCTCTTCTGGGACAGGTACGACTTCAGCGGCCGTTCGCTTTATGGCGTAAGGGAACAGCGGCTCTCTGTAACGGGACTTCATGGGGAGCGCGCCGAGAAAAACAATGTTTGAATGTGAAGCCAAAATACGTTTATTCATCCTTTTCATTCGACCGGGGGCGTCCAACCGGCAACCGGCGTGAGGGGAACGTTTTCTGAAAGCTGAAGCGGGCATACGGCGCCATTGTGGTTGGAACGTCCTGAATGACACGGAGGGCTCTGCACAGGGTGGGCGGAAGCCGATCTTCTGTGCAGTATGAGTGGAGCGGGAGGTCTTCTTTGTGAGGATGCTGTGTGTCGTTTGAGCGGTGCTGAGTCTTTAGTGCAGCACGGGAAGGATTCTGCTTCACTGAAGCAGCTTATCACCACTGGCATCTCCCAAGCTTTCCAAGAACTCCTTTATTCAGAAATGTTCTCCAGCCTGCACGGCTTCTGCAGCGAGCCTTACGGCAGTCATCTTTACTCTTAATTGGACATGATCGGTAACAGTTTGTACCGAATCTTCTGAGGTTTTCAGTCAGTACTCCTGATCTTCAGAGTAACACAATTTGGTATTACTTTGACCTCTGTATATCCATGGGCCATTTTGTCTAATGACTGTTTTTTTGTAGGCTTCATGGTCTGATGTGTAGAGCACAGTAACAGTGCACATAATTGTGACGTGTTCCGTGGCAGTGTGACTCGGTGACACGTTCGGCCAGCCCTGGAACGCACCTGCAGAATCTCACACGCAGACGCGACAGAAAATCCCCGCTCCTGCACTGTGTGAATGTCTGAGATGAGCAGGAGCGAGGAGCTTCTGAATCTTCCAACAGCGTCCGCACTTGGCTGCCATACAGCAAACAGAGCAACGGGGAAGGATTTCCGAAGGCTGATACACGGAGGGAGAAGAGAGTGTCAGAGAAATGGTTAAGAGGGCCAATCAGAGCTGGCCGCTCCCTGCATGTGACCGGCATTCTGGGATCTTTCTGTTTTTGGGTCTCATTCTATTAAAAATATATCCTGGTAAATATATTTAAAAACACAGGCAGTTTAATTCATGCTTGACACGCAGGTTCTGTTGCAGCTAGCAAGCTGCTTCTGATTTGTTGTTGGATTAATTGAAAGTTGTCTGTCATGATGTATTAACACAGTTGGACAGTTTTGATTTCTCCCTCTTTTTTTGGGGGGGGGGTTGGGGTGGTTTTGTTTCTGCCCCCTAAACCGGTTGATTTTATTTTTAACATTCGTAATTTGAGCTCTGTTGTCTCACTGAATCACAGATGACTCACTGCCAAAACTGTGATGGTGAATTTACAGCATAATTAGCATTTATTCACTCTGCTTCTCTTAATGCTTATTGTTTATAAAACCGCGAACCAAGTGGGATCTTCAAATGTGTGTGTCTGGTCCGGCGTCTCCTCCTTCAATCTTACTGCGCAGCCGTCGGAAGCCGACGCATCTATGATTCCTGGCGGAGAAGCGTCTCGCGCTGTCAGGAGGTCAGAGGTCAAGGAGAGAATATTAACCGTTAAGGCTAAAAGCGGCTGGCGGTGTCACGCGGTCTGAATAACAGTATCATGGAGATACTGTGATAAATCGGGGATGTGGTTCAGCTAACCACAGCACAGCAAAGACGTGGGTGGCAACGCGCAGCACTCCCGGCTATGCAGAGCTCACCGTTATGTAATCCGCTGGCCCCCAGTACACCATCCCGTCCCTACAGACCCTCTGTACCGCTGCTGTGCTGGGTACCGGCGCCCCCAGGGCCTTGTGTAGGTCCTCTGCCACATCCTAATGGCTGTCCGGGAACTGGGACTAAAGAAGACCGGCCAGGGTTCCAGCTTTGCCGCTTTTAATGGGGGTGACGTTTAATATTTGCCTGTCTTGTATCAGCCCCCCCCCCCGTCCAACATACCAGCTACCTCCCACTACTATGGGGACTGGGGGGCAGTGGAGGTGGCCCAAAGCCAGTCATTCAGTAGTGAGGAGGGTCAGTGTCCGCGGAGAAGCCTGCCCCTTGTGTGGGGGTTTGTTTTTCTCTTTGTGGCTGCAAATAGATGCTAGTATAACACTTTTGTTGTTGCTGGTGGTGGTGGTGGTGGGGGGGGGTTGCAATCTGGAGGTTCACAGTTCACTCTCACAACTGAAGAGAAAATTTCCATAACTCACTCTTTTTTTGTTTTTGAGATGTTTTTGATGACCACCAGTCAGGTTTCCACATCGTGTGCTGCAGTATTGGCAACCAAAGCTCACTCAGCCCCCATGTAATCCAAGGAAGAACTTTTGTTAAATTTCCAAAACTCACTAAGTTCACAGAAATCTTAGAAAACATATCCCGTGGACTGAGAGAGTTTTGGTTATTCTCACTCAAGTTGTGGGATGAGAAATCTACACAATAGTCAAGAAAGTGTCTTATTGACCCCAAGTCAATCAGTCACGTGATGTAGCTAGATAGGTGTGTGCGATTTCGCAGTGGAACTGCTTACATTGTTTCACTCTCTCCACATGGTGCTTTTTTCAAAAGCATGAGGCCATCAGTGATAGAGCACGAAGAACCAGAACCTTCTCACGTTCTCTCATGTTAGGACTCCACTGCGTTGACTGTGGACCTTCGGTTGTACTAATCGTCCGCTTCATATTTTAACATGCTTTCAATACATTGCTTTTATTGTTGGAGACATCTTGAACACATGTTGGAGACAGAGGTTAGCCTCTATTAAATTTCAATCACAGAAACTAACAAGTCGTCTTGACTTACTGAAGCTCGGCCTCGTAGATGCACAGGTGATATGACGAGTTATGAGACAGATCAGCTGTGTGGGCCAGTCTCAGGACCTTCTGAGGGTGTTGCAGGGAGGGTGTACAGTGGAGGGCACCTTTCTGCCAAGTCCCTGCATACAGGTACAGCTCCCACCTGGAGAGCTTATCTCTTCCTCCCAGACCAGATGGTCCTTTGTTCCCTGGGCACTGGATGTCCTCGCTTTCAGTTAAAAATCTTTCAGCCGTAACTCCTTGTTTGATCTGGGCACTTTTTCATGCTTTGGGTAAACAGAGACACCAGCAGGATCTGTTGCTCCTTCCACTGTTATGGGTATGATATCAGGTCTGGGGCTTTATGGCCCTGTGATGTGAGAGGAGACGCGGGTAACGTGTTCGGGCATCACTCCCTGGCATGATGAGCACGCAGACACACACACACGCTCACACACACACACATACAGGTTAGGTATCTATATCTTTGCGGGGGACTTTCTATAGATTTTTATGGGCATAACCCAATTACGGAAACTGTAACCCCTACCCAGCCCTAACCCTCACCACAAGTAACCACACAAAATGCACGACTTCTGGCTTTTTCTAGTTTTTTGATTACATTCACAGATCTTTGTGGGGACCTTCGACACGCACAGTCAGCCTCCTGGGTGCAGAGCTGCGGTTCAGTAGCCGCTGACAGATAGTCACTTCTTGTTCTCACTGGCCCCTGTCTGGCTTCCTCTCTCACACACACACAGCCACTCCACTTCGAAACTGACCCGTGGGAAACATATTTTCCATGTCAGGAATTTCCTGTGCTTTTCTTGATGGGAGCGAGGATGAGGTGGGAGTGTGGGGGAGAGGCTGGAGGGATTGTCCAGCTGTGTTCCAGCAAAGCCCCCCCCGTACACGAATGCGCCGTGGTAGACCTTAGCCTGCCCTGATGGACACAGGGATGATAGTGACTCTAGGTTTGGTGAGATGGACAGACATCAACTCCTTGTAATGTCTCGGAATCCCCCAATGCTCTGAGCCCCCCGATGGGTTTGTACACATACCCCACTGGCAGGAAGTTCCTGGGAAGTTCAGCTGCCTCTCCCCCATATTGTAGCAGATTGGTGGAGTCAGAGTATTGTTATTAACTCTGCTGTGGGAGTGAAGAGGGCAGCGAATGACTCCCTTCTGAATGTTAGGGGACCTTGCAGGGTCACAGATGAGGTATACAGGCCCTCCTTAGCACTCATGCATTCCTATAGTTCTGGGTCCGTACTCTATATCACAAAATACAGACTGCCTGATCACACTGCAGTGGTAACACAGGCCTCTGGGTCCGTACTCTATATCACAAAATACAGACTGCCTGATCACACTGCAGTGGTAACACAGGCCTCTGGGTCCGTACTCTATATCACAAAATACAGACTGCCTGATCACACTGCAGTGGTAACACAGGCCTCTGGGTCCGTACTCTATATCACAAAATACAGACTGCCTGATCACACTGCAGTGGTAACACAGGCCTCTGGGTCCGTACTCTATATCACAAAA
>JAODKF010000040.1:17200270-17216168 GCA_026779585.1 Mormyrus proboscirostris
GAGCTGGGGGTTAAGGGTCTTGCTCAAGGACCCGCAGACATGCTGAGGCTGGGTTTGAACCTGTGATCTTGTGATTACAGGCACATAGGCTTAGCCCACTGAGCCACACACTGCCCCCTATGGGGAAAGCTGGGCATCACTGGGGGCTAGAAATCACAAATCGAAAGCGATGAATAGTATATCGTTGTTGCCAAGGTAATACCTCGTATGTGCACATATACACTATTATATGTGCACATATGAGGTATTACCTTGGCAACGACGATATGCGCAACTCCCATTTTTGTGGATCACCCCCCTCCGGTGAATGGACTCTTGACTGTCAGCTCCTGTTGTTTTGAGCTTGATTTCTAGATGGGCATGGACCTTTTTTTAACAGGGTGTTCTGTGCCCTACAGGAAAGCGGAAAGACCTGGAGAAGCAGGACACCTCCTGACAGGGTCTGAAGGTCTGTCCTTTGCTTGGTGTACAGGACAGAGTAGTGTGCACACTGTCCCAAGTGTCATTCTCTAATTGCTGTCCTCAGGGTGTTTCACACCCTTGAAAATGATAGGCCGTGCCACTCCCCTCTCACGAAATGTCATTGGGCGATGGAACTGTTTAACTGTGGGTGAGATCATACAATGAGATTTTTTTTTATTATGCTATACAACACTGTGCAAAAGTCAAAGGAAATGTTTAAAGCTATTTATCTTGCCAGTAAGTGTATATTTGCTTAGGAGAAAACAATTTAACATAAGAACATACGCAAATTGCAATGGGTGCCTCTCACCTACAGTACAGTGCTTGGCCTCTAATTACCATTAACACAATAAAAAGTAGCGAAATTTTTTTTTCTGTTCTCCAGAAAGTTACTGATATCTAGTTGGACGGCTAGTTGAACACGGCTTCAGTTCCCAAAGCTCTCCTCAGGGGCACCACAGCCATTCCATGTCTTCATTAAATTTCACCACCAGCTCTCTTAATCAATGAACTTAATTAGTTAAATAACTAATGAGGTATCGGTTAGCCAAACAAGGTGTGTGCTGTCGGGTAAGATAAAAAATACATTGGTGTATTGGATGATTGCCGCAAATACCGGGGGGGGGTCACTTTAGGAGAGGTGTTAAAAAAAAATTCTTTGATTGCCTAAGATTTTTGTATAGGACTGTAAAGTAATGGCCCCCTCCTCATTTTCTGGGCAGGCCTTATAAAGAAAATGATATATAAACCGGCCTATCAGAATGGAGAGTGATGGGTTGTAATAGTGGGCGGAACCAGGAGCACAGACACACCCCCATCTGGGTTTATTACCATATTTAGTCAATCTATCATGTTCACATACTGCCAAAGACAGTCTAACAAAAATTTAAAACTAAAAGATACATTTTAGCCGATTTCAAAGGCTGTTAGTGTAATGTGCAGTTTAGCTTGAAGATCTGCAATATTCTGTGAATGTATAGTGTTTCCATCCATTCATCTTTATACATCAGTTCTGGGTGTTTTGAAATTTAAAAATAGGACAATCCATATGGAGTGAAGTGGTACAGTGAATTACTAAGGTGTAAATGCCCATTTCATGTCTTAATCTTTGATTGCCTATCAGTGTACTACACATGCTGTGTGCTTGCAGTTGAACACACGGTCTGAATTAGAGAGGACGGTGCATTCTGAGAGCACAGCTTTTTTTGCTTCTATCTATGCTGACATTTTGCGGCACATAATAATTATGAAACAATTTTCCTTCCACGGCTGATGTAATGCGTCACCTAATGCATTCAGCTGCTGCTAATTTTCAAGGGGCTTCTGGATTTAAAACACGGCGAAATGGCAGTAGGTGGTGGTAAATTACAGGCTACGTCCATGCGTTTGCTGTAAGGATGTGGGCTGCGTTTGCAGGGTGTGGGCCTGCTACGGGGAGGGAGATAAAAAAATTAGCGTACTGGGGTAGGATTAACAGGCTAGTTTCTTCTCAGGCCTAGCTGAAGGGACCAGTCAGCGAATCAGAGATGACTCCTCCCCCTGTGTCACACAAGCCCCTCCCACTCCCTTGGACTACTGGTGACATGCACTAATCAGCATTTCTGATCCAGATAGGGCCAGGTTCAGGGTGTGATCTGCTGTCGGTCTGCGTAATCCGGTGTGTATCATGACCTTTCTGTGAAGCTCCGATCGGCTAGTTGCTGAAATGATGATTCCTCAGTTTTCATGCTTTCTTTCTGGAATCTTCCACGTGTTGTTTAACGGCAAGGCCATCGGACTGAAGCCCCTTCGGCCGTGACATCTCCATTCGGGTTCACTTCCGCTCCGACCCGTTCTGGCCGCGTGAGTCAGTTCTCCCACATGCATTCGCCCACGCGCTCATACATTTACAGTCACTCACAGCAGCCTACGCACACGCACGCGCACACCTACGCTCGGAAAACCGGGAAGCGGTGCCCATGGAGACAACGGCATGGAGGCACAGGCTAGCCTGCTCTTCGCCATGGTGCACAGCCATGTCGTGATTTGATTAATAATCACAGCAGCGCTCCGCCATGCCTCAAAAACAAATGACAGATCAGTAAATATGTGGCGCGGCGGTGCTTGTTGTGCAGGAATGACCGCAGAACATCAACCCAGGCTTCCTTGCCTCATTATGATAAAGCTGAAACAGGACAGTAATGTGTGACATCCAGTGAAAAACATCAAGTGTACTGAGGCTGGAGCCGGCATTGGGTGAGCAGCTATGAAAGATGGAAGACTTGAAGAAATGCAGAGTTTGCAGAATATTCTGATTATAGAAGCAGCTGTTAGAATTTTAATGTGAGAGTGATTCCTTCAAAAATGAGCAGCGTTGCCTAGTTTAGGTTTGACAGTAATCCATACAGAATCATCATGTAGACGACGAGTCATATAGTGAACTATTACCCTTTCTGAAACTCCTTCTACTGTAAGGTTTTTGTTTGTTTGGCTGAACCTCTACCTCCAGTAATTATTTGGTCAACTGATGCACCAGGGGCCTGACAGGGTCACAGCTGTCATCCGGTTTCTTCTGAGTAAAATCTGACTGAAATCTTGCTGTTAGCTGACCGTTTATTTGAGGTATGTGATGTTGACGCCACCCACATTAATGCATGGTGTGAAATGCTGAGAACGATGGACATACACAGGAATCCTCTGACTGACTGGTGTCATGAATGGCTTCTGAATAAACTGTCACATCATCTGTCAGCTGTCGTTTTTTTCTGGTAACAGCAGGCCTGCAAGGAGATTAAAGGTACATTCAACATAGTTTTTCAGAAATTTGAGAGCCTCAGGTTCCTTAATGAGCGTGAATTTCCGTCTTGAGCATGAAGCTCCTTCATAAGCGTGAAGTTCCTTCCTGATCTTGAAGCTCCTTCCTGTGCACGAAGCTTCTTCCTGATCTTGAAGCTCCTTCATAAGCATGAAGCTGCTTGCTGATCTTGAAGCTGCTTGCTGATCTTGACCCCCTTTGTGAGCCTCGAGCTCCTTCCTGAGCCTCGATCTTCTTCACCAGCCTCAGGCTCTTTGTTAGTCTCGTGCTCCTTTGTTAGCGAAACGCCGGTCCTGTGGTGGATTTCCGGTTGTCTCATTGCCATGTTGTACGAGATGGAGCGGCTCCTCCCACCGCACGGGCAGTGAAGAAGATCAGCATCAGCAGTTCTCTGCAGTCCTGCTCAGTGATGCTCCTGCATGCTAACATGCTGAGAGAGGCGGCGTGAGAAAGCCCCCCTGCTGACAGCCGGCTGTTGTCGCAAACCTGCATATTGGGTCGGAGTCTCACCCGTACGACAGACAAGGTTTAGTGGAACGTGTTACTGTAAGCGTGGTGCAAGTCTGGGGGACAGTGGGAAGTCCTGGCGTCACGTGACCCAGACCTGCTAATCCCACCGCTCTGGCTGCTCCTGAGAGGGCCGAGGGAGTCAGAAAGACAAAGGAAACGAGAGCGTGTCATCTACCCCCCATTTTTCCAAGAAGACTGTACAGCGGTCGGGCCTCTGGCTTCTAGAAATTTCTCTACGCCGATTCCTCCTCGCTCGACCTGTGCTGTCTCTCTCTCTTTCATTGAATTCTGTCCTAGAGGGTTTTTCTTCTGTTGCCTCCCTCATTATTATATTGCCCCCTCGTGTGTGTGTGTGTGTGTGTGTGTGTGTGTGTGTGTGTGTGTGCGTGCGTGCGCACGCGCGCACAGGCACCCAGGAACACAGAGCCTCTCCCCCTCCCCCTCCCCGGGCTGCACCAGACGCTGGGATCTGAAGGTGCCGCTCCGCTCGATGGCAGTGCCGCTGTCTGCCATGACTGAGCGCCTTCGCTGAAGCAGCCCCTCCCTCCCTTGCCACTCCCACCAGACCTCTGCAGTTGACAGCCTCTCGTTTCCTTGTCCTCACCCGCCCTCTCTCTCTCTGTCTCTCTCTCTCTCTCTTTCGTTGCAGGTGTTTGGACCAATTCTCCCTGTTTCTAAGCGGTTTCTCTCTCAGCTCCCGTGCCCCCCATCTCCAGGTAGGGCTCCTGCCGGCCTCTCCGCCTTCCGTCTGCTCTGGCTTCAGATCTGGTGCCTCTTTCCTGGCTTTACCAGCCTGCCTCCAGTGAGCATTAGCTTATTTCTGGGTTTTTTATTTTTTGCACCATCTCCCCAGCCTTTCTCCCTCTTGCCTATATATCTCTGTTACCATTGTGGTGGAGCTTTGGCTATTGGCTTAGTGGGTCAGCTGTGGCATGTGCCGCCCCTCTCCTGTCACCGGCAGTCCTGTCCTGTGTGTGTGAATGTGTGTGTCTTTGTTCACGAAGGGCTGTCACCGAGAGACACGAAGCACAAAGCTTAGCTGGCTGTGCCTGCCAGGCTTTGGCAGGTAATCGGTTGATTGATGCCTCTCACTTGGGGTCCTGAGGTCTCTCGGGGGCGTCTTTGACGTGCCTGATGGGGCTTCTGCAGCCCTCCGGCATCCGTACTGGGGGGTTTTCAGGGAGTGTCTAGACAGCATTGATTATTCAGCTGGCATAACTGTTCGCCAGCCATCACAGCTGCACAGGAGCCTCAGAGACGGTTTGTGTCCGTGGGCGTGTCTCTCTGTCTGGTTCCCCCTAATTTTCTAGGAGAGTCAATTGCCCAGCTTTGGCTGTGATTTTGCAGGGCTGCATTACTGCGATTCTGTCAAGTCTGACACCATCCCTGTGCTTAGCTGTGGTGGAGGTGTTGGAAATGGGGGGCGGGGGGGGGGGCGGTCCTGGGATGTGTCTCCATGCAGATCCTTCAGAGAGCTCCTCTCCACCCGGGCTGCTCTCCCGCCCCGGACCTCGAGACAGCCATGCATATGGGTCACGGTATTGTGCTAAATGCCAGTCCGATCTCTGCTGAGAGCCTTTTAATTTACAAGTAGGCCTTTTATTAGGGGAGGAAATGGTTGCGTTCAATACCGGACCAGCCCAGCTCCCTGTTGACATGATTAGACCTTAGCTTTGGCAGCCGTCTGGCACTGTGCCGCACGGCGCCTCCAAACCACCTCTCTGGGCAGACGCTTTAAATGCCGGCTCTGTGTTTCCTGTGTTAGGCGGTGGAAAGGGGGCAGTGCTATGCAGGAAGCCCATGTTACAGGTACAGCAAAGCGGGAGATTGGGGCGCGGGCGCCGGGCTTCTTTTTTCACATTCCGTAAGAATGCCGCCCATTCTCACGGCTTGTGTCCCTGTGGCTGGCGTTGAAGGGGGTGAAGACTGCCCAGCTCAAACGGGGAACAGCGGTCAAGGCAGGAAAAAGGCAGGGCACTTGTCTGGTTACCAAACAGCCACCATCCCACAAAGGGGCAATTGTTGTACCCTTACATGAACTGCGGGGTTGAACTTTCTGTAAATGTCTCCTCGTATAAAAAAGACAGTGTATGAGTCACCCTGATGTGAAAAATATAGAGCGTCGTATTGTGACTGATACAGTGCTGTGGAGATTTCGTGACCTGATAAACATCTCGGTACTTTGCGCTTGCGTGGCCAGCTGGAATGGATAGCGGCCTCTGGGAACCATCGTATTCCCCGGTTATGGAGGGGCCAAAGGGGGCAGGCTTGTGTGGAAGCGAACCACCACCATGCTGTTCATAGACAGCTGGTGGACTCCATGGTAACTACAGACATGCCA
Organism: Mormyrus proboscirostris; assembly: GCA_026779585.1. Taxonomy (NCBI): domain Eukaryota; kingdom Metazoa; phylum Chordata; class Actinopteri; order Osteoglossiformes; family Mormyridae; genus Mormyrus; species Mormyrus proboscirostris. The sequence goes on from JAODKF010000040.1 coordinate 17,206,378, forward strand.
ACCCAAGGCTATAAGCATCGCATCACAGGCTGACTGGCCCTTCAGCAATGCTTCCTCCTGGTTCCCTGCCGACATCGAAGAACTAGGTTTGTTTCGTGATGCAGGAGATAACGGGTTTGGACGGCGCTACCCGAGCTAATGGGATCTCAAGCACAAAACGATGCAGAGAATGAGGGGAGGTGATTCAACACCAACAGCAAGGCAGGTGCATCAGAAGCGTGAAACAGTGCAGTGTGATGCTGTGGCCACAGAATGGCCTCCTCTGGAGGTTCACGTCTTCTCTGTGTGTTGCCTTACGATCAACAGTGCTGGATTCCTCTGACACATCAGTCAATGCATTTTACAGTTGCTGGCCTGTAATAGTGTTAGCAATGCCATTGCGGTATATTACTACAAAATAATGTGTGATCTGGAATGATTATAATAATTATTCAACAAATTGGCTGTTGGACACATTAAAGTGCTTGACTTAAATAGTGAGTTTAATTCAAGTATAAACGGTTCGTTGGTGCTAGACATTTGGATTTTCCTGGTAAGGATTACATGGTAACACTTTCTATGAATGCCATGTCTGTAAGAGTCTATGAGGACATTCATAACACATTATAAACATGGCTGTAAATATTTATAAAAAGTTGTAACATATTACAGCCATGTTTAGTATCCACTGTGGGCAGTGGTGACTTGCTGGATAGGGAAGTGCACTCGTAATTGAAAGATTGCAGGTTCGATTCCCCGACCAGTAAGGCACCAATGAGGTACCTTGAGCAAGGAACTGCCCCCAAGCCCTGGGCGCTGAATTAGCTGCCCCCTGCTATGTCACATTGGCACATATGGGTTAAATGCGGAGAACACATTTCGTTGTTGTGGTGTGTCAACAATGACAATTAATCACTAAATTCTAATTCATACTTCCTTGTATACACGACTATGGATTATGGATTATGGATTATGACTGCCTTATGAAGCTCTCATCTATAATGCACTATAGATACCCTCATAATGCAGTACAAAGAATCCTTAATTCTTATACTGACCATTGTGGTGCATTAAGGTATCTATAGTGCATTATAGATGTCAGCTTCATTGGAGTTTATGAAGTATTATAATCAATGCTATAATGCCTTATGACTGTAAATAGAAGATGCTATAATGCTTTATTAATTCATAGACCAACAATTAAAATACATCAAGTATCTATAATGCATAATAGATGACAGCTTTAAGTAAAGTGTTACCAATTAAACCAACTGATCGGGATTAAAATCCAGTTCATGGTTAGTGCCATAACGGATTTTTACTTCCCAGTATCCGCTCTCCCTCCTTCTCCCATGTGACTCCCATCTCCTCATCAATTAGTGTTCTGTTCGACCGGTTTACTGTTTAGCTGCTTTTGTGTAACTAATAGGAGTGTTACTAGCGCTCTTACGTCTTACATTTAGAAAAAGGTGTAGGAGGCGAAATACTGGGGGGGAAGTGTAAATGCCCTTCAGATACTGTGAAGCTGTGCTGGGTAAGTGATAGATACAGCAGGGGCAGTCATTAGCCAGCAGACGTGGGGGCGGGGGGCATGTCCCCTGGATTTGAATGTGCAATATATAAATATCGTGCCCCAAAGCATCTTCATTGTTTGGGCAGTGTGTGTCTAGGGGGGGCTGGGGGGGGCTATATGGTCTTTGGTTCCTACTTCCCTCTTCACTGATTTTCCCCTTGGCCAGGTACAGGGCTGCAGGTCCTCCTGTTGTCAGACTGGGTCCTTCTATCCTGACGGTGTTTCCCGCAATGCTGCCACAGTCTCCAGGAGGCACTGTTCAGCTCTTTGTTTTGTTTTCCTCCCTTTCACTCAGAAGCTTCTGGCCTTGAGGAACTCGTGAAATATTTGGACAGCAACCTTCTAGCTTGAGCTCTGTGCCTGCATCAGGGCCTTCTGATCCCTTGAAGGACTTCTTTCCATGCCCCAGTGCATGAGGGCGCCTGTCTGAACACATTAAGCTAATTCCCTCTCCATCCGGAGGCGCTGTAGCGGGAAAATGTGGGTTCTGTGTCTGTCATTCCCACTAGGCAGTCCTTGCATTAGGTAATGGCAAGTAAGTACATCAACTGCTGGCCCAAAACTCTTCAGATTCAACATAACTCTTTGTAGAAATTTCAGATTTTATTTTATTTGCTCTTTTCCCCAATATATACTTTTCTAGGGAGTTACATAACTCTTTTGGTTAAGAAGTACGGTATTTCCAAAATTCCCTACTATTCCCAAATTTCCTAGTGACTACTGAATTGAAAGTACTGGGACTTCCAACTTAAAAATGAGCAAAAATTATTATTATTTTTGTACCTCAGTTATATTAATGAATACCTTTTTTGTGTCTCATTATTTCAACATTGGAATTTTTGATCGATAACTGATATACTTTTGTCTGATATTGCCACTGCCAGTGGTGAAACTTGCCAGTGGTTATTGGCAGAGTAATGATACACCGTTTTTTATTCTGTGGAAAACAGAAGATCGATCTGTTGGCCAGATAACTATAATTTTTGGGCATCACAATTCCCCTCTCTATAATATTTTAGGAGTACTTCTTATCTACTTATCGATTTGTGGCTTATGTAAATGGCCATATAGTACTGGAATGCCAGGATCCAGACAGATTTTTCTGGATGAAAATACGAGCCCTGATAATAACAATCCCTGTTTGTCATTATTGCTTTCAAAGAAATGTAATGAAATTAAATCAACATTTCGATAGGTTGACCAAAAATATCAGTTAATTTCGCCTTCATTGGTCAATTTATTTTTTCTCGAATAGCGTTATCTGGAGTTCTGTTTTCATGGAATCATACATAGCCGCCATTCAACTAGGTGCCAGAATAAAGCTTGGATATTTATAGCAAAATTCTACATCCACGGTGTGGAAATGTACGTCAGACCCCCCACTCATCCAGTCATGGAGTACCCCAGTAGCCATATCTCAACAAATATTAAAAATAATGATTTAATATTTTTAATGTCTTTATTTGGTATCAAAATTAATTCTGGGTTATTAATCCTAACCTGCAAATTTTTTCTGTTCTTTTACCTGCCAATATCTACTTACATGTCAGGATGTGGAATTTTATCCTTAGAGTAATTGCTGTGAATGACTGAATTGGTCTATCTGAATGCTGTCTTGAGCAATGATCATTAAGAGCATTTCCGGTCCAGAGTCTGACCTGTTGTTCAGAGCTGCAGACCAGGGTTCCTCAAAAAATCCAATGTAAGCAGAAGATTGAATTATCCTCTCTGGGGAACTTCAGTTTTAAATGCATTCTTCTCCGAACCTTGACGACTAAATCGATGGCCCAGTGATCATCTGTAGGGAAGTAGAAGCTCTACAGCAGAGTCATTTAATCTGTAGGACCTACATTAGGAAGGTCTATATATAAATGTAGCAGAGTGTTCTGGGGAGAGGTTTGTGGTCTCTTCTGAGTTTTGGATCTTTACTCAAGGTTTTAAGCGAAATCCATTCCGACTGTGTAATGACCACAAGCCAGTAGAATAGTCCATATTTGCACACCCCACCCCTACAGAAGGTTTGTTGGTGTGAGGTTCTGGCATAATGTATGTGTGTGTGTGTGTGTGTGTGTGGGGGGGGGGGGGACTCAGCAATGTCATCAATATGGCTCGTTCCTGCTGCCAAATGTGTCCAGTCATTGAGTTTTGGAAGCTGAATGTACGTGAGACCTTACCCACTTCTCTGATGCATTAAACATGAGCTTACAGGCCTGCTGGGAGATTAGGGCGACTCCACAGGGGCAGGAGGTTGAATTATGGATGTTCTCCTGTCCAGTACCTTCAAGCGAACTTCCTCTTTAAAAAAAAAAAGAAATGACCAGCCCCTTGGGTTCTTGCATGGACAGCGTTGGCAGCTGCCCCCATCTCAGGTGGCATGTAGCACCACATTAGAATGGCCAGGGAGGGGTCGGGATGCTGGTCCCACTGCAAGGGGAAGTGAAGGGGGGTTTGGTGGAAATGAAGTGCAGTGTTCGGCAGGGTTGGGGCCAGTCTGGAATGAAATCATCAATTCCAGACCAAATCAGGAAATGGAACTGGAGTTCGGACTGGGAAAAAAAAAACTATGGGGAACAGAATTGAAATGAATGCGAATTTCAGGGATATTTAAATTCCAACTCTAGTCCATTTCCTGAATTGGATTGGAATCGATGAGTGCATTGCGGAATGGCCCCAACCCTGGTGTTAGGGATGCATAACTGTCGTTCACCAGCTCAATGTCCAAGGTGCGGAGGGCTTCGGAAGCCAAAGGGGTTGCACTCTCTATTACGGATAAAGCTGATTGTCTTAGATGGAATATTGTTTAAATTATCTTCATGTTGGTGTAGAACTACGATATCATGTCTGTCAAACTATGTTGACCCTTAACCATTTCAAAACCTCTCCTAAGGTCACACCAGTATTTACACCATCCAACACACCCATGTATTTTTTGTCTCGACCACTAGCTCATACGGATAATCAATGTCAGAGTGAATTTTTAAAACTAGCTTTATTAATGAATTAAATGAGCTGGTGATAAAATTTAACAAAGACACAGGATGGCTGGGGTACCCCTGAGAGGTTGGGGAGTGTAAGAAGTTCCTCTTAGATTTTATTGTTTTACTCATAATTTGCATATGCTCTATTACCAAATGGTGTTTTTCTGGTCTAAGTAAATATGCACTTTGTATCCAGATAAATTGCTTCAAACGTTTCCTATAGCTGTTTAAGACTTTTGCACAGGTAATATATGTAGGCCAATAGCCAAAAGCATTGCTGACTCTCTCGGATAATCTTGGCTGAGCTTCCTTAGCGAGTGGACGGCTGCAGGCCTGCTGGATTCGTGCGTCTGCTCTGTTCTGAAAAGCGATGGCTGCCCCCTCTCTGGGGTGACCTTTTGTCTTACAGAAGTGGGGGCGGGGGGGTCTGCCTCTGGCTGCCTGTCTTGTCTCGCCATTAATGTCTGGAAGAATCTGGCTGCGGTTTGAGTGCACAGGCACCATCACCCTCAGTTTGCTTCACACTAAACCATGTTTTCCATGAAGACAATGCCGTCGCATACAATATGCAGTTGGACCAGTTGAAATATGTTTTTAACCAATGAGTGTTTCTGAACAGTTTTTCCTATGAAAATTCCTATTTAGCATCTTCTAAACGGTTTGGCTGTTGAAGATGTTAGCACGCTTCCAGTTTTCACCTGGTTCTGCTGCATTTCAAAACTGTGTTAGAGAGCAGTCAAACCGCTCTCCTAATGATGGTTGCTGAAACTGTTGGTTGGAGCTGTGTGTTACTGGGCTCTCAGTTTGTGTCAGAAGGCATTTTAACTGACTGCATTTAATCAGATTTCACTCTTAACAAATTGCACCTGCCACCAAACAGGACACAGGAGACCCATGTGCTTCATTACAGGATGTAAACACTGAGAAGGGGGGTGTGGCCGCCGTTATCTAGCAGGGTTCAGATGATCAGGATTGGCCAGGTTTCTTTGTCCCTCATTCTCACAGTGTATAAATGTATAAATTAGCTTTTTGTTTTCTCTCCTGCCAAATGTTTTGACTGATACAATTTTGCCTAAAATTGCCAATACTGATAACCAACTAACCTCTGAGCTGCACAAACGTGTAGTGAACCTGTTGCTGGTTACTTTTTATGACATCATCAATGTGTGTAGCAGCCACATCATGTAACACAGGCCGGGAAACATCACTGAAGCAGCACTGACTTGGGAAACTGTAGCCAGGTTTTTAAGTGGTGAATAAGTCAATAAAATCCCTCGTCCTCCACTTAGGGCCAGTTGACATCCATGTGGTGTCTTTGGGCTGCCTGTTAGTGATGTTCCTAAGTCGATGTCCCTCAGAAGTTGGTGTCCTAGGTGGCCGCCTCTTTCACCTAATGGGTTGACTGGCATTATTATGAAAAATAGCTAATTTTCCCGGGTGGCAATATAACCAAGACTGACACATTGGACCTTTTGTCACCAAGAGAATTGCTGAACTGGAATGCCTGATTTTGTGCTGGCCCACCCACGGTATGATGTCTGGGGCCACTATTGCATTGGACCAATGATGATGCCATAATTTTTTAATTTGCTAATTGATATATCGTGTATCTCTACTTACTGTTCCCGCTGTGGCCTGTAACTGCTTGAAAGAAACATCCTTTACTGTCAAGACCAGTAAAGGATGTTTCCAGAGACAAATTGTTGTGCCGTACAGCGCACAGAGCGCAGACAGAAGAGCAGAACAACAGGATTCTGGGAAAATGCGGGGTTTAATAGAAACGCAGGCAGACTGACAATAGAACATTAATGACCGGATTAGGGAAACAAACTGAAACGCGGAATAAATACATTGGACTAATGACAACGATCAGAAACAGCTGGTAAACACGGGGAATCCACACGAGGTTAATGAGGGGGGCGTGGCACACTGTAGGAGCAGATGATCGGGGCAGGACACAAATGGTTTCATACAAAATTTGAAGATGAAAATTGAATACAAAATTTGCATTGAAAATACAAAGGAAACTATGAGCTAACTGCATGTTTTATGTTATTTTCTCTGTAGTGGCTGTGCGTGTCTCTAATTGGGTCCATGTATCACCACCTCTGAGTGGGTGTTTGCCTTCTGCCTGCGGTCACAGTGATACTTGAACCCTGATCCTAATTCCTGTGGTAGCCAGATATTACCAGAGCCTCTGATCTGACAGCGCTTTAGCCATACGTGCATTGGTATGGCTGTAGATCTCCGTGTTAGTAGATGGTACTGAAGCTACACTAATTGCGGAGCAATCCTCTGGGTGTGTAAGGCCTGACCAGCAGTTGCTGTGTGATCCCATGTCCAACCTCCTGCAGAGTGAGATGTTGGCATGATGATGATGATGATGATGATGGTGGCATTTTAGGGTCGCACAACAAGTTCTGTCTGCCACGTTCACTCAAGTCATGATCTGAAGTGCAGCCCGTGCAGATAAATGTTTCCTTAACGCCTCGTGTTGGAGTTGAGATGGTCTCTGTCAGCATGCTCTGTACATGATGTGGATTTGAATGATTTGTATAATCCAGATTTGCTGATGGAGCGGGTCAGCTCATGGATGTTTTACTTAAACAAAAATGTTCCGAGGGCAGAACGAAAAATGATTCAGAGGGATAACCAATCAGATTGTAGAAAAGGTGAATCCAAGCAACTAGAGGAGGCGGGACCAACCAATCTGATGTCTGCAATCTGATTGGTTATCTCTATGAACCAATCATTTTTTGTTCAGCCATCATCTGGAACATCTCCCACAAGCAGTGGGCTAGCATGATGCAGCAGCATTCCTGCTATAAAATGCATAGGACCACAGGTCCAGAAGAAGAACGATTTCTCCTTTACTGACTAAGGCTGAAACCTGCCTATGGTGGATGTGAGAGCATGATCTTCACAGCTGCCTCTCTTGCTTGTTCTCTCACAGGTGTGAATTGGAGGCTATCTTCGGCTCATTCCCCTCTGAGCCCGGAATCCTCCAGAAGTATCAGGACTCACTGCTAAGCACCAGGAGCCCCGCTCACGACGTCAGGTGACGCTACGTGCCCAGTGACCCTGTCTGCAGATCTGAATAGTGTACGTGCTGGAGAGTCAGCCTTAAGATTAATTGCACATGTGGGTGAATAGCATACCGGTTCTTTTATAGATCTGGTTTGTTTAATTTATTTTCTTTAAAAACGATGCTTTTAAATGTAGCTTTATACACCTAAAATGTTTGTCTTGCTCAGTAACATGGGCCAGCTTGACACCGGAAGTCTCTTGGGATTTCAAAATTTGGTAATGAGGCATTTTTTTTAATTGATTATTTTGCTATATTGTCGGAAACTTTATATAAGCATTTCCACGTGATGGTGCCCTCCTCACTGATAAATCTTTTCCAGAGTAGCCTGGTCCAATGGTGGCAGATACGGTTCAGTAACAAACTGCTGATTTAGTGTTTAACTATTTTACATGGCAGATAGACAAAAGCTCTTTATCCCTATGAAAACTTGGTGGCTTGTTTGTACACCACCCTGAAGGTCAGCTAATACCACCCAACTGTGCTACCATTCACTTTCAACTGCTCAAAACTGGCCATTTTATAACTGTGCGAGCCAGCAATATATTCCTCATCTTAATAAACTTCACAGTTTACCAGGTAACATGAGTCTTTTTGGTTGTGATGTCACCACTCCAGCCCAGATCAGTAAACCTGACTACATTTCAAGAAAGATAAACGGTTTGCTGACCACCGTAGTGGCTGAAAGCTGTATCTGTTAGGTGCTGACTGGCTCAGCATCCGTGCAAGACCGGGCCGGGTATCTGACAGCCATCGGACGTTTCTTAAGAGCAGTATGAGGTTCCTCCACTGCGGCACTACTAATTAGCCTGTGTGACCCTTGTACTGTGGTACATATATGGAGACAATGATGGTCAAATGGCCAAGGAGCTGAGTCACTGTGGCCAAGCTGAGTCACTGTGGCGTGCGGTTCACGTTTGGGTCTTTGGCAGACGTGGGACCCCCATCTCTATTTACAGCACCCCCCGCCCCCCCCGTACATTTCAGCTCTGGGCTGGAGTCAGGACAGCAGGGTAGCAGGCATGCGAGCACCCCCACGCCACAGCACCACCATGAGTCAGAGAGCCCCAGGACAGGCTGAGTCCCCCCTTCCGCAGACTGGCCTGCTGATGGTGGCTTTTTGGAAGCAGGAAACTGGGGGTGGGGGGGGTGCAGCAGACTGTGCAGAGATCCAAGCGCCGAAGCGTTGGCTGCTAATTGTAAAGCTAAAAACAGACGGACCGGTGGAAACAAACGGGCACCAGGTACGCTGATACGCACGGCAGGGGGGGGGCGGCTGGTGTGGCCTGGTGTGGCTCCAAGGGAGTGTACCCCGTGTGGTAGCAGGGGGAAGCCTTTTGAGTGTGTATATGGGCCCAGAGATGCTTTTCACTGCAGCGGTAGAGCCAGCCAGGACCGGGAGGGGCGGAGCGGGGGGGAGGGCAGAAGTTGAGTCAAACATGAAAGCCAGAGTGCCGTAAGAATTAAAGCGAGCAGAGCGCTGCTTGGCGTCGTCCTCGGCCCGCTGCTGTTATTACTCCCAAAGTAAATCTCACTGAAATGCAGCTTCCATACGTCCCCACATATATACAGTATGTGGCAGTGCGGTTTCCCCTGCTGCTCTGTTTCAGATGTATGGTTGCATCGTACTTGATTATGATGCAGGCCTTTGACATCACGTCCAAACTCTTCCATGCCCGCTCCCAGACCCGCGTGCCATTTCTGGTCAGGGAGACAAACCATGCAGCGGTAATTGCTGTTCCCATCCATCACTTTTGGGAAAGTCTTTGCTCGCTGTCAGAAAGGCTGTGCTCACTGGGCTGTAGGGTGCAGCTTCGTCTCACAATACCTGAGCTGCATGTCGCCACATCAGAGCCACGGCAACCATAATCAGATCAAATCATATTAAATCACTTTTATTCTCACATCACTAGAACGAGTGAACTACGGAGCGAAAGTCTTGGGTCATGAGTTTTCTGTGGGTGGGATTAGTCCGGAGTGGGTGTGTGTGGGGGGGGGACCAAATTGTCTCCAAAGTGTAGTAAAACCTGAAGTTTCCCTACTTTTGGGGACATATTTTGAGGTCCCTGTTTGGGTAGCCTCAGTTTTATAAAAATAAGTGAATGCAATCAAAAAAGTAAAAATGCCAAAAGTCTTGTATTTGGGTTGGTTACTTATGGTTAAGGTTATGGATGGG
>JAODKF010000040.1:17244821-17288312 GCA_026779585.1 Mormyrus proboscirostris
ACCCAGCCCCAATCCCAGCCATAACTCCTCCCCCTTCCAGACATTTGTTGTGACCTCGGGGTCAGTTTATGGGGACATTTACACTAAACATGAATTTTTTTTAAATGGTTTTCAAGTGTGATTGCTTTTTAAAGTAGTAAAATCCATTAAATCCCACTGGGATGATGGGGATTGAGCACAAGAGAACATCCTGTCAGTTTCCCAGGGAGAAAGAGCAGCAGACATAGCTCTGGACTCTGTAGGTGACCCTGAAAGAGGAGAGGAGTGGACCTGTTGCGGGTTCAGGGAGACACGGTCCTGTCCCCTGCCTCCCTCACAAACATGCTGCCATTTTGCTGGCTTGAGTGACACTGTCACCCAGCAGCTGCCATCTGTAAGGCCCTTTCTGTAAACTGCCCCATGCTGTTTCTCTCCAGTCTCACAATAGTCTCTGATGATGCTTAAATGGGACGATGCTGCCTGCGTCTTAGGCGGCTCCATATACCTTGAGAAAACAAGCAGCATCAGATAGACCCATGCAATCCGTCCCGGTCTGTGTCTCCCTCTGGCTTCGTCATGTTCTCTGCGCTTTCATCTTCCCTCCCGTCACAGCCCTTTGTCTCTCCTCATTTTCTCTACGGAGTTTCACGCCTTCAGTCCAGGGCGAGCAGAGACACGGTCGCTCACAGAGAGCTGCCTAACTTCACCCGCGGCTCTAAATTAAAGAGCCATCCCGTCTTCCACATTGTCCCTGCTGTATAATTACTTGGAGCCCCCGGGAGCAGAATAGAGCCTGATAGAGCCGCCCACCCGCTCGGGCCACGGCCGTTTCAGAGAGAGAGGCGGCTTGCAGATGCGGCCCGTGCTGAGACCCCCCTGGGTGTAAATGCTGGGCCCGTACCCGTGGGCGTGTCAGGAGATGTTTTTAACGCACTCTCATTCTTTAACCCTTTAATCTCCTGTGCCTCTATCTGCCATGATCGCTGCTGCCTTATGCTCCTTGCTGTGATTTTACCCTCAAACTGCTACATTCCCATTTTGATCTGCTTTATTTTGTTTTCTTCTCTGCCCCCCACAAACACACTATTAAACTCACTCACTGGTTTTGAATGCAGGCCCCCCCAGCCTTTAATATGATCCTGGCGTGTTTTCTGTAATGCCCTGTGGCTCAGATGCTAACGTGGGCCGCTAATGTGCACGTGCCGCAGGACGGCAGCTCGCGGAGCCCCGAGAAGCGCTCCTCCCTGCCCAGACCCGCCTCCATCCTGACCCGCCGCCCCCACCCGGCCGAGCACGACGAGAGCTCCACCTCCATCACCAGCTCCGGCTCGACAGCACCGCGCCGGCCCACCTGTGAGCCCCGCCCACTGCCCGACCTCCAACACAACTCAATATTGCTTTCTGGAAAGTTCCACAGCCTGGAGATTCATTGGGTTGATTGAACCCCGAGGAGCTCAGGAGCTCCCAGGGGGCCTGTGTGTTGGTGCCAGGAGGTTGTTAGCATTGTCCTGGAGTAGAGAGCTGCCCGCTACACCCATGTGTCCCAGAAACGTATCCAGAAGAGGGCTGTGTGCCCGGCAATAGTATGAGAATTTATTGCTTACTTACTGTATGCTGTTTACATTTCCACAATGCCCAGAATAGCTTTTGCATTTCATTCAGTCGAATTCCAGTGCCGTGAAAGCATTCCACAGCATTAAGCTGGTCCAGTTTATATATGACCTTTGTGTCTTAGTTCAGGTTCAGAAATGATCAGAAATCAGAAGTAAACTCTTCTCTTCCTGTCATCTCGGTCATCTCCCCCCCCAGCGTTCCGCACCGAAGGCCGAGCTGAGCAGAGGACTGGACGTGTGCCCAGCATGACAGGTAGGAAGCCTCTGTTCCGCTCAGTCACTTCATCAAGTCCAGTCACTGTTTTGTCATTTTACACACGCAAAACAAAATCGCTTTTCTGCGGAGCAGCATACAGCCCGATTAAGGAACAGCTGTGAAACCATAGCTGCTGGAAGGAGAATGAATGAAGAATAAAATAAATTAAAAGAATTAAAATGAAAATATAATTAAATTAGCTTGGAGAAAAAAACTGTTACAGAACCGGTGGAGGTGGACGGAATGTTCTGGAAGCTTATTCCAGATGGAAGGGGGATGAACAGGCTGTTCGACAGGTGTGAGGGGTCACGTCTCATGGACTGGGCTGTGCTGCTACACTGTGCTCATAGAAAGTCTGGGGCTTGCTTAATTCTTTAAAAATGCTGCAAATATATCATTTTCACAAAAGTTTATTTTTACTATATCTGCACATATCTTCTGTACAGACATTTTTTTAAATAAGTGTCATAGTTTTTTTTGACTCACTCATTCAGTTCTGTTCTTGCTGTTTTGCTATTAATTGCAATTGTACCTGCTGGCTCCCAAAGGGACACTAAACACAAATGTTTGGTGTTTCATGTTATTGCAAAGGTGTTACTAGTTAAAAAGCACCCAATGAGACTTCTTGTCAATGAACTTTTTAACTCAGATCAGCTCTTCTTGAACTATTATTTGGGTTTCAGTTTATTACTACTTAAAATGGCCTCAAACTGGCGTTTTTTCTAATGTGCTATTTATTTTTGTATAAAAATATGAATAAAGTAATGATTTGTGTTATAAATCCAATGAATTTGTATTATTTTTGCTGAATTAAGCAAGCATCTCAAGGCTTTTTGTGAGCACTGTATTTCCAAGAGGGTGGACTGTGAGGTTCCTGCGATCTCCTCTGCTGCTCTCACTGTTCGCTGGCGGGACTTGCGGTCTGAGACTTTACAGTTCCTGTACCAGATGGCCGGTCCAGCACATGTGGCTGGTAGTTCCTTAAAGGGGGCGCCAGTGAGCATGACAGTGTAAGCCAGTTCCTGGTTATATGGAGGTCTGCTGTGGAGGTGTACTTGTCCTTGCAGTCTGCCATTCGTTAGAGCCTTGTTATGCTCAGTGGGTCTGTCAGAAGAGGGTCTGGATCTTGTATCTTCTCGGCTGTTCTGTCTAATCTGCATTAATATAGGCTTGGATCATAGAAAGAGGAAACGGCTTTGGTCATGTTCAGAAAGGTCACTATACAGCGGTGTAATTCACCCTGTTATCCTTCGGTGGCGCCGTCGGGCCAGAGTTGGCATTAAGATGTGGCTCCTCTGCGACGCTCCTCAGGGATGGAATCGACACGCTCCCGCTCGGCACGTAGCGGCACCTCCACGCCTCACACCCCCGGCTCCGCCGCCGTCACCCCCGGCACGCCCCCCAGCTACTCCTGCCGCACCCCTGGCACGCCCGGGACACCCAGCTACCCGCGCACGCCGGGAACGCCGAAGTCCCTGAGCCTGCTCTCCCAGGAGAAGAAGGTGGCCATCGTCCGTACGCCTCCCAAGTCTCCTGCCACGACGCCAAAGCAGCTGCGCGTCCTCAACCAGCCCATGCCGGACCTCCGGAACGTCAAGTCCAAGATCGGCTCCATCGACAACATCAAATATCAGCCCAAGGGAGGCCAGGTGAGGACCAGCGCCTCCATCAGGCCAGGCGAGCCTCTTACACTTACCTCCATTTAACTTTTCTTTGAGCTAGTAGGCTGGTCTGCCGCCATCACTGACAGGAATCAAATGGATATGAGCTGGCATACAGCCTGGTTGATCAGTCCGACCCCCCCACATCATGGCCTTTGGTCTCTGGGGGGCTCAGGGTCCTTACCTGGACAGTGTTACCCCCTGTTCCCTTTGTATAGCATGCTTTTTAGGGGTGACTCCTGTTTCTATTCCTCTGTCCTACATTTTTACATAAGAGCAGGATGTCTGGTATGACGTCTGCTCTGATCCCTTTCTGAATACTTCTCTTCCTGTAACGTTCTCCCACTGCACCTCAGCCCTGCCCTGTCCAGCCTTTGTTTCACCCCATCCTCCAGCCCAAAGTAAGCCCCCCCCTCCCCCCTCGTCCCCTCCGTCCCCTCTGTGCCATCCCATGTCCCCCTGGCACCCCTTATCCAAAGGTTCTCACTTTATCTCTCGGGTCAGCTGGAGACGGGCCATGATCCCGGGTCTACCCACTATGACTCACATGATGGCTTGGCCGCACCGATGCATGCTGGGACAGGGATCCGTGCTAAATGAGGCTAACGGGTCAGCAGACTGATTTACTCTCTGCAGCAGGCTCACAACAACCGTGCCTTTCTCACAATACTACCCACCCACTTCCCCAGAGTGCCTTTTAAATACTTTATTTGCTTCTGGCAGTATTTTAAATGGGAACATGCAACCATAGCAGTATCATATTTTAAAAGAAAACCTGTGTGTGCTTCACTCCCATAAAGAGAGCCAGAGATAAAGTCTCCTGTAACCGTTCCTCTTGTGCTTTGTTTGTCCAAAACAGGACATTGTCTCTGTCCCCCGCTGGTGTAAGTTGGGGGTGAGTAGAGTTATGTGCTCTGATCCTTACCAACCCTACACACGCATGATCTGTAAGGGCGTCCCGATCCACATTTTTTTGGTACCTAGATCCAATCCAGTCCATTTAAGTATGTATTTCTGCCAGTTCTTAGTACTGATCTGATTTTTCAATAAATATTTAGTTACGTACTTACTTTACATGTAGCTGTTGGGCCTCTTTGAGTTTTCAATTTTAAGAATTTCCACACGGCTGAGTTTGTAGTTTCAAGCCACAGTGACAGAGCCTTACAGTCTGTGCAGCTGAAGTAAATTGGGTGGACGTGGGAAATGAAATAGATCTGGCTCTGGATCAGGCTGTGGTAGCCAGTGCCGATCACTTAAAAAACACCTGGATGATTTGTACCGCTGGATCCTGCATGCAAAGTTTGGTGTGAAGGGCGACCTTAACCCCAACCCAGCCCTAATCTTAACCATAAGCAACCAAACAAAATACAAGACTTTTGGCATTTTTAGTTTTAGGATTGCCGTCACACATTTTTATAAAATGTAATTTAATTTCGCCTTGAGGGGGCGGGGGGCTGAAAGTCCCCACGATGTCAGAATAACAAGTTTTTATCACATTGTAATGTATACCTGCACCACACACACAGACATACCTACATATACTCATATATATCTCCTGCTTTCAATCTGCAGCACAGATGGTTAACCAAATTGTTTATCTAAGTATCATACAGTATAAATGGTTTCCACATGATAGCTTTACTTCTATCCATAAGGCATCCTTGGTCTTTATTTGGTAGCATCGAAACATTCAAACTTTTATTGCCTCGACCAGTTGAGGCAGTTAGTGCCTGTCAGTGACTGGGCATTAGCCAGAGAGAAGCCAGCTTCATCCCCAGGGATTAGAGCTCTGCCGGTTTTCCTGCAGGAGTCCAGCAGCCCGAGGCTGGGAAAGCTATTTTAATTGCTCAGGCCTACAGTTTTCAGCCCCCACAAAACAAATCTGGAGCAAGGCCGAGTCCAGCTGAAGACGGAAATCTATCTTCAGACTTCCCGCTTTTTGCCATCAGTAGCTCTTTAGGAGACCAGCGCTCTTCACACTGCTGGTTAACTGTCATGCCACCACCAGTAGCTTAACTGTCTCCTAACACTACAGTCTTAACTGTCCCAACTGTTTAAGCATGTTCACTGTCTGTGATGTGAAATTCTGCTCTGTGAGCTCACCTCCCATTGCTTCCTCTTGTGACTGTGAGGGATGTCGATTCGCCCGTCTATCTGACTGCTCCTTGATCCACTTAAAGTTAAAAGGGGAACAGGCAGGACAGCTGTTTTGCATATTTGCCCGCAGGGAGCATCATCCAGACGGCTGTAAATAAACAGGCCGGCTGATCCTAAGGGATCCTGCTGGTTCTGCTGTACTGGCTTCTGACACGTCGTCTTGATTTGATCACGAATATGGCGTCTTCGTTTTTACGGGGGCGTCACCTAACAAGATGTATGAGTCATCGTGTCGTGTGTTTCGTCAAGCGAAGAGCCGTGCAGGATTTCAGATGTGCAATTTCAAATATGAAATGCCGTCGGTTTTCTGCCCCCAGGGGAGGGCAGCCAGTGCCAACAGGACACCGAACCCAACATCTCTACCTGTAACCAGATGGTTGCTGGTTCAAGTCCTACCTTGGTACATCTGTGGGTCCCTGAGCAAGACCCTAATCGCCCAGCCCCCTGGGTACTGCAGAGCAGGCTGGGGGAGGTGTAAAAAAAACTTCTCAATGGGGATCAACAAAGTGTCAAGTATTATGTCTGTGACAACCCTAGTATTTTCACAGCATTTTACACATTCTGATAATGTTGTTTTTATATACTTTTTTGGCCCTGTAGGTCTTATCTGCTAATCAGTTATTTCAAACAGAGCACGCAGCAGATCTGCTATTAACGAACCGAACTTTTGATATGCACCGTGTTATATGTGTAATACGGTAACATTAGCATACATCGATTGATTTTCATTGGTTTTCTAAACTGATAAAACAGTCCCTAACGGTCAGCATATCTAACATGACTTGCGTGTGAAAGTATCTGCTCTGGATAGACAGGGCCGGATTGAGAGCTTTGATGGCCCCCGACCAGGAGCGCGCACGCTGTCACGCCAGGAAGAAACGCAGCTGATTGGTGGCCCACGAAATTCAGAAATGCGTCTAGCATAGGGAAAATGTTACCTACGATTTTCAGTGAGTGCAGTACCAAAAGAACAATATACAATCATATTAAATAGATACGATATTAAATTGTGTTAACTTGTTAAGAGGCATTTCCAGATTGGGAGGTAGCTCAGCTTGGTGCCCCCTAAGGACAAGGTGCCCCTGGGCACCTGCCCAAATGCCCATATGGTTAATCCTGGGTGTGAAGGCCCTTTCTGTTGTCTTTAAACATTAACCCCACATGCACTCTGTAATGCAGCTCAGTCGCCAGTGACCTTGCTGCTCTTCTCATTTCATCCTGGAAGCACCTTGTCCCTCAGCCATGCCTGCCGCCTCAGTAACCTGGGCGACGATCAAATTAACGAGCTGCATCTCTCTCGGTTACATAATCTTTTATGCAATTACCCCGGTCCCTGTACATTACGATTTGACTGTGGTTAATTTGCACGTCTCTTGGTAAATCGCACCGCTTACTCACCGCTGTACATAACTCAGGACGCGTGGCTGAAAAGTGACACCGCTGTGAGAGGGGTGGTTCTCCATACGGGGGATGGGGGTGTCGCATGTCAGGTGCCGTGTCCACAAATGTCTGCAAACCAATCAGAGCTCAGCTTTCTTCCATGATTGAGAGCCAGGCCTCAGATTGGCTAGCTATCTTTTCATACTCATGCTTTGTTGCTTTCAGGTCAGATAGGTTAGTTGGTGTTAGATTTTGCTGTATTATCTGTAGCCCAAGCCCAGTTACCCCCAGTGCCCAGTCCTACCAGGAAGCTTTAGGCTCTCTGCTAAGTGTGGCTCTCTGGATTTATGAGCAATGCCTAATTGCCCCAAAAATCACTGCACCTGGCCTACATTCTTTGAAGAATGTTGAGGTAAGGGCATGCCAGATGGTTCTCCATCCCTGACCACTCCAGCAGCACCTGTACCATCGGTGGCATCATAAAGTACAATTTGCTGTTCACAGATCCAGATTCAAACCAAGAAGATCGACCTGAGTCACGTGACCTCCAAGTGTGGCTCCCTGGACAACATCCGCCATCGCCCAGGTAACCAGCGCAACTGCCTTAGCTGTGATTATGGGCTGCAGCGGCACCTACTGGCCTGAAAGATCTTATCTATAATGATATTTAAATCCAGTATCTGATTAACAGACCAGCAGAGGAAGTACAGTGTGTTCCTCCTGTGAAAAAGCTTTTCCTCTCACCCCGTCTCCCTGGCTCTATCTCAGGTGGGGGTAATGTGCGCATCGAGAGCGTGAAGCTCGACTTCAAAGACAAGGCCCAAGCCAAGGTCGGTTCTCTGGAAAACGCTCATCACGTCCCCGGCGGAGGGAATGTGATGGTGAGTGAAACTGTGGAGGCAGTTCAGGTGACAAACTGCTGGGATATTCGATAAACTGGCTTACGTTGCTCAGGGTTGCCAGGATGCTATACCAGGGAACCTAGGGCCCAAGGCTGGAGTACAAATTAACAGGCATGTTAGTCTATTGCAGGGCATACTGTATATGCATGCACACTCAGTCATGCTATCTGGGTAATTTAGAAATACTAGTCAGATATTTCTGCCTGACTGGTGCAGGATTCACACTCCCAACCCTGGAAGTGTGAGGCAAGAATTTAAATAATTCAGAAAGATTTTACTGTTTCATGAAGCTGAATTCACTTTCGCTGGATGGTGCACGGTAAAAATCCCAAGGTCGACAGAATGATGTCGCTGTTGGGCCCTTGAGCGAGGCCCTTAATCCCCAATTGCAACAGGAATCGTCTGACCCTGCAGTCCCAAAAATGTACGCCACATTGGACAAAAGCATTTCCTAAATAAATAAAAATGGTAAAAAAAATATACATGAAGGAAATCTAAGCTGTTTTGGCTCAAAACCCCGTTTTACCCTAAACATGTTGTATTTCTTTGCTACAAAGAAGGAACCGCATGTAAAAGGAACGATTGCATGACCTTCAGTAGAAGCACATCGGATCAGGGGACTCTTTTCCGGGCAGGGATTGTAACTTTCAGGGTTTATGGGGTCCGGGAATGGAGCTGCTTTGACAAGATCATACCATTCATACAAAATAAATGGGGATGTGAAGTGGATTATGGGAAGTGGATCTGGCGTGGGGTGGTGCAGGAGTCATGGCGGGACAGGGCTGCATCTCAGCGGCACATGGGAAAACGCTAACGCCTCTCCTGTCTACCCTCAGATCGAGAGCCACAAGCTGACGTTCCGCGACTCGGCAAAGGCGCGTGTGGACCACGGCGCCGAGATCGTGACGCAGTCGCCGGGCTGCTCCGAGGGCGTCTCCCCGCACCGCCATAGCCACATGTCATCCTCCGGCAGCATTAACCTGATGGAGTCGCCGCAGTTGGCCACTCTGGCAGAGGACGTCACCGCCGCACTGGCCAAACAGGGCTTGTGAGCACCAGGCTCCGCCCCTCGCTGCAAAAACCCCGCCCACCCAGTGACACCCTTTCCCGCAGAAGCCGGCTGGCCTTGTTGTGCGGGAGAGGGTGGGCGGTCCTTTGGGTTTCGGTTACATCAGGAGGTGCATTGTGCGTCGTTTTTTTTATTTTCTCTCCTTAGTTTGACTTTTTGTGGTATAGGTAGGTACTGCATCCCCAAACACTGATCCACGGTCAGTTTTTGGCTGTCAGCCCGGAAAAGTTTGGGTCAGAATTAGGAGCTGGGTGGCTGGCCTCGGTGCCCCCCCCTCCACCCTTGCGTCATGACTGTCCCGACGTGGGGCTGTGGTTCCGTGCAGCACGCGTTGCTCTGCTCTGTCTGTGCATGGACAACAGGTACAAACACGCATCGCCAGCCGCTTTTCCTATAAAGTCACACTCATCTGACATTGACTATCTATCCTATATATACAGATATATGTATAAATATACCAGGCTTCTTGTCAGCAACATTGCCGCAATTAAAAATATGGGAGAACACCTCAAATTCCTGTTCAATTGCATTATTGCAGGACTTAGATTATGTTATGATGCGCATGTGTCAATTATAGTGCAAAAGAGGTTATTTTCTAAACAGAACGAAGGATTTTACTAAGTTATTTCCTAAATCATCGAGCGCGATGAAAACTTTGTGTTTTGTAGATATTAGTGATTATGTTAGACTTGTTGATGACTTCTGATGATTTCGAGAGCGACTGGGGTCTTCAGTCTGCCTCCCCAAGCGGCAACGTTCTTTAAATAATCACCGGTGTGTGTCCGAACGGATCTGCCGACAGATTCCGTGAGCCCGCTGGGAGTTGCTGGCCTTGTCCACTGTGAGTTAACCTGGTGTAAGTTACAGATTTCCTGCGATTACTGGCAGAGCCTCGCTGCTCACGGGTCAGGTGGCTGGACACCGAAGGGTTCTGAGTAATTAGTCAACCACGGAGCATTCAGGCCTTCACGGCCTAATGCAAAGTGTCATGACAGGGCAGTCAAAGTGGACTGAGAGTACAGCTGACATGGCAGAGTTTGCAGTCATCTCAGATGGTGTGTTGAAGTTATTATTTATATTCTCTTACTGTTCAGTTTAGGGGAGCAGCTGTTCTGGACAACAAACCTGCTCCATACTTGTGTCTATTCCAGTGACATTAGATTGCTAGATTTGTTTTGTGTATATATTTAGGGTTAAAAATAAAAAAAAGGAACATTAAAAAAGCAAACAAAAAAATAAGTCACGCTCACCTTGCATCTGTTTGATAAAGTGTTACGGTATATTTTCCTGTCACCATCTGTGGTATTTGGGAATTCCCAATGTACGTTCTGCTGCAGTGTTCTCCTGCCTACCCCTGTAAATGTATTTAGGCGTTCATGTAGATGTGCGCTGTTTCCCCTGTTGAGACCACTCTGATAACATGTGCTTTTAAAAATAACCACAATAAAGACAAAACATCAGCATGATATACTTTCTGGAACAATCCAAAGCACTGACCCACTTTTCTTTTTAGTGCCAGATGTTTTTTGTGATGCAGAATGATGGCCTGAGTTGTGTGTGTGTCTGTGTGTGTGTGGGGGGGGCACGTTTTTATTACATTCTTGGGACCAAATGTCATAGAATCCTGTTACGTTGACATTGTGGGGACAGTTTTTTTGTTGTATAAAAATGTGTGACTGCAGTTGAAAAACTAAAAATGCCTTGAATTTTGTTTGGTTATTTATGGTTAAGGTTAGGGCTGGGTAGGGTTAAGGCTGTAATTGTTGGGATTAGGGTTTTGCCCATAGAAATGAATGGATGGTCCCCACAAAGACATGAGTACAGATCTGATGTGTGTGTGTGTACCATGTGATGTGATTTTTATACCACACCTGAAACCTGGTTTAACAAACACATCCAGAAACAAAAGCACACTCATGCACTTGCACACACACACATGCCCACACACACACACACACACACACACACACACACACACACATACATATGCGTGTGAATACCCATAAGTCCTCCAGGAAGGACACGCATCGTGTGAGGTTGCGAAGCTCACCATCCCACAATGCACTAGGGTAAATCTGTAAGTGGTTTCCAGTGATTGCTGAATGAGAAAGGGGTCTGTGTTTTTCCTTCAGCTGATCATTCTGCAGCGAAACACGTAATTAACAGCCTTGTACGCCACCTCATGCTCACTCGGTGTCCCTGCAGCCCCGCCTACGGGCAGCCTGTTCAGACGGATATGCTTTGGCCAGCACTGCTGTCCTACATCCATGCAGGATGACGACGCCTAGCGCCTGGACATGTGTGCGACAGCAGTGAATGTTACATAGAAGCAGCCTTCTGCATTTACCGATTCTGCACATAAGAAAAGAGTGAGCAGTTAGCTGTAAGTGTTTTGAAGATCTTAAAGATACGAGTGATCGGGCCGAAATACCAACGCATTTGCATTTTCTTCTCCTTTGACGTTTCAGTTGTCCATCAACCTACATAGAAGAAAATAAAGACAAAGATAGTCCCATTGTTACTGTAGTTCTCTGTTCGTCTCACTTATCGCTTGGTTAGCAGTTGACTTAAGCATTAAGATCGCTTACGTTTCAAACACTAGTAGGAGCAGGCCCAGCGCGCTCCTCGCTTGTGACACGCTGAGGCAGGCGATGATCGTTCATTATAGAAACAGCTTTTGATCTGAAAGCAAATACCGCAAAGGCTGACCAAGTAAAAGAGATGATTCTTGTTAATTCAGGTCCTTTAAATAACACTGTTTCTGAAGGCACATTCTTTGCAGGTCGTCCCTTGATTATGGATTAGCAGCCTGCAGTAATGCAGCGTTTAGACTGAGAATAACGATGACCGACAATGGCGATGATATCCATCATCAGATGTCTGAGCAGGGTCTCGATAAGTTTCCGCCCCCGCCTCAGGAGCCCCGCCTTCCACTGAGCACGCAGGGCGTGGTTGAGTGGAGTTGAGCTGGCCCTGCCCCCACCCTGGTGCTCGCCAAGCTAATTCACACCTCTCTTTCGCTTCGTGAGAACGTGACGAGCGACCGGATCCTCCCCCTTGCCGTTTGTCCCCCAGCCCCCTGCTCATCCTCGCAGAAGCCAGGAGCCGGCCTGCCTCAGTAGTATCTCCTCGTGCTGTTCAGCTTCTTCTCAAGCATTCTGCTCTCCTGTGGATTTCAGAAGAGTCACAGTCAGTTGATGAGAGTAGGTCTCATGCACCTGCTCACAGTCTGCGCAGCTAATTTGCTGTTTGTGTGGATGTTCAGTCAAGCTGCTCTAAGCACTTTTTAAAAATCAACCCATTTTGTATCTATACATAAATTCACATTAAGTAATCAAACAGGAACAAAGGGAAAATATAACTGATGTGATCATTTTAGTCTTTTCCTGTTTAATAATAATTCATAGGAATAGTCAAAAGAAACTGTAGAGAACACAATTTCACATGAGACTATGGGAGACCGTCACAAATTGATGGTTGGAGGCTGTTGACATAACTGTTAACTCTTATTATGGATGGAGAGGCAGCGAAAGCATTTTAAAATGTGGATGATATAGTAGCTTAAGAAGTCAGTAAAGCTGACTTTAATGTCAAATCGCGAAGCTTTTATAATAGATGCAGGTTTTGTGAACAGCTGATCCAAACATCAAAAACGGCCAAAAAGGGCACCTGTTGAGGGGTATTTAGGGCTTAATGAAGGGCCGATAGCCTGACGCTTCCCCCCCATTCCCTGCGAGTCTGAGTGACGGAGAGGGCAGCTGCCGTACTGCGTCTTTAAGCCGGTGGCTCTGGCGCTGTTCGCGGAGGGAGGTGCTGAAGCTGGGGATCCGTAGCCGCCGCCGAAGCCGCTCCGTGTCTGCAGCCATTTTCCGCAGCCAGGGCATCACCTGGACCGGCGGTCCCGAGCCGAGGGGAGCCGAACCGGGCCACGATGGTTAAGAGGAAGAGCTTGGACGACCAGGAGCAGGAGAGCAGTAGAGGCATCCCTTTGCCGATCCAGACCTTCCTGTGGAGGCAGACGAGGTTGGTATGGACGCGGCTGATAACAGGTGTCTGGAGGGAAGTGGCTGCTGCGTGTTCGGCATCGGCCAGCCGGACCTGCGCTCACCTCCGGGGGAAGATTTTATTCCGGTAAAGCGGAGTAAAAAGCGCTCGGCCGGTGCCAGCATTGGCCGCATATCAGCTCCGCGGGTTTCGCACATCATGACGGAGATGTCATCTTGTGCCTCGGTGGTATATTCATACATATTAAAAATGGAAATAAAACATATAGCGATTGATTTAAATGGTCTGATTTAACAGATATGTTATTTGGCGATGGAAGACGTGCGCTGTCAGTGGATTAATGCATTAAGATGCAAACATGAATCCCAAAAAGAAAAAGAACGCCGGGATCCGGAGGGATAAACACACTTTTACTGGTGTTTTTTTGTCCTTGAGAAAAATGAACTTCCGTCAGGCGTAGGACAGAGGATTTCCTAGGCGTTTTGCACGAATTATTCAAGCATGAGTCGGTGGGCATTTATAAAAATGTCAGTGACATCGGTTTTGCGCGAACCGACAGTGTTTGTTCTCCTGTTTGCAGCGCGTTTCTGCGGCCGAAATTGGGCAAACAGTATGAAGCCTCCTGTGTGGTAAGTGAATGCTTTAAAGCTCGCCGGTGTGGCTAAAACCCCCGTTGGCTGACCTCACCCAGCTCTACCTGAACCAGGAACGTTGAATAACGGAGTTAACTCTTATGATGTGCATGCGTGTTTCGAAGCTGATTAAGAACTGACCTATTTCCCTGGGTGTATTCTCTTTTTAAATTATTATATAGTGTCTTTGGTTCTATTAAACACTGATCTGAAATGTACAGTGAAGTTAATCTTCCCTCCCAATGGTCCTGGCATGGTTCTGGTTAGCATAGGTGAGTTTAAGGGCATAACTTTGGGTTGGGTTTTTTTTTTCTTGGGGGGGGGGGTTGTATTGCCTAGTTTGGTTTAATGGGGGGGTTACAACCCCCCAACCCCCTCATAATTGGGAGCCAGTTTTAGTGACGGTGATACAGTAAGATATGAATAATGAGCAGCTTCCTCATAATAACTGCTATCAGTACACTGATTAAAATGACAGACACTAAGATTGTGTCATTGAGGGCGCAAATGTACCCTCAGTGGCCATTTTATTAAGTACACCTGCTTGTTAATGCAAACAGCCTCCAAAGAATGAATCATGGGACAGAAACTCAATCTATAAAGCTATCAGACTGGGTCAAGAGGTTCAGTTACTTTGCGGCTAAGCTTTAGTGCACCAAAGCGATTTTAAACACGGCATCATTACTGGTGACAGACGCGGTGGTTCCAGCGTCTCTGAAACAGTCTCCTGGGATTTTTCACACGCTACGGCGTCAACATTCTCAAGTCGCCTCTGGGTCTGACCCAGCCAAGGCCGCAATTATATAATGGAGGGGACATGTCCCCCCCCCAATATTCAGATGTGCTTACAATGCCCCCCACCCAATATATATTATAATTATGGCCTTGGGCCCCCCCAATGTCGACTCCATGGCGACGGCCTTGGGCCCAGCAGTAACTGGCCACTGAGGGTACATTTTAGTGTTTTTCCTCCTGTTCATGTCACTAGCAATGTGGCTTGACACGTACCTGCCGTATTTCATCAAGGAAACTGTCGATTGCAGTAGATCTTCTGCCAGGCCCTTTTCAGATCAGCCCGTCCCCCTGATCGCTTGTTGACTCCAACCCCCCCCCAGTCCTTTGAGCGTGTCCTGGTGGAGAACAAGCTGCACGGACTCTCGCCGGCCTTGTCCGAGGCCATCCAGAGCATCTCCCGATGGGAGCTGGTCCAGGCTGCGCTGCCTCATGTTCTCCACTGCACCGCCATCCTGCTCTCCAACAGGAATAAGCTGGGTACGCAGCCGACCCCCCCTCAATGGCGGACCTTCTCTAGTGCTGCTGCAGCAAAATATGTCATGCTGACCGCTTCCTACTGTCATCCTTTAAATAACACGGCATTTGAAGGCACGTATATATTTTTTTTTCTCAGGCGGTTTATAGATTTATTGGTCTTTTCTATAGATGCATTTTTCTTTTCATCTTGAAGGTAATTCTGCATTAGATGTAAAAAGTGTTCCTTTTTGTACGATCATGATTGCTCCGCACGAGAGCTGCCTCTCCTTTGTGTTAAGGACCTCACCAGAAAGGCACATCCGCAGGCTCCCAGTGAGCTGTGCCTCTTGTTATTCTTTTGGTATGTGAGGATAACTTACAGACCCAAACGCTCGTGAAATGGCTTTTTTCTTCCAGAGGGCAGCCTTAGATTAAAGATATTAGGTTAGCCTAGCGGACCTGCCTCAAAGCTGATTAATATTAAGCCTGTGTCATGACCTCTGACCCTTAACCTCTGCCCTTTGACCCAACCGCACATCCCCAGGGCACCAGGACAAGCTGGGTGTGGCGGAGACCAAGCTGCTGCACACCCTGCACTGGATGCTGCTGGAGGCTGCGCAGGAGTGCCACCTGGAGGCGGGCCTGGGTCACGGCTGGTCAGGCAGCGGAAGCAGTGCGTTCATGCAGCCGCTGGGGAACCAGGGCTCCCCGGGAGGGGCCCCCCACTGCAGCGGCTCACTGGACGAGGACGAGCATGCCCGCGCCAAGCTCTTCCATAAGAGCATGGCCACCGTGGAGCTCTTCGTCTTCCTCTTCGCGCCGCTCGTCAACCGCATCAAGGTCCCGCCCCCCCGTCCCATCCCTGGGGACTGCCTGGTATTGATCTGTGTGGATGGGGCTGAATGGTCTCGTGGTAGAGAAATCGATCTGGCTCCCACTTCTCCCACTAACTGACAGTGTCAGATTCCCGTATAAAATGGTGGCGCCTGGGGGAATCAGTTTATGCATGGTGACGGATGGAGGGCGCTTACCTACCTCCAGCCCCCTTAGACATTATCCCAAATCATCTAGGGGAGGTAGGAATTCCTTTAGATCAGTCGCCCACACTGCGTCCACAGGAGGGCTCCCAAAATATGGGGTCCGGGCATGAAATTCCGTGCCGTTTGCCAGAGGATGCAGATGGGGCCTCGTCACATTCAGGGAGGTGGAGTTGCAGTGCAGCCTGTTCGTGTCACGAGCTCATTCGGGTGCCTTACGGCCCCACGGTGTATCCCACAGGAGTCGGACCTGACCTTCCGGCTGACCAGCGGGCTGGTGATCTGGCAGGCCATGTGGGAACACCGGCAGCCTGACGTGCCGGCCTTCTCCGCGCTCATCAAGCCCGTGAGGAACATAGTGACAGGTGGGCCGCCCCGGGAGCAGGCTTGGCTGGGGACGTCCCCCGCCGCTCTGTCCCTGAGCCGTAGATTGTTCTGTTGGGCCGTGACTGCGAATGCAGGAACCTACGTGTGATTTTAATTAGAGGCTGGTACATGTGGGGCTCACGGTTGGGTGAAATCAGCACTGGGGAGCTGAAAGATGTTGAGGCGAGTGAATACAGGCTCTGGTGTGTCAGTGCTTAGTGGTGTTTTGCATGCGCCTTGCCATTGTGGACACCTGCCATCTTTCAGCCTGTTGTGTTCGTCCCCTGCAGCCAAAAGGAACTCGCCACCCAATAACCAGTGCAGCCCCGGCGGTCCCAGCAACCCTGGTCCAATGGTACGTGCCTCCCTGCCTTATGTGACCATCACCCATCCCCCATCTGCTTTCGCGGGGGGGACGGGGTCAGGGAGAGGCATCGTTAATTATCCACTGACAAACTCGTTTGGTTTTCTCAGGGTTTCCAGGTGGTGTGTGAAACCAGCCAATCGGATTTCTCCCCTGTGCTGACGGGCAGGCAGAGCTGTCGACGCGGCAATTCTGTGGAAGGAGGCGGGCCTTCACAGCAGCTTCCCCGGGACAGGGGGGTGGCGCATAAGTATGTTGATGAGCACTGAAAGAAGCATAGTGACCGGGTGTGCTGAGGAGGAGGCTGGTCTCCAACTAAAGCTGCTTGTTCATTAGATTCTATGTGTGGCAGGTCTTTCATTTCAAATTGATTCCTGAGTAAGATGAGGACCGGAGCCGCCTCCGGGCCCCTGGTTTCCTGGTGTCTGGCTATGTGTGCAGCACGGGCGAGGCTGGAGGAGCCTGTGCATGTTCAGCTTGCTGGTGACGTTGCTCTCTGCACCCCTGAGTGTGACTCGACACGGCCCCGGCGCCGATAACGGGACCCACACCGGTTTTACCGCCGGGATAATCGCGCGGAAGTAATCGGGTTTGTTTTCTTGCCCGCTTTCGGCATCGAGAGCTTAGTGGAGCAGGAATATAACACAGCTTAACGCCTGGCTCCTGCTCTCCACAGATATTGCATCATTTATGACCGGACTTGCAATATGTATGGTGAAGCGCCACCTGCGTTTTTGTCGCAGATTAAGTATAAAAAGCACATGGTACGTCGGGAGCTCGTGTCATTTCTGCCGCCAGGGCCTTCGATAAGCCTTTTCTCAAATCCATTTATTTGCGATGGCAGATGAACTGGGCTGATTCAACTTTCTAATCCCGTCAGACAGCAGTAAAGATGCTTTTAAAGCAAAAGGTCTCATCTTGTAAAGTCTGCGTTCCTTGTCTCTGCCGTGAAGATGAAGGTCGTGTCTGCGGCTTTGCCGCGTAGCCGCCGTGTTCGGAAGTGAGCATGAGACTAGAACAGAAACGGAACCAGTTCAAAGTCACCGAGCCGTTCATTCTGGCCTGCTTGCAGTAAATCGGGGCTGTCTCTGGGGTCCACAGCAAAACCAATCCTAATAAGCTCAGAGTGGGAACCAATACCATGACGTCATCATGACTAAGCCCCTCCTTCATCTCCAATCCCATATCTGCACCCTGGTTTCCACCAATCAGAGGAAGGAGATGAGCACAGAAAAACTGCTCATTAGTGGAATGAAAGGAGAGGCCGACTGCTTCTGTCTACTAAAGGGCTTCTTCCTTGGAAGTCCCGGCACCCAGGGGATGGCAGGTCTCTTCAGACAGGCTGAATTTGTTAATGACTTTGGAGGAGCAGGAGTCAAATGTAATCACATCGAAGATATGGGAGAGGGTTGGGAAGGAGATGAAATATGAATGCTGAGAAATGCAGCTCCAAGGAACGGAAGGACTACATGGACTAGAATTAAGGCCTTCGTTTGTCTTTTAATACGATGGCCTTCTTTTGCCTTTATTATTAAGGCCTAGATTTTTCTTATTGTTAGTGCAGAACAAGAGTTCTGTAGAGCTAATTAGGGAGGAATACAGACAGGCAGGGTAAGATGAGGCTGTGTGAAGCAGATAGACAGGCAAGGTAAGGTGAAGCTATTTGTGGCAGACAGACAGGCAGGGTAAGGTGGGGCTATGTGAGGCAGACAGACAGGCAGGGTAAAGTGTGGCTGTGTGAGGCAGACAGACAGGCAAGGTAAGGTGAGGCTGTGTGAGGTATACAGACAGGCAGGGTAAAGTGTGGCTGTGTGAGGCAGACAGACAGGCAAGGTAAGGTGAGGCTGTGTGAGGTATACAGACAGGCAGGGTAAAGTGTGGCTGTGTGAGGTAGACAGATAGGCAGAGTAGAGTGGAACTGTGTGTGTAGGACAGACAGGCAGGGTAAGGTGAAGCTATTTCAGGCAGAGAGATAGGCAGAGTAATGTAGGATTGTGTGAGACAGACAAACAGGCAGGATAAGGTGAAGCAAACAGACAGGGTAAGGTGGGGTTATTTGAGACAGAGAGATAGGCAAGGTAAGGTGGGGCTGTGTGTGGCAAACAGACAGGGTAAGGTGGGGCTGTGTGCGGCAGAGAGACAGACAGGGTAAGGTGGGGTTGTGTGAGGCAGACAGACAGACAGAGTAAGGTGAGGCTGTGTAGGACAGACTGGCTTTTCCTGCTTCCCTGATTAATGCAGCACGCACTGACAGCACGGCACTGCAGATCTGAAGCCGTCATCACTGGCAAGCCGATGACGCTGGTGTGGTCGCCACGGCAACCTGGCTACAGCAGGACACCTGACATCATTCAAAATGCGCAGACACGTACACTGGAGTGGGGGCGGAGTGCGTGTTTCACAGCATGCGGCCTCCTCTCCATCTGAAGTGCAGAGGCATCAGGCACTCTGCTCAGATATGCTGAACACGGCCGTGGTCTGACAGCATGACCTTCATTCCTGCACCACGGCACTGTCTCACAGTCTCTGGCAATGCCGCAAATCCTGCAACAGAATCTCCAAGCATGTTCAGGCCACTCTGATTCCCATTCCCATCTGAGCTGCCTTCGTCTTTCTCTTCCGGAAACATTATCATATTATTAACTGTGAGGACCTGCACAGTGATGTACCACATATTTCAGCTAAATGAATTGTCAAAAATAATGTTGCCGTCATATTTCTCATTTATTGTTTCATAACATTGTAAGCATACTTGAAATTGACGGGGATCGCTAAGTCACTTCGGAAGTACGGGTATGTGAACTGGACTTTTTGTCGTTGATGACAAGCATTAATGACAGAGTGATTGGATTTCAAAATCTGCTTTGTTTTGTGTGATTCAGCTGGATCAGAGTCCATATGGCACAATTTGCCGTGTTTTCACATTGACAATAAACTTGTTGTGCAAGTCTCCCATATGTATCTGGTCCTGAGAGTGTTGGAAAATGAACAACATCATGGCAATAATCAAGTTCAGGATTGGAGACCAGCTCAAAGCAGCTTCATGAATCGTCCCACAGGTCCCACGGCGGCCTTCCCATGATGCAGCGGTCCCGTTACGCCACCTACTTCGACGTGGCCGTGCTTCGCTGTCTGCTTCAGCCTCACTGGACAGAGGAGGGCGTGCACTGGGCTCTTACCTTCTACCTGCAGCGTCTTCGGCAGATCCTGGAGGAGAAGCCGGAGAGGCCGGCTGAACTGCATGCCACGCCCCTGCCCCGCCCACGTAGCAGTTCCATGGTGGCCGCTGCCCCCTCCCTGGTCAACACCCACAAGACACAGGTAATAAGAGCGATGGGAGGTCAGGGAGACACGGGGCTTCTACAGCCAGGCGCCCTGGTTTCACGCTACGCACATTTTTTCGTTTCTTTCTGAATCCACCCAGTCACTGATCAGTCGTTAAACATTTCCAGTGGCTGTTGTAGGCAGTTTTGAATAACAATAATAACGACAATAATAAAAATCTTTATTTATATTCCACTTTTCATAGATGAAATGCATCTGAAACTGTTTCATATATGGGATTAAAATAGGAAAAAAAGACAACTAAGCTGTATAAAATATGCAATTAAGTCGAATAAATTGCTGGAAGAAGGAATGAGAATCTGAGAATAAAATTAAATAAGCAAATAATAATAATGTCAATGAATAAGCAAAATAATAGAAATAAGTATAAAAACAATGGTAAATTTTGGGTGTGGGACATCGATTCTGCCCCCCCCTCCCCCAGGACATGACCCAGAAGTGCAATGAAGAGGAGAAATCTTTGAGCTCTGAAACCTTCTCCAGAGTGTCCATGACCAACCTCCGGAGACAAGCTGTCCCTGACCTCGCTTCTGACCTGGGCATGAACATTTTCAAGAAGGTATGAACGTGGCACCTTCTCATACAGTTCCACCTGGAGATTAGTCCCGGAGCTCATGGGACCTGGAAAGATCATAGAGCAGACCTTCTTGCTTTCAATCTGTGAGGAGTCCTGAGGAGAAGCATTGTTTCACTGATCCAAGGCCGGCTCTCCCCACTCTGTTGTGCTGGCTGCTCGTTACACTGAGTAGCCGATCTTCCTCCTCAGCTTAAAGCCAGGCTTGTGTCCCGAGGTTCCTACCAAAGGTTGGCTGAATCTCCTTCCCTCCTCCAGTTTAAGAATCGCCGTGAGGACAGGGAACGCAAGGGCTCCATCCCTTTCCACCACACGGGCAAGAAGCGACAACGCCGTATGGGCGTGCCCTTCCTGCTGCACGAGGACCACCTGGACGTCTCACCCACACGCAGCACCTTCTCCTTCGGCAGCTTCTCGGGCCTGGGGGATGATCGCAGGGGCCTGGACCGGAGCGGCTGGCAGGCTACCATAATGGGTATGGTCATGTGCCAGCAGTAAGGTATAATCGTTAAGGCCCATTGGCTCTTGGGCGAAAGGAAGCCCGTGTGCCTGAAAGCTCATTTACTTACAAGTCAAATCAAAATAAAAGGCCTACGCTCACCATTCCCTGTAGCTCTGAGGCTTAGCAACTTATTAAAAGGGGAGGGGTGGGTTTTTCTAATCAGCCAGCTGGCTTCGCCTTGTTTGTCTCCGGTTGCCTTGGTACCTGTTAGATAACTCGGTGAGTCAGCGTGAAAAGTAGGTCAGTCCATTGTGCGAGTAGCAGTTCCACTTCAACCTGATGGGAATATAGAGACATGCCAAATTCAAAAAAACTTTCTCAAGGTTGGTATGTTTACGTGAGTTCGCTTTGAGAGAAGGGATTCAGACCCCAGAGGGTCAGTGGGTAGTTCTGTTTCCTCATGTTTGGGGGGGTTTGAACCCCAAACTTCCTGTGAGCGTGTGGCGTTTACATGTTCTTCCCTTGTTGCTGGGATTTCATTCCAGTTTTCTTCCATACTTCAAAGCATCATTAAGTCACCTATACCGTATGATTGTATGTGCATACAGTACATGTGTTTCCTGTGGTGGACTAGTAACCCATCCAGGGTGTACCTCCACCCAGTGTTTCACAACCTAGTCCTCAGACACCCCGAGACTGTCCGCATTTTTGCTTCTTCCAAGCTTCCAGGCAATCGAGAACAGGTATTAGGTGTTCAGATATTAGGTGTTCAGATATTAGGTGTTCTTGATTAGCTGGGAGCTGAGAGGAGCAAAAATGCAGATTGTCTTGGGGTCCCAGAGGACTGAGTTGAGAAGTACTTCCTCAGTCTTGTGCTCTATGCTGCCTGGGATAAGCTCCACCCCCACAACCCCCCGGCACCCTTGATTAGCATAAGAGGTTATAGGATGGATGGGTCAATGGATTAGAAACTAGTTTTCTTTTGGATCATTTACCTACCAGTTGTGATCACAGCCTCTGGGCCATGAACAGTGTCCTGAATGGTCCCTGTACCTGCTTGTGCGCTCCAGGGAAATTCACAAGGCGGGGCAGCACGGATACGGCTGGAGACATGGACAGCTTGGGCGCCAAGCACTCACATTCTCACCACACTCTGCTGAGAGACATGCCTGACCACTCCAACAGCCACAGCGACAACACCGTCAAGGAAGGTAAGGGGGCCCCGTGACAAGAGAGGCAGCTCTCTGCGTAAACTGGAGCACCATAAAGCAAAATAGTTCAGTTAGCATCTGAAGCAGCCTGATTTTGTTGGTCCCAATATATACTGACTATTTAAACAGACATATCAAGGCTGAGCTGGATGTGGAATGAAGATCAAGGCTATAGTACAGCTCTGGGCTTTGGCTTTTTCGATCCACTGAAACTTTTAAACAGCATGATAAATTAAAAAAAAGTCAGGCTAAAGGCAGCTCAGCAGGATGCTGCAGACCACTATATGCCTGCAAGCTCAACGGGGCCCAAACGGGCCCAACGGAGCCCAACGGCACCCAAGCTCACCAACAAATTCAAGCCAGACTCATGCTGATTTTTTGGTGCATCGACCGGGTTTGGGTGGCTTGCTGTGTTTTTGAAACATTGCATTTGAATGTATGTGTTCATTGTGTGTGCATGAGCCAACAGAACATCACATTGTAAAGGTTGGAGTCAGATTTAAGTTGGGCTCAGGCTGACATATCAGTCCAGATAATATTCGGACTTGGATCAGGCCGAGCTCAGGCTGACATATCAGGGCCACGCAGGACTACTGGTGACCCCCCCTCAAACCCCATCTCCTCCATCCTCCAGTGCGTTCCCAGATCTCCACTATCACCATGGCAACGTTCAACACCACGGTGGCCTCTTTCAACGTGGGCTATGCCGACTTCTTCACGGAGCATGTGAAGAAGCTGTGCAACCCGGTACCAGCGGCTGAGCTGGTCAGTGAGCCTCTGGCATGTGCCAACCTCCCCCGCAGTCTGACTGACTCTTGCATCAACTACTCCTGCCTGGAGGAGGGCGACAACATCGACGGCACGAACAACTTCATCCTGAAGAATGGCATGCTGGACCTGACGGTGAGTGAGACCCCGGCAAGGGCAGTCTCAAATCTTAGGAAGATGGATAATTCTCTTAACATTATAGAAGTACTTAGTGGTCACCTGTGATCTGTGTGGTATTGGGTACAAACATGTTAGCACCTTATCTCCAAACCGGTCTGTCTCCTTGGTTTGGTCCTTCTTGCAGGCCGTGATGCAAGCGCTTTACGCAGTGCTGACCCACGATATCAGCTCGCGCATCTGCGACATGGCGCTCAACATCATCGAGTGCCTGCTCCAGCTGGGCGTGGTCCCCAACGCCAGGAGCAGATCCAGCCACATGGAAGACAAGGAGAATCATGAGACGCGCACCAAGGAGACCGTCGGCCAAAGCGCCACTGCCTCCCCGTGGGGTGTGCCCGGGGCCGCTGCGGGTGCACCCGCGGGGGGTGGTGGGGCCGGGGGCGGGGGCGGAGACGGCGGCGGAAGCGGAGGAGGCGGTGGAGGAGGTGGGGGAGGCAGTGAAGATGAGGCTAAGAACAACAAAGAGAAAGAGAGCAAGGTGGGTGTTTCCTTCAGTCCTCATTAAATTTGCAGTATGGAGCTGCGTTATCCCCCATTAATCACCTGTCAGTGGCCCCAAAAATAGCCGCAGCCAATATGCACATGATCAGGCTGTGTCAAACACCACTGCGCACACACTGGATGATCTCTCCTGGCACAGTGTGCAGAAACAGCTGCGAGTAAGACCAGGGACTGATAAGTATCCTAGTGTGTATGCACTAAAAACAAAGAGCCCCTATCAGTAAAGATGACAGCCTTAATGTTTCTGTTCAACATCTATTGTCTTTCCACGTTTTATGTATGTGGTGTATGTTCTCTGCCAGGGCGATGTAATCTGATCAGAAAATCAAAGCACCTTTTAATACAAACGGTTGTAGTATTGATTTCAATATGTAGCAGCTGCTTGTTATGAGCTGGCTATCCATCCAGAGTGTTCTCCCGCCCTGCACCCTTTGTGTTTTCACCTCCCTCCGTATTTTCAGGAGGGCCCCCCCCCACTGAGCACGCACCGGCTGGCCCTCACCATGCTCATCAAGATTGTGAAGTCTCTGGGCTGCGCATACGGCTGCGGTGAAGGCCATCGGGGGCTCTCAGGAGACCGGCTGAGGATGCAGGTGAGAAGCTGAGTGTGGAGGATGGCCGTGGAGTATACCTGTGGGGTATAGATGATGCGGTATGACTGTGGAGTATAGATGATGC
Organism: Mormyrus proboscirostris; assembly: GCA_026779585.1. Lineage (NCBI taxonomy): Eukaryota > Metazoa > Chordata > Actinopteri > Osteoglossiformes > Mormyridae > Mormyrus > Mormyrus proboscirostris. The sequence continues at coordinate 17,269,193 of JAODKF010000040.1, forward strand.
GGTTTATGTAATGCACTGTAGGTATGGAGTATGCATGATGTGCTGGTGTGGAGTATAGATGATGGAGTATACACGATGTACTGTGGGTACACAGTATAGTTGATGGAGTTACATAGTGTGTGAGTGTGGAGTATTAGTGGCTGTAGGTTATAGATGACAGAGTATACATGATGTGTTGTGGGTCTGGAGTATACAAAATGGAGTATACATGATGTATTGTGGGTGTGGAGTATATAAAATGGAGTTTACATCATGTGTTGTGGCTGTGGAGTATGCAAAATGGAGTATACATGATGTGCTGTGACCGTGGAGTATAGATGACATACTATGGGTGTGGCAGCGATGTAATCTTTATACTACATTCTTTTCATGGTTAGCTTTGAAAACTCTCTCCTTTCACTAGTAACTACTCTTCCAACCGTTTCAGGCCCAGAGTTGCCTTACCCGGCTCTACAAATTGGACAAGATGCAGTTCCGGCAGACCATGAGGGAATACGTTACCAAGGACTCCCTCAACAATGTGGTGGACTTCCTGCATGCTCTATTGGGCTTCTGCATGGAGCCCATCACAGACAGTAAGGGCGTGTGTGTCATACCAACATGTAGCACTGCTGACATGTGACTGATGGATGGATGGAGCCAGTAGCAGACATCGCATGTTGTAGGTTGAGGCTGAGTTGGCTCTGAAGGCAGTTTTTTGTAATATCTAGCTGCTTATCATGTCATTATCAAGTCTTTCGGGACGTTAGTGGCAGATCCCAGCAGACCCAGTTACATCGGTAACTAGTCTTCAACCCCACTGGCTGGAGAACTGGTGTCCTCCATGATACACACCATTCTGTTCTGATGTTTTATATTTTGATATATAATGGCAGTTTACGTTTCCATGCTTTGGTCAGATAATGACCACAGACAGAAAGTACTATAGTGTACCCTGGGTAGACAGCAGAGGATTAAACTAAGCTTAAGTGATTCTAGACCCTATTTATGAGGGCATTAGTCACCATTTTTGTCTTAGTGCCCCTGGAAAATTGGCATTGTGCATTTCTTTAGGTTGAAAAGTTGCAACCCTACTGAGGGCTGTGCCCCACTAAGGGTCAGATCATAGAATTGACCCTGAAGAGCAGTATGATGGATTTTTACCCCAAGAGGAACCAAAGTGACAAGGCAACAGGGAACTGGTCTACATTAGCACCCCCTAGTGGAACAAGATGTATTGCCGCGGGTAGGCAAGTTCTGCATATTCTGCAGCTAGTGCTCAGATGTTCCACCACTCCCATGTCAGTTTCCAGCTATCGTGCATACCCCAGCTCTGTCCTGGACTTCCAGTTGGATCCTTCATCGCTCGAGCCTGTCAACCGCCACCCCTCCAGCCATTCCCCTCTGCACCTGAAGGATTAAAGATGTTTCCAGGCAAAATGTGTATGCCCACTTCATTCTTACTGCTATGCAACTGCTACTGGCAACAGTGACCTTGACAATAAGTTCAAACAGACAGGGAGCAATTGGCTTTAGTCGCTTCTCTTCCAGTGATGGGAAAGTTCTACTGCAGATGAGAACGTCGATGAAGAACTCCATAGGCCCGTAGACGAGTCTGTCTGTGTGTGTCTGTGAAACTGAGGCAGAGTTGAGAGTCTGTTTGGTTTGTGGCTCTGTGTCCTCTCTCAGTGGGTTTGTCTGTGCTGGTCTGACACCAACTGTGCCCAAATCTCTTCTACTGCAGAGTCCATCAGTGCAGGTGAGAGGTCCTGGAAGGTGGAAAAATAATCCTGGTTAGAAACATTACTGCCCAAAGCTAAAAAGGCTTCCTCAGGCATCATGTCCCTTCTGGTGCCCACAGTCTAGGGAATGTCCTCGTTTGCACGCTGTAGATTTGACCCAGAAAAAAAACATTGCAATTCATCTGAAATGAAATACCTAACAGCTATATTTAAAGGTCTTACCCCATTTTGAGAACTTTAATCTTTGGAGCAGGTTATGTATTTCAGTAGGATATGTATACATAATTTACACCCCAGACTCTCTTCATTTGCTTCTCACCTATGTTTGAGTCGTGGGATTTGGGTTCCCCTGCATCATGTAATGTGCGGGTCTGACCTGAACCCACCCCTGTCAATGTAATGAGTGGTCTGTCCTGTCTCTTTGCTCACAGACAAGGCCGGCTTTGGAAACAACTTTACTACAGGGGACAGCAAGTCTGTAGCACAGAGCATGGAGACGGTGGTCGTGGGCTGCATGTTCAAGTCCTTGATAACACGCTGTGCTTCCACCACCCACGAGCTGCACAGCCCAGAGAATCTGGTGAGATTTCACAGCCATCAGTAAATGGACACCCATCCAGCCACAATCAGGGTCACTCAGATCTGGCATCTTCTCAAGATAACCCTTAGATGTGTTTTTTTAGATTAGAGAAACCCTGACCTGATCAATTGTGAAACACCACTCAAGACCAGGATACTCTTCAACACACGTGTTCACTCACACAGTAACAGCGGCAATAAGTGACCAGCTGAACTCCAGTCAAAGTACAGCAGGGGCCCAATGGTGTGTAAATGGTGATGCAGAGTACAGCAAGGGGCCCTTGGGTTAAGTGTGTGCGTAACATTGACCTTCAGATGTAATCCATAATTGTGTCCTCTATAAGTACTCTAATAATCTGTTTATGAGCCCAAACATTGTGAAAGACACTCTTCTTTTATTATAGAAGAGAAACAATACAGCTGAAATGACGAGTTCTGCTGCAGTTACAGGCATGGCTAAATACAATCTTGTGCTTTCAGCACTGACCCAGTGTCCACAGTGACGATAGTGTCACTTACGTCCAGTACGTTTAGCCTAGTTACTATTATCAGGCGCTGTCAAGTCCATGTTGACTCCTGCTCCCTATATAGATATTGGTTCACTAGAATATCCTGTCTTTTGTCTGGGTCTTCCTGCTTCTTCACTGTTCAGATGTTAACCCAGTTACACCAGTGTTATAGAAATATACCTTTTGCAATACCACCATGGTGTCTATACTGAATATGCTGTTGCATGATGGATGAATGGGTGAATGGATATGTATTATATATACTCATGGCATGCGGAAGTATGTTAGTGATTCAAGCCCCATGGTGTGCAGCATTTTTTGACCTATAGGGGGAGCACTTTTCTTCTGGAAGCTGGTGGGAGATGGGTGATCACCAGCATCCCTGGAATGCCATTACTGTCATATCAGCAAGCTGTCAGTCGTCAACTGTCACTCCATATGGGAAAGACTGTGATGCCTGTGGACACATTCTTCCATTTATTGTACTTCAGATGCTTTTATATTTGGTGAAAAGCAGAGAAAATCACTTTTCTTTGTCTCCTCTCCATGTTTATGTCTCTACACACACCCATGACACACAGGGCCTGTACTGTGACATTCGTCAGCTGGTCCAGTTCATCAAGGAGTCCCATGGGAATGTGTTCCGGCGAGTGGCACTGAGTGCGCTCCTGGACAGCGCTGAGAAGCTCACCACAACAAAGAAGCCTGAGGAAAAGGAGGAGCCCAAGCAGACTGGGACCAGAAGGTGGTACTTCATTACACCTTCATTAAGCCAATATAATACTGACATCACATCTACATCACACTCCCATCACACCCTCATTGCTCCCTCATTGCACTGACATTACACCTACATTACACAGCCATCACACCCTCATTACACCCTCATTACAGTACATTGACATTACACCTACATTACATTGCCATCACACCTTCATTATGCTGACATTACACCTACATTACACTTCCATCATACCCTCATTACGCCTTCATTACACTGATATTACAGCTGTGTTACACTGCCATCACACCCTCATTACGTGGACATTACACCTACATTACACTGCCATTACACCCTTGTTACATTGACATTACACCTACCTTCATTACACTGACATTGCACTTACATTACAGTCTTTTCACACCCTTCATTACACCTACATTTGTCTCCTCACACCCTCATTACACCCTGATTACTCCCTCTTTACGCCTAGATTACACCATCTCCCACCTTGCAACCTCATTACTCCTTCAGTGCTGTTTCATTACACCTACATTACACTCCCATCACACCCTCATTACATCTCATCACTTCGTCATTACACCTGCATCATACCAACACTACTCCCACGCTGCACCCTCATTACTCCTGTATTACTCCTACTTCATACAATATAATATACCTTTATTACACTCCCACAACATCCTTATCATCTCCTTTTTATACCTTCATCATGCGTCTTTGCACAGAACTCTATCTAAGTGATTCACACAGCTTAAAAGTAACACAGTTGGACTCTTGTGCCTGTGATGTTTGGAGGTGAAACCGTAGAGACCACCTGTCCGTGCAGCCGCAGTCCATGTCCCCATCAGAAGTCTGCCCCGAGCCGTGTGCCTCTACAAGAGAGTATAAGTGGCGTCCTGTGGCTCGGTTAATTGGGTCAGCGGTGACACAGTATTACCGAAAGTCTTCTGGCTTCAGGCCTAGTGACGCTTTCGGTCGGGGAGTCGGGTGTCTGTCGCTCTGGGTCAGTCTTATGAGAAGCAGAGTATTGTTCTGTGGAGGAGCAACTAAGGCAAATGAAACAGGACAGTTTTATTAGGTAGGGTTTTATGGGTTAGTTAGATAAGGCTGGTGATGGAGTGGCAGCTCCTGCAGGAATGATGATCTATTAGCCTTGTTGACTGTGTGTGTGTGTGTGTGTGTGTGCTTCTATGTGCGTGTGCATGTGTGTGTGTGTGTGTGTGTGCCTCTGCGTGTGTGTGTGTGTGTGTGCTTCTGCGTTTGTGTGTGTGCTTCTGCGTGTGCATGCCTAGGTCCGAACCAGGGGAGAAGGGACAGCCCTCCACTACAGCCGACGAGTGCCGCAGTCTGATCTCTAGCAGACCCCCCCAGACCCCCGAGCAGTGAGTGTACCCCGCCCTGCACCGCGGTTGCTAAGCACCCCCTGAGAGACTCATGCGTCCTGCTGTCGAGTCTGGGTGCTGGTGTTCTTTTAAGAGCTGTGCTGATTTAGACCATCAGAAATCACGCTGTGGAGATAAGTGCACTCATCTGAACGCTCTGCATCCTGTACATCAGTGTTTCCCAACCTGGTCCTCAGGGACCCACGGACAGTCCACATTTTTGGTAGGAGGCTGGGAGGGAGCAAAAATGTGAACTGTCTAGCAGGGAGCGCAGAGGCAGCAAAAACGTGGACCGGCCGTGGGTCCCAGTGGACCACATTGGGACACAGTGCTGTATGTGAATTCCCTGCGCTTTTCTGCAGAGGTTGCTGTCCACAGGCTCGTAGTTCCTTTTATCATGTGACAAAGACCTGGTGATCTGCTCTAGCCCAGTGTTTCCCAAACCAGTGCTTGGACTCCCCTTGATGGACCACGTTTTTGTTCTCTCTCAATCCCCTGAGACCTGGGAGGGAACAAACACACGGACCATCTAGGGATCCCCAAGATCTGGTTTGAGAAACGCTGCTCTAGCCATCTTGGCCCAATCTTTACCCCGATCCCGTGTGTGTCAGCGAGGAACAGATTCCCGGAGCATTGCTGGGTCGAAAGGACTTCTGGAGGAAGATGTTCAAGTCGCAGAGCGCGGCAAGCGACACCAGCAGCCAGTCGGAGCAGGACACCTCGGAGTGCACGACAGCCCACTCGGGCACCACCACAGACCGGCGCTCGCGCTCACGCTCTCGCCGCATCTCGCTGCGCAAGAAGCTCAAGCTGCCCATCGGTGCGTAGGGGCGCCCCCTTGTGGGCGGAGGGGTGTAATGCAGGTACTGATTACACCCATTGTAGGATTTCACATGTTGTCCAGTAGCTGTAGTATGTGCAGATTGTCCAGCTCAGAACTCAAACATGCCATTAAATCTGTTGAAATGAAGGAAGTTATGATTTCCGAGCCGAGCTGGGCCTGCGGACGTGTCGGAGGGTAATGTCACCCTCTTCTGGAGTGCTCTCTCAGGGACACATCCATGTTTTGATCTTATAGTGTTGGAGCAGCCAGCCCTTAATCAGGAGGAAGCGTGAAATTTATCTCTTGTGTATCTTTCTGTCTTGTTTTCCTTCTGTACCCAGCATGCCACAGGACTGTCCGCCTTCCACTCACCCTCTCTGTGTTACGTATGTGCGTTTGTGGCCTGCGTGTTCGTCTGTGTGCGCACGCTCTGCCTCGGTGCGTGTGTGCGTGTACGTCGGAGTGTTTCGATGGCGCCTCTGCGTGTCCGTGCGTGCTCGTGGCCACGTGTGGTTGCGCAAAAGCGCGCAAAAGCTTATGTGCGTGTGTGCCAGCTCGGTGTGTGCGCGCCCGTCCAGACATCCGTGCGTTCCATCCCCTCTCCTCTCACCACCGTCTCTGTGCAGGAAACTGGCTCAAGCGCTCATCTCTGTCGGGCCTGACGGACGGCGTGGAGGACTTGCTGGACATCAGCTCTGTGGACAGGCTCTCCTTCATCCGGCAGAGCTCCAAGGTCGGGTGGCCTCAGTGTGGCATCGATTCAAAGCAGGAACTGCAGATATGAAAGTCAGGCTTATGAGTTATTAACAAGCAGAAAAACATGGTGGCTTGTGCTAGAGACACATTTCTTTAGTGCAGTGATATTGAAACCTTTTTTGATGGGCCCCCTCTAGGACCGATATATTTGTCCTGCCCCCTCCAACTGCCCCCTCCCCCTGCCCCCTCCACCCATATGCAGACACACAAAATAATATGCATCGTCAAAGTTTCAGCTTGTACTTGTTTTAGGTTTTTCTCTGCCATCACATTTTCTTTTAATGCTTTTACTGGCTAGACATTTCTCCATGGTTCCTCCAAGTATGTAAGCATTAACGGAGCAACTTACTCACTGTTAACTTTTGTTACATTACTAGTAGTTGATGCATTCAATACATGGTGCCTTTATTTTAATTGTTTAAATTTGTTAGCATCACATAATGTGCAGAGGCATATAATGTGTTATTTTTAATATTTCTGAAGGTTGCAATTTTGAAATAGATCTGCCCCCAGCTCAAACCCCGGCCACAAAGTTCTGTTTGTTTTTTTTCCCCCTCCCCACAATTCCTGCATGCTCCACCAGGCAGCACGTCCTGCAGTTTGAATACCTCAGTGGGAACCCATGGTGTGAGTGACCTCTTTCGCCCCCTACAGGTGAAGTTCACCAGTGCGGTGAAGCTGTCAGAAGGCAGTGCGGTGGAGTACAGCCGGGATGAGGAGGAGAACTTCTTCAAGCGGCTCGGTAAATGGCGGTCTGGCCGGCGGAACCCGTCCAAGCTCCACCACCCTGAAGAAAAAGATGGTAGACCCCCTGGGGGCATGACTCCCACCTCGTCCGCCCGCTCTGTGTGTGCGTGTCTGTGCTCAGTCCCGTCGTGAGTCTCCAGCCATCGTCCATGCAAGCTCTGTGTCTGTGACCGTCGCTGCTCGCTGCATCCAGCAGGGGGCGTGCCAGCACCTTATGAGACGTTCGCTCATGCTCTGTCCTACTGCCCCAAGTAGCCAAAATAATCAGGTGAGGATTTTCACTGCAGTTAGCGCAAAGGAAAAAAAATGCTGAAAGAATCGGCAAAGACAGGTCTGACTACACAAATTCATCCTTGTCAGAGAATCCCCCCAGCCTGCTCCTGGCTCAGCTGCTCATTGGCTCCCGTCCTGATCTGGGCCGGCTGCCTGTGACCCTGACCAAAATAGATTATTTTTATTACAATAAGTCTCTCAAAGCTAAATGTCTTGCATTCAGCCTTTCTGTTTTGCCAGTGTTTATCATACAAGGCAAATACTGGTGCTATTGACAACCATTAGAACCATTAAAGGAGATTAAAGACACTGCTGTTGAATATCCTGTCTCATGCGATCTTTGACATTAAGTAGTGAGAGTGCAGTTACATAAAGATACAGATTCTGCACAAGACGGATTAATAGCCTGCATTCCCATTTTGGGTTGGGGGATTAGAACGCAGACGTTTATGGGATCCATGCATCTGATCGCATCTGTGGCTATTAGTGGTATCGCTGTCCGTCTGTCCTGAAATTTCATGTGTCTCGTTTCTGGATGCTTCCGTGCATTTCGGCGTTGTGTTTGTGTTCACTTGTGCTTTTGTTGGCCGTTTTTGTATCTGTTATTCCTGCTCTACATCTGTGTCTTTCATGGCTGTTTTGCCTCGAGTTCTTGAGATTTATTTCTTTGTGAGAAGATGAAGATGAGTCCCTCTACGTCCATACAGTAGGTGCTGAAGGTGGGCCAGTAGCAGATCAGGCCTCTGCCGCAGTAATTGAATGTCTTAATCTGAGACTCAGCTATTGAATCCTGCCTTCTTTGTCAACATCCCTGTTGTGTGAAGGCATTATGTCAATGTGAAGGGTCCTGGTCTTCTGCTGGTTGTATATTTGTCTTAATAATCCTAAGAGCGCAAAATTGCTCTATACCTCTTTAATCTTCAGTTTTAAATAGTTTATTGCATTCTTGATAACTAGCCATAGGCACTTTTGACTGGCACCCCTTCCAGGGTTAACTTCAGCCCTGTGCCCTGTGTTCCCTGGTATAAACTCCAGCCCACCTACTCCCGGGTTAATCGGTTATGGGATGGATGGGTAGATGGATGTACACCAGTCTATAACAGGCACTAGCACATAGCACATGTTGCTCATGGGAGTTTTACTTATATTAAAATCTTCGGAGTGCAAAAGGAAAAATAACAATAGATACTTTATTGATCTGTCTTATATACGGGAAATTGTCTTTATGCCTCCCTCACTTGCTCTTTATAGAGTAAGTTGTCCATGAAGGACAGCCACCCGTGGCAGTGCCCAGGGAGCTGGGGGTTAAGGGCCTTGCTCAAGGCCCTGCAAAGGCTGGGTTTGAACCAGTAACCTTCTGATTATAGCCCATTGAGCCACACACTGCCCCCTAAATGATTGGTTTAGAGAGATAGTACAATCAGATTGTAGAGAAGGTGGATCTAGAGGAAGGAACTAGAGGAAGCAGGATCAACCAATCAGATATCTTGGTCCCACCTCTTCTAGTTGCTTGGACTCACATCGTCTATAATCTGATTGGTTATCTCTCTGAACCAATCATTTTTCCTTCTGCCCTCAGACCATCTTTGTGTAAATAAAACTCCCACGAAAGTGCATGTTTCATCATTAGACACAATGCAGAGCTTCACAACCATGGTGTCAGAAGCAGAGGCTCTGGAGATGCTCTCCTCTCGCAGGCTTGCAGTGGCCACGACGGGGCAGTGAGGGATGCTCTCTTCCGTGACTTTCTGCCAGGGTGTCATGGCTTCCAGGAGCGTCTGGCTGCCAGTCAGGAGGTTATGAAGAACAAGAACGTGGTGAACTTGGGCGCCATCCGGCAGGGCATGAAGCGCTTCCAGTTCCTGCTGAACTGCTGTGAGCCAGGCACCATCCCAGACGCCTCCATCCTGGCGGCCGCCCTGGACCTGGTGAGGGGCCTACGTGACTCTGCAGTGCCCCCGTCGGTCCTACAGCCGTGCCTGCGACATGGGAGTTTTAGTCAGAGATTGCATGCAGGATTAAAATTCCCGTGATGAAGCACACTATTGGTCATTTGCTTGAAGGGTTTCTATTGATTATAAAATCCAAAAGAATTTTGTTACAATATTATCCATTTATAAGATTTTCAAACTATTTCTCTGTACTGTGTACTTCATGCAAATCTTATAAACGTCTGAATTAGAGTGGAAGATTTTGGCTTATGCAGCTTTCCATGACATCTGATTGATTTCTAAGACATCTGATTGCTTGGTCCCACATCCTATAGTTGCATGGACCTGCCTCCTCTACAATCTGATTGGTTAACTCTCTGAACCAATCATGTTTCCTTCTTCCCTCAGAACATTTTTGTATAAGTAAAACTGACATTAACGCTCCTGTAGCCCTGGGTGGGGATGTGAGCGTCTTTCTGCCCTGACAGGAAGTGCTCCTGTGTTGTACAGGAAGCTCCTGTGGTGGCACGGGCCTCCCTCTTCCTTGAGTGTGCCCGTTTCGTCCATCGATGCAACCGCGGCAACTGGCCGGAGTGGATGAAGGGCCATCACGTGAACATCACCAAGCGAGGTCTCTCTCGAGGTCGCTCCCCAGTGGTGGGCAACAAGAGGAACCAGAAGCTTCAGTGGAATGCGGCCAAGTACTTCTGCCAATGGGCCGACGTGAGTCAGCCAGTGGTTACGACCCACCCCTCCCAGTGCTTATGCTCTCACTGCTACCCCATGGTGGGTTGCACATAGCTCCTAGAGATGCCAGGCCTGGTCATATGACCAACACCTCATAAGTTGGGAGTGCTAAGGTTTGTGTTCAACACAGAACCGGCTTTCCTCAGTAAATATGTGCTCTTCCTATGCATCTATCTCCCAACCATTATCCAATACAGGGTCTAGGGTGCTACATTCTTATGTCCTGAATTATTTTTTGTGCTTTATCTTAGAAACCCCCTTGATGTGTATGTATGTATTTTTGCGCCTGTCCTAGGCAATCGGTACCCGCCTGAGCGAACTCTGCCACTCAGACAGTGAGAGTCCCGCCAACATCCTGGGCTTCATCTACGACGAGGAGAGCAAACGGCGCATGCGAAAGGAGGATGAGGAGGAGGACTTCCTAGACGACAGTGAGCCTGGTGTCTCTGACCGCTCACGTCGGCTCCAGTGGTCTACACCCCTGTGACACTAATGGTCTCGTCCTGCAGACACGGTCAACCCGACTAAATGCTGCTGCCCGTTTGCCCTGAAGATGGCCGCCTGTCAGCTGCTCCTGGAGGTCACAACCTTCCTGAGGGAGACTTTCCCTTGTCTCCCACGGCCCCGCGCTGAGCCCCTAGTGGTCTGGACTGAAAACTTTCTTCAATAGTTATAAAGAGTCTATAGCAAGGATGGGCAATATTATCCACAAAGGGCGGGTGTGTATGCAGGTTGGGATAACCTTTAGGTCAGCTGTTCAAACCCAGGTGTGAGGACTCTTCAGCCAATCAGTCCTCTAATTAGAAACCTAATTAGGGACTTGCAGTGAAAACCCAGTGAAATCAACCCTATCTGGATAAGATTGACCACCCCTGATCTATTTCAGTAGTTCTGAAACAAAGTTGTTGACCTTGTTGGGGGGGAATTCAAATGTTTGTGTGTGAGAGCAAATAGGCTGGGCTTGAAGGCACAGGGAAGTTTTTAAAGGAAAAAGATATTACAAACATGTACAAAAAGAACACAACAAAAGTAAACTTACAGTAAGTTCAAACATACGGCACGAAAGTGGCATGAATTCCACTCCATAGTGCAGCACGAACACCTGCCAACACCTGCACGTTCTACATCAGTGAAAGTTCTTGACCAGTGGTTTGGGCATGACAGTAAAATTATCTTGAGGGCATCTACCACTAGAGGGCATCTTAGTTTGAGAACCACTGGTCTATAGGACTGAACACTGTAAGAGTTCAGGTTGAATGTCCGTCAGGGAGCTCCCTTCTGTTATTGCCGTTTGTTCGTTGACCTTCTCATTCTCTGTCCGTCTCTTTTTTCCTCCACACACTGAAGGCTGTCATATCTCACCTGCCTTTCTCCCGACTCGTCCTTCAGGACCTGGAAAGCTGTCGCCTGCGCCTGGACCCGGAGCTGGGCCGGCACCGCTACGAGAGGAAGATCAGTTTTGCGGGGATCCTGGATGACGAGGACAGCCATGACTCTCTGAACAGCAGCAGCCACACACTCAAGTCTGACACAGCCTGCGATGACAAGAAGACCCAGGAGCCCCTAGGTGAGGCTGCAGATCAAACCCGAATGGTCGCGTTCAGTGCACTGACACTGACTGCACTGCCACATTACAGCTGGATGACTATGGGCGGTGTCTGGAGTGTCCACTTGTCCACTCACTCACTATAGAGTGTTCACTATATAAAACACTCACTGGGGCATGAGGCCGGACAGGGGTTGATCCGTTTCGGACACTAGGGGGATGTTACGCTGCTGCATAATTATGCACCATTAGTAATTGTTATCTCAGTGGACTCACATGGACACCAACGTTGCTGTTTTCGATTAAGTACAAGAAACACGTTTTAATTGACTTAATAATGATAAAACTTTACAATACAAATCTGTGAGCACATAACTGTTTACTGTAATGTCCCACTTACGCAAGCATGATGCAGACTCTATCTGTAACTGTGGTATTACAGTATATACTAATCTTCAACATGCTGTATTAACTGTGACTTAGCGTTACCCATACAAAGCCTTCAAATTAATTTGAAGCATTAAAATAACATTTTGTTTTTAAAGCGGCGGTGTGGGCCTGCTGCAGGATTGTGTTCCCCATGTACGGTACTCATGGCCGGATTAGGATGGGCGCATTAGCGATGCTAAGACGGTTGCCTTATTTCGACCGAGCTGTGATGCACCTCGGCCTCTGAGATGCATTAATCCGCCCCCTTGTGGCCGCTCCGGCCCCTGCACACCACAGCTCCCATCAGGAAGATCCGCATCGGCGGTTCCCGTCTGCTGCAGATCAAGGGTGCCCGTAGCTTCCGGGTGAAGAAGGGCGGCTCCCTGTCCTCCATCCGCCGGGCCGGCAGCCTCAAGAGCACCAAGCTGTCCCGGCAGGATTCGGAGTCGGAAAACGAGGAGGGCCTGTTGTCCCAGAGCAGGGACACAGTCACAGACATTGGTAACTAGGAACTTGCTGTCCTTGAGATACTCCTATTGATTCCCGTTACCCAGCAGTGAGTAATGAGCTAGTACAAGCAGACCCAGTGACATCATTGCTGATATTGGTAGTTGAGTTTTCCCTGACATTAGGAGGCATGTGGCTGAACAGACACGCGTGTGTGCTTCCACAGGAAGTCCCTGGAGCACCAGTGAACCCAGCATAGAACCAGAGGGACTCAGCACTGGTGGGACTGAGGAGAACTACCACCGCAACATGTCTTGGCTCCACGTAGGTGACACTTTGCCAGGGAGGGGCTTATTTCTGAGCATAGGAAATGCTGTCAGTGAGGGGCGCAGCTTTGCACTCTCAAAGATACTGAAAGTTCTGTTCCGGGATGTCGGCTCTTTGGGTTCAAATGCATTCAGATGCCATTAGCCTGTGACACCTTTGATGAATGACATGCAGTCTGGCGTTAGCCTCATAGGCTACCGTCTACCCATAATGCCCTACCACACACCCCCCTGTGCCCATTCTGCAGATCATGATCCTGTTGTGCAACCAGCAGAGCTTCATCTGTACCCACGTGGACTTCTGCCACCCCCGCTGCTATCAGTACCACAGCCGCTCCTGCGCCCGTCTGGTGCGCGCCATCAAGCTGCTCTACGGTGAGGCGGTGGACGGCCCTGCTGGTAGCGGCGGCCCCCGTGCCAAGAAGGCCAAGGAGGTGGGGGAGCCGGGGATGTCCTGGCCACCGAGCACTCGCCCAGACGCCAGGTTCTTAGGATACGCACGTGTGCACGCGCACGATGCTGTTACCATAGCGACTGTTCCTCTACCCTAGAGAGTGTGTATAAGTTAACACAGAAACATGTGTCAGGTGATCAAAGCTGCGACGCTTTCCTGAAAAGCATCATGTGACCCTGTGCCCGAAAATGGCCGCTTTTCTCTTAGGCAGTTCCAGCATTTTAAATGTGACATTTAGACTCATTTTTGCAAAGTGTCTCCAAACATGGACAAACTTAGTATGAATGAGTAAATTTGCATATATTTTCAAGTAACGTCTTTGGCTGAATATAGACAAATCCCTGAAATGGATATATTCACTAACATGTTACAAATGCTTAGCATTTTAGATGCGTTATGGATGTGACATCAAACTCATCTTTTCATTAAATGCCCTGCTTTGCATTTAGGCTGTATTTCTGTATCAACACCATTGTTCAGATACTTGCTTTTTTATGTGTTGTTTGTGGTGGGACTGACTCTGAGGGAGACGAGGTGGGTGGGCTGGGGGTGTGACAATCACAAATACCCCCCGATGTGACTTCAGTGCTCAGACAAATCCTGCCTCCGGACACCTTCCATGAAGAAGCAGCCCACTGACAACAGCACGGAGGGGAAGAAGGACACGGGCATGCTCAAGTACATCCGCAACCAGGTTTCTTCACTCACCTACCCAGCCCTCTCTGCCGGTGTAACCCTAACCGTAGCCCTAACCCAACACCCTTCCCCTGTCACAGGTGATGAGCCTGTCACCTGCACCCCTGTCCCTGCTAATCAAGGCAGCCCCCATTCTGACGGAGGAGATGTACGGGGACGTGCAGCCAGCAGCCTGGGAGCTACTGCTCAGCGTGGACGAACACATGGCCGCCGCGGCCGGTGAGTGCCTCCTACTGGACGGCCTGTGTCACTGCATTGTAAAGCTTCACGCTCTCCAGGTTTGTGCTGATTCCGCTCACAAAATACGTTAAAAGTTAGTGCTTCTGTGTCTCTGTCTTTTTCTCTCCCAGCCGCCATGTTCCTGCTGTGTGCGGTGAAAGTGCCCGACGCCGTCACCGACATGATGATGGCGGAGTTCCACCACCAGGAGGCAGGGCAGCGCATAAACTCGGTGCTGAAGTTCTACACCCTGTGGCGGTTCCGGTACCAGGTGTGGCCCCGCATGGAGGAGGGAGCCCAACAGATCTTCAAGGTAATCTTCACAGCAGTGTGGCATCTCAGCTGTGATTAATTAAGACAGTGCTGCTACTCATCAGTGTGGTTAAGTCAATGGTGGAGTCCTAACCTAAAACCCATTAACTCATGAGCAAATGGACCTTTCAGTGTGTGAAGGACGTGGAGCTCTACACTGATATCTATGTTTGCATGCATCCTCAGATACCACCTCCAAGCATCAACTTCACCCTACCCTCCCCAATCCTGGGCATGCCCTGTGTGCCCATATTTGACCCCCCCTGGGTCCCCCAGAATGCAGGCAGTGTCCAGGACCCGATCAACGAGGACCAATCTGTAAGTGCCTCCAAATGTCAACAGCTGAGGCAGACTACGCTATCGTGAATAGCATCTGTGGGTTGGGGAAGACCTTTGAGCGACCAAACTGTGGATGTGAGGAGCTCAGTTGTGCCTCGAAATCCACACTAGGAACTCAGCAGTCTATAAAATTCACAGCCTAGCTTAATCACCCATGAAACACATTGTCTTCCTATCTGGCTAATTGATCATTGTCAACATTGATGACAATCTGCTGTATCTTTGCCCTTCAGACATGTTGTTGTTGACTTGGTCCAGGTTACCGTATCCCAGATCATCTGTTAATGCACCATCCCCCCCCCCCCCCGGCCATGCAGAAGTCGTTTTCAGCGCGTGCAGTGTCCCGGTCCCACCAGCGGGCAGAGCATATCCTGAAGAACCTGCAACAGGAAGAGGAGAAGCGGCGTCTGGGCCGGGAGGCCAGCATCATCACTGCCATCGCCATCACGCAGGAGGCTTGTTACGAGCCCACCTGCAGTCCGCCTCCGGAGCAAGAGGAGGAAGGTGAAGGTTCTGCCGGCACGCAGGCTCTGCCTCTCTTGTGCAGCAGGGTTCATCTTCAAGCTCAGGTTTTATTTGTCACGTGCACAAACACACACTGTGCATCAGCATGCACTGAGATGTTCACGGTGTGTGACGTCAAGCAGCAGAGATAATGTGACAGTCCAGCAAAGTGGGGCCCCGCGGCCCCATCAGCACCTGACCAGATGCCCCTTCTTCCTCGTCAGCAGAAGAAGTGGTGAACCTGGCGTCCCGCCGCCTGTCGGTCAGCCCCTCCTGCGCCTCCAGCAACTCCCACCGCAACTACTCCTTCCGCAGGGGCTCCACCTGGTCCGTGCGCTCCATCGTCAGCGCCGAAGGTCAGCAAGAGGCCGCCGGGCATAGAGTGTGCAAGCCGGCTCTCAGACACACAGGGGAGTTTACAGGGGCGGGGCCACAGCGGCACAAGCCCCAGCTGAAAGCTGATTGGCCCCCTGAGTGCCCCCTCCCCTGTCACTCAACAACTAAAAACACATCACTGGCTAATGATAAGGTTGTTCCCCACCATAAAAAAATCTTACAATAACCCCTGCCAACAACAATGGCGATCTTTCACAAATACATATAGTTTTATTATTATGTATAGTTGATGATCACAATAGGCTTTAGCATACCACATGCATCCAAGAGGATTTGGCTGCAAAACACTAGGTGACCTCCACTTCGGAGATCTCCACTGCTGGGGCTGGAAATCACATGACCTCCACTCCTGGCCTGGACATGATGCCATGCAAAATTCTGATACGGAGCCAGTATCTCCACTAGGAGGCCTCAAATCACATGACCACCACAACAGAGCTGAATATATAACATAAGTGCGATTTCAGTGATATTACTGCAACTTTGTGAACGGACATTAATAGTCTATTTTACATTTGCTATTTCGGTGTGAAATTCTCACCTTTATGTAGGACATATTTTGATAAATATCCATCTTCATCATTTTAAAGGAAATGAGGTAGGTGCTATCTATCTACGTGTTCAGCCTACTTAGTTCTTTTCAGCAGTGTCATCTCCGGGTCAGATGTGGAGGTCGTGTGATTTCCGACCCCATAGTGGAGGTCCTGCTAGTGGTCGCCCAATGTTCTGCAGTCAGGCCCTTCTCCAAACATCTGCATAAGCTAGCCATCCATCTTCTAATCATTTCTCCAGTACAGGGTAACAGTATAAGACATAAGACATTCTGGATGGGATACCAGTCTATAGCCAATTTAAAGATGCCAGCTGGCGTCTGTTAAGTGAGGGAGAACATTGGAGGAACGTGCAAACTCATACACCCATAGATCAGGGGCTGTATGCAAACACCCTTCCATGGAGGTGTGAGTCTATAGTGCTATCCTACTCACTAAGCCACCTTACCACCCTGCATCTGTGCCATAGAAATTTGATGGGCATGTTTAGATACTATCTTCCCTTCGGTAGTCGTGTCGTGTTAGAAGGTTCTGGAACCAGTGACTAAATAGCCGGCTCCTGCTTCTGCCCCTGGCAGATGAGGAGAATACCACGGAACACACGCCCACACACCACGTGCTCCAGCCCCCACAGGCCGTGTTCCCAGCATGCATTTGTGCCGCCGTGCTGCCCATCGTGCACCTGATGGAAGACGGCGAGGTGCGGGAGGATGGCGTGGCAGGTAGGAAGCGGTGTCCGCTGGACAGGGAGCTGCTTCCCGTTATAGTGAATAGTCACATCACCAGGAGCATGTTGGCCAATATCCCAAAAATACACCCTGAGTAAAATGTCTGACTCTGTAGCAGTGGCCAAGAGATACATCAGAGATACAAATATGGAGACCCTGGCAGATTCAAGGGACTCAGCACTTTACAAGAGCCCTTGATTATATAGATTGATATATAAAATTGGGTGGGAAGGGGTGCATTTTGGCCAGAATTTCCAGCCACATCATGGGTCATTGTTGAGGTATCGCCTCTGGAGCTCAGCTGTTTTAGGGATGGCTATGGTTATCCTCTGACTACCCCCCCCCCCACCCCGGGCTCCCCCTGTGTGACCCAGTGAGTGCGGTGGCCCAGCAGGTTCTGTGGAACTGCCTGATTGAGGACCCGGCCCTGGTGCTCAGGCACTTCCTGGAAAAACTGACGGTCAGCAACAGACAGGTGGGAACTGGCACATGATGCCTGAAATATTACCAGCTTCTCCTGCACTTTCACTTCTGAGCACCATTCACTTGTTAGCAGATGCTTTTTAGATGCCTGGTACTTTCATAACTTTTATTTAAGCACTTAAGCAAGTCATGAAGTAAGCTTCATGAACCGATTGCTGTATTTTCAGACACCACTAGATGGTGCCCTCCGTTCAAAAAGGGCTCAGTTCATGCCCCAGAACAAACCAAGAACGCCTGTTCTATATCAAAAAATATAAAACATGGTTAATGAAGCTTCATTCAGCCATCACTAGTAATTTTTCCGAGCCTTGCTGTTTCTATGGAAAGATTCATGCAGGATAGACCGGCTTTGACAGGAGGTCATGAGAGTGACCCCGTAAGCTAATCCTGCCTTTCTGTCACTTCAGGATGAGCTGATGTATATGCTGAGGAAGTTGCTGCTGAACATTGGCGACCTGCCTGCTCAGACCTCACACATCCTCTTCAACTACTTGGTGAGATGGTGCACCTTGTAGACTCTGAACTCATTTTTCTACAGCCATGTTTGTCTGGGAGTGATGTAGAGCAGTGTTTTTCAACCCGAACCTCGGGAACCCCCAGACAGTCCATGTTTCTACTCCCTCCTGGCTCCTGGTAGGGATGGAGCAAAAACATGGACTGTCTGGGTTTCCCCAAGGTTCGGGTTGAAAAACACTGCTCTACATCACTCCCAGACAAACATGGCTGCAGGAAAAAGGAGTTCGGAGCCAGACCAGATTGTGAAACACAGACATGGAGAGTGCCAGCATTTGTCCTGCGGTAATATTGATAGTATACAGCCAAGGTGAGCCTGGTTCTTTAACCTCCCTCATTTCTGGACCTCAGGTGGGCCTGATCATGTACTTCGTACGGACGCCATGCGAGTGGGGGATGGATGCCATCTCTGCTACTCTGACCTTCCTGTGGGAGGTGGTGGGATATGTGGAGGGCCTCTTCTTTAAAGACCTGAAGCAGACCATGAAGAAGGAGCAATGTGAGGTCAAGCTGCTGGTCACTGCCTCCATGCCAGGTACTGTCTAGGAAGCACATAGCTAGGTGAAAGCAGCGACATCATAAACCGTAAGCCGTAGCAGGTTGGGAGGGAGGGGGTGACGGCAAGTGTCATCACCTTCAGTGGGTCACTGGGTCACCGATAATGTGTAGGCCGGGTTCTGATACTGTCTTGCATGCTTGCGTGCGCAGGAACGAAGACCTTGGTGGTGCATGGGCAGAATGAATGTGACATCCCTACCCAGCTGCCTGTGCATGAGGACACACAGTTTGAGGCAGTACTGAAGGTGAGCTTGTGTGACATGGCACCCTTTGTGGCCAGGATCAGTAGGTGAAGCTATTGAGATGGTTATAAAGAGTTGAATACAGACTACCGTATTTTCTGGCGTATAAGACGACTTTTCACACCATAAATTTCTGCTCCTAAGTGGGGGGGTCGTCTTATACG
>JAODKF010000040.1:17288412-17306560 GCA_026779585.1 Mormyrus proboscirostris
ATCTATATTTTAACTGGAAAAGTCAGGGGGTCGTCTTATACGCCCAGTCGTCTTATACGCCGGAAAATACGGTAATTTATGTAGAATATAATAAGACAGAGTTATCCTTTGGTCAGAATCAGACTCCTGTCAGTTAATCTTAATGGACTAACGGGAGCGTACATCCCACAGGAGTGCCTGGAGTTCTTCAATATTCCCGAGGCCCGGTCTGCACACTATTTCCTCATGGACAAACGCTGGAACCTCATACACTACTCCAAGGTTGGCTGCTGCTCTTGTCGATGCTGTAATGGGATGGATTTCCCTTGGAGCAAAAGCATGAGGTGGTACTTGAACCCCAGTCCTATGGAGGCTGCCCCGTTACTAACAAGTTCACTGTTCCCTATGCAGACCTACGTGAGAGACATCTACCCGTTCCGCAGGTCTGTGTCTCCCCAGCTCAACCTGGTCCATATGCTGCCAGAGAAGGGCCAAGAACTCATTCAGAAGCAGGTGGGGAAGAGCTGGAGGTCTCCATCCATCCATCTGTCTATACAACAGCTTACTCAGTCATGGTCGTGACATGTTGGAGCAAATTCAGAGATGATCAGGTTGTTCGGTACTAGCTGTCAGATGTTGTCTTAAAACCTCAGCAGGTTTTGCTTTGCTCTTACAAATGGAACGACGTCCCGCATTTCTCCATTTCCGCTGCCATGCCGCGTGACCTCTGAGCCCACATGCCGCCTCCCCAGGTGTTTTCCCGGAAGCTGGAGGAGGTCGGCCGCGTGCTCTTCCTCATCGCCCTCACGCAGCGCATGCCGGCTGCGCACAAGCAGTCCCACGTCTCCCTGCTGCAGGAGGATCTCCTTCGGCTGCCCTCCTTCCCTCGCACCGCTATCGACGCTGAGTTCTCCCTCTTCAGCGAGTCTCAGGGTATGGCCCCCCAGACTGTCTGAATTTAATAGGACACATGAGGCCAGAATTGATGTGTCTCTCTTTCTAACTTTGTCTCTAAATTAGACAATGAGGGAATTTCAAAACTCCTAACCCCTTATGTTTCTATATCTGTGTTTATGTGATGAATCTATCTTTTCTTATTCCCCCTTTTCAATGCCCTTTCTTTCTTTCTTGCTTTCTTTTTCTTTCTTTCTTTCTTGCTTTCCTTTCTGCACTTATCAACAACTGCTGTTTTTAAATGTCCTTCATAAATACATTTCACTTCTGATTTTCCACAAAAATAACACGCCCGTTGTGCCTGTGTGTCTCCAGGCAAGGAGTTGTTTGGCCTGGACACCCTTCACAAGGTCTTGTGGATCAAACTGCTGGAGGAGATGTTCCTGGGGATGCCCAGTGAGTACCCCTGGGGAGACGAGATCATGCTCTTCCTCAATGTCCTCAATGGGGCCCTTCTGCTGCACCCTGAGGACAGCGCCCTCCTCAGGCAGTACACTGCCACTGCCATCAACACAGCTGTGCACTTCAACCACCTCTTCTCACTCAGTGGCTACCAGTGGATCCTGCCCACCATGCTTCAGGTGGGTGTCGCCAGCAGGTGTGCTCACTGTATTATATGGTCCAATTGAATACGGAAACCAGATCACACAACGGATTCAGTATTAAACTGGTGTCTGTTCCCAGTGGTGCCCCCTTAAGCTAAAAGGGATCTGACCTCATCACAGCTGTGCATCCCATGTGGTCTATTAGCCGAAGAGGAATAGAGGATCGAAATGGGTGTCCCTTAATAGTGCATCACTATTAAATAAGGAGAGCGACACGGGGATACAATGTCTGACTTACTGAGGAACGGGGATACAAAGTGGACACATATTCAAAATGCCTTTCGCAGGGTTAAAATGTTCTTAAGCCAAATAATTGTACAATAATTATTTTAAATAGTATCCCACTAATTCATTTCCATTACAATCAGATGCCCATAATAATGGTTTAGTTCCTCTTTTTGTAAATCTCTAGTGATGCTCGTGGTTAAATTTACAGCTCAGTAAATTTTACATTTATTCTGAACACAATTACAGAGTAGCATAAGTTACATGCTATGTGGGCTAGGGGGCACTGTGGCTCTTGTCTCCTGTGACCAGTCGACCCCTCTGCCCGTCATCTCAGGCTTATGCCGATTACGAGAGCAACCCACTGCTGCGGCAGGGTATGGAGTTCTGTTTCCGCCAGTTCTACGTGCTGCACCGCAAGCCCTTCATCCTGCAGCTGTTTGCCAGCGTGGCCCCTCTGCTGGAGTTCACGGTGAGAGGCCTGTCAGCTCCTGCCTCGGGTGGGCATGAGCACAGGCTGTGCGCTCCTCTGGCCCTTGTCCTCCTGCTTATCCTCACCCTGATAACTGCATGCCCCTCCTCCAGACCAACACCAGCACGGGTCTGTCCAAAGGCGTTTCTGCCCAGTGCCTCTTCGACCTGCTGGTGTCCCTAGAGGGAGAGGCCCCAGACACACTGGATGCCCTAGAGCTCGTCAAGGCTGAGAAGCCCCTCCGATCTCTGGGTACATTTACGACACACCGAGAGACACCATGTCACCTTTGACCCAAATGCCCATGTCACACAGACAAGACTAGCACAAACTGAACAAGACCTGGGGCCTGTATCACGAAGCCAGATTTGTTGGTTAGGTAGATAACTTTTTGGCTATAGGGACAAAGGGTTAAATTTAAGTAAATGAAGATAAAGTCTGAGTAAGCAAGAAATCCAACTTTGTGAATCAGGCCCCAGGACACTCTTAGACTGTGTAACATAACTATGATGAAAAAGGTTTGATCTCTAGACATTGCTTCTGAAATCTAAAGGGGATAGCATGTAACAGCATGAAGGCAAAAATCCAGATGAGGCCACAATACTTTTAGTCCCCTGGGGCAAGAGTGACTCAGGGCATAAAATAAAGTCTGAAGTCTATATATGAAGTATTAATGCATAAACTCTGTACAAAGAATAATCGCTAATTATTGTGTTGCTTGCTATGTTCTCTCTCATCTCTGTTGCAGACTTCTGCTATGGTAATGAAGACCTGGCTTTCTCCATCAGCGAGTCTATCAAGCTGTGCGTGACCGTCGTGGCGTACGCCCCCGAGTCCTTCCGCAGGTGAGTCACATGATGCTGTCATGTGATGCAGCAGATGGCCGTGGGATGACCGAAAGAAAAGCGGGGCGTTTCTGAAACATTCGGCTGTTCAGATGGCCAAAAGCCTAAGTCTTTTTTGGATTATATTCTCACCTCGGCATCTAAGGAACATTATGGAGGTGGAAATGAGCTTGTGAAATGGTGCTCTGCAGGATGTCTAAGTACGTGTGCGTGCGGGTGTGGGCGGGATGGTAGCACTTTCCACCGTGTGTGAGCGTTCGTGACGTTAACAAACCCTGAGCTCTCGCTAAACCCCGGGCAGCCTGCAGATGCTGATGGTTCTGGAAGCGCTAGTGCCCTGCTTCCTGCAGAAGCTGAAGAGCAGCACCGTAGCCTTGGAGTCCGCCTCGGCGGCCCGCGATGAGATAGCAGCCATCGCGGCCCTGGCCACCTCGCTGCAGGCCCTGCTGTACAGCGTGGAGGCCCTCACGCGGTCAGAAGGCCTGCCCCCACACATGCGCACACTCAGCAGACGGCTCTAAACACATACACATACTCACCTGTTTCCCTGTGGCCCCTCCAGGCCCATGACAGCCCCCCAGATGAGTCGCTGTGACCAGGGCCACAAGGGGGCGACCACAGCCAACCACACCATGTCTGGGGGTGCCAACACCCGGTGAGGACAGATTAAGGCGTGATGTTATGAGTGGATAAGTATGGGGGGGGTTGGAGATCGTGTCTCTCTGATACAGGGATGGTGTCCCTATAGTTGTATGTTCTGTACTGCACAAAAATCACGACATACTTTCATGTGTGCGAAATGACATTCAGTGACGTTGATGGTGCCCTTAGAGATAATCTGCACCTCCTGGAGGAGGGCCAGGGCATGCCCCGTGAGGAGCTGGACGAGCGCATTGCCCGCGAGGAGTTCCGCCGTCCACGCGAGTCGCTCCTCAACATCTGCACCGAGTTCTACAAGCACTGCGGCCCTCGGCTGAAGATCCTGCAGAACGTGGCCGGCGAGCCGCGCGTCACAGCGCTGGAGCTGCTGGACATCAAGTCCCACATGAGGTGAGACGTCACGCTGACATCACAAGGGGGGGGGAGGCTCAGCGAGGGACGAAAGGTCGCAGGGATGTTCAGTCATCTCGGGACGTGTCCCGGCTGGCACCAGGCTTGCTGAGATCGCGCACTCACTGCTGAAGCTGGCCCCCTATGACACGCTGACCATGGAGAGCCGCGGCCTGAGGCGCTACATGACAGAGATGCTGCCCATCACCGACTGGGCTGCTGAGGCAGTGAGGCCAGCCCTCATCCTCATCCTCAAGAGGCTGGACCGCATGTTCAACAAGATCCACAAGATGCCCACACTCCGGTGAGCGTGGCTGGGCCGTGTGTGTGTGTATATATATGCCATTTCATGCATGGCTATGGTTGCTAGCATGTTAGCAAATTTTAGTGTGTGAATGTGTGTGTTTGCCTTCCTGTGTGTGGCTGTGGATATTACGTGTGTTAGCATATTAGAAAATTTTAGCAAGTGTGTATGTGTACCCTCCCATGTGTAGCTATGGATTTTACGTGTTAGCGTGTTAGCAAATGTTAGCTTGCGTGTGTGTCCTGCCATGTGTGGCTATGAATTTTAGCCAGTTAGCATTTTAGCATATTTTAGTGTGTCTGTGTGTGCCCTCCCATGTGTAACTATGGATGTTACACATGTTAGCATGTTAGCGAATGATATTATGTGTGTGACACCTTATGTGTGGCTATGGATATTAGCATGTGTTAGCAAGTTAGTGAATGTTAGCATGTGTGCGACACCCTATGCCTAGCTAAGGATGTTAGCATGCGTTAGCACAGTGGCGAACGTTAGCGTGTGCATGACGCCCTGTGCGCGGCTCCTTTCCCCAGGAGACAGGTGGAGTGGGAGGCAGCCAGCAGCCTCATCGAGGGTATCTGCCTCACCCTGCAACGGCAGCCCATCATCTCCTTCCTGCCCCACCTGCGCTCCCTCATCAACGTCTGCGTCAATCTTGTGAGGATCCCTTAGCTCGCTCTGGTCTCGTGTTCCTGGCTTCCTGCAGGAATCTGAGCTTACGCTGCCCCTCTCTATGCATGTCTTCTAGGTGATGGGGGTTGTGGGTCCCTCCAGTGTGGCCGACGGGCTGCCGCTGCTTCACCTGAGCCCCTATTTGTCACCGCCGCTCCCCTTCAGCACCGCCGTGGTGCGTCTGGTGGCTCTGCAGATTCAGGTGGGCTGGCAGGCAGCTGTGAAACGACACCCTATAACCTCTGTGAGCTAAAGGGAGAGCAGCATGACAGCAAAATATGATCAAGTACTTTCAATTATCGTGGCTCTTTTTTATCACAGGCTCTGAAGGATGACTTTCCCCTGAGTCACGTGATTTCGCCCTTCACCAATCAGGAGAGGAGAGAAGGGATGCTGCTTAACCTGTTAATTCCATTTGTGTTGACCGTGGGGTCAGGAAGCAAAGGTCAGGCCCGAATCCAAGTCTCCAACATTCCTGATATATGACAATGAAGAAACACAGTGTTTCTCAGTTAGTGTGTGTGTCTGTTAGTGAGCATGTATGTTAGCAAGTATTAGCATGTCTGTGAGCCTTTATGTGCATGTTAGTAGGTATTGGTGAATGATAGCCTTTGTTGCACCTGTTAGTAAGTATTAGTGAGTGATAGCCTTTGTACGTATGTTAGTAAGTATTAGCAAGTGTTAGCCTTTGTATGTATGTTAGTAAGTATTAGTGAGTGATAGCCTTTGTACGTGTATGTTAGTGAATGTTAATGTATGTGCATGTTAGCAGGCATTAGCCTTTCTGCATGTGTTAGCTAGTATCAACCTTTATGAGGAAATTAGTGAGTGTTAGCATATGGGCTTGTTAGCGAGTGTTAGCCTTTGTGCGCATGTTAGAGAGTATTAGTGTATGTGCATGCTAGCAAAGGTTAGTATAGTTTATCGCATTAGAAGAAGAGAGCCATCAGACAAAGGTTTTAACTTTGGCAGCTGGAGCCCTGTCCTGAGATTAGGTGCATGTGTGACCCTGATATCACGCCTGCAGACAGCCCCCACCTGGAGCAGCCAGAGGTTTTCCTGCTCCTGCAAACGGTCATCAACATCCTGCTGCCCCCCCGTATCAACAGCACGTCACGCAGCAAGAACTTCATGCTGGAGAGCTCACCTGCCCACTGCTCCACACCAGGGGACACGGGGAAGGACATGCGCCGGGAGGGGCTGGCTGAGTCCACCAGCCAGGCTGCGTACCTGGGTACTGCCGGAGGGCAGGGGGGAGGGATAGTGCCAGATTTTATGCCGTGCTGCTGTCCAGTGAAGCCCTCCTTCGGCCATCACTCAGCATTAATCACCAGCATCACTAACTGGGGTGATGCAGGGAGTTCAACTTCAATGGCCATGAAGTCATGGAATTTCATTTCATTATATCCAAGGGCTCAAGCAGGTACTGCAGGTGCCTCGCACTTCATTTGGCGTTAATGCTACACACTGGGTCTTTACGACATCATAAATCATCAGCTTAAGTAACTTGCTTGAGGATAGGATCAAGCCTTTGGGTCTCGAACCGTCAGCACTGATGGCCACTGTAACCGCCTCTTCCCTGCCAGCCCTGAAGGTGGTGCTGGTGTGCTTCGAGCGCCAGCTGGGGAACCAGTGGTACCGGCTCAGCCTGCAGGTGAAGGAGATGGCCCTGCGCAAGGTTGGCGGCCTGGCCTTCTGGGACTTCATCGACTTCATCGTGCGCACACGCATCCCCATCTTCGTGCTGCTCCGCCCCTTTATCCAGTGCAAGGTTTGGACCCATACTGGTTCCCATATCCACCCACTAATGACTGGCCGGTTAACAAGTATTTATTCTATTTATGCCTTTTTATACAGTTTTAGTCTTCAGAATGTCACATTTCACCTGAATCACAAATAAACAAACAAATGAATACATTTATTACGGACAGGAATAGCTAAAAAAATAATACGAAAAATTATATAGGGAAAAAATTAATCTTTAGAATGATAGGAAAAGAAACTAAGAGTTAAAAGTAGAACCAGCACAGAGTGAGTGATATCCCCCTCACTCAAAGCCATGCATTGTGGGTAAATGTGCTTTCCCCCCGTGACTCCAGCTGCTAACCCAGCCGGCCGAGTCCCAGGAAGAGATCACGGCTCGGCATCACATCGCCGACCAGCTAGAGCGCCGCTTCATCCCCCGGCCGCTCTGCAAGAGTTCGCTGTTTGCCGAGTTCAACAACGAGCTGAAAATCCTGAAGGAGGCGGTGCACAGTGGCTCCGGTGAGAAGGCCGGGCAGCCATGTGCTGTTTTGGGCACAGCAGCTCAGTATGGCCCTTGAAGCATATCTCCGGTACTCCCTGCAGTGGACGTTTAAATACTTATATCTACTTGCTATACAGACTGCAGTGCATTTTATAATTCCTGTATTTATGTACAGTAAAGTAGGCTAAGTCTAAGTGCCTCTGGGAACATCCTGGCACATCTCGGTTAGCTGTTCTTCTCTCACGTGACCGACCATGATCTCCCCACCCCTCTCTCCTCACAGCCTATCAGGGGAAGACCTCCATAAGCACGGTGGGGACCTCGACGTCCGCCTACCGCTTGAGCCTGGCCACTATGTCGCGCTCCAACACGGGCACTGGGACGGTGTGGGAACAGGACAGCCAGCCATCGAGGCAGCCGTCACAGGACACGCTGAGCCGCACGGACGAGGACGAGGAAGAAAGTCAGGGGCCCGTCCGCACGCTCTGCCACCATGCGCTTACAGAGCCCCTTTCACTGGCATGCCTGTTACCAATGGAATAATCATGCAATATGCCACATAAGACGAAGGTTCTTACAGCACACAAATACTGACTCATACACCTTGTTTTGTCTCCTCTTGCTCCACCACATGGTCCCTGCTATCCACCCACATGTCCCTGGCTCTGTCCCCCTTCTGTGATCCCCCTACTCACCCCCCCCATCTCCCCTTGTTTGCTCCCGCATGTGCTCCATGTGCCCCAGACGACTCGGTGAGCATTCCCAGTGTGGTGAGTGACCACGAGGCCTTCTTGCCCCACGTCATCACGCAGCGTCGCTTCTCCAGCCACGCCCCCGGGCTTTCCACCCCCCAGCCGGAACCTGGCATGAGCACCATGCTCCCCAGTCACAGGTACGCGCGTTCCATCATTTTGGCAGGCCCCACATTGGTCTCCAAGAGCCCTTCAGATACAGCAACGACGTTACAGTCACTGTGCTACCTGAAGAAATTCACAACACTGTACAGTATCTGCCGAGCCTGAAACTAGTGATGGCCAAATGAAGCTTCCTGAACCATCCGCTGTATGTTCTGACACCACTAGATGGTGCACTCCATTCAAAAAATGATTCAATGCATGCCCCAAAACAAACCAAAAGTGCCATCTAGTGGGGTTAATAAATACAGAAAATGGTTCATGAATCTTCATTTGGACCCCACTGCCTGAGACCATGAAGTACTAACTTGAATAACCTTTCTATTTGTTATCCTGCATAAGTGTTACAGTAGAATTTATATATTATTGTTCTATATGTACTTTTTTAATGAATGTGAATGTGTTTTATTATCACCACTTGTAAATTGAGGTTTACTATGTGTGTTCTACATTTCCTGTACTACAGATATGGGGAATTTATTCATCTAAACCAAGCCAAACCCTCGAAGCACAGAATCCCGTTCCTCTGAGCAGGAACCTCGTCCATTTTCATGTGTTTCGGTTTTCAGCAGCCCTGCTTGTTTAATGGTGTTCCTTTGCAGATGTCACAGTGAGTCGGGTGGCAATAAATGAAATGATGACAGTCCGGTCAAGGACGGTGCCATGTCACGCATCATAAAACCTGATGTAATTACACTCTTACCTTTGATCTCCATCCATCAGTTTGGCCCTCATTGCCATGCGCCCCACCTCTGATCGATACAGCCATTTAACATTCAGACAACATCGAGGATGAATGGTGCTGCTGTCAGTAATTCCTGCTTTCATCTCCTGACTTGAACACTGTACATGATTTTCTCCTGAGCAGGTGGACCGTGTCTTCTTGGTCTGAATAACCCTACACCTCTCAGCATGCCCATTCATTTCAGTTTGGAGTCACGTCAGTGCTGCTTGATCTTCCCAGCTCCTTCGGGCCTCAGGGCTGTCAGAGGATGAAGTCTGAGCAACCTGGGAGCTCTGGGATTTGTTTCAGGCTATTGGTTGAACGTGATTGAGTAGCAGTTAATTCCGTAGGTGAACAGCAGAGGACGCCCTTTGTGTTCATGTGCTGTCAGTTGACCGAGGGGCTCCACCCAGGCTGAATGGCCCGAGCTTCACCGGGGGTGCTTCCTGTCTTGCTAAACCCTTTTCCGTGCCCCCTCTGCAGCGAACCCAATGTGCTAGATGAGTCCCAAGGGATGCTGGAAGAGGGTACCCTGTCTAGGTAGAGTGTCTCAGCCCTGTGTCTCTTTTACATGTGTGCCGTAGCTCGGCCTGGGCGGCCACCTTTTACTACTCTTCCTCGCTCATCGCATTCAGCCAAGCCGCTTGCCGTGGTCCTTCTGCTCCCTCTTCTTTGTCGTGGGTCGAGTGTGACGTCTCTCTCTCTTTCTCTCTCTCTCCCCCGAGCACCAGACTGACCCCATCTCAAACCATCCACTGTGTCTCTAAATCTTTGCGAGCGGCAGCTCTCCTGGGGAGGCCCGTTCCCGTGGCGCCTCTCCCTGTGTGCCTCATGTGTCATCACGGTCAACCTCATGCCGCCATGGTGTTCATACATGTGTCCAGGCTTTTGCTACTAAAAAAAAAATAAAATAACCGGAGGCAGTCTGGGGAAGTGGGTCGTGGATGGGCAACATTTCCAGGTGTCTTCTTGAGTGGTTGTGGGTGGTCTTTATGAATGACTAAGGAGTCAGACTAAACCCTCAACGTGGCATTTGAGAGCACACTGAATGTTGTGCTATTTCTGACTTGTGTCAGTGACCCCAACCCTCACGGTCCAACCAATGACAGGCAGCATCGCCGATGTCAGCACTGTGCAGAGCCTTTTTGAGGGGAAGGTGCTCAAAGCTTTTGACACATTCATTAAAGGTGCATCGAGTACCTTTATCGGGACACACTTTCAATAGTTTGGGCAAATCAAGTAGCTGGCTCAGACCCCCCCCCCAGCACTCCCCCTCAGCACGAGCCTGTGATACTGCTCCAAGTTGCCCCTCCATTTCCCACAATCCCCTGCTGATTTTGATGTCCAACATGGTAGACCATGGCTCTATGGCTGGTCCATGTCTTGCTGTAGTTTCTGTGTCCATGAAGGCCGTAGTGAATTGGCTGCTGTTCTCCCTGCACCAGTTTGATGTTGCTGGGAGGGCTTGTTGTGCGGCTCTCGACGCTCTTGCGGCGTACTCTGTTCTGATGGCAGCCCGCATGTCTCTCTGTGTGTCTCTCCATGTGACCTTGGCGGCTGGGCTGGTTCTGAAGGGTGGCCAGTGTGCAGAGCGAGCCGGGCCAGCAGAACCTGCTCATCCAGCCACCACTAGGCCGCAAAAGAGGCCTGAGACAGGTGAATTGGGGACTGGAGCCAAGCAGACTCCCAGGCACATATTACAGTAATATTACAGTAATAACCAGGACAGGTGGAACCATCTTATAATGCTAGCCTAGGCACAGAGAAATGCTGTATCACTGTCCATTACATTTATTCTATTGTCTTTTCTCTAAAGTTGCACATTATTTATTACTATGTTGGTTACTATGTTGTATTTTTGCTGTTTTCTGTGCTTCCAGTTGTTCTGTTCATTGCTGCTATTGTGAGATTTGCACACTAGTGTTACACCTGCAGTCAAGTGTCAAGTGATTTGATTTATAAAAACGCCGTCACACAGAACTGGTCATTAGCAGCTAATATGGTCATTCTAACTGCAAGCCAGGCCAACAAAAGGACTTAGTATGTGGACTGAACTGAGATATAGTGTAAAAGACAAACCATTTAATATGCATTGCAGAGCCAGAGTTCAAGCTGCATGGTGGACCTGACAGTTCAGTGGACCTGAGGTCAGGCAAAAGTGTGACTGAATCATGTATCCCTGCTTATTCCATTCAGCTGCGGCGCCCCCTGCTGTCCGTGCAGAAGATCCAGAATGAGCCACGAGGACGGACTGGAGCTCGTCTGTCCACCACGCGGAGAAGCATCCAGCCCAAAAACAAGCCTTTGGGTAGCGTGTGCGCGCATGCGCGCGTGCTTGTGTGTATGTGTGTGTGTGTGTGTGTGTGTGTATGTGTGTGTGTGTGTGTGTGTGTCTGTGTGTGTGTGTGTGTGGAGGGGGGAAATCATTCATAAAAAAAACATATTTTGTTCTATGGCTTAATTAAACTTAATTTTAAAAGGCAGTAATTGCTTTACGTGAACTGCAATTGGCTTGGTGTCGATACATGATTCCTTGTTTTATATAGCAATTCAGTGATATGATTAATCAGATTAATTATTATTGAAACATAAACTAAATCTGTTTAGTATTTAGTATTTAATATTGTCACATCATGGGTTCCCAGTTACTGGCCCTGAATCCATGTATCAGGGATTTCCTAATATTTTAAATTTAATTTTATTATAATGTAATCTTATCCCTGGTGATCATGGGAACTGCTGACCCGTGGAATAATGCTTCATTTACAGTGTATCTCTCTGGTTAACTTCCTGTTCCTGTGCTGTGTGAAATGCCAGTGTGCTATGCAAACAGGAACAGGCCTGTACTGAAAACAGCCCCTCGCCCACAGGCGGCTGTGTATGTCTGTATCTTATGTGTGCCGTACATGTGCCGTATATATGTACTATACATGTGCGTCTGTTCTGAGCAGGTCACCCCAGGCCTCGATCACTGACTGTGTCACTCTGTTCTGTTTGTGTCTCGTTTTCAAAAAGAAACTTTATTGGACTGTGAAGGTGAGACCCCTGTCCTTCCTCTTGCCTCCTGAGGTGGCGCTCTGCATGTCTGTCTTGCATAACCCTAGTCTCAGTGGCAGTGTGGTATGTGGCCAGGCATACGTGGCACTAGGGGGGCGCGATTCTAAATGCGGCTGCTGCTCCATCTCCCCTCAGCACAAACTGAACAGAAGAGGTCAGTGACCTTCACGGAGACCCAGCCCAACGTCACTGTGACGTCGGCAACTGGCGACGGGGGTGCGGGCGAGGGCAAGAAGCTGAATGTGCCCTCCCCAGCTGGATCCTCCTTGGCACCCATCGCTGCAGACTCACACAGCCCTGCCCGAGGCCCGGTAGGTGCGGGTAGCCTTAGAGAAACCCCCACATTGCTTCATCTTTCACATCATCACATCATGTACCATGGCTGTCCAATGAGATCATTGCTGTTCACTGAGGTCATCGCTGCCCGATGAGGTCATCGCTGTCCAATGAGAAACGTGCATCTCCAAAAATCCATTACTTCACATGTGTGAACAGTTTAATGTTAGATATGGAATAATGTGGATTGTTCTTAGCGAGGCTTGATCAGTTAGATGTAAAACGTTACCAGTAGATAGAGGACAATGGGTACATCTATAGAATATGTCTAACTTTGTACGTTTCGCTGGCCCACACCCCTGCGGCACAGGGGCCTGATCCCCCACCTCTATGCGATACTTAGCATGTTCTCGCCGTGATGTCAATCCCTCTGCTTTCCCCTCACAGTCCAAAAACATGAAATGATGCTAATTGGTGCCTCTAAATTGCCCAGAGCGTAAGATGGCGTGTGGGTGTAAGCGGCGATAGCGTGGCATCCCGCCCAGTGTATGTCCCAGCTGTATGTTTGGTGCTGCATGGGGCAGGTTCCCAGCCACCCTGACCAGGAGGAGTGGTCAGAGGATGGATGGGGTTCTGCTGTTTACCTGGGCATCCAGCTGGAGTGTCAGCATGCTGAGGAGCTGCCTGCGTATCAGAATCACAATCATGTTTATTGGATCACACAAGGAATTTGTTTCTGGCAGTTTGAAGGTGTTTCTCCGGTACATTATGATACAATAGAACAAAATAGTGCGGATTAAATACAATGTAAAAGACATCTTATTTATAGACAGACAGTGTACATAAAGTGCAAACACACAAGGTGCAGAGTGAATGGGACGTCTTAGATTATGATTTCTCTGTTTCTCTCTGTTCTTTGTTCCAGCTCTCTGCTACCCCTGATAACAGGGAGAAGGAGCCGAGGGCACTCTGGGGCACCCTGTCCCCCTCCCCTGTGTCGACCCCCACGCCGCCCTCCTCCTCGCCCTTCCTCCCCCCGCTCCCTGTCCTGGAGACGCCAGCCCGCCCGCTGCCCGCCAACCTGGTGCCCGAGAGCCCTGAGGACGAAGAGACCTCAGTGCTGCTACAGCACTCGGACACGGTCCTGCACATCAGCGAGGACAGCGGCACCGAGAACCCCCTCCTGGCCCCCCTCCTGGCCCCCCTGCTGTCCCCTCGCAGGTCCCCCCAGCCGCTGTCCCCCGTGGACTTGGACCTGGACGAGTCGCATGTCTGAGTCCCCCTTAGCGCTGCCCCTCGCTGCGACCGTCGCCCTCATCCTGTCCCTCCCTCGGTCATGCACCCCGACCCCCAAAGCCGCCCTTCAGAACTCGGGTGTATGTTGTCTCCTGGCAGGGCTGCACCCTCCAGCCTCACGGTAAAGATCACTTGTCCTCGGGTTTATGTTTAGAACAAACGCCAGGGTAAATGTTTGTAGTACTTCTTTACCGAGTATGACCGGCTAGATTAATCGTTCCCGCAATGAACACATTTGTTGGCCATTGTGCTGTGTGCTCCTATTAGCCATTAGAGACTGCAGTGACGCGGCCACACATTTTAGGTACAGTTCAAGCACCGGGGGCGGGTGGGTGGGTGCTGGCCGTTTAGCCGGTGAAGTTTGGGTGCAGCTTAAAAACTTTCTTGTTGCGCAATGCTGACAGTTATCAATGTGGGTGCAGCACAATGTTGCGTAACTGCAATAAACTGATAGCTGTAAGTGTGCCCGGTTTTGAAGGGCAGCTCAGTACCTCGGCCCTGCTGGAGGACCCGCAGTATTGCAGGATGGGCTGTTTGAACGCACAAGCGCTTTGATTTTGAGTAAGGTGGTTACTGGGTTAACTCTCTCTAGTTTGTATTGACCAAATACCAAACTATGCTAAAATAATCTAGTTGATGAGTTTTATAGCTCTATTGTTTAGAAATGATATTTCAGAGGAATATAGTATATTAGTTATTTTCAGGTCTTCAGAAAGATGAATGTTTATATATTGTAATAGATGGAATATCTATATAATCTTGATATTTTCTTAAGTATATGATGAATGTGTATATAATGAATACACCCATATGCATAAGATAAATTATAGCTGATTTATAGAAGTAACTAATTATTTGTCGGTAATAATATTATACTGAACTAATGTTGGTACCTATGTGCAATGAGAATGAAATGTTGGGAATCAGGTATTTTTTCCCATGTTTAAACTTGAAGGACATCAGGAGAGCAGCGCAGAAAGATGGCTGACCACTGTGACTGGGTACCGAAACCCGGCAGTTGTAGCTATGGGACTATAGACTTTGTAGTAATGGGAACTGACATAACTATGAGAGGTGACATAGCTGTGGGAGACTTCATAACTATGGGAGACCTCGTAACTATGGAATGACGTTGTAGCTATGGGGGCTGTTGTAGCTATCGAAGGCTCTGTGGTTATGAGAGCCGACATAGCTATGGGAGACTTCGTAGCTATGGGAGACCTCGTAACTATGGGAGATGTTGTAGCTAACAGAGACTTAATAGCTATGAGAGATCTTGTAGCTATGGGAACCATCGTAGCTATGGGAGACTTCGTAGTTACGGGAGTCGGATCCCAGGAACCGTGAGGCCAGGTGTTTGAGCTGCCAGGGTAGCTGGTCACAGCATCCCTGAGAAGCTCCTGCCCTTCTTGTCATTTAATATAATTAACAACTTCAATGCACCTCTCCCCTCTGTGAAAAATGAATTTTCTCTCTTCACCCTCCATGCGTGATACTGTCCCGGCTTAACTGCAATTTCCTCTTTCGGTGTCAGTGACATGCACCAAGAATCCGTTCATTTCTGAAGCTGGATGAACGTGTCAGTTGATGCTGCTGACCACATATTCCCAGTTTAAAGCTCCTTCCGTTTACTGGGGGTATTTTATACTGCACCTCATCCTCCTCAGTCACTGTCTTACCTCTCTACCCCACAAAGCCTTAAACTGCAACAGTGGGAAGATACCAATTTAACAATCTACCCTGGTCACTGTCACCTTCCCCATAGCCCATATCAAGCCAAAATCATACTTGTTATTGGACCCACTAAGAGAGCAGGGTGATTTTTGAAGGCATACATACCTGCTGCATCTGTGCTGACTTTGTGGCATTTTGGCCGATAGCAGATGGTTTTAATTATATATTCTTGCCTTAGTTTGATGTTGTGCTCTCATTGGTATATTTATATCCATATTATAAAGGTAAAGTATTTAGATTGAACTCAAGCAATGCTTTTCTTGGATGTCGTCGTTGCAGAATGGTCTCTGTAGAGCAGGCCTTAATGCTATACCACTGCACTGTGACCAGTTTTTGTGATCGCTTCTGCTCTCTCATCTTCAGCAACCCTTTCGCTTTGAGTGTTACCGTTTCCTAGGGGCGTCCGTGTCAGTGTTTGCCGCCGAAATCGCAGCCCCGACGCGACGTAGAATTTTAATGCGACGTGATGCTCCGTTGTCAAGGTACTGTGGAACGTGTCAGCGTTTTGGTGTGTGTACACGCCTTGTGTGCTTCTCTTCTTAGCATTTCCATGGAAGGAGAAATGTGTGCTATTTTGCTCTAAGCGTGACCTGTTTAGAAAAATGGGAAAGTGAACAGGAAACAGCCATCTCTCTGCCAGGCAATCAGAACTGATTTTTACCTCAGAAGTGCTGATTATACTATATTCTTGTGAGATGTTTCGTCTGTTATGGTGTTATCTAGTTCATCTGTGAATTTATTACATTTTTCTCGCAGGGTTTCCCAGACCATGAACCCAAAGTGGACCCAAGGGACTACAGACCTAAAATAGCTTGATCTGGGTCCATTTTCTAAATGACATTTAATACAAAAGAGCAGTGTGTGTATGTAAACATACATAAGTCATGCTCATTTGCCATCTGGTTCAGTCTGGGTGCCCATCTGTAAAACATTTACATAAAGTTTATGGCTATACTTTGTCCCCATTTCTATGTACTAAGTATTTATTAAAGATCTATATATCTGTCATATATATGTTAAAATATATAAAACAAATTATATCTAAAGATATATTGAAATAAATGTTTTTTAATCTTGTTTTTTTTTTTTTGAAAGGTAGTGACTTTATTAAAATAATATGGCTGATTTAACAGCTCTGGTTTCCCAGCTCCTGGTTAACAGCACTGATGCAGAACTTTACTGACCTATAACCATTTTCTGAAACCACTGTCCTGATGAAGGTTGGGGGGGGGGAGGGTCTGGCTGCAGGGAGCAACCCAGGATGGGGCGCCATTCTGGGCTTCAACCACCGCCAAGCACCCCTACAGTGAATGTAACAGTGCATCTGCTACTTTTTAGAAAGAGCAACTCCAATCATTCAACTGCAACAACAGTGTTTTCATTTTAATTGTCTAAATATGCAGGTCTGACTACAACGCCAGAAATGAGACAATTCGTATTCCAAAGAGCAAAATAATTATAAAAAGACTCTCCAGCTAAAATAAATGACCAGGTACAAATATAATACACCTTAGAAATATGTTCCTTATAGTGCGATACGGGGGGAACACAGCGAGGAGTGAGTGACGTTCACCGGAAGCAGCCATTAGGAGCCCCCCCCGGGCGTGGGCGGGCTTGGACCCAATGTCAGAGTGGTTTAAGTCCGATTCGCCACAACCATGTAGCTTATGAAGAATATCGAATAAAATGTCTTTTTGAATCATTGAGAAGTGATTATTTACTCCAGAGACATGGTCCCTTTCGGCTGCTACGCACTACAGGGACATTAAAGGGCAGGACACCTTTTAAAGGGTTTGATCACATGGCTTGTGGCAGCTGTCACAACAGAGGCACGGCGTGTGTTACCAGGGCAACTCACAGTGGCCTTTCACGCCCCCCGCTAGGTCCAGCTATGCTCTGCTACGCGAAACGGCTCCACCTTTTAAAGATCCGCTTCTTCACGAACACAGGCTACTGAACCATGGGAACATTTATGACTGGCCCTCAGGTTTATGGCGCTCGTAGTGGTCTGATCGTTGCCCTGGCCCTTTCAGAAGTAGTCCCGCCTGCGTGTGTCGTCGCTGATGAAGGAGGGGTTCCACTGCGCCGGGTAAATGCAGGACTGGCGGGAAGGCCACTCCGGGTGCCTCAGGGGAGCCTGTGAGAGACACATACACCCAGACGCACGTTACTCACCAATACAGCTATCACAGGCGTCGTTAGTGATAGCTGCTCTTACCCGTCAACTGCTTTACTCATAGAATCTGCAGTTGCTAAGCTACTGTTTCTAGGCTACAACAGCAGATCCCATCCAGGGACTTGAACCAATAACTTGGACTTGGTTGCAAGTATGAAGCTTCAACCACTATACCGGCTGTCCCATGGCTACTGTCCCTGAGCTGTAAAGAATCTCCCTTAGGGAATGGTGACACAAGTGTCCCCGCTTAACAAACAGGTAACATTGGGAAACACGCACAGTGATGCAGTGTAACATGCAGAGTGACACAATGTAACAGGTAACACCGAAATGGCAGTGTAACATGAGTGACATACTATAGCACTAGGGCTGCAACTAACGATTATTTTGATAATCGATTAATCTGTTGATTAATTTTTTGATTAATCGATTAATCGGGGGGGGGGAGGCAAAACCAATTCGATTTCCAGCAATTTTTAATAACCTAGTCTGTCTTTGTACAATGCTTGTTTCCAGCAACTCACATAAAAAACAAATGTCTGCTACATTAAGAGTATAAAAAAAATAATTTTGTAGCAGCTGAATCAATGTAATGAAATACACAAAATCTTGTTTTA
>JAODKF010000040.1:17306660-17318196 GCA_026779585.1 Mormyrus proboscirostris
TGTCTCTCCGACCTAATTTCAGCTAATTATCGTCAAATTCTGGCAGAATTAAAACAAGACTCTGCTGTGTCCGCCTCTGCCATTTTTTAAATGTTTTTTGCAATTTTTCCAAAATTCATCACGTAAGCTACTCAAGGCACGCCATTGGTTCTCGTCACCTTTTTCTTTTATGGCGGTCGCCATCCAGCTTAATGGTGCTTTACTGCCACCACGGCTTTGGTTAGCTTACTGCTCCCAAATTAGGGGGTAGCCACTGTACTTATGTGTATAATAATGTAGACCCAACTAATCGATTATTAAATTATTTGGCAACTATTTTAATAATCGATTTAATCGATTAAATCGATTAGTTGTTGCAGCCCTATATAGCACTCAGTGTAGAAAGTGCATAACGCATGGAATAACACACAACGTAGCACATATAACATAGGGATCACACACGGGCAACATGCAGAGTGAAATGCAAATCACAATGAAGGAATTTAAGTTGCATTTTCTCAGGGTAACATATTTGGCTCAAATGCCTAAAGGAAGAGGAGCCATATAAGCCCACACAGTTCCCCCCCCCAGCCAGACAAACAGATGGTGGGTGTCACACATGGGTCCAGGGTACATACGGTGTAGTAAATGTCAGTCATCTGCAGGAGGTTCTTGGTGCTGCCGTTCTCCTGCATCTCGATGGCTTCCCTGCCCCACTCCACCGACACCCGGTTGCCTTTCGGATACTCGGGGGGGTAGGAGCACATCTGCAGGTCCCCGCTCTTGAAAATGATCTTATTGATGTCGTTTTTGTCCTTCCTGAAGACCACAAAAACCAGACAGACTGCTTACTGTCTATTTCACCAAGTCTGATGGATAACGATTGCATTAAAGATGGATGAATGGAAAAATTGTCCGTATGGTTTGATGGCTGGATGGATGGATGGATGGATGGATGGATGAGACGGATTCAGGAATTCACTTGGCCTTCGTGTTTAATAATATGTAATACAGTAAAAGGGAGTAAATTATGAGTTGAGATACCAGCCTGGTCGGACAGTTGCCACCTGGTACCGCTGCAAATCGCAGGTGTACTGAGCTCCCTGTGCTAAATGATTATACAACTCAGCGTGAGCATTCACCTGCAGCAGGTGACGATGAGAGCGATGACCAAGATGAGCAGCACGCCCCCACCGGCTGGGGACACCACCACTGCAATCAGCTTGTAAACTGAAAAAGGAGGGACCGCATCAGCAACATGTTAGCCCAGCAGAGAGCATCGCTCAGAGATCCAGGTGTTAGTCACTATGCTGCTGCGTTACCCGCCAGACAGATATCTCATAATGCTTTACATCAACTGCACCTACATAATGCCATTATAATGCATTCATAGCAGCATGTACGTATATCAACATCCTATTGTACCTTAACAGCTTTAATTTACATTAATAACAAACATTATATCATAATAAACAATCATATAATGTCTGTTATTAATGTATATTAAAACTGTTATAAGGTATGTTAGGATATTAGGGTATACTCACACCTTGTTTATGAATGCATTATAAAGGCATTATGAAGGTGCAGTTAATGTAAAGTGTTACTAATTATCTTACAACATATCAAAAGAAGCAACGCCATGCTGAAACGTTATCGACAAACAGCACAGCCCCCAGCCCCCAGCCCCGGCGGTGCGTTTGGGCCTCTACTCACAGTTTTCACAGTTGAATCCCCCAAATCCAAACATGCACCTGGAACATCAGCAGAACAGCAGGTGAGACATGGAAATGAAGTTTCTGTTGTGACTCTGAAGCGTTTAGAGAAAAAAACTTACGGAACACAGGTGCCATTTTCCAGTTTAAAACCGTCACCACATTCTGCAAACATGAAAGAGTTGGGGAGAAGAATTAATTTTCCATTCTTCATCCAAGAAATCCTTAATGAAGATGATGATGGATTTAGGTGAAGAAGTATCTTATTGTACAAGTAGTGTAGCATGTCAGGCAGGTGTTAAACTATAAAATCTACAAAATGAAACATTTCATAGTTTGTTTAAATATAGCAGGCAACTTATTTAAAGTAATATAATTAGTAAAAATTCAAAAAAAAAGAAGAAGGCACAAAAAAAGCAGCAGGCAGGCAGTTCTAAAGCACTATTGCCCCTTACAAAAGCACTATTGCCCCTTACAGCCGGCCTACCTCTGCAGGACAGGTCGTCTCTGCTGTGCTTGAAGTATCCATCACGGCACTGGCAGACAGCAACGCCACTGACGTCCTCACATTTGGCCCGATCCATGTCACACTGCACTGCCTGCGCCTCGCACAGAGACTGGCCTGCAGAAGGCGACAGAGAGGGGTGAGCTGGGACATCACCTACCCTCGAACCCATAATGAAGGCACGACACTGTGGGGATCACGATCTACTGGCAGGTCAGGTGGCAGTGATCAGGTGACTGATCAGGTGATCGGGTACAGCTGAACTCCACCAACAGAAATGTATGCGTGTAGAGTCAGCAGTGGGTGTACAGTAGGGTCAGCAGTGGGTGTAGAGTCAGCAGTGGGTGTAGAGTCAGCAGTGGGTCATTGCGGGGCGGCCGCACTATTGTCATGGCACACACCAGTGTCATTAGCCTTGAGCTCTTTGATTATGTTTCTATTTTTATATAATTTTTAATTTTCATTTGAAATTGAGTTAGTTTTCGGTATGGTTTGATTCGTTTTTGTTAGTTTTTATGTTAAAGATATATTTCTATTTAGTTTTTTATATTTTGTAGTTTCACCTTAAGTTTTAGTAATTTTGTTTCTGTAGAGATTTTTTATGTGGTTGATCTTTAGAAAATCCTTCATGAATATACAGTGTACATTACACATACACAATACCAATACCGTCAAATGGGCAAAACATATTCCAGGTATTCTTAGTGGTAAGAAAAGATAAACAAAACATTACTTTAGCCAAATAGTACTTAAAAACTGTGATGGGACACATTTACACTTTTATTTTGTTTAAGCTAGGCAGGAAGCAGTATTTCTTGTCCAGTTGTAGATTTTTATTTTTATTTTTGTTACATTAATTCAGGTTACGAAAATATTGTTTCATAATGTTAGTTTTTGTTAATGATAACAGCCCTGGGACACAGACACAGGTCTGGTTTGGGTCACACACACACACACACACACACACACACACACACATACATACAGTACTGCACTCATGTCTTTGTGGGGACCGTCTATTCATTTCTATGGGCAAAACCCTAATCCCAACGAGGACATCCTTTTTAGTTTTTTGATTGCAGTTACAGATTTTTATAAAATTGAATTTCCCCTTGTAGGGACCAAAAAAAATGGGCCCCACAATATCAAAATAACATGTTTTTGATGTATATCTGACCCACACACACGCACAGACACAGACGAACACTCTGTACCTTCGTAGGAGACCCTGGCGCCCAGCCCCCGGCTGCAGTTGCCCAGGAAGGTCCGGATGGCGGTGACCACGCCTGGACGCGTCACCGTCGCCGCCATGGAGAACATGCTGACAGCAGCGATGTGCATTTGCTGCGTGCCGCTGAAGGATGCAGGGACACACACTCACTTAGTGCCACAGGGGACCTGAGCAGGGCTTAGCTCTCACAAGAGTCTCGCAGGAGATTTTCTGCCACAGTCTTTGCCCACACATGACGTTCACACATTCATGTAGCCATAATAACCACACAAGAGGCAGCGAGATATTAAACTGACAGAGCTTATTCCCTGAAAGCAGCTCATCAAAAAGGGTGGAACTGACGGGACAGGCGCTCTTACTTTTTCCTGAGCGTGGATCGGCTGTAGCCCTTCAGAGTGGCCAGTGAAGAATTGAGCTGAAAAAACACGTGCTTTTCAAATGAACGCTCACCAACAAAGGACCACCCAGAAGCCGATATCACAATTCAAAACGAGATGTTTAAAGACACCCATAAACTTATAATATTATTATATAATTCAGGACCATCCAGTAAAGGGTGTTTTCATCTTTACCTGGTTATTTTTAATATACACACACACACACACACACACACACACAAATCCCCCTGAGAGCAAGGAGCACATCAAAAACCTCACCAGCTGCAGGATTTCTCTCTGGATTTCATGAAGTTCAGCACTGCTATTGAAGTTCACGTTTGAGAAACTGAAAGTACCCAGGAAGGTCTTGGCTGTAGAGAAGAGTGGAAAATCCTGAGTCTGGCAGTATGGGGCAGCCCGTACACATTGTCATTCCACACGGTTCAAACACACTGCATGCGTGACATTAACTGACAATACAGAAGATCACGCTGCAGAGTAATTCCAGACTTTCAGCAATTTATCTCCACAGTGCACTGCATCGCCTCAAATACTAATGTAATGATCCCTCCCGTCCAGCAGGGTGCGCTGTCTCACCTCGGGTGCAAGTCCGGCTGTTCTCAAGGTCGAAACCCAGGGGACACTCGCAGCTGAAAGACCCTTGCGTGTTTACGCACATGGAGCCCAAGGGACAGGGCTTAGTCACACACTCGTCCACGTCTGGGCCGGAACACACGGCAGGGGTAGGTCAGGAGAGAGAACATGCAGAAGGGGAGAGAATCTTTTTATAGATCAAACATCTGCATAAAACTCAAGAACCTAAGCATGGAACCAGTGACAGGAACTCGGTTAGGGCTGACAGTGCACAATATTTCCTCATTTTCACCATCAAGAGGCACTGGGTAGTTATTCCACAGGTCAATGAAATGAAATGAAATGAAATTTAATTAAGATCAGATCAGTTCAGTTCAGTTCAGTTCAGTTCAGTTCAATTCAATTCAACCCAACTTAACTGTCATGACAGTATAGAGAGTTACATGTATAAAGGGAATGTCTTGTGATTCCTAAAGCAGTATTACCAACAATATCCATAACACAACCTGGTAGAGCAGCAACACAATGGAATCAGGAGTGAAGAGTGTGTGTGTGTGTGTGTCTGTGTGTGTCTGTGTGTTTGGGGGGGGGGGGCTCACCCTGACTGCAGTCCTGGCCCGTCCATGCTGAGAGACACTCACACTGGGGTCTGCCCCCCAGGTCTGCAACACATGTCCCTCCGTTCAGACACACAATCTCGTCACAGGGGGATCCTAGGGCAGATGGCAAGAATACAAACAAGCGTCACTATTTATCCCGTGTGGGTGAAGTAACACTCATAACTCATAAGCGTTAAAGTCGTACCTGGCGGCTCGGTCAGTTTCTTGGGCGTTTCTGCAGTAGTTATCTGGCCTTCAGTCGTCGTCCTCTCTTCAAAGCCCCTTGTGGTGTGAGTGGTGGTCGGCCTCACGGGGTCTGTGTGCCTGTACATCAGTGTGGTGGCTTGGCCAGACTGGGTCGTTCCTCTAGATAGGACAGTGCTGCCGTCCAGGCCGGAGGTGGTGGCGGTACCCTTAGAGGTCTGAGATGATGTTCCTCCCGTCCTGGAAGGAGGGTGGTCTTGAGGGGTGGATCCCCTGGTTTGAGACACCTCGGTTGCTGGTACGGTGGCATGCGTGGTGGGCAAAGTCTGGGCCTGTGCTGTGGTGCTTGGCGCACTCTGTGTTGGTGGCAGGGAGACAGGACCAGGCATGGTTGACCTGTAGGTGGTTCCTTCACCTAACTGTGACCTGTGCGTCACCATTGAGTCAGTGCCAGGTGGTGCCCCTGTGGTCTTTTCCGGCTGCTCTGACTCTGTGGTGTGGGGGTGCTGACTGGACAGGACTTTTGTCAGTGAAAGATCCGCAGTTGTATTTTTGCCTTTAACCACAGGGGGAGCTTCTGTCGAAGTCACATGACCTGTAGTATTATGAATGGTCTTTGTTTCTTTGTTGCCGTGTGTGTAGAGATCCCCAGTGGTCTTTGTTTCTTTGTTGCCGTGTGTGTAGAGATCCCCAGTGGTCTTCGTTTCTTTGTTGCCGTGTGTGTAGAGATCCCCAGTGGTCTTCGTTTCTTTGTTGCCGTGTGTGTAGAGATCCCCGGTGAATGGCTCCGTAGTGATGTCCGTCTCTCCGCCTAAAGTGCCCGACCTCTCATTCTCTAGGTGAGACGTGTTGGTTATGCTATCCTCTGTGGACAGATCGGGAGGCATGGAGGAGACAGCAAGACTGGATTCAGTGCGAGTTGTCCCACTTTCGGATGGTTGGTTAAACTGGGTCACATTCGCATTCTCTGTGCTATCATCAGACATTGGCAGCGAAGAATTTAGGGGACCGATGGTTTCCGAAGACACCTGCGAGTGACCCGTGTGTCCTGTCCCGTTCAGAGGTGTCCCAGCTATGGTGCGATGGCCATATACTGTAGTGTCCAACTGGCCAGACTCAGAGGAGGAAATTACATCTGTCAAGTCCTGGCTAGCAGTGTTCAATTCCCCAGA
Source organism: Mormyrus proboscirostris (assembly GCA_026779585.1). Taxonomy (NCBI): domain Eukaryota; kingdom Metazoa; phylum Chordata; class Actinopteri; order Osteoglossiformes; family Mormyridae; genus Mormyrus; species Mormyrus proboscirostris. The sequence continues at coordinate 17,313,037 of JAODKF010000040.1, forward strand.
GAAGGGCTGGGAAGAATTCTGGGAAGAGGCTTGGGAAGAGGGTTGGAAAAAAGTTGTGGAGGAGCTGTCAGAGGAAGTTTGGTGAGGGGATTGTTGAGTCCTCTGAGAAGTTTGGGAGGTGGTTTGTGACCCTCGGGCAGATGTCTGGGAGATGGTCCTGGTGGATGTTTGATATGTCTGGGAAAAGGTCTGAGAGGAGGCCTGTGAGGAGTTTAATTCCTGGGTGTAAGCAGAGGTGCTGTCAGTGATCACGGACAGGAGAGTCCTCTCTCCAGCTCGGCTAATTGGAGAGAATATGTAGGTGCTGGCGGTCTGTGAGCGAGACTCCCAGCCTTCTGTATCCATGGTAACACTGCTGGGCATGTTGTGTTTGGGGACTGGAAAGAAAGAGGACGGTATCGGTCAGTTTGTAGGAATCAGAGAGATCAGGAGTTGTGTGGGAAGTGTCATCACTTTGGGCATATATATACACACACACAGACACACACACACACACACACACACACACACACACTTTACCATTCTCAGTTTCAGCACTGGCACACAGTCAATGTACAGTATCTTTTTATTGAGTTTCAATTGCTTACAGTACCCAATATCTGCCACTAGAGGGCATATGGCAACTGAGCGCCCCCCCAAAACCCCCGCCCCAGACCTTAACCAACTGCGGAAGTGCAGATCATGGGTGGGGAGTAACTGGCAGTTAGGTCTGTCTAAGCTAACAAAAGCCTGGACCCTAAATATGGAGGCGACCCAGAGCTGAGGGAATTGGGGTTTCCTTCCTAAAGCTGACCTTGCAAAAGGCCACGGTAGACAATTTGCCACAGAGCAAATCTCAGTTCATTCAGAGGCAACAACACAATATTAGACCGATTCCATGGTTTTTTGTGAAGAATGGTCAGATATACAGCCGCAGAAATAATTAAGACTCTACGTTTTTAAACAAATCCGCATTTTTAAATCCTGGTGTAATTGTGGTTCTTCTGGCAGAAGGTTATGCTGAGCAGCAGGGTGCTTTCAGGTCCAAAATTTCTAAGAACACAGAACATAAAAATAAGGTGAAGCAGGAGACACTGGGAATGAGCAGAAACCAGCCAGGTAAAGGGTGGAAGCGACATTCTAATGCCAGAGACGACCGTTAACTTATCCAACAGTTTCTCATGAATCGGAGGATGAAATCAAGTGACCTTCAAAAAGAATGGGAAACATTAAGTGGTGTGAGGTGCATTGCTAGGACAGATTGAATTAGGCTCCTACAAGCAGGACTGAGGTCCTATAAAGCAAGGAAGAAGCCTTTTATTAATGAGAAACAAGGAATAACCAGGCTGCAGTTTAGAAAAAAAATATATGTACTGGGGTCTCTTATTTTATTTTCTGTGGCTGTATATTTGTGTTAACTGATACTTTCCAAAAATGTGACATTTGAGCCAAAGCTATAGAGTATAAAGAGCTGAGGCTGTACACAAAAAAATGACATTCGGTCATTTTTCGGTCATTTTCACATGGGCAAAAAGCTGCAATGGTCATAATGCAATTCGTTGTCTCGTGCAACACAAACAACAAATGCAGCCTTGTTGGCACTGTGAGCATACCACTGTGGACAGAGCCACACTCTTATTTGAGGAGTGCAGTATCGAGAGGTATGAGGGTTAAAGTTTGGTCCAGAAGATAAAGTACAAGAGGCAAAGTTCAGACTGAATGCCAAGGCTGACTGTCCTGAACCCCCAAAAACAGCCAGATGTTCGTAGATGAGATTCATGGCTGGACACACACTATATAAACAGGTTATGCACCGACTGTATTGGTATTGATATTGGTACTGATATTGGCTGATAGTTAAAAATGAGCTGATATTTACTGCCGATAATTCCCTTTAAAATGGTGACCCATAATTCTTTGTACACCCACATACCAAACTGTTAGAAAAATGTCTGGAATTATTTAATGTTATTGAAAATGATGTTAGAAATACATTTGGTAAACATTGCCCTGCTAAAATTTCACGAGTAGGACCTTCTGATATACATACCAGACAAATTTGATTGCTTGAGGCGAGACAGTGAACAAAATTAAGTGTTTCTGATAAACAAATCCGTTCCAGTGAAGAAGGCTGCAGTACTGGCAAATAACGCAAATCTGTCAGTAACGCAAGTGTTTGACAGCAAAAGAAAATTCTGTGCCGACTGAGCAAAATCAAAAGACTTTCTATTACTTACAAAATTATGGCATATATCACACTTGATGATTGGCCCTTTTCTCTTATAAATGTTACAAATAGATATGATATAAATATATAAGATGTATACAGTTATAAAATATAGTGCTCTGGGACTGTTGGTGCTCTCTTCCCAAAAAATAAATACTTTTTTATATTTTTGAAATGTCATTTATTCTTTTATTTAATTGGGTGGAGTTTCTCTTGGCGACCTGCCCAGGCAGTACCCTGCCTCTCGCCCGAAGATGCTGGGATTGGCTCCAGCTTCCCTGCGACCAAAAATGGATAAAGCGGTATAGATGATGGATGGAAGGATGGATGGATGGATGGAGTTTCTCTTTAAACTTATTTAAGTAGAACCTCTCAAACTATTGGCTATCAGTATCGGCCAGAAATTTCCTTATTGGTGCATCACTAATATAACCCCCCCATCACCTGGGGTGCTGGGGTGCAGTGGGGGAGGGAGGACTCTCATGTCAGAAACAAAGCACCGATTTGCTCCTTTGAGGATGCAGTTACTTTTCACTGGGGCTGCATTCCCCAGTCTGCCAATCGTACCCTAGCTCTGACTAAATGTACCTTTTAGGACTCTGAGGAACCCGTCTGTACCATTGGAGTAGGAACCCTGTACCAGGGTTGCACCTTTTGTTCTGACAGTGTATGTTCCTGACATGTTTGGAATCTCAGGTTTTTATGCTCACATGTGCTGGCAGTCTGCACAGCTCTGCGGCCTCAACTATTCCAGAATGTTCCAGCCAGAACCTCCATGCCTTCCCTGTCCCCGATCCGGTCCGGTCCGCCATCTGGGCCAGGATCTCAAGGCGCCGTTTCTCCCGGCTGGGATTGTTTCCTTTACGAGTGTTTTTCTGCAGAACCGCCCTTTCGAACACACGGGTCACGAACTCGTGACAACAATCTTAACCGACCACTTTCCTCCCTTGTCTAAAAACCCCGCCGTGTCACACCCATTGTGTGAAACAATGGTGCTCCGGGACTCAGGGAATGTGTTTTGGTCTGATAGGTTTCCATCCCCTTACATGGCCCTTCCCACGACTTGGCGGCACTCCAGTAGCGGACTGCAGCTTCCCACAGCGTCAGACCGGCGCGAACCACAAGGTGACATGAAGACAGTGAAGCAGCCTGTTCCTCAGGGCCGTGACGATGGCCTGCTGTCTCAGTGAAATGCACAAACACGCACGATGCGTATTTCAATCCAAGACATTTTCCATATTTTATACTCGTTCCCGTTTAGTACGGAAGATGTTTCTCTGGGGCTCGTTAGATAACAGTAAATACAGGCTTAAGACAGCCAGGATCTGTTTACCTTTAAGCCTGCACATCCTTTCTACTCGAAAGGAACAATTTTATATATTACAGAAATCAAGCTAGTGATCAGTCACCTTTCTGACTGTCTGCTGATTTTATTGCACCATCTGCCCAAAAGTACTGTGACTAATCTGGGTTATATACAGGCACCATTTCTTCACTCTTCCTGCAGGACCTTCATTGGGGATCCACAGCGCACTGGCATCCCCTTCTCGCTAACAGCTAACAGAGACCCCACATGACATCCCTGGGCGGGCGGGGCGGGGCGGGGCGGGGCGGCTGTGGCGCCGAGGAAGCGCAGGCCAGTGGCTCCTGGTGCCGGCCTCTCACTGCACTCGGACTCTGTAATCAGACACAGAGCAAGGTGCTCCGCCGTGCCAAAACGCCGCCCCGCCAGCCAAAGTGACACTGTGTGCGTGTTTTTAAACTCACTCTCCTCCACCCCTCTTCTGTTCTAAATGCCTTTTACTCCTGTTAGCACTTTTGCTATAAACCGTTTTCATTCTGCCTTCACGTTTTCACAGCCAGTCCTGCAGTCTGTCTGTCTGCTTGTTATATCAGGCACTTTCTGTCCGATGCTCTACGTTACGTCTGGAACCATCTGGATGGAAGCGAGGGGAGGTAAACTCCAAAGAGTCTTTTACCGACTGTGGAGGTGAAACAGACGCCGCTGAAATGCTGTCATGGAGAAGAATATGAGATATCCAGACTGGTACCGATAACCGTGAAACATCAACCCAAGAAATATCTGACCCACTTAATGCTGTTTACTGGAAGAGATGATGAGCAGTAAAGCATTTTCCAACAAATCAACAATCAATAAATAAACTAATAAATACAAACAAATTTAACATGAAATGAGAAAGTAAGTAAAAATAAAATTCACTTCCCAAAGTTAAACTAGGACACAAAATAATCTTATTTTCTTCTTATTCTTATTATTATTGTTGTTGTTGTCAATAATAATAATAATAATAATAATAATAATATTTAATGCCACCTCATGTTCTGAAGCAGCGAGCAAGAAAAGAACTTTTCTGAAACATATTGAAGTTTATTGTACATGAAGAGCGCTAACTGTCTGACACTGGGCTGCATGCAGGACTCCTCCCTGTGATCTGGCTAGAGGGAGCAGGAAACCCTCAGGCTCCCGGAGAGGCCTGAGATAAACCTGCCACTAACTGCTAACACTAACTGCCAGAGAGGACCCACTAACTACCTGTTATCCAGCTCCTCCAGGATATTTAAGTTCCCAGACAATCTGAGGCGGACTTAATTTCCAAAAACAATGGCGGTAAGCACAAGAGACTCATTACAAAAATGCCAGGCTGTAGTTACACACTTAAAGCTGATACTGTTTTCCGATACTTGCTATGAGTACAGTCTGAATATGTGCTTTAACTATGGTAGGGCTTATGAACACCACCATGTTCATACTGTAAATGTCATCAAAATTAGACCTATATTAAGATATGACATCTGTTTTTGGTAGAATCAGCAGTTATCAGGTTTTAAATTTAAGATGTAATAGTTACTACATATATGGCGTTCTATGGGACCGAGCACATGGCGATGGCAGAGCTACAGGACGTCTTCAGAATTCCGGGCGGAACCCTGCT
>JAODKF010000040.1:17318296-17329534 GCA_026779585.1 Mormyrus proboscirostris
ACACATACGCACACAAACACACACAACTGGAGAACGTAAGTTTACAAAGTTAAAAATAACGCTGGATATATTAAACTTCATTTTTTGTTTCATTATTGCAAGCAGCATGGCATAAAGCTATGTATTTATTTTTAATGTTGTAACATTTTTGTAACATTAAATGAAGCTCGTGTCGCATGTGTTACGATAGGTCAGGGCAGGTCAAAAGGCATTTAAAAAATAGATACTTCCATCATTGCTACAGAGGGAGGTGCACCTCTTACACAACGGATTATTTGTCAAAAGCAGTTTACTATCTCTGAAACTAAGTAACAAGCCCCGTTACGATTTACATCACACCGTCCACCAGTCGCAGCAGGACCACATACCCTGCCCGTGGAGACCCCTTACCCGCGTTGGTGTCTGTCCGCGGTTCCCGCTCCTTCGGCAGGACGGGGACAGGGTTGGGCTCCGTACGTCGCCCCTCAGTGCCGCCCGTCCCAAAACTCCCAAACTCCGCCGGCGACGAGGCAGCCGTCCACTCAGCGTGGCCGGAGCCGGTGCTTGCGGTATACGATCCAGCACACGGAGTTTCCAAAAGAGCCAGAAGCACCATGAACAGGAGGCGGCTGATGCCTCCGAGAAAGCAGGTTTCCATCATGCTGGGCAGTAATAGGCGGCGGCGATTTCAACCCAAATAAATAAAACCGCAGACCGTTCAGGGCCACCATCTGAAAGCGTTTGCTTTAACAGCCGTTCATGTGAAAAGCATCGCAGACATGCCCAGCTCCATCGGAGGCGACGAGGCTCTGATCTGGGGACGAAACGCTGCCCGACACAAACAGGAGCACATAGCAGCACATCCGAAATGCGGGACTCCGCCCACGGCCTCCGAGACCGCGGACGCCACCCTATTCCGCCTCGGCACGGCGTATCCCCCCGCTGCCCGAGCCACACGGCTATTGTTCCCCGCAGATGCGGAGGCAGACTCACAAATATTATCTCAGGGCAGGACCGATGTGAAGTGAACGGGTCTCGTTAATTAATTTCGCCCAGCTTCAAAACTTTGCCGATGCCTGCGTTTAACTTAAAAGTGCAATCTCACAATTTTCGTAGTAGCCTAAATACGCCGCGTTGTTTCTGTGACGGGACAAACCGAACGACCTTTGTTGAAGTGTGCAAGTTCCAAAACGGGTAGTTGAATAAGGGTTATGACGAATGCAAAATACAGAGGCACGCATGCCTGACACAAGGGTTAAGCTGTATGGAAATCGTAAAGTAGGGTATTTTAGGAAAATGTCCTTGTCCAATAGACAGGTAAGCAAGGGGGCAAAAAAAGATTTATTAGCAGCGTTTTATAAATCCATAATGGGTGATGGCTTATATACCTTTAAATTCTAGTTCACTCTTACTTTATTTTTTTTTTTACACAAATCATTATTTGATTCATAATTCAGATCCCAAACAGCCAGTATTTGCACAATGTTAAGTAAAAATCAGAGCATCCGCAAAGACAGAATAGCAGACGATCGTTGAGGGGCTTCACTGCAGATGGCGCGCCAGCCCGTCTGCACTAACGTAGGAGGAGTGGTGGTATCTGCCGCGCGACGCGAAGTCAGCGTTGTCCTCGGTCAGCTGCTGGGTCTCCATGCCAACCATTGAGAAGGAGGGCGTCAATACGATGCGGTCTTCGGGCGTGCACTCTCCCCTGAAAACAATGCATATACGTATGGTTAGGCCCAAGGCAGAAATGACCCGTCCATTCATACACGTTAGACTTTGGGTTGTGCCTCAGCTACATGCTGTCAATTTATTATTATTATTATTATTATTATTATTATTATTAATAATAATAATAATATTTATTATTACAGTTTAATGTGTCATGAAATCCAGATCTTTGTCGGAGTTAACAAAACGAAAATAGAAAAGAATACTCAGTTGCAGTTTTGTTACACCAGTTACAGTTTTCCCTCACACCGGAGTGCTTAGAGAAGCGTGTCGCTCAATATTACAGACGGAAGGGAGAATATCACAGCTTTGGACTGCAGCACCGACACACCTGCCGACGTTCTTCAGAGTAGTCCGAATCCATTTCACCAAGCTGAACCGTGCAGATGTTCCTGTAAGCAAAACCAGGAGCAATCAGCAGGCATCAGCAAAAACAACAAGCATCCTAATGCGATGATTCTCAGCTGGTTCAGCCTCAGGACGCACATTCTTCATTGGTCATTAAGTCCCAACCCACAAAATGAATGTAAGAGGTAATTGACCAACCCAGGGGGGTGCTGGCGGTATAATTTGTCGACCAGGGCTTGGGTGCTTTTTTTATTATTATTTTTTTTTAACCACACTCTCTGTGACCCACTGAGAAGGATCCCGCGACCCACTTTTGACCCAGTTGAGAAACTGCACCCAAAAGCATATCACTGTGTAGACTAAGGCTAACCAGCAGTCTGCAGCTAATGAAGTAAAACCACTTGTAGCTGTACGGCTTATAGTGAGGTGCTAAACTATCACCAGTCAAAATCCCAATCCATCAGCTTGCTCCCATACACTTGTCCTAAACCTGAACTGCAGACTGCATTGACATAGCAATTTAAATCTACCATGCGACCTGAATACACGTAACACACAGCATGCTTACGTCGACTTAAAACTGGAAGATGCGTTGCTGTATGTAACATTAATGACAAAACAAGCGATTACAGATATCAAAAATGAAGGCTGCATTTCCCCTTAATCAGCAGCATAACAAAAACCCAGATCACATCTTTGCCATTGTTGTGATTCTACTCAAGGGCTGAATTCCAACAGCATCACGAAAGTTCTGATTCATGCCAGAAGGAGGAGTTAGTAGACCTGCCATTTGTAATATGTTACATTGGGGGGAACATCTCACATATGCAATTTAATTTGGAGAACAATGTTTGGTTTGTGTTTACCTAACGGGAGACCAGGACTTGATTTTCCAATATAAAAGAAGAGGACAAGAGCAACCAGTATATTCATCAGGGCGTAGACCCACTGTATGACAAACATGATCAGGACAGAGCAGCATGCCTGGAAAGAGAAGAGCTTCGTTCATTACTGTAGTCTCCACAATCAAATATCACAAAAACGGAGAATGGATATTTACATGAAAAAAAGGTTCAACTTACACCAGCTAATGCAATCCAGCGGTTACAAAATCTTGAGTAAAATGACTTTGGCATCCGTTGAATTTCTGGTCCAAGACACGTTTGTTTAGAAGCTGAATCTGTTAGACATTATGTAGAAGGTATTGTATCTCTATGCATGCATACCATAGAATCATTAAAAAAAACCATCAAATCAAAAAGAATTATTTTCCTTATAGATATTTGAATGTCAAAGTTGGAATTAATCTCAAAAAGGTAGAAATCTATGAAGCAGAGTTAAACCTGAAGAACACGTGACGCTTCAGTAGGTTTGGCAGATACCTGTGATGTCCAGAAGTGCTTTTGGGTTACAGCTGATATCTGCAGTTCCAGGAGGACAGGTGTTGGCCTGTCCATCATCAAGGGGTTCCTCTAATCCCAGCTGGAATTCTTCTGTGCCAGTTGCTTCCTTCTGTAAGCTCTCCTCAAACTTATTCTGCTCTCCTAATTCCTGGCTATGTTCCATGCCTGAAGGTCCAAGGTCTCCCATATCTGAGGGCACATTCCTACCCAATTCTAACCCAAAACTTTCCATCAGGGCTTGTCTACCAGGGGTGCTGGGCCTTCTGCCTGTGGTGCACATTTTATCCACTTCTAATTTCTGGGGTTGGAATATCTGGTCCATGTCCTTTGTGAACTCCAGCAACGTCCCGTTGCTCTGGTTTGGTAGGGCGGTTCCATATCCAGAGGAGCTGGCACCTAGGAGGGGTTTTCTGGCACCTTGAGTAGACAGCTGCTTGGGAAGGTACTTAATTTCCTTAGCCTGGAGGTCAAAGCTCATGGCGACACAGAAGTAGGAGTAGTCAATGATGCTGTACGTCAGCATGAAGTTGATAGTGACAATGGGGGCCAAAATGTTGACTTGGCCAACGAAGATGAAAGCCATGGTGAGTAAACTGGTTAAACAAATGGCCGCCACTGGGGTCTTGTTGGGTCCTTTCTGTTAAGACAGAGGGAAAATTAAAGGTAGGTGAACTGCTGTCTCTAAATTCCTCATCCTTACGATGGAATGAGATCCCTTCCTGGGTGACTCTTGCACTGTGCTTCCTCAGACAGGCTATAGGCTCATCATGACCAAGCAATCGATAAGTGATCTGGGAAGAGAGATGAATGGAATATACCAGATCATCGGAGTCTCCCACGACAGATATACTACCGTGTATGATCTATGTCAGATATCCTCTCCGTGATAATTGCTTCCGTCATGAGACTTCAACTGAGAAACAAGCCTTTTGTTGTTTTTCAACAGGATGCTTGACTCGATGGTGGGAAGCTCTACGGACATCCCACATCAGCTCCTCCCAACCTGATTCAGACCCGAACAGACTTTCCTGCTTTTGTTCAAGGCCTCGGATCAGCCGGAGACGTCTCTGTCCAGCACCCTTGTGGGCGAGGGGGAGTCACAGCAGTAGGGGTATGTACAGACTGAAGGGCCCCATTGTCACTGGCTACATTGGACCATCCTGCCAGTTATGTCACCAACAGAATGGCACACTGTCCCCTTCACGATTTCACTGCCTTCACTTAAGCACACAAATTATATGATCTGTAGTATAAAATAAAACTCTTTTGGTTGTGTAGAGCATTAGTGTCGCGGACTGGAAAACAGAGGGATGGATGCATGTATGGCCCAGGAAAGTGCAGCTTTCACAGAACACATTACACTGTCCTGATTGGCACAGCGAGGAGACACACCAAACCAAAACTCTGCCAAGACCACTTGTGGGAGACTTACACAAAAGTGTTCTGAGGGCAGAACAAAAAATGATTGGTTCAGAGAGATAACCAATCAGATTATGGAGGAGATGGGTCAAAGACATCTGATCGGTTGGTCCCACCTCCTCTAGTTGCTAGGACCCACCTCCTCTGTAATCTTAAGTAAAACACCCATGAACGAGAAGAACAGACCAATTTTTACGAGCATGTCTCTCTGCAGAACAGCAGAAGACCAGATCTGCCCACCCCTTTTCCAAGGAAGCTGAGGGAGGGAATGACTCTCTCTTGGGCGATGCACTGAAGAATCCTGGGAGCCCCGTACAGGCCACCCATGCAGGAAGCCAGCGAGGAGATGTAGAGGCCCAGGAGAAAAAGGAAGCCAACCAAGGAGACCTGGCAAAGATGAAGGAAGGAGAAAACTGCATTTAGACAAGCCTACAGTGCCTCTACCCATAACCCTCCGGTTGAAGTAGAGCCACATTGCAGGACAAGTACTTCTACATAGGTCCATCCCTACAGCGAAGACCTCCACACAAAAGTTGTCTGCCCAAGGACCCACATAATAGGGATTTCACTGCACATCACAACAGAAATTCCCTTTAAAAAGTCACAACTGGCTGCATCATTTTTGTAGAAAAAAAAAAGTGTCGAGACAGATTAACAAACACCTGGAAGTCAATTTGCTAATTGGCAGTTTTCAAATCTGACTGCTCAGCTGCACCCAAATCCTAGTTCAAAGGAATGGGGTTATAAAGACATCATGATGATTCTTCCTACTGAATACTGCAATAGTGCAATGGCTTTGAGAGTGCAACCAAATTATTACTGGCAGTTTGAATGGAACCAGCGAAACCCCTTTAGACCATTACAGTCTTTGAGTATCACGTCTGATTGACCATGCAGACAATACCAGATCCAATACCAATTTTTGATGCACAAGGTTTCGCAAACAAGCTGACTGGGGGGAAAAGAAGCCCCACTCATGGAACAAAAATACGAATTTTACCTTCTCGGCGATTAAGAAATCATATCGCAGAGCATCTCTGGTACAAATGGCTCCCAGAAGAAACACAAAGACGAGGTAAAAGAACCACCTGCGGACCACCGTGAAAAGAAAATGGGATAAATACGAAATGGCCGTGCTGCATTCATGACAAGGCGGAAAAAGTGAAGGCATCTATTCAGCTCAATATGTTAGAATGAAGGGAACGGTGTTCACGGAATTCAGGAATACAGGTGCTCCTCAGCCTGCAATGGGGTTACGTTTTGATGAACCACTCGCAAGTGGAAAATATCGTAAGTCAAATATGAATGATAAGTAAATGAACTACTGTCACTGAATAAATAATTACTATGACTAAATACAAGTAATTGGATTAAATGAATGAGTAGAAGTTTTTGGTTAAACAGAAAGTGAGACTATATGTTGTCAAACACTGTATAAATGTTACGCTTGCGATTGCTACAGAGCCCAGAAGCTCGCCTAGATCGATGCTGCCAATCCCGGCATTGGAAGAAAGTATCATACAGCATATTGCCAGGCAGGGAACAGATTGAACTTCAAAGTTTGGTGACTACTGATTGTGCATCACTAATCGCACCATCGTAAATGTGAAATATCGTGAACTGAACCATTGTAAATCGAGGAGCTTCTGTACTTCATTTTTCCGAAGGTTATGGTTATTATGGTTAAGCATCCAAAAGCCTTGTTCCTGGTCAGTTAAACCCACGAGGTGCAGACTGCAGCCAGCGTTCCCAGTGGGATGTTCTGCTCAGGTCTCTGGAGGTCCGAGCTCATATTGAAACCGGCCATCACACCTATAGAACACAGAAAGGTAACAAGGAGACCACCTGGGAGAGACCATCATGCACCTCACCACCCAAAGTCCTATTAGCTTTTTTTATTCTGTAAAAATACACTGCTCATTTTTCATGTCAGTCTGCTTAATTTATTTTATTGCATGAGACCTCAATGTAAAGTTTCTTTGGGGACTTGTTCGATATTACCACAAAATCAGCAAACACCGGTAACCTGGAGCGGGTTACCTCAGCTCCGGCCTCTGTGGAGTCTCTCTGAAACCACAGTGTTGGTTTCAAAATCGATCCGAAATGCTGACAGGGGGAGTGCTCACCGGTGGCAGCAGGGAAGAACACACCAAAGACTGTGAAGAAAGTCTCCCCGGGCGTGTAGTCAGGCAGCGCATTCCCCCGGAGCAAAGCCTCTGAGTAGCCGACAAAGCCGTGACCTGGGAATGCAGGCGGACATACTGACCAAAAGCAAAAGCTAGTCTGACATTCCAGGAAAAAACAAAATATATCATACTACCCCCATTCATCTTTATAACCAAGACAATCATTCAGAAACGACTAATATGAACCAGTGCTGAGGAAGTTACTCACCAAAGTAATCCACAGACAAAGGTGTAAAGTTCAGGTTCAACCAACCAGTTGAGTACTTTGTGACTCTTTATACTCAATTGGTTGACTGGAACAAAACCTTAGTCTGGATTTGTGCTTTCTGGACCTGAACTTTCCACCCGTCTTTAGTTGATTTCTCTTGTAACTTCCTCAACACTGTTAACCACAAACCTTAACTTGACGAATAGAACAGAAAAATTGTTGAAGGGGCAACAGTTCTGTCAGCTTCAAAGATGGTAAGAAAATGAAAGTGCTTTTCTGTGACATATAAATGTTTGCGAGCAAGATCAAAATTATGGTCAGTAAATATTTTTTCAGTGAATGAAAGATCTGCCCTCATAATTCAGCAGACACCGTTAAAACAAAGCGGCAGAGCTTCTCCTACCTTTCCTCAGAAATGTGCAAACGGTGCTTTGGAGGAGGAGACCCAGCATCCAGCCACCCAGCAGGCACTTAGAGCCTGGCTTTAGGTTTCTGCAGCTCTCGAATACGAGATTTAAAATAACATCATAAACGCCAGACCAAAGCTCTACAGGCATCAATACCAAGAAGGGACACGAACACACCCTTGGCCCGTCTCGGTGAAAGCCAGGCCTGAATTATTTTCATATGTTTTAACATTTCCTGGAGACCTCCCTCATCTCTGAGGCAGGATGCCTGTTAGACATTTCAGGTCCAGAAAGTAAAAATCCAGACCAAGATTTTGTTTCAACCGACCAGTTGAGTACAAAGTGTCAGAGTCTGATAGTACTTAACTGTTTGGTTGGAAAAAAACCTTGGTCTGGACTTTTACTTTCTGGACCTGAAATGTCCACTTCTGTCCAGCTGCTGCATTCAGGGGGCCACATGGTCAACCAACACTATGTGCAGCATCTGTTGCTGGTCAATGTTGATTTAAGGTCAGCTCCCTATGCAGACAGGAGTGTCATGGCCTCTCTGTCCAAGGCATGTACAATCGCAAGACTACTTCAGTGGCTTGGACTGAGTGAGATCAACTGGGAACAGGTGCTTGTACAAAATAAAGAATATAACTGTTTTTCCACATTGAAATGATTAAATTTTGCGATGTGGATAGACTGAATAGAGGTAAAGACATGTATTGAAAAATGAACCTCAGCATTTTCCATTAGATCTTTGGGTTTTCCCCGGTGACACATCTAGACAAATGAGTTACTCTGCATATTGCAAGAAAGGTACTTCAGAGAAAAGAGAGGAGATTCCCACAAGACATGCATCAGTTCCAGGAAGGCTTTACGCAATGTAACTGGGTAATGAATGGGGCAGCTTGTCCATGCATCTTCTGAAACCACTGTTCAGGATCACGGGGGGACTGGAGCCTATTCCAAAGGCTATGGTCGCAAAGGAAGTGAACGACCCAGGATGGGGCGCCAGCCCATTGCAGGACACGCTCACACACCATTCTCACACACATGCACAATCTGGCAGGCGGAAACCAAAGTGCCCAGAGGAAACCTCACAATGACACAAGGAGAACATGCAAACTCCACACAGATGGATCCCTGGCAAGGACTCGAACCCAGGTCCCAGAAGTGTGAGGCAACAATGCTAACCACTGCACCACTGGCAACGGCGTGTAAAAAAACCTATATATATATATATATAAATAAAATAAATCATAATAATCAGACAGATTATTACATGCCACCACCTGGTGCACTTCAACACTGTAAACATGCTCTATAAAAGCAGGCACCAATGACCAGAGAGGGCCAGCCCATTCGAGCACCCACATGTGATGGGGGTGCAGCCAGTAAGAGAGCGAATAGCCCCCGCTGGAGAGCATTTGGAGGGAGTGTGCTCACAGAGCTTCTCCCCTGGCTTATCTTGCGATGGGAGAGAATGCATTCCTCCAGATTAACGGCATGTTTATCCAAAAGGAAGTCGCCACCCATCTGAAGCCCAGCCTGCTGCTCTGTTGTCATAGCCCCCCCCAGCAGCTTCCTGACTGCACGCTGCTGGGCAAGGTCCCGGGTTCTCTCCCCGCCTCCAGCCCAGTTACCAGGAATGAGCTCATATGAAAAACTTCACGTGGACCACAAACAGGACCTACGCGGCCAGTCCGAGGCTCAAGCCCCTTCCACCACCGATACTCCACCGACAGAGTATCGGGAGTGAACCTCTCACTGTTCAGTGGTATCTTCCAATACCTTCTTTCACAAACTGTCCCTTACGGTTTAGCTCTCTCCTTTATATGGTTAACTATTTCGACCATTTTGTGGTATTAAGGACAGCATTTCACTATGATAAGCAGACTAGTGGTTGTGTGATTTTGAATACAAGGTGCTTTCCCATAATTTGATGTGGAACGGTTCAGACCAGGAGAATCACCAGTGTTAGGCATTTCAGGTCCATAAGCTACAAATCCAGACCGCTATTTTGTTTCTACCAACCAGCTGAGTACTCTGTGGCTCTTCATGCTTACCTGGTTGGTAGAAAAGAAATCTTGGTCTGGAGATGTAGCTTCTGAACCCGAAAAGTCCAGCACGAAATGTTAGGCTATCAAACAGCACAGAGCACACTGGCCACATTTTTCCAATCCAAACATCACATCCATGACTGCAATCATTTAACCAAAGTATAATGAGAAACAGGCCTCTTACTGCCTGTCTCTTCGGATGCAGCCTATAGTACTATAAGGTGTACTATCTGTATGGTGAACAGATCTTCAAAGCCCATATGCAAACAAGCTGAGAATGGCTATCTGTAGGATGACCGAGCAGCATTTTGGAGTTTTTTGAGTTTCACACTTAGCTCGACGAAGCAGCTGACATCCTGGGCCGAGACCACGAGCCGTACTGATAGCACGTCCAGTCGGGGCGAGGCGATTTATGACAACAGCAGGGCGACAAACAGCCACATCTTAAAAGGGCTTTGAAACGCATTTCAAAAACTGAGTGTCACAGGAGGGAAAGTAGCATCGCTGCTGAGGAGGAGGTGAGATTAGCCTTGCTGGGGTGGAGGGCTGTTCCTGAAGAACTGCACTCTCCACAGTTCCAGAAAACGTAGCATCAAGTATGAGATCTTCTACACATACTACTGTAACACTGAAGAGACGATTCGCTGCGGCAGCAGCCAGATCAGCACAGAACAAAGAAAATGAGAATCAACCTACTTAGACCAAAAGTCCGCCTATAAGAAGAAAAATACCACATTCACAATCTACCAAGTGGCACCATATAAACTATTACCAGTGCCTACAATCTCTGTGTTACAGTTCAAAGTATATTGAATTATAAATCACCTATGAAGCAGTAACAGTGAGAACTGGCCATTTACCCTCAGAAATGCTATCTCAGCCATTTGCAGCTTGCAGATGTATATTCTTTCTGATAAAATAATTTGAATCAGCTGCCCTAAGTGTTTTGGAAGACAGGCAGAATTGAAACACAGAACCGGCTTTTCAGCAGAAATGAGCTAAGAGAGCATAATAATGGCGACCGGAGATGGGATTAAGATCCCACCCGCTTTCCCAGGATTCCGCTCAGCTTCTTTGCTGTCAGAGACACCGTTGCAGTGTGGAGCCTGAGCAGAACACGTGCCAGCTCAAAGTCGTGAGGTGCTGGCTTTAGGTCCATAGAATAACCGCGTTATCGGGCCGAGAAGACATCTGCACAGTGACTCCTGCTCCCAGTCTCGTCTAATTACCAATCCGCGCGCGACGGGCCAGGGCTAGATGCCGAGACTGGCTGGCCGTGCACCAAGAGTGAGGTCACCCCCATCTCAGCAAAGCATCACTGGAAAAGCCTTGAAGGTCTGAAATGTTTTTTATTTTTATTTTTTTAAATACTCAGCTTGGATCTGCAAGGCCATAATGGAAAAGAGACAGCCAGAAAAAGATTGATGGTTACTACAGTTTTAGGTTAAAAATAATAAATTAGATTTAAAATAGAGTTCAGTACCTAACAATCCTGTGATGTTAAGAGGG
>JAODKF010000040.1:17329580-17355822 GCA_026779585.1 Mormyrus proboscirostris
TCTCTGCTTTGACTCCAAGCAGGAAGTTGATCATCAGGAAACACAGGAAGTAGTGGGATCAACTTCCCACTGATCAGCAGGCAGAGAACGAGGGCCCTGCCCTACAAACAGACCTTCACCATATGTGAAATGTCACCATACTGACATTTTTTTAACCACCTTGGTTTCTACACTATTAATGCAAACATAGTTTCACTTATCTTGAAGTTATGAAAACACTACCAGCATCTCTCGGAATTCTACCACCGTAAAGTGTGTGTGAGTGTGAATATATAAGGTCACAAACCCTCAAAACACATATTGCAGAAACAGTGTGTCACTTACAACTTAAAACAATCCCTGCTTTCTGGTCACAAAACACGACAAAGCTCTAAGAACTCTATAAAAGAGCTTCCCTGCGATGACAGTAATAGAAATGGGTGGGAGTCACAAAACGCCTGTGCTGTCAGCTTACAGGCCCAAAATAAACAATGCATGCAAACACCTCTTTGCTGGGTAAACATGTGCTACTTTAGTTTAAAATCAGTATTGGCTATAATGAGGGTTTAGAGGACTAACAGTGACCTCTGCTGGCCACGAAGCCACACACACACACACACACACACACACACACACACACACACACACACACACACACACACACACAGCTGAAGAGGAACCAAAGCTCCTAGTCACCATCAGTCTCACTCCTGCACAGTAAGACAATTCAGAAAAATGCCAAAATGAAGGCCTGCGGTAAAAATGCACACGAGGTCTGACGAAAGAGGATAACGCTGGATGATGCCTACAGTCACGACTAGAGGCATCATAACCTCCACAGCTCATTACAGCAGGACCCCCAAATAAACGGGGGTCTTTGATAGACTGGGAGCATTTCTCTGGGTCGAAATCAGGCCCTGGGTACTGCATGGACAAATTACACCAAGCTTGCTGCTGGTATATTCTATTGTTTTTAATATATTCGCTGCTCTTATCTTGTACTGTCCACTTTCTGCCGTGACAATAGAAATTTCCCACTTGTGGGACTAATAAAGGTTTATCTAATCTAATCTAATCTAATCTTTTGCAAGGTGACAAAAGCCTCATTCCAGCTTATTTACTAAATTAATTCTTAAGAGAGATTAGATTCCTGCAGATGGAACCAAGACATTTAGGCCAAAAAGAAAGGGTATGGGGTGCAAGTAAGGACCCAGAAGGATTAACATTTAAAGGTATAGGAAGGCAAATGGATCAGGCAAAGTGAGGGACGCCCCACGGCAAATTGATCAGGCAAAGTGAGGGACGCCCTATGGTCCTCCTTTCCAGTTTCCCCCAGAACTCACTGCCTTCGGTCAGACCCGCTCCCTGCTGACATGTGGCCGGCACTGCGCACCTGGGTCGAGGTGAGAGAAGGATCCAATGACAAAGTCCAGGGTGGACACGGCCAGGATGGCCAGCAGCAGCAGCTGGAGCCGGACAATCCACTTGACGCCGGCCAGGTTGATTCCCAGCAGGCCGAGCAGCACCACCACGGACATCCCGCGGACCACCCACGTGCTGGTGAGGCCCAGGATCTGGGCAATGGACTCAGAGAAGCCTGTGATGTACATAGCTCCTGCCACACACTGCGAGATGGGAAAGGAAGGAGTCATTTACACTCACACACATAAACAAGGTAATTATATTAAAAAAATTATAAAGTCAAGTTATAAATTCATCATTAACAGGAAGCAAAGAAGTTATCTGCTTATCACCTCTGTTTTGTAAAGTCTTGGGTATCACTTTACAATAAGGCTCCCATTGTAAACGGGTAGTAACTCATTAATAAAAAGAAAACTGTGTTTTAACTTGTTTAAAATTGTCTGTTAATAATTTACAACCTAATTAATAACCAGATTATAAACTATTCATAAACTCTGTGGGTAGCCTTATAAATACTAGGGAACAGGGATAAATACTGAGGATGGCACCCCCTACTGTCGGGATATACAATGATTAATCTGGTTTCATATTCATTATTACCTGGCCAAAGATGTAAAGGAGCCCCACCGTGCCCCCTATTCGGCCCCCCAGGACAGTGGAGATCATGGAGTACACCCCTCCTTCCCCCACGCTGCACCGCTCGCACACCCCGATGCCCGACATGACTGTCACCAGGGCCACCAGTGCCACCAGCGACACCAGGACCATGCCCAGACACACTCCTGTGTTTCCCTGACAACATCAAAAGAATATGTTTTAAAAGCGCAATGTGTGTTTGGTAGCTTCTGGTTTGCACGGTTTACAAACTAAAACAGAGAAACTCAGGCAGCCTGTTAAACGGAGGCATGATGGTGCACACGCCCAGCAGGAGTCCACCAGCAGATGTAAAGGCATGCAATGCTCCACATGCCCTTAGCGACACAACATGGCCCGAAGTCTGGACGGCAAAAGTCAGGCTATGCAAGGGAGGTGTCACGACGGCTGAGCCCTTGATACCTGACTAGGCCCAGCCGGGACAATGCTACCCTGCTATTAATGACGTCAAAGAAGATTACTAGGATACACAATGGCTTGAAGTGCAGGTGGAGTTCTTAAAGACAAGAAAGCACAAAATAAATAAATGAATGAGGGGAACCCAGCGCAGAACCTTGTCCAGAACCATGGAAGCCCTGGTAAGTCTACATATTTATACTCCTTCTAACAGAACATCTATCTCTGACTTCTATCATCATTCCCACTCCCAACCACCAGAAGAAATAAAGACACAACTTGAAGGAGCTATCAGGACAGACCACAGTACAGCGCGGGCCCCTGCTCAGGAGGTACTCTGCTATGACACTTGCCACCAGCCAACCGGTGCGGAGAAACAGGACCACGCCGAAAATGTTGATCATGCAGGTGGTGAAGACCCCATCCCAGGTTCCGAAAAGCACGGGCTCCCAGACAAAGAGCTTCACTTTCCACCAGGGCTGGGTTTGGCTCTGAGATCCCTGGGAAAAAGCACAACATGTCCTCTTTACTGGAGATGAACCTGCAAAGTACCATGCTGCCCCTGTTATGGTTCAAGGTGACTCCAGCACACTAGACAGGACTGGTTCTCAGAACCATACAAAGCAGTACTGACAAAGACACACAGAAAGACTGGATCTCACAGAAAACAGCAGGAAGCAGTGAAGATACTGCATGATCTTTGGTCACATGGGAAACCTGACCTGAGCATCTTCATGGAAGAGGTCCTGGACATGTCCGCTGTCCCAGCCAGTGAGTGGAGGCTTCAGTGGGTCTGGCCCGTCCTCCGTGCTCGATCTGCTGCACATCACACTGCTACAGGGTGGTGGCTCCATGACCACACAAGCGCAGTCACAGTCTTCCTAAAATCAATCACCTGAAACCAGAGGACAGTGCTTCTCCCCAGTCACAGTTCATACATTGTAGCAGTGCCTTCCGTATGATTTCAAATTTGCTTTTTCACAGTGGACATGCTTAAAAGTTATTGGAATTTTTATTCCAACAACACCAAGCAAGGTCAGTATTACTAAAAAAAACACACACGTATATATTTTTAAGTTGAAACTAAATGTGACGGTCCTACAGTTAGATCACTTTTGAATACTGAAGCACGAAAAAAACTCTTCCAAAATAAATATATTTGGTCCCAGGCTGTCCGGTTTTACAACCGAAATACGCTGCTGAAATATCTACGAGGTCAGAAATATTAATAAAGCTAATAAAACCATGTATGTAGGCCTATAGTTCCCAATGACTTTACGGCCGGTGAAGTTTGTCCAGTCAGTAGCGACTCCAGTCGACGCTCAGGTGCCCCAAAGAAATTTTTAATTGGTATTTAGCGAAATTTAAACTTCCCCCATGGGGATTATAAAGGGAACGTAATATTCCGACCTAATCAGTATTAGGAAACGAAATGTAAATCGTGTGTATTTCATTCTTTTTTATGCAGTCTACCATTACAAACCTCGTCCTCCATACCTATTCAGGGAACACTTGTCAGTTATATACCCATGGGGCTAAGGCGCCTCGGGGAACAAGTGTTTAAAACATAACGCAATATGCGTGTTATGCAAATAATACACCTTTATTAATAAAGATATAAATCTTTATTTATAAAAACAATAAGAAGTAGCATCCGGGACCTTCAACTAAAAACAATCAAATGATCTAAAACTTATCCGACACGTACCTTATTCGTTCAAAATGCACCATAATGGTAAGACATCTGGGTCCTTCTCATTTCTCACAAATACGTTATGGGACACCTTGCATTGCTACTTCATGTAAAACTTTAGTTCCAGACCTGAAGTTTTACAAGGCGTCTGAAAGCCTCTGCAACGTGTTACATTAAGTACGTCAGTGTGTAAATATTTGCTCGCACCAGCCGTCAAACGGGACAGGTTTATATTGGCTCATTTCCACAGTAGTATTCTTGTTTACGGGAAGTATGAGCTCAGTTTATTGCGCTACTGCGACTACCATGACATCGAAATGTTGGCGATGTGCATCTTTAAAAAACTAAGACCGACAACGAGGTGCTAGCACTCGTCTTAAGTCCATGCCGCAGGCGGACTTTAATGTAATTTTCTCGACCATTCATTCGCACGCCCAGCGAGGCTTCCCTGCAGCCAGTTAAGTCATGCGGCAGCCTGTCAGTGCGCATGCGCTCTGGCGTGTGAAGGCGTCACCGGGACCCACCTATAAACCAGGATCTTACCAGGTGTGTACAGGCCCAGCTTGTAGATTTTTGTCATGCGTATCCGCTTTACAGGAAGTAACCCCTATATCTTAATGAATCTCTCACAATTTAAAAGCAAGTTGTTCGTGTGAATTGGTAACCAGTACTGTGAGCTAGTATCACTGTATTTTGTAAGGTTAGTATCCTGCATCGGAGGAGGTTTAAGTGGTTAACTATTTATAGAACTGCTTATTGAGAGAAGCATTCTAGTTAAACCCTACACCAATTTAATTTGTCCCACGTTAGCTGTTATCATTTACAGTTTGACATTTTCGCTCTTTCATTCAGGCTAAGGTCCATGTGACCATCTTCCAATCTCTTATGCTCCTCAGGCTTGTGACCTCCTTTCTTGGTTGTTGAAGGCTCAGCCTGGTCTTTTAATTACTAATTTGTAAATCTATAAAAGGTTTGTGTTACGGGGACACCTGCCATAGAGGACAGCTGTCTCTCAGTTTCTGTGCACATGCCGGATTTTATCATGCTTCTCGTCATCTGACACAAAACGCCTCTGCAGTGAAAATACCCCGCAGTCTTCATATTGATAGTATTTTATTGAAGTACATCTAATTTGGCTACAGCTTCAAACTTAAACGGACACCTGCGGTCATCCTGTTCATATTAAAAGACATCACCAACAAAATGTATAGAGCTGTGATTCCCACATTAGGTGTGCCTCAAATGCACAAAAAAGCAGGAAAAAAAAAATGATTTGTCTTAAATCTACTTCGATTTCTCCATAGCCCTTAGAAATGCATTTTCTTTCTTGAATTTAAATAACACTCAGATGTTAAGATTGCGTAAAACTCATAAAAACAATGTCTGTACCATTAGTTCTAACTTTAGTCATACATGAAACTCACATGTAGAAATTAGCAAATTATAAATCACAGGTATTTAAGGAGAAGTGAACACACACAATCAAAACAATATGCAGTCTGATTTTCACAATGCTTTACACGGGATCTTTCCAGATCTGCTTCTATGCATCAAATACAGAAAATTGTTACATGAAAATATATGTACTGGAACTGATTATGGAGTACATGCATCGCCTGCCCAAAGCAATTTGATCAATGACGCTAAGTGCGCCATCTCCAACCGTATATGCAAATGTGTCCTTATTCAAAATATTATTTTACCCCAGATTTTGTCATTGTTCAATTACTGATGTCCAGAATACACAAAATATTACATTTGATGATGACATACTAAAATCATGTAGTATGTCACATACAGAATACTTTGGGAACCTTTACCAAGGAAAAAAAAAAACCCCTCAAAGAGTCCCCAAAATATTGCAAAAGTTTTATTGTGATTTTTGGCCAATAGAAAAATCAGTGAAATTTAATTTGAAGTGTCTCCTTGCAAAGCATCTACTGAACATATTAAACATTCCTGCCCAGAAACTGAGAATATGCTGAAAATGCCAAGCTGTATGTCTGCTTTACAGAAACGAAAGTTACACAATTCAAAATATACCTTATTTACAACTGGCACAGCTTTACACCAAAATACTCATCATTCTATAAAATAAGAGGAATGTACTGGAAGGATAAGGAAGAACAGGTGAAACAAGACAAGTGCCGATCCTTGATTGTCTGGAGAGATTTACGCCTTAACTAAAAATACAGATTTACATAAAGTAAAACTAAAAATAGAAGCATCAGAGCTGATTCCAGTAGTTGTTGAAATGTCGACATAAGACTTTTGGAATTCAAACTGCCACAGTCCATGACAAATTAATAATAAAAAGCTGGGGAAGACAACAGCATTTACAATTCAGAGCAAAACAGGACAGGATAAATGTTCATCTAAGCAACAAATGACAAAGTAGTTCAAATACCCAATAACTGCAATTTCATAATAATAATTTTACTGGGACTGATATTGGGGTTACAGTTTCTCTAAATTTGCAATATATACTCTTTATAGTCTATGTAACTGAAACAATACCAAAAGCAATAAAAAAATCATTAAATTATACAATTAATATGTATAACCTATACAGAAACTGGATCACACTCTTAAAGGAAAAATCATTTGAGAGTTAGGGATAAATCAAATGAAAATGTAGCCAAAATGTGGCATTTGTTTCTGCCACGATTTAATAATTTAAAATGACGCTTTAATCTCAGTTTTAAGCAAATAAATTTCACTCCATTTTAATCATATTCCAACATACTGAACAACTCACAAGGTGCTTTTCCGATTATCAATCTGCCACGTGAGACACTCATAAGCGGAATTTTAATTACGACGGAAACAAGAAAGACACACTTGCCTGATGCTACTTGCCAAATTAATCTGAAAGTGTGTGCGGAGCTTTTGGGTTCATCTTCCCTCACTCTGTAGAGTCTCCTTCACAACATGTAAGAGATACATGACTATATATATATTATGCATGTAGGCAAAGGCACCAATGGGAGATTAATACAACAAAATATATTTTTAAAAGAATTAATATAAATACTTGAATGCACTTTCATCTGGCAAGTGAAATACCAATGTTTAAACTTATTTATGCAGGATCTTATCCAGTCGATATTTCATTTTACTGATACTATATAGGTACTGTCATCCTATGTACACTATCCGAAAAAGGAAATGGATTTAAGTACGATACGTAGGATTGTGAGATCCTGGAGGGAACCTGTTACTTTATAGGCGAGCTGGAGATTTTGACTTTCTGCTACACTCGTATATCTCGCTGCATCACACCACACGATTTACAAGATTCCAGTCCCTTTTCCCAAATAACCAAACTCAAAAAAGCGCTTGGCGTCGCTTCTAAAACATGATCGCATATAGTAAATATTCAAACGCTCACATCCTCAAATATCAGAGTTTTAGAATCAACAGCATCTGAGTGCTCAGTTCAATGTGCAAATACAGCAAACTCATTTTCAGGTTATGATTTGGATTTCAATTGCTAATTACTCCATTCTGTTACTCGCAAAGGGTTCTCTTGATAAAAACCGAATCAATGCACCCCTTCAATTGGCAAAATGATTAAAATAAAAACACTAAATGTAGGTTTAAAAACCTAATCTGCAAAAAAACAAAAATTAAGTTTCTTTAAAATGAGCTGGTAAATCCATAACCTCCACAAAAGGCAACCTGTTTAATGACAGAAAGTGAGCATTGTAGATGCCGCTCCCATGGTAAGTAAAAATAATTGCATTCATCCCTGCGTTGCCTTCTTTACAGGAGTGAAGCACTGTGTGTGAACCTAACTCAACTCATCATTGTACAATGAGCAGGTCCCTTTCATTAGACTCAAGGTGAATATTAAGTGCTCATGAACAAAATCGTGAAAACGTAAGTGTGGATTAAAGTGGTAAGAAAAAGACCTATTCCCCAATATTTAAAAATAAATGAGAAAATGATGGTGATGAGATTATTTCACAGGGCAGAGTGTCAATATGTCCTCATATCACCTCCAGCTCATGAGGTAAGACCATATTGTATTCTATAGCCAACTCTGACCCGTTTGCAAAAACGCTTTACGACCTAATGTAATTATTATAATACATCACATTCTCTAGGAAAATGTTATTTTCTTTGAATTTCATAAGGTGCTGAACTATAAAAGTCTAAACATTTTCAGAGTTGATCATTTTAAAGACTGTAACATGGAAGTATATATAGGTTTTGTATTGTACTCACACATACAGTTACATGTATATTCTGTGTGTGTTTCTGTACACACTAATGTACAAATCCATATCCATAAACTGCAATGGATTCATCTTAAGGAGAACAGCCTTTACAGTGCAGTACAGATTGGCAGAATACAAAGGATATAAAGTGCCTTTCAAAAGAGGGGGAACGTTGTTTCTCTTCAGCCAAACGTTTGACTGCTCGTGTCATCAGGAGATGAAGTAAGCGCAGTCCTAGTTTCGGTTACGCTAACCAGAGGAAATTCCGGGAAGTCCGTACTCCCGTGTCCACGCACATTCACTTGACCGTTGGCAGAGCTGAACTGGGCAGAGATTGTAGCTCGCGAGCTTGGGAATTGTGATCTGAAGTTCTGCTCAAAGGTGCCCATTGGGAACGTATCTGCCTTTTTTGAGGTCACCTGCTCAAGAAAGTCCTCTGTTGGGGAGACAGTGGAAGGGTTGGTTTCATCTCCTGAAAATGAAAAAGAGTGCTGGGAATCTCCAACCAGAAGGCCAAAATGAGATTTCTCCGAGGATCTCAGGGGAGAGTTCATCCCTAAGCGAAACCGGCTGGTGGAGCTGAATTTATCAAGAGTGGAAAACAAAGGCTGACTTGACAGACTCTGACCTTCAGTCACAAAGGGGAGACTTGGATTGTTCAAATACGTGTCATTCTGGCTGGTTCTTTCCAATGCTTGCTGCAGAAACTTTGAGTACTCCTGGAGCATGCTGGCCTTCTCCACAGGGGGTACCTGGGGGGTCGTGCTTATAGCTTCTGCCTGACTCCCCTCAGATACATCCGAGGAGTTGATAGATATGCTGGAGGTCACTTCTGTGTCTGCTGTGGTGAATGATATTTCCTGCTGGCCATTGGTCTTATTTGAGTAGTGATCCAGAAGCGTTTGAAGGACCTCATCTGGGAGGACATTCTTATCGCTGCCAGCCTTCATTTCCACATTCAAGGTCTGGGTGTCCAGAATAGTGGCGGGAACGTTGCTGTCCATGACACTAGCGACAGCAGCCTGGGTGACTGATGGCTGTGATGCGATGTTCCCGACATTTAATGCATAATCTCGGCTATTGTTGGCTGTGGCCGCTTGCAGGTACCTTTTCTTTTTCAAGAACTGCATGGCATCGTCATAGTTGGTGCTGCTTGCAGCAGGCTTGCTCGTCTCCCCTGGGAGCGTGTCGACGGGGTCGAGGTCCGTGTTGCACTCGGTGTCCAGAAGTCCTTGTTTGTCCACAAGCTCAAAGGTGTATCTGGTGACTTTGCCGTCCTCAAAAGACGACAAGGGAGAAAGATCCTGCGGTTGTATCTCTGGCTGCTTCTGGTTCCTTTTGCCGGTGACTTTCTTCAAAACAAGTTTTGGGGGGTTAATCTCTTCTGAGGACCCCCCTGACTGCTGGCTATCTAGCGGCTGGTGGGGAAGCTCCACGGAATATTCCGCCACCATGTACTCATCCTTCACCTTGGAAGTCATAGCGTACAGCGGCAGGCATTCGGCCCCGCCCTGCCTGGATTCAGTCTTGTCCTCAGCTGCCACCTTCTCAGCTGCTGGCGTCTGAACTCGGGGTTTCTCGCTGGACTTCTGCCGCTTCCTTTTTGGCAGGGAACTCTCCTTTGAAGGGAAGGTGAACCCCAGGTCTTCCTGATTACCTGCCAGGCCATCCTTGGCAGCCTTGCTGGCCTTTCTCTCTCTGTTCTCATGACACATTCGCTTGTGCTTCAAAACCCGGTCAGTCCTGGAGAAGAACTGCATAGAAATATGGTCTAATGCACACGTAGCCTCTCATAGTATCAGACGCCACTTGTCCTCAACACTGATATGCATTTAATATTCATATAGGATATACAAAACTAGTTTTCAGCATTGACGGGTGGACTGGCGAATGAACTTTGCTGCTACAGATGCTTCATAGTAATATCAGGAGCTCAACTTCACTTGAACCAGCTGATTATTGCATTACTTAAATTAGAAGCAGCTACATTAATAGCATTGCATGTTCAGATGCAGCCAAGAAAAATGCTTTACCGAGGGTGAGAGAGAAATCCTCCCTACCCTTACCAGCCCTATTATTCACTCTAGTCATATCTGGAGTTATGAAGAAATGCTGTTAACGGTAATGGCATCATAAGATACGAGTTATCCTATCTTCCCACAGGACTAAGGGTATTGCTCCTTACCTGGTGGCAGTAGTTGCACTGATAGGGCTTCTCCCCACTGTGTGTTCTCTTGTGCCTTTCCATGTGGTACTTCTGGATGAACCTCATCCCACACTCATCACAGCGAAATGGCTTCTCACCTGCAAACATAAATGTCTCAGGTGCCATCATCGTTTACTTTTGGTCCACATTCTGTCACCTCTCTTATGAATAGTGTCAAGACCTGTAGTCATTTCGCCATCTCCAGAAAGAAAACACTGTGGATTGCTAGCTGAGCAGCCAACACTAGCTTACTTTTAAGAAAACTTCTGCAGGGCCTCAGAAGGCTAACCCAATATCTCCAGTCCACCTTCTCCCAGAGTTGCTACAACAACCTGATACATCAGAAATTCCCCCAATGTCCGAAAGCACCCTCTCTAGTGGTGGCATAATGGTGTCCGCTGTACATAAGTGATGGCCAAATAAAGCTTCTTGAACCATGTGCTGTATTTTTTGACCCCACTAGATGGTGCCCTTGCTTTGCTTTGGTGCATGCTTTGAGTCCTTTTTTGAACCGAGCGCACCATTCCAAGGGGTCAGAAAATACAGCAAATGGTTCATTGGCCATCACTACTGTACACAATGGACCAGGGATTTGAACACAAAATGAAAGTATGTCTTACTAAACACTTACTAAACACACCACTGCATTGCAGTTTCACTTCTTTGGCAGCTTTGCTCTAAAATGCCAGTAAATTCATAAATGCCATTACTGACACCAGTGTATAAACAAACTGATTAGCCACAATTAAAAATGTTAAACTGCATTTTTAAGAGCAGCTACACAGCTGACATGCATGAAATGCATTCTCATTTATTACGTTTATACAATGAAACACTAAAGACTAATTTCAACCGCAGACAGAACAACATTCTCACAGAAACAGTTACAGCTCTTGTGGCCATCCAGTAGGTATGTACCTGTATGGATCTTCTCATGTCTCTGTAGCAGGTACTTCTGGATGAAACGCATGTCACACTGGCTGCACTGAAATGGCTTCTCACCTAAAGTGCAGAGAGAGACGGAGGTGGCGTCACAAACTCTGCCGAAAACCTACTGAAGCATCACAGCTGACAGTATGAGAAACACAAAGCCCAAACAACTGCGTGGAGGTGCAAAAACAATGTTACACGAAGACTTTTTTTTAAACATTACCCACACCTCCCTCTTTGCTATTTATTTATTGTCTGTTTATGGACACAGTTGTATTTATTATGCTGTTCTATGCTGCTACACTATTCCCATTGATTACATAATTGGTCATAATTATATACAGTACTGAGTATGGCTGCCCTTTCTCTTGCATTGTCCAGCATTTTTTAACTTTTTAAACTATTTGGAAACCTTCCCCTTGTCACTTGCTGTCTGTATTTTGCCCCATGATCCTGTTCTGTGCCACTTGTCATTCCATCCATATACAACAGAAATCCACTCGACTGCAGTTATGACACATTTGAGTGGATCTGGTCAATATGTGCCTGTTAGCAGTAAGGAATTCCTAGTTAAAATAAAAAAAAGGATCAGCCTCCACACCAGCTCTGAGGTACAGGTGTGTCACACTGCTTCCTGCTGGAAGCCCACCTCCAGGCTCAGCCTCACCCGTATGGATGAAGAAATGACGCTGTAAATGGTAGTTGGTCCTGAAGGCAGCGCTGCAGTGTTCGCACACGTGAGACTTGGGGCTCTGAAGACCCAGTGAACCGTCCTCATTAATGGTAAGGATCTAGCAGGTGACACACATGCAAGCAAGACAAACAATGCCGTGTTTATTAGACTGATTGCTGCAAAAATCACACAACTGGTTTATACTTGCATCTGATCCATAGCGATAAATGACCCGAGTACCGTCTTCGGCACTGATGGTACAGTAGCTAGGAGGGTAAGCTGCTTCCTGTCACTGAGAACCTCACTCGGAGCAGAAACATCTTCTCAGCTCATGAAGGCTAAACAGTACCTTCTCAACCCGAGGCACCTGAAAAAGGAAAAGGCTGAACTGTCCCCCGGCTTGCCGGCCCTCACACATCTGGCAAGAAATCTCACGGCAAATCTATATTATTCCATCATAAGCCTAAAATCAGCTACGTCAAAAGTGTCGGGGGCAGTTTGCAAAGCCCACAGACTGTTCACAAGGTAATAAAACTGCGACATACACGTAAAGGAGTGCGTAGACTCGTCTCGAATTGAAAATTGCACACCAGCCAGCTGACCAAAACTGACAACCCCGCCGAAGAATGCACAAGCATGATAGAGAGCGGATACCCCCGTGTCGGCTTCTTTCCAGCCACTGACTCACCCTGTGACCTCTTGCCTAAAATACTGTTGCATTCTATACACACATTAAACCAGACCATGTATTGCACTCTGTCAGATGTGCCGCCAGCCTTATACAGGAAATCTTAGCTAAACGCAGCACTATGACCCTACATACACAAGTCTTTTGTTTCAGTGTGAAATGGCAACAAAACTAAACTGAATCTGCCAGCAAAGGCTCAGCACTAGTACTCAGTATCCCAGGGGTCTCCAAGTCCGGTCCTGGAGAGCTACTATCCAGCAGGTTTTCCATCCTACCCGGCCTCTGATGAGCTACACTAGTTCTCAGGTAAATACCAGGAGCAGGTGTGGCTCATCAGAAGCCGGGTAGGATAGAAAACTTACTGGATAGTAGCTCTGCAGGACCGGACTTGGAGACCCCTGCACTGTCCCCTGTGGCACGGTGAGGGTGTACGGCCTTCCAGATCACCTTAGTGGGAGATCTGTGTTTCCTTTTCTTCTTCTTAGGGGTTTCGCTGAGGTCTCTCATCTGCCTCTTCTCTTTCTTTGGGTGTGCAGCTGCATCGGGGACGTTCACTTCCTGTTTGATGTTCACCTGTGGGACGGCAGGACAACGTGAGCCGAAAGGCAACAGGCACAGTCCACATCTCAAGGTGCTATGCATGTATCCAATTAAACGCGAGCCCTCAATTCACTTTTAAAATAACCGCCACAAGAAGATGACGGACTTCTACAAGTAAATGTCTATGAAAGGAAAACTAGCGGACTGAACAAAGGAGCTGTATTTGTCTACGTCCTTTTTATAGTTGCAAGGAGCAGCAGTGTTATACATCTACACAGTGATGTGACGATTCACGCCGCTCTTGACTCACAGGCAGGTGGAGGGTGTACGGAAGCCTGTGGGAAAGCCGTTGGGAAAGTTCTGGATCCTCCTCTGCGTCATTTTTCACTGTCTCCTCGTGCACCATCAACTCATCGTGTGGGATAAGGTCATGGGTGGGAAGTGGAGCACCCCCCAGCTCATCCTCCTCATCCTCTTCCTCGGGCAGTAAGGTGTGGCGACTCAAGGCCCGCTCGCCTAGTGGAACCTCCAGCAATGCCCCCCCGGGTCTTCCCTCTCGAACCACTTGCCTCCCATTGACCCCCGGTGACCCCAGGACCCTGGAGGGTGGGTGTAGGTCCAATGCCCCACTGCCCTTCAGCAGCACCCCCTGCAGTTTCTCGAGATTCATGTTCAGTGCTGGGACACAAGAACGTCAGGACCTTGGGAAGAGATCAAATATTAAGTTTGACACCGGTCACTCTAATGGCACAGACACACATATTGGGCACAGAGTTTATATAAATTCCCACAAAGAGTGCTGAAGCCTTCAGAACCTCCAAAACTACAATTTCCACCTGTCCGTTCTGACAGCTACCACTCAGATGAATCTACTCAGCCCGGCCGCTTGCACAGCGCCCCCACTTCAAGCCAGTTTAGGATTTAAATGTACAAAACTTGGTCGAATGCGTCTGGCTCCTGTAGCTGAAATACTGTCATTCTTGCAAGGACCCCAATACATGCCACATGAAACCAGAGACCTGGACCCCTAACACGCGACAGAGGAATCCTAAACAGTCCTGCACCGAAATCAAGGGAGCTGCGTGTAATTACTGCACTGCTTTACATAGATAAATAACCAACGAAACAGATCTTTATGACTTCAGATTACATTCTGTTAACGCATTCACACTCGACTAATTTAATTTAGCATTTTTCAATCCTGGTGCTCCAGAAGACCGCGGCCGGGATCGAGGAGCTCAAAAGCCGCTGACGGTCCCAGCGCAGCCTGCTGGGTACCGGGGCTTTTGGATGCACAAAATGGCATATATGGCGTTATTCTCTTTGCCAAATATGTAGTAACTTGGAAAATGAAGCGCCGTGTTCGGCACAACCGGCCGAAGTGGCAACCCCGTGTATTCCGCGGAGAGACAGCGAACAGGCCGGCCACTGGTACCAAAGAGGCCGCATCCTTCGGCAGGGCCCAATTCTCTAAACCGTCGATCCGCTACCTACGGACGGCCGAGCGCTGGCTCGCTGTTTAAAACGATCGGTAGCGCGGTGGGTTCGACTCCGAGCGGCCGACCGTGGGCACCCAAGCGCCCGGTATTTCCACGGTGACATACCGCCCCCCCCCAGTAGCAATCGGATTCGTTGATACGGAAGAGGCCCGGCCGAGGAGATGCGACGCAGAGCGGGTCGAAGTACTGTCGGGGACACGGACTCTCTGGGCGCGGGCGGAGGCCTCGTCGTGTCGCTACATACCCGCTGTGCTGTCTTAGTGGCGCCGGCTGACAGACATGATCCGAGAGGTGAACGTTTGTGCGCCGAACAGCCCCGCTGACAGAGGCAGCCTTCCAGCTCCGGAGCCCCCTGTGCGGTGCATTGTGGGACGGGAGCGCTCCGGGGGCGGCGTGCGCCAGGCGCGTCGCCCTGCCCCTCTGCCCCCGGCGCGGCGCGGTTGTACACTGCGCTCGGTGCCCAGCCTGACGCCTGTTTGTTTAACCCTGCTCTGTCCGGCGTAAAAGGCGGCTAGAGTCACCGCTAGATCCGGTTGTCCGTCGCCTTTGGCGCCTGCTGTCGTTTACATCGGAGGCGGCGCGTCGGCAAGGCTGAGATCGTGCGGAGAAGACGGGCGACTAAACTACAGTTTCTATACTGCGCGTCCATCGCCAAGAAAATACTAAAACTTTGCTGTTTAGAATGAAAACATTCTCGCACCCAAAACTGCCCTCAGTACTTCGGACATAACATGCACTTGGTTAACAGACAACCCCTGTGTTTCATTAATAGTTAATAATATGTACACAATTAATCCGGTAGTTAAAGCCAACTCTCTGGTTTAAGATTTTTTTAAGCCAGCGTAGGAAAAGTTTAAATCAAATTGAGAACTGTTGGAAAGTTTATTAAATGGAATTACAGAAGTTTTCGTCACGGTGTTCGTTGCATGATGTAATAAATACTCATGGTGACAATGAACAGAAAAGACGAATGAAAAAAGCTATTTTCTGAAGTAAACGAGGTTGTTGCTGTTGCATTGCACTCTGAAAGTCAGATGGGGGAGCTGTTTCCTAGTCACATCGCTTTACCGTATTTGGACTTTTTACTCTGCAGGAAAAAAAAAAGAATTATATGATCATAACCTCCTGAAAGTGATTAAGGCTCATCTCTGAGGGCACGTCAGACTGAATCTGGCCAATACTTGGATGGGAATCTGCTGCTGTAATATAAGGGTGATAGATGGACCTGAAGAAAATGCATCTGAAGCCATTAGCTGCTGTTGAACTGCTGCAGTAATGATATATTTAAAGTATTTTAAGATAAGCTGTGGTAACCCTGTGAGCTGTTTGATATGTCAGCCAGCAGCGATGTTCCCTGATAGCTCCAGAGTTACGAGTTTCAAACCAGTTCGCGTTTCTGTTTCCGGGGAAGGGCTGCCCATTCACTCTGTCCTTGCTCACTCCAGGTTTTTCCCCCCAGACTTGCTGAACTGGTGAACTAAACTTGCTTTTAGTGTCATAGCGTGAAAAGTTCATCTGGACCAAACTGCGGAGTTGGATAGTTAAGGGGCTTCGCTGTCCAGAGAGTAAAAGACCAGCCCAAGAATTTTTCTCAACCAACCAGTTGAATACTCTGTGACTGACTCTTCATACTCAACTGGTTGATTGAAATGCAGTCTTGGTTTGGTCTTTTGCTCTCTGGACCTGAATTAGCCACCTCTGCTGGTGAGCATTGCCTTGTTCTCCAGATTTCATGGACAGGCTCGCAATAGCTGTAACGTCTCATAACCCTGTTCTAAGATATGGCCGTTAAAAAGAGGTGATGAATCAAATACTGTTTGTGCTTGTGCTGCAGATGTAGGCAAGATTTTGGAAAAGACACAGGAGCTCTGTAATCAGTTTATTTGCCATCATTAATTATTGACATAGCACCCTTGCACAAAAGAGCTAGTTTCACACCCCACCACCACATATTTTGGGTTAAAATTCAATTAATAAAGATATAAATTAAAACATATTAAATTATACATATCCAACACATAAAGAAGCAAGAGGTCCTTCCTAACCCCCACCTAAAACCTGTAATCATCTACTGACACTGAGTGCTGTGTTAAGGATTGAGCACAGAAAATCTATGAAGTTAAATCACCCATTTAAACTGTTTGGTTATTTTTATTAATCTTTTACTTTACTGACCACCAGATGACCTGTAGTTACCCACCACAGTTTTTCCAAAACTTAATTACACATTTATTTATGCTTTGGCAATAGTTTCATTGTAAAAAAGGGTTTGAAATCAGTTGTTATAATATTGCATATTAAACTGGGGTAGGGACAGAATGACTGTCATTCTTACTACATGATTTCCCTTAAGTCCTAACTTCAATAGTCACGATGGTCGTGTTTGACAAGTGGGCAGCTGAAAGCTGCGGTTAGTCTCTGGCAAACCTCTTCCCAAGTCAAAAATGTAAACATGAAACAGGAAACCTTCAAGTGGATTTGGGATAAACCATCATTTTTAGAATGGAAACACCATGAAAGCAGAAATGTAAAAAAAAAAAATGTAGTTCATTTTCCACCCAGAGTATCAAATTGGGATTGTTATATGGAGAGTACATGATTTGGCGCTTTAAACCTAAAACGGAATGTAAACTTTACACCTCTCTCCTTTTTTGGGTCTTAATCCTTAGGTTGTCCCTGGCACCTAGGTGAAAAGGTCGTCAGGAATAATCTAGGTTATTATGACGAACGGTCCGTTCCAAGTGCTGTAATCCATTTGCCAGGAATAAACACAACCACCCATTTTATTACTTAAATAAGTATAATAATTCATGCATGTTCATACTGTGATAAAAAATGAGGGCACACCCCCTTTTTCAAGTTCATGGTTTCACATATCAGGGCATAAATCTGGTCCGCAAGAACTTCTAAAGTTAGACAAATGTAGCCTCAGAAAACACAGAGCGGATTTCAATGGGTATTTATTCAACAACAATTCAGAATGCAGAAACTGTCTCAGAATAAAAGTAAGTACATGCATGCCATCTCCCTGTGAGACCTGAATGAAGGGTTGTACAGATCTCAGTAAACATGTTAAAGGTCTTGAATCTACAATCGGATAAATCACAAGATGACCGAATGATAAAGGATGACTGCCTGTATCTCCCAAAAGAATACGGCACCAGAGCAGCGTTTTGGCAGTACTTCTAGACACACCACATAATTTCTGGAAGTTTCCTTTGGACAGACAACGTGGAGATGTTTGGTCATAATGCACAATGGCGCGTTTGGCAAAATCAAAGGGCCTCAGCAGCAGCAGCACTTCATACCAGCTACCAAGCGTGGTGCTGGAGGAGTGATGATTTGGCTTGTATTGCAGGCAGAGGACCAGGGTGCTCTGTCATCTAGTGGAACCTGAACTATCTACTCTTGGCTACTGGATCATGGGATGCACTTACTCTTTCCACATGTGGCTTCAGCACGGTGGCTAATTTTTCATTAAATAAATGAGGTACTGGAACCTGCTATCCTGAGGTTAGATATGCTTAATTCTAGGACCAGGTGATTTTTTTTTTTGGCATGTCCTGACGTGTAGAACCATGGAAACAGAAGACCGTGTACTTTTTCACATTACCAGTGGACAAATGATCACATTTCAGTGGAATCCCTTTTAATTTCAGCATTTGTGTGACTACAAACGATTTCCCCAGAAATACAGAATCCTTTCTGATGTGGGTCACCTCATTCAAAATGCGATCATTAGAGAAAGCATGCTTGTAACAGGTATGAAAAATAGTATCAGGTGCTAAGGTATTTGGATCAGGTGACGTGTGTGACCCACACAGCAAGAAAAATACAAATTAAAAAAAAAAAATCTATGTCCTTCATATTCAGTTGTCAATAACCAAAATTCAAAGAATGCAAGATATACAATAAATCAGCTGATGCAATAATTAGTCTTTGGTCAGCCACCTGGAGAATATAAATCCATAATTCCAGAGATACATTTCTGAATGTTAACAACAAAGCAATCATCATTCATCTTAGGCAAGAATATTCCAGAAAAAAATTGACAGTTCTAGTTCATCACCTTATGAATTTGTTTCTGGGATGCAGATTTTCAGATTCTACATAAGTAGCACTCAGTGATCATTTAACAATCCTGTCCTTGTTACCGAAACACCGAGCTGAAGATCTGCAAATGCACCAGATGAGCAGGGTAATAACCTATTTTACTGAAAATGAAAAGAATATATTTTTTTCAAAAAGGACAGACATTTTCATTTCAAGTTTATGAACATAAAAAGTAAAGCATGAATAAACAATCGGCAAAAAAAAAAAAATGCTGAAAACCTTTACATATTGTGTGAAGAGATTATTAGTGATTTAAAAATTCTGCCATTGCCTAAACATGTGCTATAAGTCAGTAAAAAAGAATCATCTTGTGCCGCAACTTTTCAGGCAGACATGCTTCTAAAGTGCTCAGGGGGGGCGACCCCCGCACCTCTCCTTGAGCTGCCGGTCTGGCTTGGCTCAGAACTTCACATTTTGCTAAAGCATTCCTTAGCGTTAGTCCACACCTGAATTCCCTGTAAGAGAGGGAGCAGAAGCACCATTCACACCAGCAGAGAGGCCCTGCCCAGTTACACACAATCAGAATGGTCTTCAAAAACTGCATCATCCTGTTTGTTCATTTGGGAAAATAAGTCACAGACATTAACTGACGATAAACTGCAAATTCAAAACATTAAAAAAAAAAAAAAAAAATTACAAAATACTGTCCATTATGCTTTTCTGGATTTTCCGATTATCTTAGTTTGTTACATAGCCATATGTGCATGTAAATGCCAATGGGAGTAACCCTCACTGCAGAAATCACTTTTCTCCAATCTGCCTGAAACGCCTCATTGCAATACAAGCCTTACTTTGGTGACATGGTGAGGTCACCTTGTAACACATTCCTTTTTGGCCGCCTACCTGCGAGGATCTGTCTGCAAACTGCAATACAGAGGCAGACCATGTAGGGAAAGCTTACCGATCAGGCAAGCTGACCTATCAGAGCATACTGGGCTCATCAGGGGTGGGGCTTAGAGCTCTAACAGAACGTTTTAGACAGAGGCTGATAGAGGATGTACAGCATGACAAAAATGAGTCTTTGGAACATCGACGCACGCAAGTCTATTCTAGTAAACCCCAAAATATTATTAAAAGCATAAGAGCGTCCCTTTAAGGCGACACGTTGGCAATCACACTTTCTAATAAGCCTAAAACAACATGGCACATCACACCTGCTACAGCATCGTAACCCACCTTCTTACACATGCTGATCTGCATGACCGCATAGCTGATCATGGCTTCTCGCAGATCCCGGTCTTTCTGTACTTTGAACCGTTCCATGTCTGACCAGGCGTTCCTCACGTACTCACTGCATAAGGACAGAATACAGATAGGCAGCACATGCCCTGAACATACAGGAATGCATAAAGGAATCCTGTATGGCTGACCCTGCGCTGTGACCCCCAAGCTTGGTCTCACCTGCATATGCGCCCGTGCGTCTCATGGAGAGCAAGATAACGTAAGTGGAGAGGCATTTGTCACTTGTGCAAATGGCAAATAAAGGATCATTTCATTTTTCATGTGTTGTGCAGGCTTGTGTCAACACGTTTACCTAGAAGTAATGCGAGCTAGCAATACTACATTATGGCTTTGCAGTAGGTTGAAGGAGCTATAGAGCAGAGGAATTTCCTCAGGGATTAAGGTACTCTGCAATGCACCAACTGGCCACCTAGGGGCGCAGCCTGAACGTATTGTGCTTACGGCGTGGGCGACTCGAGTGGACAGGCAGACATGCCGGTGTGAAGGGGAAGCGCCATCTTACTCGCATTCTGTCTTCTTCTCTTGAACCAACTCCTCGCCCTCTCGGATCTGCTCCTCCAGCACCCTCATCTTGGCTTCCCGCTGCTCTGGTGTCTCCTGGCCGAACAGCTTGCTGGTCATCCCTTTTAAGGAGAAGGTCCGTACGGTCTGCCAGCCAGAAACATCACACTGAGGTTACCCCACATTCTTGCTTTAACCTTGGTTATATAACCGACCCTAACATTTGTCCAAGTTGGTGAAGATAGGTGTCTTTTATATCCTCTCATTCCCAGAGACCGATTATGTAATTAAGGTCCTCTGCAGTGAGAGACCTGTTGGGTGGGGAGGGGGTAGGGGGTGCCCCACCGACCTCCAAATCAGACCCACTGTGTCCCCTGCGAGCATCGCTCACAATGTCCGAGGCACACCCTCTAGTCACGACCCCAGTTATAATCAGCTCGCCCTGCTTCGGTGAACCCGGAAGCCCTTTGCAGTCAAGAGACGCCTCACCCCGCTGGCCAGCTCCTCACGCTGCTGCTTCTTGGACATCAGGTCCTGGGCGGCCGTCTCAAGCTCGTACTGCAACAGCTCATGTTTCCTGCACACGGCCCTGAGAGAGGGAGGGCGAGAGAAAGTCTGTGTCAGTGACCACTCAACTATCAAGAATCCCAAACAAAACAGCCTTAGGATAACTTCCGAATTAACTACTGTAGTATATACGTCACGAAGAACACAAATCATTTTATGAAAAGAATCTGGTGTTAACTTACAGTCATGCTGGCTTTTCCATCAGATTAGGTTTTTAAGAAACGTTTAAAACTGTTTTAAAATGATTGTAGATGCTGACAATTTTATGTATCCAATCAGTTTAAAGTTTAACCAACTATGCTATAAGTCTAGTAACATGCAGTGCCTACAGAAAGTCTTGGGATGTTTGTTGCTTAATTCAGTAAAATATTGCAAATTTATTGGGTTCATAGCAAAAATCATTATTAGCGCTGAACTCCTCCAGGGCTGCCCTTTGTCACCGATTCTTCTGTTCATAACTTTTATGGACAGAATTTCTAGGTGTATCTAAGGA
Source organism: Mormyrus proboscirostris (assembly GCA_026779585.1). Lineage (NCBI taxonomy): Eukaryota > Metazoa > Chordata > Actinopteri > Osteoglossiformes > Mormyridae > Mormyrus > Mormyrus proboscirostris. Next base: position 17,351,400 of record JAODKF010000040.1, read on the forward strand.
GTTCAGGGGATCCGGTTTGGTGGGCTCAGGATCTCGTCTTAATTTTTGCAGATGTTGTGGTCCTGTTGGTGCAGTTGGGCTGTGACCTGCAGCAGACACTGGGGCAGTTTGCAGCTGCCTGCAAAGCAGTGGGGACGAGGATCAGCACCTCGAAATCCGAGGACATGGTTCTTGACTGGAAAAGGGTGGATTGCCCTCTCTTGGTGGGCCATACATTGCTACCTCAAGTGGAGGAGTTTAAGTATCTCAGGGTCTGGCTCATGAGTGAGGGAAGAAGGGAGCATCGACAGGCGGATTTTGCTGCAACGTTGGAAATTCTGTTGGGGTGGAGAGAGAGCTGAGCCAGTAGGCAACTTTCAATTTACCAGTCAATCTACATTCTTACCCTCAACCTCCGGTCATGCGTTTTGGTGGTGACCGAAAGATTGAGATGACTGATACAAGCGGCAGAAATGAATTTCCTCCACAGGGTGTCTGGATTCAGCCTTGGAGATAAGGTGAGGAACAAACAAATAGAGCCAGTGCTCCTCTGCATCGAAAGGAGCCAGTTGAGGTGGTTCTGGCATCTATGTAGGATGCCATCGGGACGCCTCCCTGGGGAGGTGTTTCAGGCATGTCCAGCTGAGAGGAGACCCTAGAGCAGCCCCAGGACACGCTGGAGAGATTATCTCCCCCAGTTGGCCTGGGAACGCCGTGGGATTCCCCTGGCGGCTGGTGAGAGGGAGATCTGGACATCCCGGCTTAGACTGCTGCTCCTGCGACCCGACCCCAGATACAGTAAGCCGCAGATGATGGATGGATGGATGGATGGATAAAAGAAAATGTCTGCGCTGAAGATATATGCAGATATGTCAAACACTGCTTGTCAATTGACTTTTGTTATGAAACAAATACATTTGCAACATTTTTACAGGATTAAGCAAGTGTCCCAAGACTTTCTGTGAGCACTGCATGTGGCACATATGAATTCTAACATGTAAACACCAATGCACAGACATCTTGCAGAGACAGCTGAGGATGAAACTTGCTGTGAAAGTCCCCAGGGACCGTGAATCCCTGACAGAGTAACTACTTTTAAAAGGCTGGACATTTTGCAAATGAATCTTTTCTACTTACTGAGCAGACAGAAAATTGCCGTCTATTAATTTTAAATCATATTTTGGGTCATGTTTATTGAGTCTGACTATTTTTCGATGATGATGATATACAATACCAAGCAAAAGTCTGGACACACCTACTGGGGAAAAAAAAAAAAGGTTTTTCAATAAGATAACGACCCCAAGCAAACCTTGAGGTTATGTAAGTACTGTATTGTCTTATGAACATGGAAAGAGTTGGAGTGCTATGACAGATGAGCTGGTCCCCCACAATCCCCCGACCTAAACCCTACAGAGCTGATGTGGGGTGAGTTAGATCAAGTAAGAGCGAGGCGGTCAGCTAGTGCACAGAATTTGGAAACTTCTTCAGGACTGTCATCAAAGCAAAAGGGGGCTATTCTGAAGTGTCTAAAATTTGAGAAAACTTTGAGATGTTGAACACTTCTCTTGGCTGTTGCAATATTTGATGTGTCACTACATAGCTGAAAGAGAAATGGCTTAAAAGCAGGTGTGTCCACACTTTCGATTGCATAAAATATGTATATGCGGTATGGCAAGACATGTTGATATAAGAGCATTTGACTCTCTGCGCCAGACTTCGAGTGTTCACCAGCTGCCTTCAGACTCACTTCAGAGCTTCTGCGTAGAACAGATACTCCTTCAGCTGGTCTGCATAGTTCTCCTCCTCCTCCAGGATATCGTCAATCGAGGCAGCGTAACTGCACACAAGATCCGGTCACACTTCCTGTCCCTCAGGCATCTCGAGCAGTGAGTGATTAACTACGATAATGTTTTGCTGACTATCCAACAAGTGTGATAATCAAGGTCCCCTGACAGAATCTGCACGTGCGAAGAAACAGCTCATACTAGTGACACGAGAATAAGTGGGCAGCCGTTTCAAAAGGCAACGGGTGTCTTAATCAGTAAATATGGCGTCAAAGTGTCTAGAGGCGTGGTTCTCTAACCCATTGGTGTGGGGCACGGGAATAAATAAAATACGAAAAATGAGTTTACGGACTGTCATCTCCAGAGCGGAGTTTGGCAGCAGTGGCTGTAAATGTCGGATAACGTTCGACTCCTCCTCTCGCCTAGTGGCTGTTAAAGGGTCAGATTGCGGAGAAGGGTCACTCACGCATCCATGTGGTGACCAGCGCTCTGCAGTCCGTCCCCCATTTCCCTCTCGATGGCACTCCACTCGCTGCGCAGCACAGGGAGCATAAAGGAGCACGATAAACGCACAACATCCACATGGAGGCAGGCTGGTAAAGTAAGCAGGTGATGCTCCCCTTGCTATTGAGAAATCTTACTGTAGCTGCGGTCAGCAGATCACATGCTAGTCGTATCGCAGCAACATGACAGAAGGTTTTACAATGATGTGCAGCGTATCGTTAATCAGGAGCCCTAGGCTCACCTGAACACCCTGCCGTAGTTCCCGTGGACCTTGTAGACTCCATACAGACGGTCTGCAACCCTCTGCAGAACATACAGTCATATTACCACCTTAATATGAAAAATTTCATAGTTACACTTGGGCACAAAACTATATATAATAGATGCTTTTGTCTTAATTACAGACTGGATGAATCATTTGTAATTAAAATATGAGTGTAAGCAATATGTAGCTGTCTTTACACTTGCTTGTTTGATAAACTGCAATTTCACGCATAAAATGAAAATGACAAAAACGACAAAAATCTCATTTTTAAATATAAATCAACAGTGATCTTCTCAGGGCAAGAAACCTTTACTGTTTGGCGCCCCCTAGTTAGTGCTTATAAGACGTTTAAAGAATTAAATTCAGCCCTTCTATAATGAATTTAATTTTTTTTTTTTTGCAGCCCAATTTCATACCAGAATAAAGTAACTATACCTATATATTATAACAAAAAACTGTAAAGTGGTGATCTCATAGTATTTTCTAATGTGATCCTTCAAAAGCAAAGTTCATAGAGTTACCCTAGTAAGTATAATTAACCACTTTAGCACGAACTGATAACATGCTATAGCATCTAACCACTATCATACAGCTAAAAGAAGTGTTAACGCAAAACACAACAGCTGTGCTTAGCTGCATTTAAAGCAGCCTTGATAGACTTTTCCCTAGTTTAAAAAAAAAAAAGAACATGAAACACTTTTCAGTCACACTTCATATATATGCCAAGGCAGAGATTCGTCACTGAGTGTATTTGATACTCCTCAATTTCACTTTTACAAGATTTACCTAAAACAACGTCTGTGTAAATTTTATAAACTGTACTGTGCACAGATTTCTATTATAAGCATGCAAGACGCCAAACCATCTATGTTTCTGGCTCTGACAGTTACTCAGTGGTTTGGGAGCCTGAACTCACACTACGTCGTGACAAAGCAGAATGAACATAAGTGCACTGACTGGATGCCCTAGTCGATTTACTCACGGCTCGAACACGCAGCAGCTGAGACGTGACTGACTGCAGCTCATCACTGTAGTGTTTCAGCTCGGTGAACCGCCTGCAATCACAGAGGAGTGTGTCTCTAAGTGAGGCCGTTAGAGTTGGCAGAGGGGATATGGGTCCCGAGGTGAAGTTACAACTGTGACTTACTTGTCAGGATTCTTCACTCTGAATGTAGCGTTTAGGGCCTTCAGTCTTGAATCAGCCTGCAGAGCAAGAAATAAAAATGACACATCAACAATATTCAAAACCTGAAAAATGTCTTTTGGCCCATAAGCTTCTATGTGTTATTAGAGTGGTTTCAAAGTGCACTTCTGCATTTTATAAGGAGGAAGAGTAAACATTTAGACTTAACAATGAATTATTTACACAAGAAAATGGAAGTTTTCTTGGGACTGGACACAAATTCACAACTGTTTACACACACTGAAGTCATTGTGACAACCAGAAGAAATGGCACTCGCTCTTACACACATGGAGTGAGCCCACCGCAAGACCTTTGCTTCAGTTCAGTTAAATTGCATAGACCTCACCCATCAAAGCACTTAAGGGGCAAATGTCCCCACAATGTAATGAAACCTGTTCCTTTTTAGCTTGTGGGGAGATTTTTCAGGGCCCCTCAATATTATATATTTATAAAAAAAATCTGTAAACGCACTCAAAAAACTAAAACAGCCAAAAGTCTTGTATGATGTTTGCTTACTTACAGTTAAGGTTAGGGCTGGGAAAGTGTTAGGATTACCATAGTCCCCACAATAATAGGAATATATAAACTGTGTGTGTGAGAGGAGAGGTGAGAGAGAGGGAGAAGGAGAGGGAGAGAGAGAGAGAGAGAGGGAGGGAGGGGGAGAGAGAGGAGAGAGGGAGAGAGGGAGAGAGAGAGAGAGAGAGAGG